>OZ004659.1:4393289-5101609 GCA_963924495.1 Nemapogon koenigi
GCGACCGACGCACGCGTTCCGTCGTGACATGATGGGGAATCCGGTTTAATCCCGCAAACTTGATATTGGCGGAATCATCAAACCCTGATGGAGTCATCACGAAAAAGAATAGAATAGAAAGTGTGACATGAGGTTTAAAGAACACAATTAGGCCTAATGGAATACTAGCAAGAAAACTGGATTTTCCTGCTGTATCGCGATGATACACTATTTCGACGAAGGTGACTCGCACATGCGTGTGTCGATATTTACATAGAGTTTAATGTGGCTGTATAAGGTATATCCTCTACCCTTTCTGCATTTAAAAAAAACAAAACATTACGATAGCGAAATCCGCTCCTGTATTTTTAAATTATATAATTTTAAATATTTTATACACCATAAAATGTAGGCCATACAAGGGACGACCTTGCAATTCGTCATATCAATTTACGAGTAATTTTCTTATAAATAAAAACCGGCCTAGTGGGAGTCGGACTCGCACACGAAGGGTTCTGTACACTCAATTATTATCTTAACTTTATTTTTGTAATATTTTTAATATTAATTTCATTTTATTTTAATTATTTGTTGTTTTAGCGGCCATATAAATACACACTCTGTGAAATTTGACTACAGACGGACGGAGAGACAGACAGACAGCAGAGCCTTGGTAATAGGGTTTCCGTTGGCACCCTTTGGATACGGAACCCTAAAAATTGAATGCTGTTCGTTGAGAACGGCTGGAATAATTTGTTTTTTTTTAATGTTCATAACCGAATCAGGTTTATAGGGAACGAAAAATTGGAAAAGTTGGAAAATTCGGGAAAAACTGAAAGTATTTTTCTATAGGATTTTAAAGTTTTAAAGTTTATATTCTCCACGGGCGAAGTCGAGGCGGAAAGCTAGTTTTCTATAAAAAACCAAGTATCGAGTAGGGCTCGCAAATTAGGCTTCCGTACGAATCGAACTCGCTTATCATTTTTACCATGAAAACTCTAAATTTCCTGTGAACTATACCCTATATTTACCAATTTTTTAAAATTTTAGACTCAGTAATTTCGGAGATAACGCTCAATTTTCGTATATTTATGAATTTTAAAATGCATCATCATCATCATCTCCCATTTAAGGGGAAGTCAGTCATCAAAATCTAATTTTTTATATTTTTTTTCAGAAAACCTGATCTATTTATGAAACTGAAAAAGTATTATATTGATTTTAAGGATCAAATATTGTTATTGTTTCGAAAATATGATTAGAAACATTTTACTCGATAGAAAAAAAATCCTAAATACACATCTGAAAACGTTATTTATAATATTGATGGTATCAATATAAAAACTAACATGAATATTTTTTTGGTAATTATCTATCGTTTCATTGTAATTTTTTTTCTATGTTGTATAAGTTTTTTTTTATATTGCTTTTTAAACAAAAAATACAGCTTACGTTGAATCGCTTACTATGTCTATCCTGCTCGCGTGTGTGCGATTCTAGATAAATGCGTTCTGCTCGTTCATCACTCATTTTCCCATCGACCACTTCCCCTTAAGATCCACTGCTGGATCATGGTCTCCCTCTAGCGCACCATTTTTAGTGGTGCTCATTGAGAGGAATTGCCATAGTCACCACGCTTGGCAGGCTTTACGTGCCCTCCGGAGCACGAGGAGTCGGATTTAAGCACATATTCTTATAGAAAATTAGTGCTTAGCATTTTGGTAGGGGGAAGGATTCGAAACCGGGACCTCCGGTTTCACGTCCACCGTCCTACCAATTAGGCTATCGCTATCTTATAACGAACCCTTTCAAATTGATATAACAATATTAACAATATAATGCACTAGAAAAAAACAATTTTCATTTTTGCCTCAAAATCGAAGTTCCAAGAGCCATAACGTACCCATTTCAAGGTCAATATTAGGCGCTCCCAAGTAGTGAGCGACGATTGTTTTATAGTTATTTTTTAATAAAAAAGAAATAGTTATATTATGTTTTGGGTCAATTTACTAGATTTATTATTTTACTATACATACCAGTTTATTTTATCATAATAGAATTCATACTTAAAGAGATTTGCTCAAAAATAATAAAAAAATAGACCTCATTTATAATTTTTTTTTCAGTAAATTTTGCAATAATATTTTTTTGTTATTTTATTAGATAATTGGTCCCTAGATACCAAAATATTTATTAGCGTAAAGCTTAATTACTCATTTGAAAATGGTGATTTTGCTCTTGAGTGCCTATTACTGCACCTTAATAATTTAGTAGATTCGGAAGCGACGAGATGTTTCTAGTAAAAAAAATTTCAACTGTGTTTTTTAATTTTAGACACCTAAAAATAACAGATATTTACGCCTGTTCTGATAAAGAAGTGACACATCGAGGTCCATTAAGTGCAGCATCAGGCTTGCCACCTGTTCTGTTCAATATGGACAACTGGGGTCAAGTGGACTCTGTTACTGGTGTATCTGGCCTGTAGTGAAGGTGTCTAGATTCTTGTACTCAAAGACTGACCTTTCAATTTTATTTAGTTGTATATCTATATATCATTACGCCTTTTATCCCAAGAGGGGTACGCAGAGGCAATCGAATGCCATTTGTTACGATTCTGACATATCTCTTTTGACTATTTTCTATTCATATATTTTTAAATGTTTAATAAAAGTACACCTAAGTCGTCCTCTGCCAGCATTTCCTTATGATTTTGGACCCCCCAGTCCTTGTCACAGATAATACAGGTGTGGACCAGTGGTTTTAGATGACATATTTGTTGGACCCCCCCCCCCTCTCCCTAAACCTGTGACGTAATTTATGGATGGCCCCTAAACTATAGTACTTATTTTAGTATATTTTTTATTTTTTTTAGAATCCGACCCTGTGTTCGCACAAGGTGACTAGATACTACATGCGAGTAGATACGACAACACAATACAGATACGTTCGCGAGATAGATTGACCTGGCGCAAGCGAGGCTATTTTACTACAAACTACTAAATACTAAGGGTTGTCACCATATAGTAATAATGAAAGAATGAAGGATGAAAGATTGACTAAAAAGGTTTATATGGCTGAAGCTTTGAGTACTTTGAGTATTTAAGACTGGAGGCGGGAAGAGCTAAATCACCGAACAATTTTTTCTGCCACTTTTGACGGGAGGGGAGGTACACGCACACAAACTCAAACTCAAAGAGGATATAATCACTACGTTCTCTCCTATAGTACTAGGGCTGTGACATATGTTATGTCATAAAGAACGAATGACTCTTAGGGCCTAAATAAAACTGTATAATTTTATTATTGCTTTACTTTATATTATAATTTGTTACTTTAAGATGTATTAATACTTATTTATAATTAAGATTTGAACACTGCAATGCGGTAGGATATGTAATTTACCATATTAATCAAACAAATATTATTATTAGTTTCACTTTATCTATTCTATTACAGTGTAACCTTGTTAAGTGAGATATCAAGGGACCTGCAAATTTGTCTCACTTATAGAGGGACTGCACTTACCCAGTGTCTTAGATATCCAGGTATAAATAAATATCTGTCTCATTTACAGAAAGTTCCATTAATAGAGGTCAGAATACAGGTTATTTCAGAGGTGCGATTATTAAATGAAATTGTATCAATTACTATAAAAATCTGTCATTTTAATTTGTCTAATGGAAGTATCCTGTATCAGCTATTAGATGTTTTTCGATGTTATTTTTATCAAATATGCTTTGGTCACCAATTGATGTCATTTCAAAATAACTGTGCAAAGTTTCTAGTGCTTTTACTGCTTCGCGTTTAGACATTTTTAATAAATTTTACATTTAGTATACATATTATAAAAAAACAATACAATACAGTTGACTTAAAGTAATCGGTTATGTTTGTTTGTATTTGATTGCTAGTAGCTGAAACCTGTTTCTCGATAGTACTGACAAACAAAGCATGTGCGAAAGAAATTCAAATATTTGTAAACAAACGTGTCGAAACCTGTCCTAACCTGATAAATTGTCTCACTTATACAGGCAATTGGGCTACAGAGTCCTAATTATAGAGGTAAACATTGAAAAAAACCCTAGAAATCAAATCTCATTTAACCAGGTTCGAAAAGTCCCATTAACAGAGGTAATTCGATGAAAAAGTGCCGGGACCTTAACCAGGTTTCATTGTATATTAAAAGAATTATCAAAAACAATAGCGCGGACATGCTCCTATTGAATTTACTCATTTAGTTTATTCATGCAGAGAACTTTATTTAAACACTTTAAAATCGATTATTAATAATGCTTTTGATACAATTATTAAAACCATCATCAGGTCTTCCAAGTTTCCAGATTTTCCATTTTATGGTAAAATTGCTAGTTACTGAATAGTTTTAACAGCATTGCTTTATCTCTACTAGTTTAGTAGATCCTTATGGTCCATCGTGACGTCGTCATATTTTCCGAGATAATTAGGTTTTAATCCCGTACATAAACTATTATTTTATCCTCTAAGTTTCATACAAATACATTCAGCCGTTTATAGACGTGACAACAAACATTAAAACTTTCGTATTAATAGCATTAGTAGTACATAGATTTTCTAAAGAAATCATTCATTCATATCGATCAATCATTCAGATTGCCACAACCCTAAATACGTCACGCAATATCCAAAGAGGATATAATATCCCGCGTACCACGGTATTTATCTGTCGTTTATTTGTCGCAACGGCTTCCATTATTTTATGGAGATTATGCTAAAATACAAACATATAAATTATAAATAATAGTTGCACATGATAGGAGACATCATGTTCTCGGAAATTGGATGTGCTGGATCGCCTTGTACACATAGAAACAGCACAATTAACCATTTTTCTAGAGCTCTGTCGCGACACGTAACGACACCAAATGAAAAACGGTCGCGCCTAAACCACTTTTATATAACGCTCTTGGCCAACTGCTCGAAAAATTTGGCAGAGTCCGTTAATGGCGTCTCCTGTCTTAAATACTCAAAGTTTGAGTATATACCAAAGGAGACGTGTAGCGTGTAAATCACCGAACATTTTTTTCTGCCACTTTTGGCGGGGGGGGGGAGGTAAACGCCTAGTACTAGCCCCTGTACCACTGTATTTTTCTGTCGTTTTATTGTCGCAACGGATTTTACGTTATATGATGATTATGTTAAAATGCAAACATAATAATTATAATTAATGATTGGAAACACTATGTTCCCGCAAGTTTGACGTCCTAGATCACCTTTCCCATTTAAAACATCACAGTTTACTATTTTCCTAGAGCTTTGTCTCGCGACACAAAACGATACCAACGAAATCTAAGGTAACTTATTACTGCGCACCTGGTCAAAGGGCAAAAAATTGGTGAAAGGGGAAGCCCGTCTATGGTCCCTCCTTAGGCTTAGTACTCTATGGGCTGAAGTGAAAGCAAATGCTGGCAGAGGACGACCTAGGTGTACTTTTATTGAACACATAAAAAACATATTAATCGATGGAAATATTAAAAGTACACACAATCGCCAAGCATATATGAAAGTTATGATGAATATAAAAGAAGCGAAAGAAGTAGGTATGTCAGTATCGTAACAAATGGTATTCGATTGTCTCTGCCTACCCCTCTTAGGATGAAAGGCGTGATGATAGATAGTAATAATGGATACCGACTATGGATTTTGCCGACTAGCCGACTAACGACTCATAGGCCCTAAAATGACGGACTATTCGGTCGATAGATCCCCATAACAAGTAGTGATTATATGACAATTTGCTGTTCGATTTGCTTCTTTAATAAAAAAGTAGAACATAACATAGAACGTCTGGAATTAACTAGGCAGACCACGGGTTTGATCCCAGATAATTAAAAAATGTATGAACGTTAACTCAAAAAATCACACTTAGAGGCTTTTCCATCTAAATATACCTCAACAGAACTGGCCACTTGTTAGGTATAGCCTTACAAATACCATCGGCTAAACGAGGGTGACCTGGTCTTCCGCTGGGTACCCTGGGACCGTAACACGGTTGTCTGTCCAGAATAGATCGAAATTATAATAGGCATTTAGATTTAGAATCTTCTTTTTGTTAAGTTGAAAAACGTATTGTCCAGATATTATAATATGGGATAGAGTAAATATCAGAGGTAAAAAAGCTGTAAGCAGCGCAGCCTCTTGTAATGAATATGATGGAAAAGTGGAGACTTGGAAGACCTGATCATGGATTCTAAGGTTCTACCTAAACAATTATTAGGTATATAAAAGTGAAAACAAGGTCCAATCATTGGTCATGTACCAATGTGTTTTTTGATGTGAAACGTTAGACTAGGGTAAAACCAAGACGTCTCAAAATTCCTAGAGCTGTGCGCAGGTAAAGGGGATAACGCGTTGTTATGAGGCAAGACGAAGCGAATATTTTGCATTGTACCTACATAGTTCAATAAACCTGAAAGTTACTCAGAAATACTATCGGCTAAATGAAGTAGTCGCGTCTTTAAACGTGAAGATATAAAAAGACGTATATAAAATATAGCTGTTTCCCACGACTTCGTACGTGACTATTTCAGAATGTTGGCAAACATACACTTCATACATAGCTTTTGTCATGTTCACCTCTGCCCACCCCGTTCCCGTCGTCATGCCGTGATGGTATATAGCCTATGCTACTCAGGGATAATGTAGCATTCCAATGGTGAAAGAATGATCAAAATCCGTCCAGTAGTTTTTGAGTTTATTCGTAACAAATATACAAACATACAAAAATACAAATCTTTCCTCTTTATAATATTAGTATAGATAAAAATAATATATTTAGGATTACTAAAATTATTTCTAGTTGACAACCCTGTGTTAACCTATATATTCAAACTGCGTTAATACTGAGAATGAGTACTAAACGGCCTACGGATAGTCGGTCCACTAGGCATAAAGGGTTAATTCTTCTAATTCCCCAGTCGGGTATCTAGAAAATATATAGATAGAATATTCGAGATATTATAAAATAAAATAAAAAAGCCTTTTAATTTCTTATTACCTATTACATTAAACTTATTTTTATTTTTTTTTTAAATATTTTATAGACATAAATTATAGGAACCCCTTTGATAGGGTATAGGCCTCCTCCATTTTCTTTAATTTCTTCTTATGTTGGTGCTGCTTCCGTCCAACTGTTTCCCGCCACCGATTTTTATGTCGTCTATACCGAGGCATATGACTGTATAATAAATAAGTATCTGGCATTAAATTTTAGCTGTAGCAACGCAACTCTTTCCGATAGTCCGCAGAAATTTATAATATTTGTCTTGTATTCTTTCTTAATGAGAAACCCTACACCATGTAAACCGGGTGTCTCGCCCACAAAGCATAGTATATGATCATTGTACTCTTTTATCCTGCATCCCATTCTTCTTGTTTCTGTTAGGCCAAGTATGTCTATGTTTCAGATAGCGTGTACCAAAATGTGTATTTTTCCGTTGTTGAAAGTGATGTGACATTATATGTTGCAATTTTTAAGTGATCAGTTTTATTTGTTCTTTTCGAAACAAACAAATTCGAGATATTATTAAATATAAATTCCCAATGTTTATCCAGAATCGGGCAACGGCTAAATTAATTTTGTTAAAAATTTCAAATATCAAATCTCTAGTAATTTAAGTATTTTTTAGTTTTTATAATAAGAAAACGCATAGTTTAAATTTTTTTTGCTTAATTAACAATAGTGCCATTTATTTTGAAAAAAGAAAACGTAACTTTTACTTTAAAATAGTAATAGGTATTAAAATTATCTTAAATACTAAATTACAAATATAAAATAAAATTTACAAACAAAAAATTTCATGTAAAACGCTATCTACTGGGAGAGTACCCAACAGACTGGCCTAACTTTGACCGAAGTAAGAGCAAGCGAATTGGTCATGTGAGCTTTTTATCAGTCGTTTAAAGAAGTGACACTACTAAGTCCATTAAATGCAGCAACAGGCTTGCCACCTGTTCTGTTCAATATGGTCAACTGGCAAAAAGTGGACACTGTAAACTAATATCTATAAACAGACTTTGTGCTCCAGGTCCCCAGGGTCCCAACGTTTCCACAGCAAACGCCTCAAAGTTATTTCTTTTCTTTCTTTCAAAAACTACTGTGCCGATTTCAAAAATTTTTTCAACATTGGAAAGCTACATTCACCCTGAGTGACATAGGCTATATTCTATTTTCAAAAAAATTTGGGATAGGGGTAGGGGTAGGGTAGGGGTAGAGGTAGGGTTAGGGATAAGGGTAGGGGTAGGGGTAGGGGTAGGTATAGGGTATATTTTATTTTGTTCGTAAATATACACGGGCGAAGCCGGGGGCGGAATGCTAGTAGTTTATAATAGTATAGTTTAAATTATATTAAAGAAAATATACAAAATTTTACCGTCCTCTTATCTTATCTACGAATTTACTGAGTCTAAAATTTTAATTATATGGCTTTTCTTATATTTTACAGAAAAACCTAAACCATAGATTAAATAAAGTTCTGACTGAAAACATGATACGGAACCCTCAGCGCGCGAGTTATCTAGCCTACGATTATTTTTAAAGTTTAGTGTAAATCCACGAAATAAATACCTGGATACGGCTTTGGAAAGTAAAGTGGAGCTTGGAAGTCCTCATGATGGACTCAAAGGTACTTTTTTTTCTATCTTCACGGGTTGCCTTACAGCTCCCGAAACCGTGTTACGGTTCAAGGGTACCCAGCGGAAGACCAAGTCTCCCTCTTTTAGCCGATGGTATTTGTAAGGCTATACCTAACGAGTAGCCAGTTCTGTTGAGGTATATTTAGATATAAAAGACTCGTGTAGCTTGTCGGATTACGTACATAAGCTTTGAATTTCCCCCGTGTACTGCCTAGTTAATACCTAGTGTATTTATAAACACCGGTAACGATGTCCACATTTAGCGAGTTGCCGATATAAAACAAAACATTATGGCAGTATAACAACCCTGACCCTAATTTAATAATGGAGTTGAAAATTTTATTTACTTACATAACTTTATGCTGGTATTTTATTTAATACAATAACTCCCACAAGATTTATATCTTCTCACGATTATTAAAAAATATATGTAATCACAGAAATAAAAGCATGAAGGATGGTTAACAGTTAAAAGGTCGCATAGAACATTGTACTTATGATTTGGGCGTAATCAGGATTTAGTTTTGGGAGCAAAACACAGAATTTCGGCTAGAGGGGCGCTAAAAATTGTGATTAACATCGAGATGGGTCAGTATAGGGACCTCCGAAACTATAAGAGACAGCAAAATGTGTTTTAAGGAACCATGTTCCCGACTTTTCCACCGACTGCCAGCGAGGCTACGAATAGTTTATAGTTGTTTGTATAGTATAATTTGTATAATATTTGTAAATAGAGAGAGAGAGACAATAAACGATTGCCGCGACGGTGCTTGCTTGCGGTGATTGGTCAATAGTATCGCCTCCGCGCGCCCGGTTGACATAGGTCTAAGTGCGCGCACGCACCCCTATATAAGCCGGCGCGCGGAAGGGCACAATCGGGGTCAAGATCAAGAACACAGCACGCTAACCAGTCACGAACACCGAAGCAAGTACCCGACAGGAAGATTACCGCAAAACCGCATCTTTCATTTCTTCCGAACCGGCATAGTAAAGTGTGGGCTGCGAAGGGGCTCACAGAACCATGTCGTCGATTTTAGAGATAAGAAAAACTGCATTCACAGATTTAAAAAAAACTCAATCTACTCGAGAATTTTGAATAAAAAAAAATCTTACGTTATTAACCGACTTCAAAAAAAGAGGAGGTTCTCAATTCGTAGTAATCTTTTATTTTTTTTATGTATGTTCCCCGATTACTTGAAGACGCCTGTACCGATTTGGAAAAATTTTTTTTGTTTGACTTATACTTTCCAGGTGGTCCCATTGTCATCAGGTCAGGATCTGATGATGGGATCCTGAAGAAATAGATTTTATAGGCACACTTAAAGCGATTTTAGTTTTTTTTTTCAGTGCATAATTTTTAAAGTTTTTTTTAAAGGCAATTATTTTTATTAACCGACTTCGAAAAAAAAAAGAAGGAGAAGGTTCTCAATTCGGACCGTTTTTTTTTTTTTTGTATGTATGTACATCGATTACTCCGCCACTTGTGAACCGATTTTGATGGTTTCTTTTTTAATCGACAGATAATTCTTCCGGATTGGTCCCATTTTTATCTCATAAAAATTGGTTCTTTAGTTTTTCAGAAATTTTGAAAATACTGACTTTATAAGTCAATTTTTAGTAATATTTCGATGAAATATGTACCGATTTTGACGACTTATTTTTTTAAGGATATAATAATTTCTTGACATTATCTCACAGTCATATGACGAAAATCGGTTCAGTAATTTTTCAGAAATTCAGTAATTTGTCTCTGTTTACTGCTGAAAATTATATCAGAGAAAAGCCTTAGCAACGGTTGCTATTGACACGAAGTTGTCAATTTTCGTATCGACGGTGGTCTAGCGGCTAAAGGTATGGGATGCAGTGCAGGGTGCACATTGCTCGAGGTTCAAATCCCATCCACCGCAGTATTTTTTTTAATTTTCCATAATTTTTTTTTTAGTTGCGTTATTATTTATTTCTCAGGGCAACAAAATCACTTAAAAGGGAAAAATAAACCTTTTAAAAAAAAGTGTACCGACTTCAAAAATTTGCACTGAAAAGTAAGAAATAATAAAAATTTCGTCGTAGAATTTGAAGACGGTTGGTGCCAAATTAGAAATAATTTAGTACCCAAATTCACTAATCTAGATAATTCATTAGGAACCTACGATCATCAGTACAAACACAGATAATATTGAACAGATCTTTATGTCCCTAGATGTTTACTTAATTTTGTATCCTAATTTGGCACCAACCGTCTTCCAATTCTACGACGAAATTTTTATTATTTCTTACTTCTCAGTGCAAATTTTTGAAGTCGGTACACTTTTTTTTAAAAGGTTTATTACGATAATGATTAAATGCAATATTTAACTCGTGTAGGTAATGATCTGGTTATTGCGTTTTGTACTTACAAGTGGTGAATGAATGAAGTTTTTCTTATCTCTAAAATCGACGACACATTTTGCTATCTCTTAGTTTCGGAGGTTATACTGACCCATCTCGTTGTTACATTCTGTATAGTGTATTAAAAGACATTACAATAATCTCTTAATAACTACTTGTTGTTGCCCGCGACTCCGTCCGCATAAAATTCGTAATTAGGCTATCAGGGTTTTTTTACAATTAAAAACTTATGTACATAATCCGACAAACCACACTTAGAGGCTTTTCCATCTAAATATACCTCAACAGAACTGGCCACTCGTTAGGTATAATCTCACAAAAGAAGGAGACTTGGTCTTCTGCTGGGTACCCTGGGACCGTAACATGGTAAGGAAGTGAAGGAAAAAAAACTATCGCAAGAAATTAATGCCACCAAATGCCACATATGTACATAAAAAAATCTTACCTGTAATTAAAACTTTCGCAATGAAACCTTCTTTCTATAGCACATTCTCTGCGACAATCTTCCAATCGTTCACAGCTGATCACACGCCTGACGTGACTACGTAACGCTCGACGTCCCGCCAAAACTCGACGGAAACACACTATAACAAAAAGAAAGGAGCTCAATTCGTCAGAGTCTTTTATGTTATTTTTTATGTATGTTCCCCGATTATTTGAAGACGCCTGGATAGATTTGAATTTTTATTTATTTAAAAGGGTATACTTTTCAGCTAGTCCCATGGTCACCAGGTCAGGATGGGATCCTGGAGAAATCGAGAACTCTTCAAATTTTATAGGCACACTTTTTGCGATTTGGGTATTTTTTTTATAGTGACTTGTGCATTTGCTTTCGGAAAACACACTTTTCAGTGCATAATTTTTCAGTCGGTACACTTTTTTGTGTGGCCAAAGACACCAGTGTCCACTTTTTGTCAATAGTCCATATTAAACGGTGCAGGTGACAAGTCTGTTGCTGCAATGCACTTAATGGACCTAGATTTGTCACTTTTTTAACAGACGTAAGTAACTTTTATTATGTATTCTACGTCATGTCATGGTGACCGACGCACGCGTTCCGTCGTGACATGATGGTTTAATCCCGCCCGCGCTGTTATAGTTGTGATTAGTCTGTGATTAATAATATTGATAGATACTATAATACTTGACATTGGCAAATCATAGATTAACATTGGTAGAGCCACAATTAAAGAAGAAGAACATTAGTATATGTAGGAGAATCCTTATTTCAAATTTCATACATTACCACGGATGAAGCGTTATATTTGTGAGTAATTTTTGATCTGTTTAAAAAACAAGAACTTTTGCTGTTCTTGGAAATCATTTTGACAAAAAAAACGTTTAAGGGGAGGAACGAATTATTTTGGTTGATTTCTGAACTGAAATTCCCGAATTTTACGAATGCTATGAACATACAATTTGGGCATCGAAAACTAGAGGATTTTATCTAGTATTGTGTAGGATGAAAACATGATTGGTGAAAATTTTCTCGATAACTTAAATTTTTGAAATCACCTCTTCAAAAACACCTTTTTAGTCATACGACCATACTCTGAAGGGATTTACGTTTAAATTTTATACGAATCTGTAGGTAATTTCAGTACCTAGTATTGATTAAGAAGATGTTTCCCTGCATGTGATCGTTTTTTAATAAATTATTTATTTGTAATGTGCCGCTTACGTCATTTATTCCGAGAAGCGATACATTATGCCCTTCTCACTTCTGCAGCAAGAACGGACAAAGCGCCGTCGTTTTCTTGCATGACGTGATCGTTGCGCTCGAACCACTCATGCGCCCGAACCACGAGTTTAGGGCGTGGCTTACGATTAAAAATTTCAGAGTCGTTCCTCGTCTTAAAAAACCAGTTTATATTTTATAATTCGTAATTCCGTTATCCAAGTTTCGTTTTTCTTTACTTTATGCATATAACCCAAAAAAAACTTCACTTAGCCGAAGATTTTTGGAGGCTATACATGGCTATACCTAACGAGTGGTCAGCTCTGTTGAGGTATGTAGATGGAAAAGCCTCTTTGTACGGTTTGTCGGGTAATGCATATACATTTTTTATTATAAAAACCAATTAGTACATGGTCGGATATGGGGATCGAAGCCGCGACTTCTCAGTTGTGAGCCGACGTTTTACCCACTCCACCACCGACGCCCCTTTTTCAAGTACCTAGGTACACCTTATTAGGGATATCAGCGTTAGTGGGAAATATATTATATCTTTTATCTTTATACCAATATTATAAAGAGGTATTTTTTTTATATTTGTTTGTAATGAATATACTCAAAAACTACTCAACCGATTCTAAAAATGGTTTCACAAATAGAAAGCTACGATTCATATTGTTCGAACAAATTCACAGGCGGAGCCGGTGGCGTAAAGTCTAGTACTTAAATAAAAATTAAATGCTGTTCATTGGAGAACGGCTGGACCAATTAGGTAAATAATTTTTCCTAATGTTCTTAATAGCCGGAATTAGTTTTTCAGGGAAAGAAAAACTGGAAAAGTTGCCCGGAAAATTGGAAAGTGCTTTTTTCTAGTGCATATTATGTTAATATGGCCTCCACAGGTGATAATAAAAATTATATATGCGACATAACAGAGATAGTGCAATTCTCACTCGTTCCAAAAAAGCTAAGCTTTTCTAAGCTAGTTGTTCCACGGGCTTTGTTCTAACGTATTCTTCTAATGTATTCTTGCTATTTAGTTATTTTTAATGTTTAGATTAATTTTAAAGTTTTTAATTTGTTATGTATTGTACATAATTATTTCCTACATCATTTTGTTAAATCTCCGACGGATTAGACAGCATGCGCCATTAAAACTCGCTGGGGCTACCTTTCCCCGATTTGAGTGACTTATACTGTTAATGCTCAGCTCCTGAACTTGATAGGTCTATGTTTAATGCTCGTGAACCTTCCCCCTGAATCAAGCTATCTAATGGTGTAAACCGCAACAAAATCTACCTACAGACAGACTGACGTTGAGGGAGATTTAGATTTATAATATGTATGTAGACAAAGTAGTAAATTACGTACTTGGTGCATTTTCAACCAAAATAACTCTGGATCCTTGTGCAATTTTTAAAAATATAAAAAACGGTAAAATGCACAAAAACAACACTAGTCCAACTTTCATTTTCACTACACTTTGACATCATTCACTTGCATTAAATTTCATCACTTTCCTCACTAAATTTTAAAAATAAAAGTTTATTTTTAATTTCTCAATAAATGAGGTTGTATATTTGACTTTTTATTTTTAAATTAAAAAAAAATAATTGGGTCAGTAGGAGGTCATGACGCGTAACGTTTAAAACTGAGCGCTACTGTACTCTAACATAAGTTTATATGTGAATGGAAGTGAAATGAAAGAATAGTATGGATATTCCTTAGTTTATGGTAACAGGTGGCAAGGTTGTATTTTACTTAATGGAAGTAGAAGTATGGTAACCTCTTTTTTCTTCTTTTTTTTTCTTTTTCTACGGGTTGCCTTCCAACTCCCGAAACCGTGTTACGGCTTCAGGGTACCCAGCGGAATTCTCTCTCTTTTAGCCGATGGTATTTGTGAGGCTATACCTAACGAGTGGCCAGTTCTGTTGAAGTATATTTAGATGGAAAAGCCTCTAAGTTTGGTTTGTCGGATTAAAGTTTTTAATTATAGAAAACCCATTGGTACATGGCCGGGATCCGGAATCTAACCCGTTAATACCAGACGTCTTAACCACTCAGCCACTGACGCACGGTAACTTCTTAAATAGAAGTATCTATTATTTCAAATATAATGCTTCGGAGGGCAAGTAAAGTCCGCACATTCCGACATTTACGTCTGTTCAAGAAGTTACAAATCTAGGTCCATTAAGAGCACGGTACTTTTGACCCACCTAAGTATATATTTATGGTGGATTTCTCTAGAAACATGGGTCACTGCTTTTATTGAGATCTCCGTAAGCTGAAATGATCTATCAACTATCACGTTTCCAAGTTTTCTAGTTTACAATATAAATAAAAAGATTGCAATGAATTAGTATATTCAGATTACAAGAGATGGCGCCAGTGTAGTTGGTAAGGTAAAAAAAATTGACGAAAATAAAGAATATTATGCCGTACAAAAAGTATTATTAACTAGGTTAGATCCCGGCCATGTACCAATGGGTTTTTTTATAATTATTATTAAAAACTTACCGACAAACCACACTTAGAAAATTTTCCATCCAAATATACCTCAAAACAACTGGCCACTCGTTAGGCATAGCCTTACAAATACCATCGGCTAAAAGAGGGAGACTTGGTCTTCAGTTTGGTACCCTGGAACTGATAACACGGTTTCGGGAGCCATGAGGCAACTGTGAAGAAAAAAAAAAATCTCATCAAAAACATAATTGTAAAAATTTTTAAGACAAAGCCTTCTTTAGACCCTAAAAGTAATGAGATTATTATGTTAACGTTTCATTCACCACCATACCATGTAACTTTCGTTGCAGAATATTTTGCCACTGTCCGCAACACTGTATTGGATTTTTTCGTAAAGGAATATCCATACAATTCTTACACTTAACAGCAGCAGATCATTTGCAGATAACCCCATAGTACTCGCAGAAACCCTATTGTCTCATACAAGTAGATTTATATGAAGCAAAAAATAAGCGTAAGTGCACAAATTTACGTAATTCATAGAAACTTGGAAGCGTGAAAACTATTTACAACCCATAGGAAGAAGTACGGTTAACGACGGTTTTGAAAACACCCTTCGAAACAAGAATTTGACAATAGAAATTAATTGTGCTTATTTATTTTTTGTGAGGACATGCCAATTTTTAACCGACTTCCAAAAAAAGAATGAGAAGGTTCTCAATTCGGACCTTTTTTTTTTGCCAGTTGTGAACCGATTTTGATGGTTTCTTTTTTAATCAACAGATAATTCTTCCGGATTGGTCTCATTTTTATCTCATAAAAATTGGTTCATTAGTTTTCCAGAAATTTTGAAAAAACTGACCTTATAAGTAAATTTTTCGTAATATCTCGATGAAATATGTACCGATTTTGTCGACTTATTTTTTTAAGGATATAATAATTTCTTGACATTATCTCACAGTCATATGACGAAAATCGGTTCAGTAATTTTTCAGAAATTCAGTAATTTGTCTCTGTTTAATGCTGAAAATGATATCAGAGAAAAGCCTTAGCAACGGTTGCTATTGACACGAAGTTGTCAATTTTCGTATCGACGATGGTCTAGCGGCTAAAGGTATGGGGTGAAGCGCAGGATGCACATTGCACATGATTCAAATCCCATCCACGGCAGTATTTTTTTAATTTTCCGGCCTCGACCGATTTGAAAATTTTTTTTTGTTTGAAAAGGTATACTCCAGGTGGTCCCATGGTCATCAGGTCAGGATCTGGATCAGGAAGGCGGTTTTTTTTCTTCATCAGAAGTGGTTATTTACTATTTATTTGCTCAGCTCTATATAATTCCAACAATAACACAAATTCTTAATCCATATATCAAATGGCATCCTGTTGATTAGTTGATATCTATACTTCCGAACGTACCATTGTGTTGCCATGTTCAAGGATTTCTTGCAAAAAAATCTTAAAAAGAATACGAAAAACGTTCCTCCTATAGATTTATTGCTAAATTATTAGGATTTTTTATGTGTGTGATATCATTGTGTATTCGTGGAAATAGTCTAGTATTTTTTTATACATCTTTATCAAGGAGTATCAAGTGGCCAGTTCTGTTGAGGTATAATTAGATGGAAAAGCCTCTAAGTGTCTCTACATATAATAACTTGCTTTAAATAAAGTGTACCGACTTCAAAAATTATGCACTGAAAAGTGTGCTTTCCAAAAGCAAATGCACAAGTCACTATAAAATAAATACCCAAATCGCTTCAATAAAAGAAGTGTTCTCGATTTCTCCAGGATCCCATCATCAGATCCTGACCTGATGACCATGGGACCACCTGGAAAGTATACCCTTTCAAACTAAAAAAAATTGTAAATCGATCCAGGCGTCTTCAAGTTATTGGGGAGCATACATATAATAAAAATAAAAGATTCCGACGAATTGAGAACCTCCTCCTCCTTTTTTTGAAGTCGGTTAAAAAGGTTATAGCCATTGGATTAGGATTTTTTTATATACAACTAGCTGTCCGTCCCAGCTTCGCCCCCTGGAACCCATATTAACTTTCATTCCCTGAGTTCATACAAGGATCCCATAGAAAAAGTCCAATTTTTATTTTCATGTAAACCTGATTGGAGCTATTACGAACATTAAAAAAAACATTAGCCAAATCGGTCCAGCTGTTCTCAAATTATGCCCTTACCAATGAACAGCATTTCATTATGTGCGTCGGTGGCCGAGTGGTTAAGACGTCTGGTATTAACTAGGCAGACCACGGGTTCGATCCCGGATCCCGGCCATGTACCAATGGCTTTTTAATTAAAAACTTATGTACATAATCTGACAAACCACACTTAGAGGCTTTTCCATCATAAATATAACTCAACAGAACAGGCCACTCGTTAGGTATAGCCTCAACAAATACCATCGGCTAAACGAGGGAGACTTGGTCTTCCGCTGGGTACCCTGGAACCGTAACGCGGTTTCGGGAGTTGTAAGGCAACCCATGAAGAAAGAAAAAAAAACATTTTATTTTTATTATATAAATGACTGCTCTCACATGTCGTACTTACCATAGGGTTATGATCGATTATAGAGTGATTATGGTTTAAGTCAATAATAATTGGTAGTGCATTGTCTTGTAACCGGGAGTTCCTGGGTTCAAATTCCCACTCGTTCAAAAAAAATCTTTAAGAATATAAGAATAAGAAAATAAGAATAATAATAATCGACTCCTCGTGCTTCGGAGACCACGAAAAGGGTCTTCACTTCTTCTAAAAATAACATATATTTTACGTCTATTAAAGAAGTGACACAATTAGGTTGTCTTGCCACCAGCAGAATAAGTCGATTAAATCACATATTCTTGGCACGAGAGAGATCAGAACCCGGTTCTCCCGATTTCAAGTCCAATGCTCTACCAACTACGTTATCGACTTAACTTAGCGACAACTGATTTCATACAGTATTCGATAGCAAAATCTTCAGGCAATAGATAATAACAACAATTGTCTTTTTTGCAATCTAATAACAATGGCCATATATATAAGGAAACAATCAAATTGAAATTATCAAACGGATGCGTCAGCAAGGTTGAATAGGTTAGAATCATTGCTCGCCCAAAATTGTTGGATTTTTTATTGCAACGCGGAACAGACTTAGCAATTTGTAAATCCCATTAAATGGGTGTCTTCTTTTTGTTTGAAAAAAGTGGGTTCTCAATTCGGACCGTATTTTTTAAATCTATCTATCTATCATCACGCCTTGCATCCCAAGAGGGGTAGGCAGAGACAATCAAATGCCATTTGTTATGATCCTGACATATCTCTTTTGCTTCTTTTATATTCATCATACCTTTCATACATGCTCGGAGATTGTGTGTACTTTTAATATTTCCTTCGATCAACATATTTTTTATATGTTCAATTAAAGTACATCTAGGTCGTCCTCTGCTAGCATTTCCTTTCACTTCAGCCATATAAACCTTTTTAGTCAATCTTTCATCCTTCATTCTTTCAACGTGTCCAAACCAGCGTAAACTACTTTTCTTCATTTTTGTCACATCATCTTTTACTCCGCATTCTTCTCTAATGACATCGTTCCGGATGCGGTCAATACGCTTTATATCACACATTCTACGTAAAGACCGCATTTCCACTGCATTTATTTTACTTTCATGCCTCTTATTCCATACCCAAGTCTCGCTTCCATAAGTAAGTGATGGAACTAAAACAGCATTATGTATGTTCATTTTAATTTTAGTTGTAAGTTGTGTATTTCTGCATACATTGTTTAGTCCACCAAATACCTTGCTTCTCGCTTTCACTCTTTTAAATATATTTTTGATGATTTCTTTTTTATTTGTTAGAGGTATTATTCGGATTGATCCCAGTTTTTGGCACGTAAATTGGTTCACTGGTCTTATAGGAATTTTGAAAAGACTGCCTTTAAAAGTCTATTGAAATTTTCACGAGGCGTCGATGGTCGAGTGGGTTAAACGTCGGCTCACAACTGACCAATGGGTTTTTATAATAAAAAATCTATGTACATTATCTGACAAACCGTACAAAGAGGCTTTTCCATCTACATACCTCAACAGAGCTGGTTAGGTATAGCCTCAAAAAATCTTCGGCTAAATGAGAAAGACTTTGTCTTCCGCTGGGTACCCTGGGGCCAGCAATTTATTTTTAATTTTCACAGAGTGTGTATTACTATGGTCGCTATAAAAACAAATAATAAAAATTATTTAAAAATAAAGTTTAAAAGTAAAGTTACTTAATTTTTTTTACTAATCTATTTTTATTGTACGGTGGTACGGTTTTATTTCCACTTTGTATATGGTAACAGTTTTAAAGTCCGTAATGCACCTTGAGCAGTTTTGGAGTGATGCCTATCACTGAGTCCAGGTAAGGTGGTATGGTCATGCGAGGATCCGATGTTCACGCAGTGAAGAAGTGGCTTTCCATGGCTCCAAAGAGAGAGAGGCAGACCGCAGACGATGTCGATGACGAATGTCCTGAGAGACATGAAGGGTTTTTGGGTATGTCTGTTGGACGACGCTTGTCAGCGAAGGAAATGTCGACTCAAGATTATGAAAGCCGACCGACTAACGGGAAAAGGCGAGTACGAAGAAGAAGAAGACAGCGTATTGACCACATTTGGAACGATGTCATTAGAGAAGAATGCGGAGTGAAAGATGAGTCCGGACTAAAATGAAGAAAAGTAGTTTACGCTGCTTTGGACACGTTGAAAAAATAAAGAATCAAAAATTGACTAAAAATGTTTACATGGCTAAAGTGAAATGAACTGCTGACAGAGGACGACTTAGGTGTACTTTTATTGAACATATAAAAAATATATTGATCGATGGCAATATTAAAAGTACAGACAATCGCCTAGCATGTATGAAAGGTATGATGAATATAAAACAAGCGAAAGAGGTAAATCAGGATCGTAGCAAATGGCATTCGATTGTCTCTGCCTACCCATTGGAATAAAAAAACACTTAGTGTCCAAGGAACCCATAGAAGGTTCAAATGGTACAGAATGGGTATTAATAACAATAACTTTTGTTTTAAACAATAAAGTTTTAAAATCGCATGAGTTCTGATATAATCTTTAAAATTACTATACCTACGCATTTTGCTAGCAAATTGTTTAGGCCTTCCATTATTCTTGTAATGGGTTTCAAATAAAAAAAAGTTTAATGTAATTTAACGTAGGTAAGTAGTAGGAATTAATGAAGAAATAATTATTTAATGTAAAGTGAAAACTATACATTATATAGCGTTATAATAACGCTATCTAGCGATCATTTTGCAATATATCTGTGTCCGGACCGAAGAATTGCCGTCCAGAAAAGCACAGCCAAAAATGCCCGACCCAGGCATACGTGGAAGCGAGTACACGAATTCCTGTCAGGATATTCTCGCCTCGAGCATACTCGGGCCGGGCAATCCATGATCTTGTGCCGAAAATATGTCGCCGCTATCCATAAGAATTCCTCCTACGGTTACCAAGTCTCTCTCTTTTAGCCGATGGTATTTGTGAGGCTATACCTAACGAGTGGCTAGTTCTGTTGAGTTATATTTACATGGAACAGCCTTTTAGTGTGGTCTGTCGAATTATGTACATAAGTTTCTAATTATAAAAAACCCATCCGGGATCGAACCCGTAGTCTGCCTACGGCATGGCCTCGATCCCAAAACTGTGTGCATTTTGACCACTACACCTAAGTCCCGTCTGAATAACTTTTATAGCCATTACCTCATTAACAAAAATAACCCACACATCATTCATTACAACAAATAATGTGTTCACAGCCCGTGAGAGATCTGTCACAGGTCGTTGGTGCCAAAACAAAAGTGGGCCTTACACGACCTTCCGACTAATTGTAGTCCGGGAGATGACCGCTGGTTTTGTCACTAACAAGCTGTGCCTTGCGGTTGCAGCCGCGTTAATGGTTACTGCTCCACCCCTTTAGGTCGTAGCGTGATGTTATATAAATAACCTTTCTCAAGAATTGAGCTATCAAATACAAAATTTTTTTTTCAAGTCTGACTGATAGTTCCAGAGATTGGCGCGTTTAAACAAACAACCTCTTCAGCTTTATTATTAGTATAGATATTTATCACACACCTTCACGGCGTTTATACCTTGCAGTGTCGCCAAAGCCACCAGTAACAGTGTCCACTTTTTGTCAGTTGTCCACATTAAACAGGACTAGTATCAACTGCACTGTGTCACTTCTTTAAAAAAATGTATGTGCATTTGTTATTTTTATAAGTACGTATTTCGGCTTTACGTGCCCTCCAAAGCACGAGAGTTTGTTTGAATTTTGAAGTGAGATTTGAACCCTGGCTCCAGAACAAAAGTGGGCCTTATGCGACCTCACGACTAATTGTGGTACAGGTTGCAGCGAGTGACCGCAGAACGACAAACCTTTCTCGTCACGAAATTTCTCCTGTTCCATAGTTAATTAAAAAATATTTAAAATGAAACCGGCCAAGTGTGATTCGCACTCGCATACGCTCAATAGTATGCACGAATGTCAGACCAAGTTTGATGCCCCTGTATGGCGCAACAAATTAGCTCGAGTCCGGCTCACCCTTGGTTTTTATTATTTGTTGTTTTACTTAAGAGTATGCATTATAGTTATACTAGTTAGACGATTGTATGTATTGCCATTATTAAGATCGAGCAAAAAACGCCGAATAAAACACGTTTCTTGTATGGGGATCCCCTTTAATCTTCAACTTTATTTTATTTTTATTATTTGTTGTTATAGTGGCCATAGTAATAATACACACTCTGTGAAAATTTCAAGTAACTACCTATTACGGTTCAAAAGATACAGCCCTGACAGCGGAACCTTATTATAGGGAATTTATAGGGTTGATTACGGAACCCTAAGAATATAAAATGGCGTCATCTGATGACAAAAAATGACGGAGATGTCAAATTCCCATTGAAATTGGCTTTACAGACGACGCAAAATTGTCATGCTAGTAATTCAGAGGTAACAAAAATACTGCCGTCTCCTGGACTATACCGCAACCTCGTACAAAACTAGATAAACTGTTAATAGACACTTGTTTCCGTACATACGACCTTAATTTGAAGAATTCAGGGTAATCACATAGAAAATTGTCACTTTTCTAGTGACACTTTAGCAAAATACTGACGACAGGCCCTGGCTACGCACGGGTACAATATCGGTGGGTTGAGTAGGACACTGAGACCGCGATATGTTTCTTTGTCCGAACCGACAATTTGTGTTGGTCATTCTCAAGCCGGCCATTCCTTGGCTGGTCAAGTCAAAACGAAATATTTTAATACCAACACGTTACATAATTTAAATTATAAATCCGCTTATAACCTACTTAACTATTATGACCCGTGCAAATACTTCGCACCGTTAGTGGTGTCAATATTGTTGTCATAGTTCAACTGATCTCCAATAGATGGCGTATTCTACAAAAAATAAAAAAATAAATAATCTAATTTTAAAAGATGGAAAATTTTAGAGGTGAACAAAATAAGATCTATCCGATCCCAAATGTCATCCTTACCTGCACGCTTGGTACCCTCTGCTAGACAACAAACGAGGCTCTGGAGACCGAGCAATGGCGGTATAACCATACACCTAGCTAGACAACTGGCTGGAAGAGGCTACAGCGAGCCTGAAGACCTAAATAGTCTCAAAATGTCTGGTGCAGAAGAAGAAGGTAACCACTGCACTATTCTCCCAAGAAAGTTAACCATGGCGAGTCAATACAAGGTGCGTCACGCTGTGAACCGCCATGATTGACCACGACTGCTCTATCAAGAGCACCACGACTAACAAGAAGAGGGAAAAATAATTTTATATTTTATATTTATTTACGTCTGTTAAACAAGTGACACATCTAGGTCCATAAGAGCAGCAACGGTCTTGCCACCTGTTCTGTTAAATATGGACAACTGACAAAAAGTGGACACTGTTACCTGGTGTCTTTGGCGTTTGTGTTGTAATTATTACTTCTGACCACGGGTTCGCTCGCATTATTGACAAGCAACAAACACTTGTAACATATTCCACCAACGGGTAATTTCAGAGATTAGCGCGTGCAAAGAAACAAAATCTTGAGCTTTATTATTATATTAGTATAGATTCTGAATAAAAGTAGGCATCCGGCATGGCACCGAAAATTTCCCATTCCGGCCGCCGGATTATCTAGGCGGACCGGACCGTTCGTTACAAGAATTGGACGAGTCTGTGGTCAGTTTCGGTGGAGCGTACGGCGAAGCGCCGGGGATTGGGTGAATGTGTGGCCATAGTTTAAGACGATGGAACGATAGAAGAAGGTCTCACTTTAAACTACCTTTCTACTGCTTTGCTTGTGTAAAATTTAGTATTGTGAACTTGTTCGTTATAATTTTTTTTTTCTATCTTCACGGGTTGCTCCCGAAACCTATACCTAACGAGTGGCCAGTTCTGTTGAGGTATACTATAGGTATAGAGGAAAAGCCTCTAAGTGTGGTTTGTCGGATTATGTACAGGTACCGGGACTGCCGAGTTAGCATACATTTTGACAGCGACACTTTCGTTTCGGTCGAATGGCCTTGAACAGGCCAAAACGTTCATGTCCAACAAGGACCGGCCAGAGATAGCCCGGGGCCGAGAGGTCCGGCCCAACAATGTGCGGGAAAATTCTGTGTACTTGTCTTTGTCCGGCTAAGCAAATTGCTCGGCATTCTTGTGCAGGGCATGCCCGGTCCGGGCTATCTCTGGCCGGTCCTTGTTGGACATGAACGTTTTGGCCTGTTCAAGGCCATTCGACCGAAACGAAAGTGTCGCTGTCAAAATGTATGCTAACTCGGCGGTTCTTGACTTGAGCGCTCGACGAAAAAATGGGGGAATGTTTCCGCATATGTAATTCGAGTGCAATATAATATGTATATTTATTATAATTAATTTATTGTTGTTTGTTTTTACGATTGTTTTTTACTGCTGGTAAAATTAAAATTAATATCTCATACCGTCAAGCAGACCCAAAAATTGTGTTCTGCGCATCTAACGACCACCGCTCAAGAACCGTCCCGGTACCTATACATACGTTTTTAATTAAAAACCCATTGGTTATTGAATTTTACATATCCTCTATCCATCATCATCATCTCTTATTATAAAACAAAGTCCATCGCCGCTTATGTCTGTCTGTCTGTCTGTGCTCTTTTCTCGGGAAAACTACAGAACAGATTTTGTTGGGGTTAGATATATTCAGGAGCAAGGTTTTGGAGTATTAAACGTGGACCTATCATGTTTAGGATCTGAGTATTAACAGAATGTGTAAATCAAGTCGGGGAAAAATTTAGTTCCAGCGCGCTTTTGTGGCGTATGCTGCCTAATACGTAGAATATATGACAAAATGATGTATGTAAAATAAAATTATCTACAAAACAGTCTGCGGTAGCATATCTATATCTAAAAGATATGTAGTTACAAACATATTTACGTAGGTATTCAAATTGTTCTCGTAAAAAAAATTACAACTTAGTCTCGTAGTTTTCGTGTTTGTTGTTTACATACAAACACACTTTCTGATTATAATATTAGTATCTTCGTTATTCAATACATAAGAAAAATCCAGTTTGTCTTCCAGGACCCACCAGTGAGCCTCCGAAGACAAACATGTCTTCAAAGACCCACTACCTGCCGTGGGGCAAATAAGGCTTACTTAGTTTTATATCCTCTGGGACCCATCGGTAACTGTAGGAAATTAAATTACTGCACTGTTACTTAAAAATACCCCAAAATAAAAAAAATAAAATATGGCATGAAAAATATACCTTTTAAATGTTCAACTTGTAGCATGGTGCCCAAGATGATGGCGGCATTACCCCGCTGCACGACTACGCGAAATAAGCACCAGAAGCGAGAATCAGCATGTAATTTTGAATTTTAATAATTTTGGATCGGCCCTGCCCCATTGTTTCTACTACCAACGTCGCAAATTCGTGATCCTTAATCAACGATGAGGATTTTTGGCGTTTGAATATTTGCGCGTTTTTCGCAGCTTTGCCAGATTTTATTGTATGGACGGAGCCAACGTATCGCATGTAGCGTCTCATTTATTTTTTAGCTTAATCTTACGTACTTACGTTTATAGGAGATTTCTTGTCCAGGATCTCTTCCATAATTCGGTCTTCCATCACCATAGTCACTGATAGATACTGGTTTTGAAGATATGACTTGACCACCTGGCTTATAAATATACGTGGGACCTCCATTAGGTTTTTCTAATTCGTATTCGTATACTGGTTTCACAGATGGCTTTTCACCATAATTACTCGTGTTTACTTTTTCGTAAGGTTTTTGGTTATTTTTGTAATCATCGCCTCCATATGTAGGTTTATTTCCGTATCCTTGATCATCGTTATTGTAAGATCCTTGAGATGTTTGATAGTAAGACCCGGGTCTTGATCCTGAATTGCCATAGGTATTTTGATCATTATACGATGCATGGGGTTCGTATCCCGGTTTAGGAAAACTGCCTCCGTAAGACCCTTGATTAAAGTCGTTTGTATGTTTGTTACCATAATTTTGGGTACTGGTGCTGTATTGACCATATGAGTTTTGGGTGGAAGAATACCCATCTTGATTGGGTTCATTAGTGCCGTAAGTTGGTTTTTGATAATCGTTTTGAGGTCTATTCGACCCATAACTCGGTTGAGGTCGATCTAGTTCAGGTTTATTGTAACTTTGGGATCCATATGTGTTTTGTGGAACATTATAAGTTTGGCTGTAGTGTTGACTTGAATGAATTTGTCCTCCATATGAGCTTTGAGTATTATATATTGGTTTACCAGGTCTGTAGTCATCTCCATATAAGCCATAATTTGGACTGTACAGTGGCTTACTAGGCCTATAATCGTTTTGAATGGGTTTGTTATAATTTTGTCCATAATTGCTAGATTGGTTAGATTCGTAGTTGCTTTGTAGATAAGGATTTTGACTCGAAATTCCACTAGTTCCTCCATATCCTTGATCAGGTCTAGTTGGCTTATACGGTCTGGGAGGATCATTTATTTCCAAATATATATAATTATCCTGATTGTAATGTGATGTTTGGCCGTAACCACTTGCATATTGACCGTAGTGTTGGGTTCCAGGCCTTGGTAAATATATTGGCCTCTGATACGAAGGAGGTCCTATGGGACCCGAATCTAAATCATTCTGTCCTCCATATGGATCTGGCCTATAATCTTGATTTATAGGGGGTTGTCCATATCCACTGTCACTTACTGGCTTCTGATAAGCAGGTCTTCTATTGGGTCGTACAAAATAATTGTATTGGGGTTGGTCTTGTGGTTTGGATGGTATTTCAACAGGTCTCTGAGGTTTTTGACCATATATGTCTTGTATATCATCTACTGGTGACGCAGGGTAATTAGGATCCGGTCGCCATAATCCTGGATCGTACAGTGGCCGTTGAGGTTTGTTAACGTTATTTTGGTCTTGGAAATGTAAAACATCGTACGGATCTGGTTTTGGCTTATTATTACTATGGTTATTAACAGGTTTGTAAGGAATTTCTGGTCTGAATGTAGTGTCTTGTGGCCTATGCGGTCCATAACCCAAATGAGTATCAAATTCTGGTCTTTGATTGCTATAGTCATCAGGTCTATCATAATCTAAATGATTATTTACTGGATAATAATCAGGTTTTACCTGTGGTCTTTTATAAGGTCTGTTATATGGTACATCATAGTAATTGTAATATTGATATGAAGGTTTTTGATCTCCGTATATTGGTTGAGGTGGATTGTAAGGTCTGATTGGTCTTTCAAATATTTCGTCTGACTGAGGTCTTTGAGGTCTTTTGTCATCAGGACCGTCTGGTCGAAAAATTGGTCTATGGTTTGGTGTAAGACCTGGATCATCAAATTCAGATTGTATAGGCGTTGGTGGGGATTGTTCGCATTGTATTCTTCTTATATATACATCGTAATCAGGGTGACGTTGTAGGATTTTATTGTCTCTGATATCCTTTTCGTTTACATTACTCAGTTCACACGTAGCGTTGCCTTTAGCACCAACTCTGGAATTTTTAAAACGATCTTTATTAATTTAACTATTACACGCTCAATCCAGATTCATTATATCTGATGCTTTTCAGGTTTAGTTTTCAGATGGTTGTTATTGTTATTTCAGCAATATCCCGTGATTTAAATAGAAACCCGGATCTAATGAGTCCATGCAGCCATAAATAGTTTTATTCGTTTAGGGGTAGTTCTAGAGGGGTAAGAAAAGCCAAAATTATTCCCCACCCTCGAATATGGGGTTTAAACTACTTGTGCTGCATTTGCAATACTTTTGGGGGTTATCAAGATTTACAAAGACTATAATCTAGCTTTTTCTATTCTATTCTATTTTTTTTATTATGGCTCCATCAGGGTTTTGATGATTCCGCCAATGTCAAGTATTATAGACGTCACAGTAACAATATGCCGATTAATCGGTAGGTAGAATGCTCCCGCCGGCCGTGATATGTCCTATTAATCACAACTATCACAGCGCGGACGGGATTAAACTGGATTGCCCATCATGTCACGACGAGACATGGCGTAGAATCTAGCTTCTTCTAAAAATAAACAGATACGTCTGTTATAGAAGTGATACATCTAAAAGCTTGCACACTAGCAATTCTGTTGAATATGAACAACCAAGCACGTAGCCAGGGGAGGGTCCAGTGGGTCCGGACCCCCCCCCCTCCCTGAAATACGTCAGTGACACTTTTTGAAATTGACAATTTTAAAAAGTAGATAATTATATCAGTTCAGCTGAGCTGATGAGGTCGAGTCAAGCAAGCTAGGATATTGACCTATTGCAGAAAAGATGTAATAAAAGGTAAAGTCGTACTTTGTGTTTTCTTTTTTCAAAATAATGGCTTGGTTGGTGGTTGAACCCCCGCCCCCCTGGCTACGTGCTTGTGAACAACTGACAAGAATTGGACACTGTTACTTGTGTCTTTGACCAAACTGTATATAATGTATAAAGGACGTTAAGATGTGTTTGTGTTTGTTTATAGGTAAGTATTCATCCTTTCAATGTGTTCAAAATCCACACCTATGCAAACTACGTTTCTTCTTTTTACTCACAAGATCATCTTCCTCCTATGGAAATCAAATTCCGTGTAAATAGATACAAAAAGAAATAATCCAGTGGCTGTAAGTTACCCCTCCCCCGCCCGCTTTCGCGGTATAAAAAATAGTATATGTCATTATCTGACCCCTAAACTACCACTATGCAAAAATCATGTCGATCCCGTGAAAAACCAAAACAAATCTATTCCACGGGAACAATAACTTTATGATATTCCACACTATAATCTATCTCTGTGACAAACATCCAGATCCCTTCAGCCGTTCTGGCGTGATTGAGTAACAAACAAACAAACATACATACATCCATACAAACTTTGTACATATTAGTGGGACGGGACTAGTGGGATATAATATATGTAACAAATGGCATTCGATTGTACCTGCCTACCCCTCTTGGGATGAAATGCGTGATGATAGATCTATTCTAGTATCTTACCCATAGTCAAAGCTCTGGCATTGTTTATCTTGTTTACAAAGATTTTCGCACTCGCGCGCAGTTAGTTCACTCACGTTGCGATAGATGGCGATACTGGGCAATTGCTCACCAATTCTGATTCTGTCGAAGCAATCTGAAATATATAAACGTTTATATATATAAAATTGCAATGTCTGTCTGTAAATCCTAACTAAGATTATACATGCGAAAGTTTGTTTATCCTTATTTTTAACCGAACTTCAAAAAAAGGAGGAGGAATTTTTTGTTTTTTTTTTTTATGTATGTTCCCCGATTACAGGTACCGGGACGCTTCTTGACGCTCGACGAAAAAGTGGGGGAATGTTTGCGCATATTACAAATCAAATCAAATGTTTTAATTTGCAAGCATACTTACAATATCGGTCTTAAGATTATGGTGAGTATATAGATATGTAGGTATTCAACCTGCAAGCAGGTGTGCAAACATAGATTAGATATAGGTAGGTACATATTTTGATTTTAAAACATTGGTTACAAAATCTACACAATTACATTTTATTTATCCAGTTTTGTGACACATGTATTCACTTATTCCATAAAAGCAATGATCGAGGAGCCATTTTGTCAATTTAGATTTAAAGTCAGTTCCATTTAATAATTTAATGTCATTATGCAGATTATTTAAGAGTACTTACAATACACATATTATAAAAGTTCCTTTTATAAATATAATTATGACAAGGAGGTTGGTATAATAAATTCATTATTTTGGCTCTAGTTTGTTATTCGAGTTCAATATAACTTGTATGTATATTTATTATAATTGATTTATTGGTGTTTGTTTTTACGATTGCTTTTTACTGCTGGTAAAATTAAAATTAATACCTCATACCGTCAAAAATTGTGTTCTGCGCATCTAACGGCCACCGCTCAAGAACCGTCCAGTGGGGTTAGCATACATTTTGACAGCGACACTTTCGTTTCGGTCGAATGGCCTTGAACAGGCCAAAATGTTCATGTCCAACAAGGACCGGCCAGAGATAGCCCGGGGCCGAGAGGTCCGGCCCAACAATGTGCGGGAAAATTCTGTGTACTTGTCTTTGTCCGGCCAAGCAAATTGCTCGGCATTCTTGTGCAGGGCATGCCCGGTCCGGGCTATCTCTGGCCGGTCCTTGTTGGACATGAACGTTTTGGCCTGTTCAAGGCCATTCGACCGAAACGAAAGTGTCGCTGTCAAAATATATGCTAACCCAGCCGACCTATACTTGAAGACACCTGGACCGATTTGATTTTTTTTTTATTTGAAAGGGTATACTTTCCAGGTATTCCCATGGTTATCTGATCAGATGTGATTGCATAGTTAGTTGCTGGAGGGCGGGAGTATGAAATAGGTGTTGGGTTTTTAATGATATAGGTAACATGGTGGAGAATATAAGCAATTTCTAACAGTGATACTATCAAAAGGACTCTGCTATCCTAGGGCCAACGGGAATAATCCGGGAAGACGGGGAGATGGAATGACTCTGATTCCCTGGGAGCGAGGCTGGAATGCTACGTACGCACACATTAGCCCGGTCTCATCTCAGGGAAGCAGCAATCAAAGCGGGAGCTGCGGCGAAAATCAGAGTCCAAAAAACGGCGCAAATATAGTTCAATTATTGAAAACTAGAAATTTGAGCCGTTTGGTGTAGAAACTCAGTGGGGTTAAAATGCCAAAAATGTTATTAAAGATATATATATATATATATATCCCCTCGACTGATCATCTCTTCTGGTGACAAGAGGGCCTCCTTCCTCGCTCAACGAATTAGTATCGCGATTCAGCGGGGAAATGCAGACAGTATTCTTGCCACTATTCCACGCGGTATTTTTAATGTTTAGATTAATTTTAAGGTTTTTATATGAGTGAATAAAAAAAATCTACAGACCAAGATGACAGATCACTTTTAGTTTAGTGTTGTGTACAAATTTAGGTATGTGTACAAATTACTCGTTCCAACAATAGGAAACTTTTGTACCGGGAAAATATCTTTTTTTTTTTTTCATAAACAACTTTTCTACCCACACGAAGATGGACGGATCGCTAGACGTAAGCGCATCACTTGAGAACGGCTGGACTGGACTTTGGCTATTTTTTAAATGTTCGTAATAGTCCGAATAAGGTTTATACAGAAATAAAAATTAAAAAGGTTGCCCGGAAAATTGCAAAATTCGGGAAAAAACTGAAAGTACTTGTTCCTATATGATTTTTGTATGAACTCTAGACCATAATAGGTGATGTAAATTAATATGGCCAACTCTGCTACGGTGCGCGCTCATTGGTCCAATCAACTAGCACGCGCTTCCCCGGCATTCTGTTACACACTTCCGTCCCTTTTCACGAAATCACTGCCACTGAACATGGACGTAAAAAAGGAGAGGACGGATCGCCGCTAAGAAAAAAGTGAAGCAACCAAGTTATGCCAGTTTCATTGTAAATACGAGCCTCACGCACACATTCTCATTCGGTTATGCTGATCAGCCGCATTAAGAAAATAAAAAACAATGCCGTCTTGTGTAGTAAAATTATGCAAAAACAACTCCATTACTCATAAAAAATCTCAAGGAATCACATTTCATAGGTATGTTAGTAAGTTACCACTTATTCATCAATTTAAAAATATATTAGAGATAATGCACGCACACATGCACATGCACGCTTGGTGCTTCACTTTTGTCGTAGCAGCGATCCGTCCTCTACTTTTTTACGTCCATGCCACTGAATATAAAAGAAGCTAAAAATTCGGGAAAAACTGAAAGTACTTGTTCCTATATGATTTTTGAATGAACTCAAGACGATAATAGGTGATGAATATTAATACGGACTCTACGGGTCAAGCCGGAGCTGAAAGCTACTTTGTAAAAATAAATACCGGCTGAAAGTTTCATCGACAAACGTCCAGCAGTTTCGTAATTTATTCAGACAGATCTTCACGGACTTTATACCTTCCAGTGTGGCTAGGGACACCTATAAAAGTGTCCACTTGCCGCCAAATAGTTGTCCATAATTATTAAATAGAACTGGTAGCAAAACTGTTGCAACTGTTTTTTGGAAGTTTTACATGCCCTACGAGAGTGAGATTGGAGGTTCAAATGTTAATGTTTTCGTTTACGTTAGCGCACAAGGTATTAAAAATACTCACCCTCTACAGAAGTTCCAAGATGTGAATCTATGGTTAAAGTTTGAGCCCCGGCTGCGAACAAAACCGGCCACAAAACTAGTATGTTCATTGTTCTAAAAAAATCCATTCTCACAAAAACATATATTTTGCCATCATTAAAAATAATAAGTAAACCATATTAATTTTAAGTTAAAAATAAAGTTAACTTTTATGTAAAAAAAAACCTAACGTTAATCTACTTGCAAAGTTGCGAATAATATGGACAAATGTAAGCCGAGGGTGTGGTTAAGACAAAAGTTTGCGTTAGTAATAGGGCGACAAGGTATTTGAAAAAATACAGTGCGTACACGCGTAACAAGTGAAATTTTGGCTTATCATTAAGAATTTATCTATTTAAAAAAAAAACTTCACGGATTGCCTACAGCTCCCGGGAACCGTTGCCGGCCCCAGGGTACCCAGCGGAAGACAAAGTCTATTATCTATTTAAAATAATTAAAAAACGAGCGAGCCTTACAGTAGTCGCATATGATGTGTAATCTTGGTAATAAGCAACATTAACATTATATCCTGAAAACATTAACACTTTATACGCAACACTGTAGGTTAAGCGCACAGCTGATACGTTCTCCATTTCTATTTCCCTTTCTCTTTCTCGTCACACACACACACACACACACACACTGTTGGCTGACAGTACGAACCTCTCGGAAAATGGGTTGATATCATCTGACGGTCAACTCTAGTAGCGCGCGCTCATTGGTCAAATCAAATAGCGCGCGCTTCCCCGGCTTTCTGTTACACACTTCCGTCCCTTTTCACGAAATCACTGCCACTGAATATAAAAGAAGCGAAATAGGTATGTCAGGATCGTAGCAAATGACATTCGATTGTCTCTGCTTACCCCTCTTGGGATAAAAAGCATGATGATAGATACATGTGGGCCAGAGATGCCCAACCATCAATTGTTGAGAAATCGTACTTTCTCATGTGTGTGGTACGTAAATATTGGTCTATCTTATCTTATCCTTGGTTATCTTATCGATTTAATAGTAGTCCATCTCGCTCACATCTTTCTAAAGAGATATGGAAAAAAATAAGTCGCGCGTAAAACTGAGTTCGTTGCGCTGTGATGCGTCGCCTAAAGTCGTGTTGAGTGGTAAAATCTAATCCGTTAAATCATGGTCACCTTAGCTTTAAAACAAAGTTTCGTTTCACTTCGTTGAACCTCTCAAAGGCTTCCTCTTATGTGAACCTTTAAACTCGTTATAATTAAGGATTTGCAAGAATCCGGTCACCCGTGAATAAAACATATACCTTTAACTTCTCAACCATATTATAAAACAAAGTCTATCTGTCTGTGCTCTATTCACGCAAAAACTGCTGAACGGATTTTGTTGCGGTTTCCATTATTAGATAGGTTGATTCACCGGGAAGGTGTACAAGTATTAAACATGGACCTATCATGTTTAGGGGCTGAGCATTAATAGTACAAGTGAATCAAGTCGGGGAAAAAGTTAGTCCCAGCGAGTTTTCATGGCGTATTAATATAAAGAATAAAGTCATCTACAAAAAAGTCCGCGGTAGCATATATGTATCCATAATAGATAAGTGTATTTACGTAGGTATTCAAGTTGTTGTTAACGCATAGGTACTGTACCCGTGCAAAAAGGGGGCGAGATCGCTAGTGCATACACAGTTGTCAATTCCTTATTCTTCTTCTTTTATTATGGCTTCATCAATGTTAATCGATTGCCAATGTCAAGTATTTTTAGCCTTTATAGTGTATATGCCGATTAATCGGTATTTAAGATAATCCTAATAAGATTAAGGACCCTTGGCTCTCAGTCATCTTGTATCTGTCAAAAATATGGTAAATCTAAGTTAATCCTGGAAACGTGAGTTTATTTATACAAAATCTCCTCACCCCAAAAGGATTGTTATTATTTGAAATTGGATTCAGCCATATTTTTATTATTCATGGGTTCTAAAGAGACGTTGTTTTCGATACGCGAAGGCACTGCTGGGGTGAGGAGATTTTGTATAAATAAACTCACGTTTCCAGGATTAACTTAGATTTACCATATTTTTGACAGATACAAGATGACCTTGACCACCGCCCCTTAAACTGGATTCCCCATCATTGGTTGGTCGCTATGACATGACGTAGAATCCCTAATTCCTTATTACTTCTATATAATAATATAAAAGTGTTGATTGATAACTTAATGATTAGAGGATTGGGTAAAAAAACTAATAAGTAGTATGTGCCAGAAGTGCCAGATTTAATCCTCATTCAAAGCAGAAAAAACATGTCTTCGGAGGTCACGTAAAGTCGACGTCAGCGTGCCGCGACAGACTTGCCACGTGTCCTGTATTTATTGGACAGTCTACATATGGAAATGTAGGAATTTAAGAAATATTTCTTTAAGGTTTTTTTTTCACTGGTTCCTACCGCTCTCCGTTATCGGTCCCAGGGTACTCCGCGGAAGACCAAGTCTCCCTCTTTTAGGCGATGGTATTTGTGAGGCTATACCTAACGAGGGACCTTTGCTGTTGGCATTGAGGTATATTTATCAAAATTTTAAAAATAAATTTGATTAAAAACTTAAATACACACTTTCCCGGGGACGTTGATATTCGCCCGTTGATATTTTCTAGTTTCATATTAGTGAAATAATTTTCAGAATAGGATCAGTTTGTGAAATCCCTCCACATACACACAAACTTACCAAATTCGCACTCTCTCTTTATAATATTAACGGGAACCATACATTTTTCCGGGATAAAAAGTAGCCTATGTGCTATTCCAGACTATAATCTATCACTGTGACAATTTTCATCCAGATCCGTTTAGCCGTTCTGGCGTGATTGAGTAACAAACATACATACATACATCCATACAATAAGTATATTATCTTATATAGATTTTTTTTCATTATGCGAGCGAAGTCGGGGCAGATCGATAGATTTTACAAAATCAGTGCAGCGGTTTTAAAAAGGAATGCATTTAAATTGTCTACAATGTCACAATTCCTATGCAATACAATATTTCTACAACCAAAAGTTAATTTTCCCACAAAATTAAATAGACAGATTTAAAAGTCCATACTCTAAATGGCATTCTGATTTTACCTAGTAATCACAAAATATTCATGTTTTTATAGAATTTGATACTGCAATGGTACCAGAAACCTTCGCTCAAACCTAAAATTCAAAGCAACTTTTTCATACAAAGAGGAAACGTAAAATAATAACCAACATATTTAGATGCAAGAGACAGCTAGCTTTAAATATTTTAAGTAGGCCACACATTGGTCCGGCATCGCACCGAAAATATCCCATTCCGGCCGCCAGACGATCTAGGCGGACGATGCGTTACAAGAATTGGACGAGTCTGTGCTCGATTTCGGTGAACCGTACTAAGCTTGGACGAATGAGAATTATGTGTAGCGACAGGCTTGCTACCTGTCATCTTAAGTTGGAGCAACTGGTGATATGTGGACTATGTTGCCAGTGTTTTATGGCGACGCCTTATACAACAATATTAGATAGATTGATTCACCGAGAAGGTTTACGAGTAATAAACAATAAATATGGAAGTCGGGGAAAAACTTAGCCCCAACGAATTTTTATGGCGTATACTGTCTAATCCGTCAGTGATATAACAAAATTATGTAGGAAAGAATTGTGTAGAATCAAATTATCAACAAACGAGAAATATTTATATTCTTAAAAAAATAAGTCGTCAAAATGGTACATATTTCATCGAGATATTAAGAAAAATGTATCTACTTATAAATAAAGTCAGTTTTTTCAAAATTTCTAAAAAAGTACTGAACCAATTTTCACTAAAAAAAAATGGGACCATCTGTGAAGTATACCCTTTCAAACAAAAAAAAATCCAAATCGGTCCAGGCGTCTTCAAGTAATCGGGGAACATACATTAAAAAAAAGATTCCGACTAATTGAGAACCTCCACCTTCTGTTTTGAAGTTCGGTTAAAAAGGATTTATCTCTAATATATAAGTAGTTATAATTTCATTCAATACAATTAATAAAACAATAAAATTACAAAATGTTCATATCTTCTAATATAAGGGGTTTCCCATGCGGTCCCAGTTAAATAAAACTCTATTATCGGGTAATGGGCATTTAAACAAAACTAAAGAAAATAACATCTGACAATAACATCATATTCTGAACCATTTTTTTACCCACAATATCCGGTGAGGTCTATTGTTTGTAATTATATAGTCTTATATGAAACCAGTAATTTTTAAGTTAACTATGCATACAAAAGTGTAATAACCCTTTTCGTATGGATCAAAGGAAGTAGTGGTCCATACTCTCTGTCTACTCCTATAAAAGATAGGCGTAATGGTATGTATTAATTTTTATTTTAGACTAAATGCTGCCATCTCTTTTTCTACAGTTGGGCAAGGCAACACATACTTTTCAATCTATCATCACGCCTTTTATCCCAAGAGGGGTAGGCAGAGACAATCGAATGCCATTTGCTACGGTCCTGACACACCTCTTTCGCTTCTTTTATATTCATCATACCTTTCATACATGCTCGGCGATTGTGTGTATACTTTTAATATTTCCATTGATCATTACATTTTTTATATGATCAATAAAAGTAGGTAGTACACCTAAGTCGTCCTCTGCCATCATTTCATTTTACTTCAGCCATATATTATCGAAATTAATTAAAAAGCAGATTATGTTCTTTGAAAGTTTGATCAAAATCCATTCAGCAGTTTCGGAGCCTAAAGTCGGGGAAAAGACCCAGCAAGTTTTCATGGCGTATGCTGTCTAATCCGTCAGAGATATAACAAAATGATGTAGGAAAGAATTGTGTAGAATAAAATTACCTATCTATAAAAAAGTCTGCGGTAGCATATTATCTATCTTTAATAGATAAACAGTTATAAGCGTATTTATGTAGGTATTGTAAACCCATATTGTATCCGTGCGAATCCGGGGCGAACTCGCTAGTACTAAATAAAACGGTCTGTTGACAATTTACTAACGAATCCGGTCATTTATTTTCTGTTATCTTATAGCATAGGACAGTGACATCTTTCGTTTTAGCCGGACAAATCCGTGTACTGTCTTTCCCGACACATCAATTTGCCCGGCATTCTAGTGTTGGACATTCTCGGGCCGGACATTCCTTGACTGGCCATACATCGCCGTGGTATTAACTAGGTAGACCACGGGTTCGATCCTTAGAAGCTTTTCCATCTAAATATACCTCAACAGAACTGGCCACTCGTTAGGTATAGCCTCACAAATACCATCGGCTAAACGAGGGAGACTATGGTCATCCGCTGGGTATCCTGGAACCGTAACACGGTTTCGGGAGTTGCAAGGCAAACCGTGAACAAAAAAAATACAGTGTTTATGTATAAATTACCAATAGTTATAACACCTGTAATTTTTCACTTACACAAAGATCTCTTAGCGGGGTTAACAACCTAACAAACGTATTCATTACGCTAGAATAGTAATGATATGCTTCTTATAGAGGCCGTATTAATTATTATAACTCCCCCGCCCCTGATACTTAGTACCTAGTATTATAGGTACATTACGGATATCAATTTAATTAATAAAAAAAACGAGCGAGCCTACAGTAGTCGCATATGATGTGTAGCATCTGACATCGCACGCACGCACACGCACACGCTGTTGGCTGACAGTACCAACCGCTCGGAAAATTCGAGCGCGTTTATTGTTTAAATCAAATAGCGCGCGCTTCACCGGCTTCCTGTTACACACTTCCTTCCCTTTTCAGAAAGTCACTCCCAAAGATTGCAGGAAAGCGAGAGGAAAGTTGTTACACATTAAAAATCATACCTACATCAGCGTATTAAGTATATGTTGCTAACAAAAACGTGTTGGTAACCGTACACAGATTAGTTTTTGCACTTGATAGCCTCATTCTTGATGAAGGTTATAGGCTATATAACATCACGCGACGACCCAAAGGAGTGGAGCAGTACGGGTGTAACCGCAAGGCACAGTTACCTATAAAACTGGCCAGGAATCAAACCTAGTAAAATGACACAAGTTCATACTTAGGTAATAGGTGCCTTACCCACCAAATAAACCGATAGATAGAGCTCTTTCGACGCGAACTATAGGTATACCAAAGTACCTAATAATATAATTATTACGAAAAATAAATGTGCTTTAACAACGAAACTCTTACGGCTTCTATAACTTACTGCGTGGTCCACACCCTGCCGTCAATCCATTCCAATAATAATAATTATTTATTTATTTGAATTAAATATGGTACAGTTTAGGCAAGGTAACAGGCAAGGCGGTGTTCAAATCTTTAATTTATATACAATATAGTTATACAATAAATGTCAAAAATTAGATTCACAAAATTGTCAATCCATTCCAGCGTTCAAACCAATCCAAAAAATACGTAAATAATCAGTACTTTTTTATGAATTATCTTTTTATTTGTGTTTCAAATTAAGTTTACAATGATGAAAGATAGTCGAAGATTTTTTTTTTAATATTACTTATTTATATATTCTCTGAAGATTTAACTTCTTTTAAGTAAAGTTTCTTTTTTTCTGCGGGACAGAGCCTGTTTAATTTTGGGCTAAAAATCGGGACGTCCGGCAACGCTGATCCATTCATCCTTCCATATACTAATATTATAAATGCGAAAGTAACTCTGTCTGTTTGTTACACCTTCACGGCTAAACCTCTGAACTAATTTTGATGAAATTTGATACGGAAAAAGCTTTAACCCTAGAGAAGGACATATTGGATGTTTTTTTTAAGTCGGTCGAAGCTGGGGTGGAAATCTAGTATGAGTATATTTCTGAAAAAGAAGCCGTTCAAAGCAAAGAAAGTGGCTTTTTTGACTGGATTAAACCCGGACCTTAAACGACATATCCATATAGTTCTAACGCGTCCGTGTATAATGAAATGAATGAAAGAAATAATTACAGTTTGTATCGTCTGAAGTTTATCTGGTAGATCAACACAAGAAGGCAGTGTTCGCGAAATTTATTATTAAATTAATATTATGCGAAACGACTAATAGTGATGGGAAATAGTACAAAATATCGATAGATTTTTGGTTTGCTTAATATAGTTCATCGTTGTCAAAGTACCTAGTTCACAGGCTTTTTAACAATACCACAATACCAGAAACAGTTCAAATTCAAATTCAAATTCAAAATACTTTAACAAAGCTGGCCGCAGAGGTAGTCTCAAAAATAACATATATAGCTATATAGGAATAAGTACTTGTTATCGATGGGTGCCCTGAGGCCGTTAACACCTGCAGGTACCTATGTACTGTAACCGTAAGGCACTATTGAAAGTAAGCTTGAGTCACTACAATTTAAAATATGGGCAACTACCTTGTTGCCAGCAATTTAAAGATAGTACGTAACATTTATGATTTGGTTTAGGAGATGGCACAATTTTCGGTCAAGAAAACATTTAATTTTGTATATTTCACCTAAATTAATTTACATGTTTTCAAAATTTAAAAAAAAAGGATTTTAGCCCCGTCTCATCTCAGGAAAACAGTAATCAAAGCGGTAGCTGCGGCGGAAAACGCAGAGTCTAACAAACTACAAATTTATGCCGTTTGGTGCAGTCGAAACTCCGTGGGGTTCAAATGCCAAAAAAAATAAAAATCCCCACGAATGATCGTCTCCTCTGGGCTGGCTCCTTCCTCGCTTAATTAATTAGCATCCCGATTCAGCTGGGAAATTCTTGCCACTATTCCACGAGGACATCAATTACTTTATCAAATGAGTTATTATTATTCCACTATATCGATATCGACATACCTAAATAGTAAGTCCATCACTAGTCACCGTTGTACCAACAGTGACCCGTAACGTTGACCGAAACGATTCTTTGTGCGAATCCGTCAAGATTCCTCTAGCTGATAACATTTTGAAAAAAAAATACATAATCTTGTACCGAACGTAAAAATCGTGTTCAATAAAAAAAATAGCTAATTAGTTATTATTCATTATTAGGTATAAATCCTGTATATCAATGTTTTTTTAATTCAGCTTGCGTGACGCGTCTCCCATCTTAGTTCTTACCTGCCAGTAACTTTATTCATAAAAGATTTATGCGTTCGATCTCTATGGTCGCGGAACACTATAATGGTGCCCACACATTATCCATAATGCTGTGCATCCGAGCATACACAAACAGTAGACGCACAGCATGAGGTAATCTGTGGGGGGTTTTATTAGAAGCAACATTCATGTTCCAAATTCAAATCTCATTATTGCCCTCTGTGAAAGTGTCTTGGAGAAAATACCTACTTTGCTCGCACTTATTGAGTAACATCATAGTTTTTCAAATAGAAAAAAAATCTTTACGGGTTGCTCTCACTTAGTCTTCCTCACTTAGCCGAAGATTTTTTTTGAGGCTATACCTAACGAGTGGCCTAGCTGTTGAGGTATGTAGATGGAAAAGCCTCTTTGTACAGTTTGTCGGATAATGTACATATACTTTTTATTTAAAAAAAAACCCATTGGTACACAGTCGAGGTGTGGGAATCGAACCAGCGACTTCTCAGTTGTGAGCCGACATTTTTTCTGGTTCTAATGAAGACAACCTGGAGAAATAAAACCACCATCTCCTTAGAACTAAGTTTATTTCTTACTTTTACTATCAGCCTGTTCCCTTTTCCTCTTATTAATGGGATTTCTAGGATCATAAATATCAAACCAATCATCACTTTTAGTTGAAGCATCTTTAGCTAGCACTGCTCCCTTATCCTCAAATTTTAATTTATGGCCCATCCTGGAACAGAAACAAACGATATAAATAAATAAAATTAAAGTAAGGTGCGTCGGTGGCCGAGTGGTTATGACGTCTGGTATTTAACTAGGCAGACACCGGGTTCGATCCCGGATACCGGCCATGTACCAATGCGTTTTTTAATTAAAAACTTATGTACCTACATAATCCGACAAATCACACTTAAGAGGATGTATAGAGCTAAATGCGAGTTTTATGATGCGTAAAAGTACATGATCCACTGCAGTGACCATAATCAAAAAAGAAAATGATGTTCTTGAGGTTATGAAAAGATAATAAGTACAACTATATTGATTCGATAGAAAAAAATCACGAATGTACCTCTAAAAAAATATTTTACTGTCTAGAAACAGTACTAAAATGCATGCAATGATTCTGATCTTTTGACAGATTTTTTATCTAGCAATATACTATCGTAATACTGTTCTATTTTTTAATAAAATTTTCAGCAAGTTCCTTTATTCTCATTTTCGAGATTTTATGTACGCACTGCACGCGTGTGTGCGTAAGCGCTCGTGTACTGACAGTACCGGCTGCAGCCTAATATAATTGGTATATAATTGTATATATATACCAAGTTTCAACAATTTTCTTCCAGTACATTCGGAGACAATAAGTTGTGACAGATGGACAGACAGACACAGGAATGGGCTTCCGTTTTTTTATCAAAAATGTTTGGATCCCAAAAACAACTACTGCGTAAACAAAAATAGTTCTATCTTTCTTTGTTTTTTTTTACAGGTTTTGCCTTAAAGCTCCCGAAACCGTGTTACGGTCCCAGCATACCCAGCTGAATACCAAGTCTCCCTCGTTTAGCCGATGGTATTTGTGAGGCTATACCTAACGAGTGGCCAGTTCTGTTGAGGTGTAGTTTGTTAGATTAAAAAAAATCTTAGTTTTTACTTCACATACCGGATTATATCCTGTACGTCCATGGGCATACTCAGTAAGGAACTATAAAATATACCCACCAATCATCATTGTTCAGATCTTCATCGACTGCAGCCTCCTTTGCTTCATTGTCCTCTTCTGTTGCGCTTTTCTTAATGCCAGACAGCTTATTTTTGAACTTCGCCAGCAAGGATAGTGTGAAGCTTTCTCTAAAAAAATTAATAGTATCACTACATATAATATTATAAAAACACTCTGAAACTACTGAACAATCTGATTCACGAGGGAGATTTACATGTATTTAACATGGACCTATCATGTTTAGGAGCTGAGTATATACAGTATTAGTGAATTAAATTATATTTTTTAGGGGGCAGATCCAATTTAAATTTATCAATGCAGACATACCACATACACATGTACCACTGTCCTGATACTTTACGAGATAACTGGCAATTAAGTTTGCAAAGTACCTACACTATGAAAAGAATAATATTGCTTGGCATTTACAATATGTCAATATGACCCTGTAACAAAATATTATTCTATTTAGTCCGTCATTTAGATTATCAAAAAGTATTGGACACGTATTTTTTCTTTTGTCAATCAAACAAAAAATGACAGATATAAAGCGCGTCAAAGTTTGGGAGTGGGGGCTGGTGACGTCACGCCTTGCTAAAAATTGTACTATTAGTATCTTAAAGGCGTGACGTCACGCGGAACTTTAGCGGGCTATATCTTCATCATTTTTTGTTTAATTGACAAAAGAAAAAATACGTGTCCAATATTTTCTGATAATCTAACTGACGGACTAATTAGAATTTTTTAGTCATCATGCCTATTGACATTGGACAAAATCTAATATTGGATTCATGCTGATATTTAAACTCCCCTTATATAACGTTGTCCCATACTAATTACATGCTGCAGCTATATATGTAAATTACTCGATAATTTCCTGGGCTCGAAACTAAAATTTATTTCTAGAGATGATATATTTAATTATTTTTTTCAAAATCAGTTACACATAAGTTTTATGAAGCATTGAAAGTCCTCAATTTCCAGGCGGGAAATATATAAAAAAAAAAACAAATTTAAAACTGAATATACTTAATATTTAATGTTAATTATAATATAATAATTAAAATAAATTGTTCTATTTATTTGTGCATAAAGTCAGTCTTATGTTATTATAATCAATCTAATACATTTTTTAAGAATTCACCGAAATATTACTAATCCGATTATCGATTTTAATAACAATAATAAAAGAAAAATCACTGATCAGCCGCATTATAAACTAGGAAGTAAAAAATTAAAATCTACCTACTTGGAATCAATTTATATATTCAACAAAAAATACTTCTGCAATTACTTAAATAAACTTTAAAATGATGGATATTCTTTAAATATTAAATTACCTATTTGTTTCTAACCAAGTACTTGAAGGGATGTTACGACTCTCATATTTGTCACTTTTTCTAATTTTCGGAATGCGAACGTTTAGGAATAGCATTAAAAATATTTAATCAGCTGAAGTCAACAATAAACCAGTGTTATATACAGTAATTGTATTCTTATATTTGTATTTAATAGTCAAGCTTAAAAAGAGACAAAATATATTTCAGAAAAAGCAATTTTTTCGCCTTTTCGCTCATGAGGCGATTTCTAAGGGGCTCGTATATAAGGTTGGCTTCACTGAACAATTGCCTACTCGAAATGCTGGCCGGTGTCAATTTATCGTATTTTAATTTAGTTTTCCACCAGTCCAGAGGGTATTCATCGAGAGACGCACGTTTTTCTTTAAGATAGGCCTTCAATTGAGCTTTAATTTTAAAGTTTTTAGTCTCCCCAGATTCAACATCGGAGTTTTCGCTTTCTTCGAAATCGAATCTAGGATTCCTGCCAGATTGCTTATAAGACTTTTAGCAGAACTTGTTGAATGCAATGTTGTTTGTTAAATTGCTCAATCTTTTAGCGCCGATCATTATCACCATCCCGGTTAGACAGACTTAGAGCCAGTTCAACAATATCAGTGTTTCGCGTGGTCTCGATCTAAGGCGTAAAAAATGGTCACTTTTCACTTTTTCTCCGGTGCCATGGGAAAAACAGTCAAAATTGCTCAAAACAATTCTAACTCATAAACTACCTGTTTATTTACGTGTTACAACTAAAACAATATAAGCCAAACTAACCAAGAGATCACAAGTAATAAGCGATATAGAAAATATTTCTATTGGTCGAATGAAACACGAAAAGCAAGAGACACAACACGACCTGCACACATTCGCATCGCTTGTAGCGAATGCAAATACTTACGAATATTCGTAACATTCGGAAGTACAAATATTTAATTTAACTTTCATATAAATAATAATTTAAATAGGTACCTATTTCAAATTCATAAAACATCTAATCGAGCTCTACAAATAAAATATAAATGCTGTTCGTTGGTAAGCGTATCACTTGAACGGCTGGACCGATTTGGCTTTTTTTTAAATGTTCCTAATAGTCTTAAGATTTTTAGGGAAAGAAAAATTGGAAAAATTTCCCCGAAAATTGTAAACTGAACTTTTTTCTTTGGGATTTTTGTATGAACTCAAGACCATAATAGGGGATGAAAGGTAATATGGGCTCTACGGACGAGCCCGGGGCAGAAAGCTAGTTTATCATCAAATCAAATTGAGAAGCTCTTATTTTTAATTAGCTTCAAAGGAGACATAGATATAATGTTTGTGATACATAAAAATGAGCTTTTATCATTATTTTCTATAAGGTGGGTCATCTATCACTGCAATCCAGTGCAGTGTAAGTACCTAAAGTAAAATCTAAGGTATATTTGATATATTTTTATTTCAAAGATTATATTTTTTTAAGCAACTAATTTAATTTTCGTCACGGGTTGCCTTACAGCTTCCGAAACCGTGTTCCCAGGGTACCTAGCCGAAGACCAAGTCTCCCTCTTTTAGCCGGTGGTATTTGTGAGGCTATACCTAACGAGTGGCCAGTTCTGTTGAGGTATATTTAGATGGAAAAGCCTCTTAAGTGCGGTTTGTCGGATTATGTACATAAGTTTTTAATTATAATAAACCCATTGGCCGGGATCCGGGATCGAACCCGTGGTCTGTCTAGTTAATATCATAATAGTGTTTTCTATACAGTATTTTTTTATAATAAATTTTCTGACAAACGACACAGTGACGTCACTATTTAGGTAAAGTAGCGAGTCTGTCCCGTGGTAATAATCGTTTGTGATAAAAGTAATACCACGGCCCTTAACGTGCCACGTGGTACTAATCAGTAAGACAAATTAATTGAGAAATGGTACAGAATTGCCTTTTTTTACCTAAAATATGATGACGTCACTTTGGCGTCTGTAGGCAATTTTTTATTATTTTTTTATAAAAAGTTACTGATTTATATTCAAATTAGCTTTATACATGCGAAAGTTACTTTGTCTGTCTGTTACACTAAACCACTGAACCGACTTTAATAAAATTTCATACGAAGAAAGCTTGAACCATAGGAAAGGACATGGGGTACTTTTTTTTTAATTCCACCATAGAAGCAAGCTTAAAATAAACCTTAATTTTTACATACCGAATTTACTTTACCTAACCAGTCTTCAGACAATCATCTATATCATCCAAGTCATTAACGATAGCCTCATCCCACGGCCCATATATATTGTCCTTATACTTCTGCCAAGTGACAAATTTGTACGGGCAGAACAACCCCAAGAACAACACCAACAATACAAAATACACAAAAAGCGCAATCGACAGCGTAAACGACAAAACTAGAGACAAAATAAATATTGCCAAAAACAAACAATCAAACAATCTCGTATTATAAAACACTTTAAACAACTGTGGACTTAGCACAAATACTATAACTGATACTGTTAAAAGAATAAACGCATCAAACGGCGAATTTAATCTAGAAACTAAACAGACCGAACTAAAAATCGCAGCATTAATCGATAGAGACTTAGACACAAAAGCGGCAGAAACGCCATAATCAAAAAACATCAAATGAATCAACATCATTATAACAGACCAAGCGAATATCGTATCAGTACTGACAGTATCCGTCAAAGTGTGAAGTATTGGCGATAGTAAATAGCCGAAAACCAAATAAATAAGAACCGTTTTAAAATACTTACCAAAATTATCACAGCCATTGTAATAAATATATAAAAAATAACTAAACAACGTCGTTAAACTGGATAAATATATAACGCTTAAAGTACTAATCCATTCGTTGTACATGTATAGAAACAGAATGGCGTAAAGGACACAAATGCACAATCTCAGTATAATGCGGAATGAGCCGTAAATCGCTTGGGATAAGGTCACTTTTTCAACATATAAATTCCTCTGCAGGTCTTCCAAGAACTTGGAATCCGTATAATTGTCAGGGTATTCTTGGTTTTCATACAAGTTCTTCACCCACGGTTTCTTCACTCTGTGATTTGGGAGTTTGCTACGTCTGCTTCTGAAAAGACGTTTTAACAATTCTTCCATTAATATTGTTATTCAGCTAACGGCAGCTCCGAGGACCGAGGACATTTGGGGCCAAAGCTTTTTGCCATATTATTGTTTAGGATGGGATGGGTCTTTTTAGTAGAGACGTCTGTACGCATTGCTTCAAAAACTACGTCATTATAATTTTTTTTTAACTTTTCACACAAATATTTTTTCTCAAAATCCTTAGATATAATTTTACTATATTTTGCCGATAATCTACACCTTCTATAAAAAAAATAGGTTCCCAACTTTTTTATACAACACTAGGTTTCCGCCCCCGGCTTCGTACGGGTTCAATATAAGGTACACGATACGTAACTTAAATTATAAATACGCTTATTACTACTTATCTATTAAAGATATGCTACCGCGGACTTTTTGATATTTCACAGGCCACGTAGGGCGTTCGGACTTCTTCTAAAAACAACAGATATTTAAGTCTGGTAAAGAAGTGACACATCTAGGTCCTTTAATGCGGCAACAGGCCTGCCATCTGTTCTATTCAATATCGACAACTGGCAAAAAGTGGACAATGATACTGGTGTCTCTGGCCACACCGCAAGATGAGTTTTGGACTTTTTTGTAGATAATTTTATTCTACACAATTCTTTCCTACATCATTTTGTTATATATCTGTCACGGATTGGACAGCATACGCCATGAAATAATTATAAAAAAATCAAAGAATACATACCTGGCCTGGCCCTTAGTCGGCATTCTCTCCTTCAGCTTCTTATATCTGTCGACGTACTGTGCGTACAGTTCATCCTCGTCTCCCACTATCTCTTTCGGAACAACGGGCTGCTCTTCTTTTTTCTCTTCCACTTCTGCCTTCTTCGCGGGCTTCTTCATTTCCTTCTTCAGTTGCTTGATCTCATCCCTTATTTTATCCCTGAAAATAATACTTAGTATCAGTTAAGTTGGAAAAAACGGTCTGAAAAAAAGGGTTGAAAAGATGAGGGCGATGTTGTCATTTAGAGGACATCTTTGAATAGTTTACCCAAATCAATTTTGAGCCCCACTAAGTTGCGGTTAATACGAAAATGTGAATGCAAAAAGAGTAGGTACAAAAATATTGTTACTATTGCCAGACAATAAAAAACCGGCCAAGTGCGAGTCGGACTCGCGCACGAAGGTTTCCGTACCATTATCTATAAAAACGGCAAAAAACACGTTTGTTGTATGGCAGCCCCCTTAAATATTTATTTTATTCTGTTTTTTTAGTATTTGTTGTTATAGCGGCAACAGAAATATATAGGTACATCGTCTGTGAAAATTTCAACTGTCTAACTATCACGGTTCATGAGATAAATCTTGGTGACAGACAGACGGACGGACGGACAGACAGCGGAGCTTTAGTAATAGGGATTCCGTTTTTACCCTTTGGGTACGAAACCCTAAAAACGCTCAAACACAACGTCACACTTGGTCCTTCGAGCCGGATCTGAATGATCCCACAAGTATTTATAAATAACTAGCGACCCCGCCCATATACCATACAAAAAATATATACCAGACACGATAAGTTTCTGAAAAAAAAAATTCAAATCCCATACAAATGATTGATGAAGTCATAACCCCCCCCTGAAAATATATGAACTGCCGCTCAAAATCAAAATGATTGTTTTTACCTAAAGTACCTGTGTGCCAAACGGCTATCCTGTACATCGATTTGCGGCTTTCGAGCCATTTTGGCGTTGTACACCGTCCACTATTGTTATTATTACCTTATGAGGAACTACAATATCTTTACAGTAGTGAAGTATTTTTTGAAATCAATTCAGTAGCTGCAGAGATTATCCCAAACACATACAAAGAAACTACACCTGTTCAAATTTTTATAACACCCACCTACCTCTCTTTCCGTCTCATATCATCTCGTTCCTTCCCTAAATAATATTCTTCTTCAGGGCTCTCTTCTGCCGCGGAGTCTTCTTTCTTCTTCTTACTCTTTGTTTCTTCCAGGGGGGGCGTGGCCTCCCTCTTTTTCGACTTCAACTTGTCCTTTATGCTGTTGAGGGTGTGAGACGATTTCTTCAGCTCCTCTTCTTCCAATTCTGAAAGTATGTTTCTTATTACAAAATAATGTAAAACTTGAATTAATCTATTGCTATGTAACTCTTAATTCACAATGTTCGGTCGTTTGTAAGGCTTGCATGGGGACATAGGTCCAACACGTGGAGGCCCTTCCGTCGGGACATGATCTCTGAATGCATCAGAGACAACGTACTGTCTGACAGGTCTCGTCAGGTGCTTGGACTATTGCTGATATAAAATTAATTTAAAATTGGGCTATAGTTTTGGGGTGTTGAATGGATTGGTTTGTCAAGTTTATTGATCGAGACCATGGTCACCTTCCAGTATCATTCATCTCATGAAACGTATAAATGGCAGTTTTATTATGGTGTGTGAATTTGGATAAAGTTTTATACACAAATTAACACAGACAATAATGTCATTCAATACATGTGGATTATTATAGTCTGGAATAGCACATTAGCTACTTTTTATCCCGGAAAAATTTATGGTTCCCGTGCGATAGATTTGTTTTTGTTTCTCACGGGATCGACATGATTCTTTGCATAGTGGTAGTTTAGGGGTCAGAGAATGACATATACTACTTTTTATACCGCAAAAGCGGGCGGGGGAGGGGCAACTTACAGCCACGGGATTATTTCTTTTTGGATCTATTTCCACGCGGGTGAAACCGTGGACAGAAGCTTGTATTAATAACTTTAATATGGTCGCCACAGTACTAAGAATGTACAAAAGTTTATCTTAGTATATTTATTTGAAAGTCGAATGAAAATGAAAATACAAAACTATTGGATTTTGTAATATATCTAATATATAAAATTCTCCTGTCACAATGTTCGTTCCCATACTCCTCCGAAACGGCTTGACCGATCCTTATGAAATTTTGTATGCATATCTGTTAGGGTTGAGAATCGGCTACTATCTATTTTTCATCCCCCTAAATGTTAAGGGTGGTCCACCCCTAAATTTTTTTTTATAGGTAGGGTAGTGGTAGGGGTAGGGGTAGGGGTAGGGGTAGGGTAGGGGTAGGAGTAGGGGTAGGGGTAGTGCAGGCAAGTCAACGTTTGGGCAGGACAACGTCTGCCGGGTCCGCTAGTTTATATAAATAATCCCAAAAATCTCACCAGCAGCAGTCTTCTTCCCAAGTTTAGGATCATCGAGTAAATCATGCGACGATTTCGGCTTTCCCCTAAAAACTACTGCTTCTGATTCGTCTTCCTCCACATCATCGCCGAACGAAAGTAGGCCTAAGTTCCTGCAATCACAGTGCTAATGTGAATGGAAGAGTTTTATTTCATTACTAGTGACCCTAAGACAAAAATATTTATTAGACTGGTTTTCCGTAAGATCACATAAAAAAGGCAAAGAATCTATACTTAATATTATAAAGAGGAAAGATTTGTAATTTTGTATGTTTGTTACGAATAAACTCAAAAACTACTGGACGGATTTTGATCATTATTTCACCATTGGAATGCTACATTATCCCTGAGTAACATAGGCTATATACCATCACGGCATGATGACGGGAACGGGGTGGGCAGAGGTGAACATGACAAAAGCTATGTATGAAGTGTTTGCCAACATTCTGAAGTAGTCACGTACGAAGTCGTGGGAAACAGCTAGTACTATATATAACTTGTGATCTAGCGATCATTTCACATTGTATCTGTGTCCAGACCGAAGAATTGCCGGTCATAAATGCGCAGCAAAAATTGCCCGAACCAGGCATACGCTCGGGTCGAGCATACTCGGGCCGGGCAATCCATGGTCTTGTGCCGAAAACATGTCGCGTATCCATAAGATTTCCCCCTACCAAAAATCGCGCCTAATGAAGTTTTCACTTCAAAAACTTACTTAACAGCGATAGCCTCCTTTTTCTTTTTTCTTCTAGGTGCTTCAGTCACTTTCTCCTGTACTCTAGGTTTAATATCATCAAATGGATTGATCATCACTTCAATATCAACAATCTTGTGCGGATGCTCTGGCCTGTCATCCTCGCCGATCAGTCCGTCGGCAAGCTTCAACACATTGTAGATCGAGTCGCCTGAAATTAGAATGGGATTCCATGTCACGCCTTGGTGAATATCGCACGCGCCCGCCCAGACGTAAAGGGGGAATCCAATTTAATCCAGTCCGTGCTGTGATGGTTGTGATTTTAGTCGACGACTAATAAGACATATATCACGGTCATAACGGACATAAACACTATAAATAAAGGCTATAATACTTGACATTGGCAAATCACCGATGAACATTGGTGGAGCCATAATAAAGGAAGAAGAAGAAATTAGTGTGGAGTGAATGATGATGTTGTGTTCTTTTTTCACAGAGATAGTGGAGGGCCGGGGAGTTATATAGGCTACCTTTTTATCCCGGAAATACTTTTTAAATTATTACTAGATTATTTTCCCCATTTTGTTATCTCTGACGGATTAGACGGCATACGCCACGAAAACTCGCTGGAGCTAACTTTTTCCCCGACTTCATTCACTTATACTGTTAATGCTCAGCTCCTAAACATGATAGGTTCACGTTTAATACTCGTAAACCTTCCCGGTGAATCAACCTACCTAATAGTGGAAACCGTAACAAAATCCGTTTAGTAGTTTTTGCTTGAAAACGTCATAGACATACAGACGCGGCGGGAGACTTTGTTTTATAATAAACTAGCTGTCCGCCCCCGGCTTCGCCCGTGGATATTTTCGAACAAAATAAAACCTGCACTACCCCTACCCTTACCCTTACCCCTGCCCCTACCTCTACCCCAACCCCTACCCCTACCCCTACACCTGCCCCTACCTCTACCCATACCCCAACCCCTACCCCTACCCCTACCCCTATCCCTACCCCTACCATGTTCCCACGACTTCGTACGTGTCTATTTCAGAATGTTGGCAAACATACACTTCATACATAGCTTTTGTCATGTTCACCTCTGCCCACCCCGTTCCTGTCGTCATGCCGTGATGGTATATAGCCTATGTTACTCAAGGACGATGTAGCATTCCAAAGAATGATCAAAATCCGTCCAGTAGTTTTTGAGTTTATTCGTAACAAACATACAAAAATACAAATCTTTCCTCTTTATAATATTAGTATAGAAGTATAGATTTTCCCAATAATAGTTCCTATAGGCGTGACGACAGATATATAGCATACCAGTAACTTTTCCAAATATAGTGTGTTTATTCTGCAACTCCGGTGTATCTGCGAGCGTTATGAAGAACTGCGAGCCGTTGTCATCTTTGCCAGCGTTCGCCATCGCGACCAAACCGCGACGATTGAAACGCAATCGCGAGTGGAATTCATCCTGTAAAGTTAAATAATTCAATTAACGCTCCTATATCCATAATTTTTAGGATAAACTATTCCCAATTTCTCTGTAAATAATCCACCTATATCACTGTAATTTAGCATATACATAGTTACTTTTTCAATATATCTAAGTGAAATAGCTGTTATTTTTCAAATGGTTTTATTTAATAGGAAATATATGAGTAGTTAAACTTTCAATTATATACATCGCGTTTATTTTAAACTATTGAAAATTCAAAATAATAATAATTTTATTATTGATGACCAATTAAAAAAAAATTCAGCATAGTAGCCCCACTTTTTTGGGCTCTATTAATCGAAATAATAAACATTTTGGTAATTTTTTTTTTGTAAACAAACTTTGCATGTTTTTTTATTATGAAAATTTTAAATAACAGTTTTAAAAATATGATTATTAGTTCTGCAAATGTAAAATGGGTTAAAAAGAATTTGAAATGACAAGTTTGAAGACTTTTTATTATTAGTATACAGTAGAACAAAGTAAAATAAATATTTACTTAATAATTATACTCGATAATATTCATAATTATATAATAATTAAACTTTGAGCTCCAATAACTCTTAAGCCAATAGATTTAGCGAAAAATCATAAAGACCTTTTTTGTAGAGCGTTGAATTTACAATAAACATGACGCAATTAATTACTTTGAGTTATGTAATTCTAAAGAACAAATGAAATTTTTCCCATGTTATTTCTATGAGAAACTTAGGTTGGAACGCGGACTATCTTAAAGTTAATATTAAGAGCAAACATTTTCAGGCAATTTTTTTTTATGAATTTGGAAGCATTTGAGCCCCAGGGAGCAAAGAAATTTGCATACATCCGTATTAAGGACCACCCGAATAGATAAGTAGTTGACCTTAAATGTTTCCCCATATATAGATTCCCCACCAGTTCCATCACCATTGGGATCACCACCTTGCACAATGAAGCCGGGCACCACTCTATGAAATATGGTACCTGAAAACATATTTTTTATTAGAGATCTACTTTGTGATTAGTCGGCAAAAAGACAGACTATTCAGCAGTTATGATGGTACAGTCATTTTGAGGTTGATCAGTTGTTAGTCTGCACGATTACAATGTCTCTGGTCATAGAAAAGTAACTCTGATAGTGGTCTAATTTTAAAAGAAACATTTAATTTTGATTTGTTTGTTAATTTTTCATCATTAGAGGGAAAAATAATCTTCAAAATGATATATCGAACATAACCTTTGAGAAATAATATATAGAGATCAAACCCAGTATCAGCAAACTAAAGTATAGCATTCTAGGACCAAAAGTACCTTTGTAATATCCTTCCATGCACAGTTGAATGAAATTGCGAGATGCCTTCGGTGTTTCTTTGGTCCATAACTCGATGTCAATATCTCCCGCTGATGTCTTTAGCAAAACCTGAAATTTAAATAGTTGTATTTCACTCGGCTTTCCAATAGTTATAGCCACACTAGCCTTTCTCCAGAAGGATTTCCAGGATATGTCGCTCTCCAGCTCTCAACTATCTCTGTGCAAATAAAAACACATTGATCCATTTCTCTGTTTTGGTGTGAAAGGACAAACAAACATATTTTCACATTTTTAATATTAGTGGGGTTTAGGATTCAATGGTGTATCGAGAGGTGATTCAGGATCAAATCATTTTATTCATAGTCGGGTTATTAATATATGATGCAAAGCTTCATGTGCCATTATACCTATTTCTTTCTAAGTGGCCTGTTTAACGGTCTAAATAAATATACCTACAGTTTGGCTTACTGCAACTAAACTATTTTTAAAAGTTTTGGAGGTCAACCCGAGGGTTTAGGGGTTGAAGGCTGACCTTTTGGGATACTCGTTGAGGGGTAGCTACAATGGGTATTACTAAAATAAGGTAGAGATTCATATCATACAAATTAACCATCATTTTAATAGAAAAAATGGTAGGAAATTACCTAAAATAATAATAGTGGTAGAAAAATTGGCAGAATCGTCAAACCCCTGATGGAGCCATAGAACAAAGAATAGAATAGTAGAAAATTGTTACTTGCCTTCCCTAGGGCAGGGGGTTCCTGAATATATATATTACTCATTCTTTTAATTCATATGTACTTTGCACTCAATATAGTTTTATTTAACTGATAACATTTTGCCAATTTGCCAACTATCGCAGAAAAGACTCAAATTATTAAAATAAGTTAAAATTAACCTATATCGTTTTTATTTTCTATTTTGACATTAATTTTTTTAATTTCTTTGATGTCTAGTCAAAGGTTTAGCATCCATTCAGCCATATGAATATTTTATAGTGTTACATGCTTATCATATTATTATAGCATTGGTATATTAATAACTAGCGACCCTTCGCACGGGTAGAAAATTTGTACTTGAAAAAAAAACTATTTTCTCGGGTAATTTATGCTAGTATAGTACGTGTTATAAATCTACATGTAAGCAGAACGTAGTTCAGTGGTTGATCACCATATGGATAAATAGATAAAGATATTGTATTTATTTGAGATTTTTATTTCTTAGTTATCATTTATATTAAACGTACACAACATAACATTCAGATAGACATTGACATCTTTTCTTCTATTTTAAAGGAAAATTTTATAAATATTTCCAAACGCTGTCATAGCAATTAAACAATGATATATGCAATTAAAGCCCAAAAACTCCATTCCATTATTATAGTAAATAATGAAATTTTGCTTTTACAAAAAAATATTTTTTAGGATTTGTTGTAGGTACCTACTTACTAGAATTCATAATTACTACGTACCTACATAATTTTTTCAAACATTTTAGTCCATCACGAGTAAACGAGCAGTAGTCTGTCGAAAATGCTCATTCCAGCTGATTTGAGGATATTAATCACCTTAATGGAATATGGATAGGTTTTTAGTCTATACCTTTGGTCTCTACTCTCCCCATCAAAATACAGACGTGAGATGATTTTCAGACGAACGAGCACAATCTTAATATTATCATACCGAGCATGGAAGGAATCTCGTCGACATTTGATATTAAAATAAAAATATCTCATATTCGCATATTTTCCTCACATCCCGACATAGCAAGCTTGGTTGACTATGTATAGGTATGTAGGTACAAGCAAGTCTAACATAATAATAATTTAAAATTCATAATTTATATTTGTAGAATATTACATACATACATACCTTCACCTTCACATAAACATGAAACAGAATGGGTCAGACTTGAGAGTTGCAGACAATCAAAATCGCGCTCCCATCCCTAAACTCTCGATTAACACAAATACTAATTAACCTAAAAAGGTTACCACCACTTGAGACTAATGACACAAGTCATTATAAGACTTGGGCTCTTTAATAAACACCATTTTAATATCGCCATTACAGATATTCCACTATGCAGAGCTTGCATGGAGACTGAAGAAACGGTCACCCACATCCTTCTGGAGTGTGTGTGTTTGACAGAATACAGGGCTGCTCATCTCGGTGCCCCGAAGACCTTTTGAGAGGCATGTGGCAACTTCAAAGGACTGATCGGCTTTCTGGAGGAGCTGGGATGGCAGGAGTAACATCTCGATACTTTTCTTGCTTCATCCACATCCATACATCGGTTTCCGAACATCTCCGATGATAAAACGGAATCCCTTAGTTAAAGGATCACTCACTCATGTGCTCATGTGTCTGTCTGTCCGTCTGTCACAGCTTATTTTCTCCGAATCTACTGGACGAAAAATGTTGAAACTTGGGACATATATAGAGTTTCATGACCCAATCACGGATGTATAGCGTAAATAGTTGAATTTAGATTTTGGGGGATAAATTAAGATGTAAAAAATATTTTTTTTCAAGTTCATCATGTGACATATCAAATGAGGGCTTGTTATTAGGAACACAAATATACTTTTTTTATAATTTTGCAATGCATCGTTTTAATTATATTAATTTAAAATTAGTTTAAAATTTTGAAAAAAAAAATAGGGTATCCTGTTCTGCCCGAATAAATGGTACGGAACGCTCAGCGCGCGAGACGTCCTCGCAACTTAGATGTAAGGTGAAATTTTAAAAACACAACATCTTATAATTATTGAAGAATAATTTAATGACCGACTTCCTATAACACCCAGTCCAGTACCAACTATGCATATGACACATTAGAAACTGGGAATCAAACCCTGAACCATTTTCATTGATAAGACCACCATACTACGCTTCCACTAATTTTCCTGTTTTCTCTGAAGCTTCTTGTCGTTATCATGAGAACACAAACTTCTACAAACTTTTTATGCCTGCGGGAGATATTTTTGCTTCAATTAACGTACCATTACGGACTTTATGCATTGCAGCGTAATCAAAGACATTGTTAACAAAGTCCACATTTCGACAGTTGCCCGATTAAACAGGTGTCAAGCATGTCGCAGATAGAGTTAGCTAGGTGTATATTTTTTTTTCTTTCTTCACGGGTTGGCTTGCAGCGCCCCAAACCGTGTTACGGTTCCAGGTACCCAGTGGAAGATCAGGTCTCCCTCTATAGCCCGATGGTATTTGTGAGGCTATACCTAACGAGTGGCCAGTTCTGTTGAGGTATAATTAGATGGAAAAAGCCTCTAAGTGTGGTTTGTCGGATTATGTAGATAAGTTTTTAATTAAAAAAGCCATTGGTACATGCAGCCGGGATCCGGGATCAAACCCGTGGTCTGCCTAGTTAATACAACCACTCAGCTAAAACGCGGATTTTTGTTATTTCAAAAAAAACTATCCCAACTAATATTACAAAACAAACACATCTTCACCGCCTTTACACATTGTGGTGTGGCCAGAGACACCAGTAACAGTGTTCACTATTTGTTAGTTATCCATATTAAACAGAACAGGTGACAAGCCTGTTGTGGCAGATAAAATAGGTCTCCTTATTTTTAGAAGTGCGGACGCCGCTTTACTTGTTCTCCGAAGAACGAGAACTAATATTATAAATGCGAAAATGTGTTTTTACACCAAAACGGAGCAACGAATCGATTTTTGCACATGGATAGTTGCAAAGTGTATTTGAAAGTGATGGCTAACGTTTTTTGAACCCAGGTCCTCAGGCAATTGACGTTAGCCACTGAGCTACAACGCTTTTATTTTTATAACTTCAATTAATAAAATATACCCACAAGCAAAGTACTTAATATTTATTTAAAGAAAGCTGTTTTCTTTATTTGCCAAATTAAGATGGATGTTGTATTGACTTCTTGCCCCCGGGGCGCACTTGTACTGAGCTTATCTCTTGTAAGGTATGTGCTACATTGGAAGCTAGTGAGCTATTATATTAAGACGCTGAATAGAGCCAATGACCTTGAGAGATGGCACCGCCCCCACGCGGGTACACATACACATCAAACGACGTGGCTGCCACTAATAATATAGCATCAGGCTGCAGCCGGTACTGTCGGTACACGAGCGCTTACGCACACACGCGTGCAGTGCGTACATAAAATCTCGAAAATGAGAATAAAGGAACTTGCTGAAAATTTGATTAAAAAATAGAACAGTATTACGATAGTATATTGCTTGATAAAAAATCTGTCAAAAAATCAGAATCATTGCATGCATTTTAGTACTGTTTCTAGACAGTAAAATATTTTTTTAGAGGTACATTCGTTATTTTTTTCTATCGAATCAATATAGTTGTATTATGTTTTGAAAACAGTATCTTAATAACGCATAACCTCAAGAATATCATATATTTTTTTGATTATGGTCACTGCAGTGGATCATGTACTTTTACGCATCCTAAAACTCGTATAAAACATCCTCTTAATAAATCTTCCGCTTGGTACCCTGAAACCGTAACACGGTTTCGGTAGCTGTAAGCCGATGGAAACCCGTAAAGAAAGAAGAAGTTTTTTTACATATTAAGTATATATAATTTCATACTTTATGGATCCATTAACTAGAACTTGCTATCTTTAATAAGTTTTGTATAATACTTCGTTTTTGTATGGGACAAAAGTTATAAAAATAACAGTTTATTTTTTATTTTTGTCTATCTGTAGGTATATGTTCCAATGTTTGTACAGAATAAAAAAAAATCGGTCGAATTGAGAAACCTCCTTTTTTTGAAGACGGTTAAAAAATAACTGTTTTTTTTATTGTGTCACGGGAATTCTGCAAAAGTCTACTATTGTAATCCGAGCGACAAATTACGTTAGTATTTTTGGCATTCAGTTTATAAGAAATTAATTTGTGCCAATCATTCCAAGATCGTCTGTCTGTGAAAACTTCTTGCTCAGAAAACAGTAATTAGATTCGTTTTTTTGCTTTGTTTCAAATAATTTAATAATTTTGTTGATTATAGAAATTAGAGAAGATATTCTTACTTTTTGTAAAAATATATACTTTTTGCATTTAGTTACGTTTCTTTTTAGAGCGCGACCACTCATATCTTTATGGGCTTTTTGGGCTGCAGCCCGGGACCCGTAGATATATAGGGTCCCCAGACCCCATTGATTTGGTATTTGGAATTTACAAAAAAAATAAAATATTTAATAAATCTTACACAGTCTAATCTAGCGTCTTACACTTCTTGCAATGAAATGTTTATGCTAATTTATGGAACTTGTCGATGTTTTCCCAAATTTCTATACTACCTTAAAGATCTTTTAAGGTTGCCAAGTGTATCTAACTCATATTAAATAATTAAAATATTTATTATATTTTTTTCATATAACACGGTACCTATACATTTATACATTATAGAAAACACTTTTTTGACAAAATGGCAATTGTTTGATTAATAAGTAACTTAGGTAGGTCCCCAAGTAATGTTAGCCCAGGGCCCCACAAATTCAAGGTCCGCTCCTGTGTGTACCTACTTAATCGCTTTGAGTGGAGCATAGCCTTTATAGAGATAAATAAAAATGTCCCTCCCAGTTTTTCTAAGATAAAACAGTCACATTTTAATCGTCGCGCGATGCAATCGTTTCGCATCTAAAAATATATTTTATTTAATAGTAACTAGTTTATACTCAAGGCCCTTTTTTACTTTTGGGGTAGGCAGTATAGCGTACACTCCATAAATAGATACAGTTGACAAACCTTACTTATTAGTTTTTTTTTATTTTTAAATAATTTTAATGCTTATTTTTTAATATGTTTGTGACGGAATTATTTTAGTTTGAATTTATTTTGTTAAGTCTATTAAGTAATCTATGTTATATAATTAGTTTCTCAAAAACTACTGAACCGATTTTAATTCGGTTAATTCTCAAGGAAGGGTTATGTGCATAAAACATCACGCCACGTCTTTTGGGAGCGGAGCAGCAACCAATAATATCAATGTTCTTTATTGTATTGAAAGGAGAGTGAAAGCGGGAAGCAAGGTATTTGATGGACTAAACAATGTATGCAGAAATACACAACTTGCAACTAAACGTAAAATGAATATACATAATGCTGTTTTAGTTCCATCACTTACTTATGGAAGCGAGACTTGGGTATGGAATAAGAAGCATGAAAGTAAAATAAATGCAGTGGAAATGCGGTGTTTACTTAGAAAGAGATGTTGTGACTAAAATGAAGAAATGTTTGTTTACGCTGGTTTGGACACGTTCAAAGAATGGAGGATGAAAGATTGACTAAAAAGGTATATATGGCTGAAGTGAAAGGAAATGCTGGCAGAGGACGACCTAGGTGTACTTTTTTGAACATATAAAAAAATTATTGATCGACGGCAATATTAAAAGGTATGATGAATATAAAAGAAGCGAAAGTATGTTAGGACCGTAGCAAATGGCATTCGATTGTCTCTGCCTACCCCTCTTGGGATAAAAGGCGTGATGATAGATAGATCCTTATTTGTATCAACGGGATCGAGTATATTAGATATTATGTAGTAAGATTCCACGGGCAAAACCGGGGCGAGTGGCTATTTTAGTACTATGTAAAGAGCACATTATGACAGCTTTTCATTAAAATCAATTAACTTATATCTATATGTGTTATATTTTATCAGAAGTTTATCGAAAACACTTCTCTACTTTGATTTAACATATATTATCAGACAAGCTTCTGTCCGCGGTTTCACCCGTGTGGAAATAGATCCAAAAAGAAATAATCCCGTGGCTGTAATTTGCCCCTCCCCCGCAATAAGTCGTATATATGTCATTCTCTGACCCCTAAACTACCACTATGCAAAAAATCATGACGATCTCGTGAAAATCAAAAACAAATCTATCCCACGGCAACCATACATTTTTCCGGGATAAAAAGTAGTCTATGTGCTATTCCAGACTATAATCTATCTCTGTGCGAAATTTCATCCAGATCCGTTCAGCCGTTCTGTCGTGATTGAGTAACAAACATACATACATCCATACAAACTTTCGCGTTTATAATATTATATGTATAGTGGGACTGTATAACCAAATCCGTTCAACCGTACAAACCTTTGAATCGAAGACATACGATGTCAAATTAAGGAGACGCCTGATAACTTTTGTCCCATATAAAAACGGACTTCAGCAATTCAAGTATTGTACAAAACTTATTAAAAATAGCAAGTTTTTGTTACTGGATCCTTAAAGTATATGAAATTATCTATACTCAATATGTGAAAAATATGTTAATATCAGCAAGAAAGTCCCCAATTTCACATACTTTATGGATCCATTAACTAGAACTTGCTATTTCTAATATTTTTATATAATACTTGAATTGCTGAAGTCCATTTTGTTATTGTACGAATTTTTGTTTGGAAATTTTCTTTCTCTATTTATTTCTTTCGCTCAGATATTGGTTGAAAGAGATGCAAAATTATCCAATACTTGCTTTTTTTAAACCAGAAAAATGTATATCTACGCTTTCGTACTTTTACTTTTAATACATCAAATCCAATCATATAATCATAATAAAAACATAATAATAAAAAATATATTCGAAAATGTAAACAACAATGTTAAAAAATTCAACGCGATCGCCGCTGAAATAGCTTGGGAAGCGTCTGTCAACCCTAACAACCCAGCGTTGCCATCCGAAGCAGCAGAATATCAGAAGGAAAGGATAACTTGGGAACACAATACCTGTGATATGTTGGCAACACTGCGTAAAAATCAATTGCTTAACGACACTCAAGCAAGACAGACGCGTTTAATGTGTCGTGGACCGATTTATACTTTTAAGGAGACTAGGTAAGTTCAGATGTCGTTACTTTTAAAAAGTAATTTTATAAAACTTCTAAATTAATACACACGGTCTTTATACATTGCGGTGTGGCCAGAGACAACAGTAACAGTGTCCACTTTTTGCCAGCGATCCATATTGAACAGAACAGGTGGCAAGCCTGTTGCTGCACTTAATGGACCTAGATGTGTCACTTCTTTAAGCACGAGGAATCGATTAAAGCACAAAAGAAAATTGGTGCTTAACATTATTTTTAAACGAGTGGGAATTGAACCCGGAACCTTTCGGATTCAAGACAACACTCTACCCATTAGGTTATCGACTCCTTATTTTATCCTTAATTAATAGTTTGTAAACTAGAAGTTTATGAATTAGCTATAAGCTTCTGACCTAGTAGTTTCTGGACCTGAATTTTCAGAATTAGTAGACTCTGGATCCTCCTGGTTCAGAATCTGTTTATGAATTAGTACTTTCTGAACTAATAGTTTCTAACCCACAAGTTTCTGTCTTAGTAGTATCTCAACAAGGAGTTACTGAACCAATAAATTCTAAACATAGGTTTCTGATCCAGAAGTTTCCGACCAAATTAGTAAAGAAATTCAGAAATTATTCACGTTCTTATTTACAGACAATCGAGTGATTTATTGGCAGAAATTCAATCATTAAACGCCGATGCTAAAATATGCATCCCGATTGAAAAAGAAGTTGACACAAGTAACCTTTCTCAATTAGAAAATGCAGTTCTAGAATATGTTACTAATTATAAAGAAGAAATCGTTCTAGATGAAGAAGCAGATGGTAAATTTGAAAAGAAGTTATGTATGAAAGAGGAACCAGATTTGGCGAAATTGATGAGTTTTTCTAAAAACGTTAAAGTTTTGAATTGGATTTGGTCAGTATGGAGAGAAAAAGTAGGTGTACCCATGAGGGAACCATATATGAAGCTAATTGACATTGAAAATATAGCTGCTAGGAGAAATGGTATGTATGTATAGTACATAAGATTAGTGCGGAAAAATAACTGTCGTGGCTACGTTTATACAAGTAAATAATTCTTTAAATTTTTATCATCTGCCAAACTCGCTGCTGCAGGCGGAGCTAGAAGGACTGCTATAGGAGCTTGAATAGTAAAATTTTTAACTCTTCACAGGGCAGGTGCTTTTCGCCTCCCGGGAACAGTATTACTGGTCCCAGGGTCGAAAGACAAACTTTAGCCAATAATATATTTTGTGAATATACTTAGTTCTGTTGAGTTGCCAAATTTTATCATCATTGTTTATTAGCAACCTATTGGTTAACATAAAATTTATTTTATTAAAATTTTTGGTATTAGGAATAGGCATGATGACTAAAAAAATCTAATTAGTCCGTCAGTTAGATTATCAGAAAACAAAGATTATGACAAAAGAAAAAATACGTGTCCAATATTTTTTGATAATCTAAATGACGGACTAAATAGAGTAATATTTTGTTTACCCTGTCATCTACCCTATTAGGATGTGGTTGTAAATGTATGTAAGTATAACACATATTTGCCTAATAGACTTATAGGCGTATGTTACGCCTATATATTATAACAATTAAACCACACGTAAATTCACTTGGTGTATTTCAATAAACATAATATTAAACCTCGTGTTTAACTAAATTAAAATAACACGTCTCTATCGTACATGACTCTGTCTGACGTCCCTTGACATTACCTTCTTAATGTATCGTGTCACCCTCGTGTCACCATACAATGTCGCCACATGACCCCCCCACGAAGAGAGGAAGGTTACAGATTAAACGGAATTTTTAATATTACTTTGCGTCCCGCACGAGATGTATAAATAGATGATGGTAATGCGGATGATGGTAATGCGGATGATGGTGATACTGATGATGGTGGCTTAATGAAGGTATTGAAAGGAATAGGAGAGTCGGCCTGGGTGGCTGTGTAAGCAGGTTTTACGCGGTTTATACTCACGACTACTTCTTTGTTCTTTATAAGAAGTGTCAGTGTTTTGTCAGAACGGCTAATCACAGGGTAAGGTCCAGAGTAAGGTGACTCTAGAGGAGGTTTTACGTGATCAGCACGCAAGAAAACATGTGAAGCCGTTGAAATGTCTTTAAAAACAAAAATGTTAGTTTGACTATGACTAGAAACAGGGACAGGTCTAAGATCTGCCATATTTTTTCTCAGTTGTGTAAGAAAATCTATAGAAGAAACAGGAACGTCATTATTGGACGAAGAAACAACCATTTCTCCAGGAAGGCGAAGTGATTCTCCGTACACAAGTTCGGCAGAAGAAGATTTGAGATCTTCTTTCAACGCCGCTCGCATTCCTAAAAGTACTATAGGTAAAGCTTCCATCCACGATTCACCGTGACAACGTAATGACGCCTTCAATTGCCTATGAAAACGCTCCACCATACCGTTTGCGCAAGGGTGGTAGCTAGTGGTGCGTAGCTTTTTAGTACCAAATTGAAACATAAGGCGACGGAAAAGGTCCGATTCAAATTGTCGTCCTTGATCCGTGGTAATATGTGTTGGAAGGCCGAAGCGAGAGATCCATCCGTTAATAAGAGCCCTAGCCGTCTCTTGGGCAGTGATGCCTTGCATGGGCCAGGCCTCAGGCCAACGAGTGAATCTATCAACCGCTGTAAGGAGATAACGGTAACCTTCACAAACTGGCAAAGGGCCAACAATATCCACGTGGATGTGTTGAAATCGTCCGGATGGAGGACTAAATGTGCCTACAGGTGACGTAACATGTCTTGTGACTTTATTGCGCTGGCACAAAAGACAAGTGCGAGCCCAAGATCGGGTATCTCGTTTTATAGAAGGCCACACAAATCTGTCCGACACGAGACGAGATGAATTTCGAATTCCGGGGTGGCTGAGGTTATGAATTCTATCAAAGTAAGTTCGTCTGAAAGGAGGAGTCAAGAATGGACGCGGTTTTCCAGTACTGGTGTCACAGTAAATTGAGACGGCAGTGCCTGGAATAGTCACTTTTTCCAGTTTCAACGACGAAGTGTTATTATTAAGTATGCCAAGAAGCTCCTCATCATTATCCTGTGACTCAGCTAAAGCAATGAAATTATCTTCCAACGAGATGGATTCGATACGAGACATTGTATCGGCGACGAGATTATCCACACCTTTGATATGCTGAATGTCAGTAGTAAATTGGGAAATAAAAGATAGCTGATTTAATTGAGCTGGTGGTAACTTTTCTCTACGTTGAACAAAAGCATAAAGTAGGGGTTTATGATCCGTATATATGGTGCACTGCTGTACTTCCAATATATAACGAAAATGTTGGACTGCCTCATAGACAGCCAAAAGTTCCCTGTAATATGCTGGCCAAGAAGATTGATTAGAAGTCAATTTTTTGCTAAAAAATGCTAAAGGTTGCCAAATGTGTCCAATACGTTGTTGAAGGCAAGCTCCAACATGTGTGCTTGAGGCGTCCGTAAATAGGCCTAAAGGGGCATCTAAAACAGGATGTGCCAGTTTAGTAACCAAAGATAGGCTGTTCTTACACGCATGGAACGCGGTTTCCAATTCTGGAGTCCATGGAACAGGCTTGGCGCCCTTTAGATTGGTGTCGGTTAAGATATTTATCAATGGAGCCTGCATTTCGGCTGCTCGTGGTAAAAATCTCCGGTAGTAATTTATCATGCCCAAAAACCTACGAAGACCTTGGACAGATTTGGGCAAAGGAAATTCCTGAAGTGCCGATATTCGTTCAGGTGGAGGGCAAGTACCATCTTTAGACACTCGATAGCCTAAAAAGGTAACTTCTGTAGCCCCAAGCACGCATTTAGGTATGTTTAATACGACTCCATAGTCCACCAACCTTTGGAAAATAATCCGAAGATGACTCAGGTGTTCTTCGGAGTTTCGTGAAAAAATAAGAATGTCGTCGACATACGGGTAGCAAAAGTTTAAATCCTGAACGACTTCGTCAATAAACCTTTGAAAGGTTTGTCCCGCGTTTCTTAATCCGAACGTCATATAAGGGAATTCATATAACCCGAAAGGGGTTATAATCGCCGTTTTACATATATCATCGTTATTGATAGGAATCTGTTGGTAGGCTTTGACTAAATCTAAAGTGCTAAAAATGGTTGAGGTGGCTAAATGACTACTAAAGTCCCCTATATGACGCACGGGGTAGCGGTCAGGGATCGTTCGAGCATTTAGGAATCGATAATCACCACAAGGACGCCACGTATTGTCTCTTTTTGGAGCCAAGTGTAAAGGTGACGACCAAGGGCTTTTTGAAGGTCTTGCAGTGCCGCATTTTATCATGTCCCCAAATTCTTTTTTTGCAATTGCAAGTTTGTGAGGCGCGTGACGACGGGGTCTACAAGAGATGGGGGGGCCATCATTAGTCAAAATATGATGAATGGTATTGTGTTTGATTTCCCTGAAAAAGCCAGGCGGACGAGAGATGTCTGGAAATTCACTGAGCAATTTGCTAAAAGGTGAATCATTAGTCATCGTAATCGTCTTAACACTGACATGTTTGATGGACGCTATGGAAGCAAGTGTATATATACCAGTTATACCATCAACTAAACGTTTGTTACGACAATCTGGCAAAATGTTGTAGTGTGATAAAAAATCTGAGCCAATTATAGCTGAACTCACATCGGCAACAACAAACTGCCAAGTAAACTCACGTCTTAGACCAAAATTAAGGTTAAGGGAAAGGTTGCCGTAAGTCTTAATAGTACTATCATTAGCCGCATTGAGTTCGAAATTGGTTGGCTGACATTTACCTGACAATAATTTGCGTGGAAAACAACTGACATCCGATCCGGTATCAACCAGAAATTGAATTTTACTACTTTGGTCCGTGATAAATAGGCGACGGCCAGTCACACAACGGTCAATTGTCGCCTTTACTGATCGTTGTTTAGGTTTTTCCGAGAAAGAACAAGGTTTAACACATTTGGTGGCTTGGTCTTGGAACTTGTTATGGTACCAACACAACCGATTAGTTGAAACAGGTTTTTGGGAACGGTTCCTCGCTGAACTTGGGCTCACATTTCCAGTATGTTGAAATTTTGTGAGAGATGTTACAATGCGAGTCAACTCTTCAAGCTGTTTTTTCATGGCACAAAGTCCAAGTGGATCGGCCGAAGCAAGTGAAGTATGCGAAGTAGACGCAGCATGGACAGCTGAATGTTGAGGAAGTGCAGCAGTGGTAGGTGAAACTTCTAAAATTTTGTCGGCAAGTTCCGCAATATCATTAAGAGAACCTTTTTGTGTTGCTAAGATAACCTGCAGATGCGACGGAAGACGACGTAAGAAAAGTTGACGTAAAATGAAGGAATCAACTGGGAGTGTAGTTCCTGCGAGTGATAACAAGTGGCGGAGGAATTGGGAAGGTTTCCTATCCCCGAGTTCCTCATCGTTCAACAGCTGGCGGACACGTTGTTCCTCGGAAAAAGAGAAGCGATGAATTAATGCAGATTTGAGATAATCGTATTTATTTTTGGAAGGAGGATTGGTAACTATGTCCTCAACTTCGGCAATCACTCTAGTGTCCAACTGTGACACTACGTGATCAAATTTAGTGTCGTTTACCGTTATTCCAGCTAAACGAAATTGTGTTTCCACTTGAGCGAACCAAGTTGTTGGTCGGTCGAACCAGAATGGAGGCAATTTTGCAGAAAGTTTAGAGACTACAGCTTCATTAGACGAAACTTGTTGCAACTGTTGTTGAAGCTTACTATTTTGCTCTTCTAAGGGAGCTGTAGAATTCGATAGCTGATCGAGTTGTCGCTGTAGGATGGCATTTTGTTCCAAAAGTGGCGCGGTATTAGACAGTAGTTGTTGAAGTTGTTGTTGTAAACTCAAGTTTTGGTCTTCAAGTAATTTAAGGCGCTCGTCTGCGTTTGCCATGCTAAAGAGTAAGCAGTACGTATGGTATTAAGTGAATGAGCGTGTTTGAAATAAAGTAATTAATTATAATTAAAATTTGTGGTCAAACGTGGCGCAGTTGTAAAGCGACACGACACAAAAGAAATGAGTAATAATATTTACAAAAATTAGACATTAAATTGTACATATAAAAAATAAAAAATCTAATTTAAAAATATTAACTACTAAACTAATATTAGAAATAATGAAAAAAAATTTAAATATCTTCCTTATATCTTCTAAATATCCCCTTAACAGCATTAGAGACAGCGCGCGGCGAAGTTGCAGCCGGGGTCTCCCAGACCGTAAGCGTAGTAGCAGGGTTGAACAGTTTTTCTATTCTTAGGAAAGTAATGTAGTAGTTTTTTGAAGTAAGCGATACTGTAGCCTCATAAAGAACTGTATGGACTCACGCTGGTAGGAACATTATGTATAAGTCTGATGAAAACGTGGCTGTTACAATCTGTAAAACCTTGGTAGAATTTTATGAGCAGACTTTTCGTTCGGGGTCACCATTTATATAGGCGTATGTTACGCCTATATATTATAACAATTAAACCACACGTAAATTCACTTGGTGTATTTCAATAAACATAATATTAAACCTCGTGTTTAACTAAATTAAAATAACACGTCTCTATCGTACATGTCTCTGTCTGACATCCCTTGACATTACCTTCTTAATGTATCGTGTCACCATACAATGTCGCCACAGACTCATCAGCCCCCTTTATATCTATCATCACGGATTTTATCCCAAGAGGAGTAGGCAGAGACTATCCTTACATGCCTACTTATACTATATACCTCTTTCGTTACTTTTATATTCATCATACCTTTCATACATGCTCGGCGATTGTGTATACTTTTAATATTTCCATCGATCTATAGTCTATACATTTTTATATGATCAATAAAAGTACACCTAGGTTCGTATATTTTTGGTCAATCTTTCATCCTTCATTCTTTCAACGTGTCCAAACCAGCGTAAACTACTTTTCTTCATTTTGGCTACAGCATCTTTCACTCCGCATTCTTCTCTAATGACATCGTACTCATGCGGTCAATACGCTTTCTATCACACATTCTACGTAAAGACCACATTTCCAGTACATTTATTATTCTTACTTTCATGCTTCTTATTCCATACCCAAGTCTCGCTTCCTAAGTAAGTGATGGAACTAAAATAGCATATATTTCATCAGCTCCCCATTCCGTATCTCTGTTGCTAACAAAAACAGTCCACAGATTAGTTGATAGACAAGCCGGTCTAACGTACGTAATCTGTGTATCGTTAGACCGAGAAAATGTTGGTTTGGTAGCTTGTTGAAATTCATCATAGCAAATTAATGTACTTGTTTTTCCAGGCTATTCAGACATTGGTGCATTTTGGCGTGAAGAATTAGAAATATCAAATTTAAGACAATCATGCCGGCAATTGTACAATAATGTAAAACCATTATACACCCTCTTACATGGGGTTGTGAGGTATTTTTTGAGGCTTCGCTATGGGGATGTTATTCCTCAGTATGGACCGATACCAGCGCATTTATTAGGTAAGTTTTTTTTAAATCTTTGAGCAGAGGTCCTGCGGATTCAAACTTTGAGCCAAAAAAAATATGGCATGTACTAGCAACAGGCTGGCTACCTGTTTAATATGTGGCATAAAAGCCGTGATGCGATTGGGTAAATGCGATTATGATGACTATAAATGTACAAGCTTATGATATCTTAGCATGAATAACTACACATTAGTACTTCCAAATAGCACAAAAACATAAAATGTTGTGTGAATCCGTTTAACCGTTTCATTATAATTGAACACATTCAAAAATACAAGCAAGAAAAGTGATCTTCTTCCATTATCTTTTTTCCAGGAAACCTTTGGAGTCAAAATTGGGAAAAACTGGTGGATTTAATAGAACCAAACTCAGTGAATATTGATGAAAGTATCGGCAGAGCTAATTGGACTGTCTTAGATATGGTAAGTCAAGGTTACGCCTCCATTCCTAAGAAGTAAGACCACAAGGAAATTAAAGAGTGAAATCGGAAAGTTTAGTTCCATCACTTACGTATAGAAGCGAGACTTGGGTATGGAATGGAGGCATGAAAATCAGATAAATTAAGAAAAGTAGTTTACTCTGAAGCTAACTAGCTTCGAAGCTAACTAGATGTCTCAATCTCAGAAGATGTTATAAGAATTAATGATGAAACTGAAAGATTGACTAACAAGGTTTGTATGGCAGTAGCTAAGTATGCTAGCGAGAATGAAATTTAAGGATGTAATTAATAAAACAGAGGCGAATTAGGTATGTATCAGGATCGTAGCAAATGACATTCGATTGTCTCTATCTACCTCTCATGGGATAAAAGGCGTGATAATAGATAGGTAGATTGCGTATATATAAAATCCATGTACAGCAAACTTTTCCACAGGTGAAAAGAGCTGAAGATTTCTACCAGTCGTTAGGTTTACCATCAATGACAAACAAATTTTGGCAAAAATCCATTTTTATTGGAAAATCTGATGAAACTCGATGCCATGGTACCGCTGCAGATATGTATATAGATGGTGATTTCAGGTACATACAAATTTATTACTATTCAATAAAAACAATGAAGCCAAAACACAAGTAAACACAGTGAATTTGAACTCAGTAAACCGCGCGGCTTATTTTGTCGATATCTATTTAAAAAGTTGTTAGAGATACACTGCAAAAAGAATCGATAAAATAACCAAGAATAAAAAAAGATAGGCCAGATTCAAGGACCAGAAATATAGGAAAGAACAATTTCACAAAAAATCGGTCTTGCGAAAATACAAAAGACGGATACAAACTCTTCCAGTATTATACAGAAACTATTAGAAATAGCAAGTTGTAGTTAAATACGAGAAAATATTACATTAGTAAATATATTAAGAGAAATCGAGTCGCAAAATCGGTTGAAAATACGCGTGAAATTGATGACTTATGCATGGGACAAAAGTTATGAGGCGTCTCCCTTTTTTCATATATTTTTTGAATTTACCTATTTCCGTATTTATCTAGAAAGGCTCTATAATATTTTCTATATCTAACATAAATAATACATAACTTTATAGTTATATTCATGAGGTAAAATCATATTGTTTTCTGAACTAACCCATTCTCCGTTTTGGTTTTAGATTAATTTACTGTTCTGGTAAAACAGCTCAAGATTTCTATGTAATTCATCATGAGATGGGTCACATACAGTATTACATGGCTTATGATCATCAACCAGCAATTTTCAGGGTAAATATAGTTGACTATTTCAGAATTTTGGCAAACATACACTTCACACATAGCTTTTCTCATGTTCACCTCTGCCCATCCCGTTCCCGTCGTGATGCCTGTGTTACTCAGGGATAATGTAGCATTCCAATGGTGAAAGAATGATTACAATCCGTCCAGTAGTTTTTGAGTTTATTCGTAACAAACATACAAACATACAAAAATACAAATCTTTCCTCTTTATAATATTAGATGGCGTAACTTTAGTACCGTGGCATTTAGGAAAAAATTTGGTGTGGGACGCTACCTGTGTTGATACACTGGCAGCATCTCACATACAGTATACAAAATTAAAAGCGGGTGCGGCGGCAGAACACGCTCAACTGCTCAAGCGCCGAAAATATTCAAATATTTTAACAAATTACTTATTTTCGGCGCTTGCAGTGGAAACAATGGGTCCATGGTCTACCGAAATGAAAATATTCTTGAAAAATTTAGGTACTAGATTAGTCCACGCCTCGGGTGACCTAAAGGCTGGCTCTTACCTCGCTCAAAGGATCAGTTTAACCATTCAGCGAGGTAACGCAGCCAGTGTTTTGGGAACCATGCCACAGGGAGGAGTTCTGGAAGAGGTATTCTTTTTATAATTTGTATATATAGTTTTTAAATATATTATTTATTTATTACCATTACATTTAAGTTATGATGTAAATATTTAAACTAAATTTATGTGTTATTTTATATGATTTGGATTTTTAATTCAATTAAAATAGGACCTATAAAAAAAAAAAATATTATTATAGATATAGTCTTACAAACAGCATATTGGTCTTCCGCTTCCCTTGAACCGATCACACGGTTTCGGGAGCTGTAAGGCAAGCCGTGAAAAAAAAGTATAATTAGATGTTTATCACATTTTTTATTTTCTTTGTCCTTTTCAGCAAGGTGCCAACTCAGCATTTCACGAAAGTATAGGTGACAGTATTATGTATGGAGTACTAACCCCTCAACATTTACATAGACTTGGTATCGTCAATGATTCATATTTATATACCAATGATTCTGATACCGAAGATCTTTATGAACCAGACACTGAAGATTCAAATTCACAAATAGTTAACACAGTTGAACTATCAACCAAAAATGGTGTTGATTTAATTAAAATTGATTTCAATAACATTAACTATAATAAAGAAGGATCTAATGAAGGCGATTTTCGAACAAAATCAAAGAAATTTGAAGAAAAACAGTTAATATTAACCACAAATGATGTACATTTACTTAAAATTGCACTAAACAAAATACCTGAAATCCCACTGTCCTTGCTTATTGATGAATATAGATGGAAGTTGTATGAAGGGTCTATTGATAAAAATGAACTGAACAAAGAATTTTGGAAAATGGCTCTGGAATTGCAAGGCATTGCACCCCCTAATGGCAAAAGGGGTGAAGAATATTTCGATATTGGAGCTATATATCATGTATCTGATAATACACCGTACATAAGGTAATTTTTCTAGCTTTAGATTATTGAATACTGGCGACTATAAATCCAACTATTTATCCAAATGCAATTGGTTATTTATGAGCGAGTAGGCCAAAAACCCATGATGATGATTCGAGCAGGTATACAAAAATCTACATAAGCACAATCCTTTATCAAGCAAAAGAGATAGATAGGTGAGGAGAAAGTTCATGCGACGGAGTCCCGATCCTCAACAAAGAGAAACCGACTAAGCCCTCGCATCTACTAAATAACAAGTTACCCCTAAATAAAGCCTGCCTTTAAAAGTTCATAACATTTTCATGATATCTATAGTATTTTCTTTAAATGCAGGTACTACTTAGCAAGTTTCCTCCAGCTTCAAATATTTGAAACACTTTGCAAAGCATCGGTATATGGAAAACACGGTTTGAATAGAAAGTTGCCCAAAGATATGCCTCTCCATAGATGTGATATATACGGCTCGAAGAGTGCAGGGAATATTTTGAAGTAAGTTAAATATGTATTCATAGTACTTTGACCCCAAATTTTGAACACTCTAGGCTACCCAAGCAAATAACCTCCATGGCACTTCTTGACAGGCTAATATTATAAATGTGAAAGTTTGTACCCACCAGGGTACCCAGCGGAAGACAAAGTCTTCCTCATTTAGCCGAAAATTTTTAAGGCTATACCTAACGAGTGGCCATCTCTGTTGAAAAAGCCTCCTTGTACGGTTTGTCGGGTAATGTATACATAGATTTTTTATTATAATAAACCTTTTAAAAAAAAGTGCACCGACTTCAAATATTTGCACTGAAAAGTAAGAAATAATAAATATTTCGTCGTAGAATTTGAAGACGGTTGGTGCCAAATTAGGATACAAAACTAGGTAAGTAAATATCTAAGAAGATAAAGATCTGTTCAATATTATCTATGTTTGTATGTACTGATGATCGTAGGTTCCTAATGAATTGTCTAGATTAGTGAATTTGGGAACTAAGTTGTTTCTAATTTGGCACCAACCGTCTTCAAATTCCACGACGAAATATTTATTATTAAGTCGGTGCACTTTTTTTTAAAAGGTTTATTTTACCCTTTTAAGTGATTTTGCTGCCTTGAGAGACAAATAATAACGCAACTAAAAAAATATTGATGGAAAATTTAAAAAAAATACCGCTGTGGATGTGATTTGAACCATGTGCTTGTGCATCCTATGCACCCCATTACATACCGCTAGACCATCGTCACGAAAATTAACAACTTCGTGTCAATAGCAACCGTTGCTAAGGCTTTTTCTGATACATAATTTTCTGCCGTAAACAGAAATTAATTACTGAATTTCTGAAAAACTACTAAACCGATTTTCGTCATATGTCTGTGAGATTATGTCGAGAAATTATTATGTCTTAAAAAAATAATTCGTTAAAATCGGTACATATTTTATCGAGATATCAAGAAAAATTTACTTATAAAGTCAGTTTTTTTAAAATTTCTGAAAAACTAATGAACCAATTTTTATGAGATAAAAATGGGACCAATCCGGAAGAATTATCTGTCGATTAAAAAAAAACCATCAAAATCGGTTTACAATTGGCGGAGTTATCGATGTACATACATATATATAAAAAAAAAAAAAAAAAAACGGTCCGAATTGAGAACCTTCTCCTTCTTTTTTTGGAAGTCGGTTAAAAAGCCATTGGTCATGTGGGGTTCGAACCCGCGACTTCTCAGTTGTAAACCCATGTTTTGCCCACTCGACCACCCACGCTCCCAATGACATATTTTGGTATTATAGTATTTATTTTTCAGAAATATAATGTCAAAAGGAAAGTCTGAACATTGGCGTCAGATATTGAATACGTCTATTGGTGCAGACGACATAACGACATCTTCATTCAATAGGTATTACAAACCTTTGAAAAAATTGCTGAAAAAAATTGTAAAAACATATATTATACCTCTCGGATGGTGAATTTTGAAAAATATGGACCGATTCTGCTGATTTTAAATGAATAAAGCTTTAAATGAATAAATGTTATTCTATAATTTTACTAGCTTTTGTCCGCGATTTCACCCGTGTGGAAATAAAACAAAATAATGGAAATAATCCCATGGCTATTTATATTTTGAGCCTGAAAAAAGCAATTTAGCCGGGGATTTAGCGTAAAAGGTTACCCTTTAGTTTTCAATTGCTTTCCACATAGGCAGTAATTTTTTTTATTTCACGAGTTGCCTTACGGCTTCCGAAACTCGGTCCCAGGGTACCCAACGGAAGTCCCTCCCTATTTTAGCCGATGGTATTTGTGATTTTTTTATAATTAAAAACTTATGTAGTTTACGCTTCTTTGAACACGTTGAAAGAATGAAAGATTGACTTAAAAGGTGTATATGGCTGAAGTGAAAGAAAATATTCGAATAAAAAAGAGGTCGACCTGTGTACTTTTATTGACCATATAAAAAATGTTCTGATCGATGGAAATATTAAAAGTACACACTATCGTCGAGCATGTATGAAAGGTATGATGAATATAAAAGAAGCGAGAGAGGTATGTCAGAATCGTAACAAATGACATTCGATTGTCTTTGCCTACCCCTCTTGGGATAAAAGGCGTGGTGGCTTATCGATCCACTAGGGCCGCACAAAATTGCCAAAGCGGTTGGTATTTCACGACCACATGCATTTTTTCTTTTTTTAAACTTATAATCATGGAAGAGTGAGGTTATTTGGGACAATGTAATAATGTGCGGGTAGGCTGTCAACAATAACAGTTTGTAAATACGAGCTCCTTGCTTTATAAAATAATTTAAAATAGTAAAAGTGCAAATGAATATAATAAATAATAAGGAATCGTGTCAATAGTCAGTAATACTAAATACATAACGACAGTTTTGGTGATTGAGATGGACAAAGTTAAATAAATTAATGAAACTTAGTGTCAGTGACCGTTGGGAACATACCTACTCGACACGTTTTAATTTTGATGGACACGAGATCTAAGTCGGTAACCTTGATCCTATTATAACATGAAAGAATAACTCCAAATTTGTAAATATATCTATTTCTATTTCTATTTTTTTTTCAAAATGGCTCCATCAGGGTTTTGATGATTCCGCCAATGTCAAGTAATATAGACGTCACAGTAACAATAAGCCGATTGATCGGTAGGTAGAATGCTCCCGCCGGCCGTAATATGTCCTATTAATCACTGACTAATCACAACTATAACAGCGCGGGCGGGATTAAACTGGATTCCCCATGACGTCCTGGCGGACGCGTGCGTATATCACAAAGGCGTCACGTGGAATCCAATTTGTAAATATATTTTTTAATTGTAATAATTTTGAAAAAAGGTATCTAACTATAAATTACAATCAACGTAAACTACACCTAGCGCCATCTACCGACGAATACCTTATATATTATTGCTATAATTCAGAAAGAGATCACTAGAGGGCGCCATGGATCAAATAACTGCTATGTTAAAGAATATAATGAATTAGCCCAACAAAAATGGAAATAAAAGATATGAAAGAAAGCTTTATGAATACTATAAATATAAGCATGAATGAAAAATTCCAAGCCATGGAAGCAAAAAACAATTAACTTCAAGAACAAATAGATAAACAAGAAAAATAGTAAGAAGTTTTGGATCAACAAAAAAGAAAGAAAAACATTTTATTTTTTGGCATGGAGGAACATGAAGAGAAATATAAAAGTCAAGAAAATAATATATTGAATATAATTAATTTAACATTAAAAGTACCTTGCGAAAGATACGAAATAGTTTTTTTATCTAGATTGGGCAGAAAGAGCGAAAATCCAACAAAAGAAACTTATCTGAGTCACCAGAATTCTCCTCACATAAATCTCCTTCAGAAATTAATCTGCATAAACAAATACCTAAGAAAAACAAGGTCACCTCTATAAAAGAGTTTCTGTCTCATCATAAGTCGGGAACGACAGCTTCCCCACCTAACATAGTACAAAACGCAAGCAAATAACAACTAGCACCCGCCCCTCCACGTCTCCCAACCACCCTCCAGAGGTAAACCTACGCCTCCATTATATGTATACATACAGATACTTAGATTAATGTGGCCTAATGCATAATATATATTTGTGTAAACAATATACTAAATAAAAACAATAACAAAAGAGATAAATATGGACAAAATGGATAACATATTAAAAAACAAATAGCGATGGAAAAGTATAAATCAATACATGCAGAGATTCATAAAGTAATACCGATGTAAGTACATGTATATCTATAATATTGTATTGATGACCATAATATACCATAATTTTAAAATGACAAGCTCTGGAGGTCTTCTTCACCTGCAAAGGGTTCTTACCATATTTTTTTAAATACTATAAAGCTTTTTAGGGATGAATCGATACTAGTGAGTACTCATATGGTATCGATACTTCTCATTCAATACTAGTACTGGCGAGTACTTGTAATAGATGTGACCATTATTCAATACTAAGTACTGGTATCGAATGAAAATACTAGTATCGAATACCACGTGGCCGCGGCCGGCCGTCGCTCACTCGCATGCAATACTCACGCAAACAAGTACACAACAAAGTCACAATCGCTTTGTCTCAATTGTCTGTCTCTGTCTGTCGCCCGCAATCCACTCGGTCGGGCCAACATTTGCTACAATTATTGTAGTTGCCACTTCCGTTCCTTGCGAACGTTTATTTTCTAAAGCAGGGGCAATTATGACTAAAATCCGCAACAGGGAGGTTAGCATACATTTTGACAGCGACACTTTCGTTTCGGTCGAATGGCCTTGAACAGGCCAAAACGTTCATGTCCAACAAGGACCGGCCAGAGATAGCCCGGGGCCGAGAGGTCCGGCCCAACAATGTGCGGGAAAATTCTGTGTACTTGTCTTTGTCCGGCCAAGCAAATTGCTCGGCATTCTTGTACAGGGCATGCCCGGTCCGGGCTATCTCTGGCCGGTCCTTGTTGGACATGAACGTTTTGGCCTGTTCAAGGCCATTCGACCGAAACGAAAGTGTCGCTGTCAAAATGTATGCTAACTCGGCAGGCTTACCACTCTTACCAGCAAACATTTGGACAAATTGCTTTTCTTGGGTGGTGCTACTCACAAAGTTTTTTTTTATTAAAAGTTTAACAAATAACTATTAATAAAGCATTATTATGATTCTAATCTGCTTATTTTCTCCACACATTGTGTTTTTAATTTTCATTATACCTTTTTTTTTTTTTACCGTGTTACGGTTCCAGGGTACCCAGCGGAAGACCAAGTCTCCCTCGTTTAGCCATCAATTATACCTAACAATAAATAACTCTATTATTATATTAAACTAAACTAAAAATCAATTTCAACGTGAACGGACGTATTGATTTGTTTATCTAAATAAAAATATAAAGTGTCGTCATTTTTCGCCATCTAACATACCAAACGATCGGAAAGGAGTCCTGCCTCGTCGGGAAGTGATACTAAAATCAGGCTGGTAAGCAGGATAAACAGGGATTAATTCCATATTACAGGAGAAAATTCCAAAATACCTGCGACTTACGGGTCGATGTTGACCTTTGAACTCATTAACTTGTTAGCACTGCAAGAATTACAGTCAATATTTCATATAACACGCATATGTTGACTTAGTCTAACGGCCGGAGCTGTGTCGTTGAAGGCTGTGAACGCGCAGGTTCGATCTCGACTTACAGACTGCTTTTTTCTGTTAATTTTTTATTTTAATAATAAAATTTTATAATGGTTTGCTTGAGGTGCAAACACAAAGTTAAAACCGACGAATCACTGAGTATGTGTGAATATGACCGAATCTGATTATAAGAAAATATTGCCTATGAACAAGCAAAAGTGGAGATGCACATCATGTAAGCAACAAAATAAAATTAAAAGTAACACATCCTCACCAACTTCTCAGATTATCACATTGAGTTCTGATAGGTGTGCCGCCAATGCCGAACCTAACTCTATGATTAATATAGACACTAATACACTAATCACCTATATAGACACTAAATTCGCAAGCATTCAGCAGCGTCTCAGCGCCGATGTTGCAGACTTAAAAGAAGCTGTAAACACCCGTATCGACGAAATAGCATCAATCTTGAATACTTGGTCACATAAAATGTCGGAAATGGAAGACAAAATTGAGGTGCTTAATGACAGGGTCGACACTCTAAATAGCCGCGAGAACGCCACATTGCGGTCACAGCTGTCTACCCTCAGTCGCGGTATGGATGACGCCGAACAGAGAAATAGATTGTGTAATATAGAGGTGCAAAATGTCCCAGAGAAAAAAAACGAAAATTTACTGAACATATTCGGCAGTATCTGTTTAGCTCTGAAGACAGAAGTGAACTGTGAATCTATTAGGGCTATTCATAGAGTGGCGCATAACTCAGCCTCCAACAGGCCCAAGAACATTATAGTACAGTTGAATTCTAAACTTCTACGAGACAACCTGATCGCAGCTGCCCGGGTACGTCGTGGGCGAGGTGCAGAAGTCGGCCGGCACTATGGGCGACACCACGACTGATCTTAACGGAAGAGTGTATATAAACGAGCACCTCACGCTGAAGAATAAACTATTATACTCGAAAACTCGTGCCACAGCAAGAGAAAAACACTACAGCTACGTTTGGGTAAAAAACGCCTCCATCCTGGTTCGTAAGAATGACAGCTCGAAGATCATCGTAGTAAGGAGTGAAGAAGATATATTGAGGTTGTGACTACAAACTATTGTTGTGATTGAAGTTACTATATATGAAGTTAACCCGTTAGTTGAATCGATGCTTTGTTTCATGCTCTGTATGTTGTGTAATGCCTCACCTGTATTATATATAATAGACCATCCTTATGTACTTATCCACATCGCTGTATCGCCTTGTCTTCGCACCATGAATATGTACACTACTCTATTGCATAAGTTGCAATTACCTTGTTCCTTGAAAATTAGTATCTCATTGTCCGCTGCAAATTTTTACCTATTTTTCTTTGACTCTTTACACTACATATTGTATATATTAGTATACAAAAATAGATACAATTAACAATTTATTATTTTATTATCAAAATTGCGGCGGATTGAGATCTAAACTCAGTGAAATGCGTCTTAATGTACTAAATTGTAACTATGATGTTATTATGTTGACCGAGACTTGGCTTAACCCTTCAGTATATGACTCTGAGTTGATGGACAATAGATATACCATCTTTCGTTATGATCGTACTGTTGTGAACAGTGTCAAGAGGGACGGGGGTGGTGTACTTGTGGCAGTAAAAAGGTGCCTCAAAGCGGTCAGATGCGATGACCTTGAAGATCCAACAACTGAAAATATTTACTTATCAATCAGTACTTCCACGTGTAATCTCTTGATCAGTTTAGCATACATTCCACCGTCCCAACCTAAAGCAGTCTATGACAGATACGTTGAGAGTCTCGAACTTGTCTTCTCTAAATTACCTGGCCATACATTCTGCGTAGTTGGTGATTTTAATATTCCATCTCTCTTGTGGTCCAAGTCGCAAGACCTGTCCTGCTCGCCGCTGAACACTGATACCGATATTGCAAAAACACTATTTGACTGCACTGGACTATTAGGTCTCAAACAGTATAATGACATACCTAATCATATGAATAGATTCTTGGATCTTATTTTTTGTGGCCTCGAATGCACAGTAGCGGTTCCGGACGTGTTGCTGTCTAAAACAAATCACGATCATCCCCCGTTGCAATTCTCGCTACCTTTGCAAACTACTATAGGGCTTCAAAAGAACATCAGTAGTGAGAGGCTTGACTATTTCAAGGCGAATTACGATAATATACAGAAAGAACTTTTAAATATACAGTGGCTCAATGAGTTTGAAAATGTGTCGGCGTGCGGGTGTGTCGACAAATTTTATGACATACTATATGAAATAATAAGTAAACATGTTCCTATAAAAAAGATCAGGTCTGCTAAATTTCCATCCTGGTACTCGTCAGCTCTTATAGCATCTTTAAAAAGAAAGAATAAAGTGTTTCTCAAATGGAAAACTTATAAATCATTATCAGACTACACGGAGTTCTCATTTCTTAGACGTCGATGCAAAAAGCTCCAAAGGAGTTGTTTTCGTGTCTACTTGTCACACGTGGAGCAGTCTGTACATGGTAATGTAAAACATTTCTGGAAATATGTCAACAATCTAAAATCTAAAAATAATAGTTATCCCGCCTCGATGTGTTTGGATCAGCATTCCTGTAGCGATCCCGTTGGAATAGCTGGCATGTTTTCTAATTTCTTCTGTTCTACATTTGAACAACCCATACAAGCAATTAATTCCCTGAACTTGGATAGCTTGCCCACGTCTTTTAGTGCACCGTTACTTGCTGAGTTTTATGTCGAGCGGGTAGCTATAGAAAGTATGATTAAAAAACTTGACAGTAACAAGGGCCCGGGACCTGATGGGATTGGTCCATATTTCCTAAAACGCAACAGCAGCACCCTATCGTTACCCCTATATATAATTTACAATCGTTGTCTTAGCGAGGGTATTTTTCCTGAGAGATGGAAGCTTTCATCTGTTATCCCAATACATAAATCCGGCTCTCGAAAACATATTGACAATTATAGACCTATATCTATTATCTCGACCATACCTAAATTATTGGAAAAATTGATTCATGTTCATGTATACACTCATGTCAAAAGGAGTTTACTACAGCAACAACATGGATTCATTAAACAAAAGTCAACTTTGACCAATCTTCTGTCGTACTCTAACTATCTTTTCGAATCCATGGACTCTCGCCTCCAGGTCGACACTGTATATACCGACTTTTGCAAGGCATTCGACAAGGTGGACCACTCACTTTTGCTGAGGAAGTTGGCATTTAACGGAATTAGGGGTAACCTATTAAGGTGGTTCGCGTCCTACCTGGGCAACAGAACACAGATTGTCTACTTGAATGGTTATAGTTCTGGTATCGCGGACGTCCCGTCGGGGGTAGTTCAAGGCTCAATCCTGGGGCCTCTTCTCTACATTCTATTTGTAAACGACATGGATAAGTGTTTTATCCATAGCAACTTTCTAATGTTTGCAGATGATTTAAAAATATATCGGGTGGTGAAAGACACAAAAGATTGTGACCTCCTGCAAGAAGACCTAAATAGATTCGCTATTTACTGTAAGGATAATGGGCTTCAGTTGGCGTATGACAAGTGCAAAGTAATTTCGTTCACAAAAAATAAAAACAAATTAAACCATGTCTATCACATTGGTGGACACTGTGTTGTGAGGGCAACCCTTATCCGAGACTTGGGCATTACATTTGATGACAAACTAATTTTTGACCATCACATAGACTTAATATGTAGCAAAGCTTATCAAATGATGGGGTTTGTCTTGAGGTCAACAAAGTACTTCATGACTAAATCCGCTCTCATTACACTTTATTGCTCCCTTATACGTCCTCATCTTGAATATGCAAGCAGTATGATGAAGGTCTGGTCTCGGTTGACATATTTAATCTTAATTTGCATAAATTTAAGAAGTGCGTATGTAGGGTGTTGGAGGGGTAGATGAAAATAATTGCATTGTTTGTGCTACCCTATTTCTCTCTGTATGTGTTATTGTTAGTTTGTTTAGAATTTGGATTAGGTATAATATGTTAATGTCGTTGAATTTTTCTATGACTCTTGGTGGGAATAGTTTAAAGGGTAGGGCACTTTCTCACTTATTTTTTATTTTATTATTCTTATCTTGTGTATGTCTTTTTATTATTATTATCTTGTGTACATAACGTTACCTACACCTTTTGTAAATTCTCCTTGTAAATAAATAAATATTATTAAAGAAAGCATCAAGCCTCGTCTAATATTTGCATGAATTAACTATGTTGTCGATGTTACAAAATATTAATCGAGTACTCACAAGTATCGATACTTTAATATAGTATCGAATGTGGTATCGATACTTTGATTCAATACTAGTATTGAGTACTAGTATCGTTGAAAGACCGGTATCGATTCATCCCTAAAGCTTTTGTACCTATATTTTACTTGTGTGTAGGAAATAAAAGGCAATTTTATTTTATTTATAATAATAAGTTATCCATTTCTTATTAGTAAGGTCCTTAATTTAAGGATCATTGTCTTAGTTGGCCACTAGGGTAGGAGCGCACAAGGTGCCACTGCGCAAGCAAAGGGACACCAAGAATGAATGGGGATCGAAATAAAATTCAATATTATAGTTTGAAAGAATAGCCATTATCCTTAAAACAATGGCTATATAATACTATTCTTTTCTCAATATTGAGGATAATTGCCTTATTGGGCCACTAGGGCCGCACAAAAATTGCCATAGCGGTCGGTATTTCACGACCACAAGGCGGGGTATTGGTAAAGTTTTCAACTAGCAATAATCGCACCTCGGATTAACCTCATTGGTTACGATATTGCCTCTGCGCAAAGTCAAAGAAAAATTCTGAAGTCAAAGTACTTGTACTAGGGTTAATGTTTAACACAATGATGTTTAGTACATACCCGTGGCGCCATCTGTTGGCGGGTTCTTGAACTAAAATTATTGTTTATATTTGCGCCATCTGTTGATGAGTAGAAATACACATCCACTCGTTCCAAAAAAATGCTAAGCACTAATTTTCTTTAAGAATGACTCCACGTGCTTAGAAGGGCACGTAAAGTCAGTATCTCCACTTCTTCTAAAAATAACCACGTTCTTTTTATTATGGACTAGATTACCGCTCCCGGCTTCGCCCGTGTATATTTTCGAATATTTAAAATATAGCCTATGTCACTCAGGGATATCGTAGCCTTCTATTGGTGACATAATTTTTAGAATCGGTTCAGTAGTTTGGGACATACAAACTTACAAACTTTACCTCTCTCGCTTCTTTTATTATTCATCATACCTTTCATAGTAAACATGCGATTGTGTGTACCTACTTTTACTATTTCCATCGATCAATACATTTTTTATATGTTCATTAAAAGTACCCTAGGTCGTCCTCTGCCAGCTTTTCCTTTCACTTCAGCCATATAAACTTTTTTTTTATAATAATGGTATAGATTACTGGCGTCAAGTGGACACTGTTACAAGATTCTCTGGCTACACCGCAAGGTAAAAAGGCCGTGAAGATCTGTTTTTATGAAAATCCTATCACAAACATAAACTCGGAATTTTAGGATTTCAAACGTGATTTCAGCAAATTCAGATGATTCTGTGACCACTTTCCATACAAGATTGCCCTTTACCTTTTGGTATAATCTATACTTTTTCACTCTTATTAATAAACTCGAAGTAGCGACGTAGTAACTAAACTGTATTTCGTCTCCGTCTAACAAATCTGCAATTAATTATGATAGACGGAGACGAAACACAGTTTAGTTACTACGTCGCTACTTCGAGTTTATTAATAACAGTGTTTGTGTATTATATGACTTTTCAGGATTTATGAAATGTTACTCTTATTTTATATTTTTTTTTAATTTATCTATCATTTTTTTCTGTTTTTTTTTTTATTTTTTTTTTTTATACTAATATACGTTTGGATATAGGGGGTAATCTCTCAAACTACTGAACCGATTCTGAAAATTATTTCACTAATAGAAAGCTACATTGTTCACAGCTGTTTATTTTGTTTGAAAATATTTTTCTAAGTTGAACATTTTTGCAGTTAAAATAAACCGTAAATTTTCTTAAAACGCGGTAGTTAGAAATATAACCCTATGGAGCATTCCACTTTGAAATCGGAGGACGGGTTAAATGCTAAACTCATTTTAAAATTAATACTTCACTCAACTTTTCGTGCATTTGACATCCGCACTTATTCTGAAAAAAATACTTATTCTGAAAAAATAATAAAATTCCACGAACAACACCCGCCGGGGGCATAAAGCTAGTAAAATTGGACCTAGTTCTGCAGAAAGCAGTCATGTCGGTTATTTACAAATATTCTGTTTATTTTATATTTGAGAAAAATAGGTATAAGTATTATATATTTTTTTATCTTATCCAGTATTTCGTATCATTGATATTAATATTAATAATTACGTTTTTAGACGTGGCTGTATTAGGTATACAAAATAGCGTTTTGGTAGAAATGACAATAAAGCATAAAGCAGCCATATGAGCTGGCTGTGTTCTGTATTATATAAAATGGGAAATGGCTGGATTTGACTGCTCAATCTCCGTGATTAATAGAGATGAGTATTTTTTTTTGTTTGTACACGTTGAAAGAATGAAGGATGAAAGATTGACTAAAAAGGTTAATATGGCTGAAGTGAAAGGAAATGCTGGCGGAGGTGTACTTTTATTGAACATATAAAAAATGTATTGATCGATGGAAATATTAAAAGTACACACATCGCCGAGCATGTCTGAAAGGTATGATGAATATAAAAGAAGCGAAAGATGTATGTCAGGATCGTAACAAATGGCATTCGATTGTCTCTGCCTACCCCTCTTGGGATGAAAGGCGTGATGATAGATAGATAAATTTGTTTGAGACTTTGGAATTTGGATATAGGGGTTTATTTCTGGAACTACTAAGCTGATTCTGAAAATTCTTTTACTAATAGGAAACTACATTATCGCTGAGTGTTATAGGCTATAATGTATTTTGTTCGAAAATGGCCACGGGCGAAGCCGGGGGCGGAAACCTAGTTGGGTAAATAAAAACCAACACTTTAACAAATAAATACATTTATGTCAACTTAAATAAAGTTTTACAAAAAGTTTGTTCTTATTAACTCTTACAATAAAAAATCTTACAGGTATAATCTAATATTTTATGAAAGTAGAAAGGAAATAAATACTTAATAGTCTCCAAAGCAATAATTTAATTGACAGCGTATTAAAACAACCTAATGATATTGGTTTCACTTAATTATTTACAATTATTATTTGAGGAATAAGAAATGAAAATAAAATTATTTGATTAATTAAATTATTTACAAAAAATATTAAAAATAATCCTTTATTTACAAATTCTTAAAAACACTATTAAATAACTTTTTTTTAAATTCTGTCCAACTTTTTTGAACTGGATTTTTTTAGCATTTCGCACAATTACAATGATCTTATTTATCACAATTTCTTAAAATTAAATAATTAAAAAGTCAGAACTTTAAATTAGATTTAAATTTAAAAAACTTTTGAGGAATTAATCATTCTTTACTTTCCTTAAAAATATTTACACTCACATACTAATAATTAATAGTATTAAATGACTTGTAGGTTTAAAAATATATTATAGGTAGGTTAAGCTATTGTAGAATAGTATTTTTTAACAGACAGATAAATTTGTATTTTATTTATTACTTACCCTCGCGTATAGGACTAACAATGAAAGGAATTTTATTTTAAGGGTGATAAAACGGCATTTAATCCCCTTAAGATTAAAAAAAACACGTCAACTAAAGAGTTTACATTCAAGGACCTCTTTCCAATATAAAATTCAACCTACTTGGACAAACAAAAAACTATAACTGTCAAATAAATAAAAGGAAACATAATTTAAATTTGGTACTCTTTCTTTTTTTTACACATTCTCCATTACGATGGAAGGCAAAGGGGCTAGCCCATACAGCCATTTTTTTTTTATATTACTCTAAAATTCTTTGTGGCTCTTCAATCAAAGAGGTCACAAGAATTCACGATAAGGTTGTAGCGTGAGATATCCAATCGACTGTATGCGCTACTCTATGGTATATTCCGGGTTGGCCACGGCTAGCACAGGAATATCCGGCTGATACGACTCCTATGAGGTACCATCGCCCAGTCCTTTCCAGCATCAAAGGACCTCCGCTGTCACCTTGGCAACTGTCCTTTCCACCTCCCCTATAACCGGCACATAGCATTTCTGGATAAATTACCACGTTTATACCTGAAAAATACATTAAAAAATTTAATTTTCTTCAAAGCATTTTTTTATTTGACAATTATCGTCTGTCTATCTGTGACCTTTTCACGTAAAACTACAGAACGGATTTTGTTGCGATTAGATTGATTCACCGGGAAGGTTACATCATGTTTAAGAACTGAGCAAAAGTTAGCCCCAGCGAGTTTTCATGGCGTATGCTGCCTAATCCGTCAGAGATATAACAAAATAATGTAGGAAAGAATTGTGTAGAATAAAATGATCTATAAAAAAATCCTGGGTATCATATATCTATCTCTAATAGATAAGTAGTTATAAGCGTATTTATGTAGATATTAAATTTTTTGTAAATTTCAAATTGTATTCGTGCGAAGATTTGCCGCTACACCTTCATTCCTATGACAGTTCTCTTTTTGCACAGATTTGTACTATGCAATAAATTCCTATGGCGAAAAATCGTTAAATTCAGGAACTAAGCGCTCAAAAACTATTTCGATTTTTAACTCTTTAAGTATCGTAGTAAATTCAAACGTATTCCAAAATATTAAAATACTAGGTTTCGCCCCGGCTTTGCCCGTAGACATGTTTGAAATGCGACTCCGTTGTTGTGTTACTCTTGTATTACATAAACAAACACATCTTCACGGCCTTTCTACCTTGGGGTGTGGCCAGAGACACCTGTAACAGTGTCCACTTGACGTCAGTTGTCCATATTGAACAGAACAGGTGGCAAGCTTGTTGCTGCACTTAATGGACCAAGATTCTTTAACAAACATAAATATCTGTTATTTTTAGTTACGTGCTCTCAGAGGAGGAGTCGATTAAAGCACATATTCTTAAAGAAAATTGGTGTTTAGCTTTCTTTGCATTAATAGTTACTGCTCCGCGTGATGTTCTATAGCCTATAACCTTCCTAAAGAATTGGTGTATCATGCTCAAATCTGACTGATAGTTCCAGAAATTAGCGTGTTCAAACAAACAAACTCTGCAGCTTTATTATTAGTATCATCACCATCATCAACCTTTTAAGATCCACTGCTGGATCATGGTCTCCCTCTAGGTGCACCATTTTTAGTGGTGCTCATTGAGAGGAATTAACTACACCACGCTTGATGACCGGACGCCGGATTTACGTGCCCTCCGGAGTACGAGGTGTCGATTTAAGCACATATTCTTAAAGAAAATTGGTGCTTAGCATTTTGGCAAGGGGTAGGATTCGAACCCGGGACCTCCCGGTTTCAAGTCCACCGTCCTACCAATTAGGCTATCGACTACCTAACTACTACCTATTATTAGTATAGATATAGATAAATACTAACCATTAGCACGATGCCATCGTTCACAAACTCTGTTATCAAGAACAGGTACGTCAACAGCTTGTAAAGTCCGCGGCCTCAGTCTTGAGCCCGGACTCAAAGCTCCCCATCCAGCCGCCCATCCATATTGTCCTAGGAAATCTGAGCCTCTTTCAGGCAGACATATGGGAGCTGAAAAAATGTTTGAATAATTTTATTGTGAAAAATTCTAGTTTTTTTTTCTAGAGTGTGGACTTGAAACCAATAATTTTCTGTTTTAATTGACTTCTCCTGCTTCGGAGGGCAAGTAAAGTGATTCTTCTAAAAATAAGTGCTGATATTTACGTCTGTTAAAGAAGTGACATATCTAGGTCCATTAAGTGCAACAACAGGCTTATTGCCACCTGTTCTGTTTAATATAGACAACTGGCAAAAAGTGGACATTGTGTTGTCTGGTCACACCACAAGGTAGTATTTGTTTTGTGTTTTTTTGTATCTTTTATAGGTACCTCTTTTAGCCGATGGTATTTGTCAGGCTATACCTAACGAGTGGCCAGTTCTGTTGAGGTATATTTAGATGGAAAGCCTCTAAGTGTGGTTTGTCGGATTATGTGCATATGCCCATTGATACATGACCGGGATTTTAATCGTATATAACTCACCTATATGCGGCATATAATGAACATTTCTGTCAAGGGTCAAAACTGCAACATCAAACCTATCCGCTTGAGGAGTAAATTTGAATAAGGGGTGAACTTTTATTGTTCTAACCCCAAAAGTATATGCAGGTAGGGGTTCTGCAGCCGAATTTATCACATAATCCCCTAAAGTAACCCTGACATGCCTCGGCTGAGCTCTAGCCACACAATGGCCGGCTGTAACTACATGTCTTCGTGATATTAAGGAACCACCGCATCTGAAAAATATGAAAAAAAAATAATTAAAAAACCAATTTTATATCTGTATTCAGTCTTTTCTGACATCCCATCTGATTATCCCAAGAGGGATAGGCAGAGACAATCAAATGCCATTTGTTACGATCCTGACATACTTCTTTCGCTTCTTTTATATTCATCCTACCTTTCATACATGCGCGGCGATTGTATCTACCTAGTTTTAATATTTTCATCGATCAATACATTTTTATATTTTTAATAAAAGTACACCTAGGTCGTCCTTTGCCAGCATTTCCTTTCACTTCAGCCATATAAACCTTTTTAGTCAATCTTTCATCCTTTATTCTTTCAACGTGTCAAAACCAGCGTAAACTACTTTTCTTCATTTTAGTCACAACATCATCTTTCACTCCGCATTTTTCTCTAATAACATAGTTAATATATATATATATATATATATATGGATATATAATATAAGGAATTATCCCAAAATTGGTAAAACGTGACGAGAAGTATTGACTGGTGTGGAAAATTGCGTATTTTTTGACACAAGGCGTATTCTATATATCTGGGGTTTATGTATTATTTTGTAATTCGAATACAAAAATCTCTAAATAAAAGTTTTAAAATTACTTTTAAATAGTTCAATTGGCCATGCTAACTTTTTGAACAGAAACAAAAGATCTCGAAACCGTTTCGAGATATAAGCTTTCAGTACAATTTCTATTTATCAGATTTTAAATTAAGTCTATACTTTTTAAGATATTCAATAACAAACAATAACCTTAATTTGACCGATGTATGACGTCATCTTAAGCAGTATGAAAAAATGATACCTTTGCCTACAAAAAAGGGCAATCGTCAATCTTGGTGGATAGCACACGCTCCCGCGGAGACGTGTTGGGGAATCCAGTTTAATCCCGCCCGCGCTGCGATGGTTGTGATTAATCAGTGATTAATAAGACATATCGCGGTCGGCGGGATTATCATACATACCGATTTATTGGCTATAATCACCGTAAACGGCTATACTACTTGACATTGGCGAAATCACCGATTAATATTGGTGGAACCGCCATATTGAAAAAAAGAAGAAGACATCTTTATAAATTATATTTTACGTGTAATTATTTTCTTTGTTATTAGGACATGACGGGATGAAACACTATTTACTTGCCATTGTAAAACACTATTCAATTTAAATAAATATAAACACGAGTATATAAACAAGAGTAATTTTTAGGTTAGTCGACCTTGACTGACGTTTGCTTGACGTTAATTTGATTGACTGTCACTTTTTATGTGTAGTGGCCAAGATTATAATCTTAAATTATAATATATAAATATATTAAAAATAGACGCAATGGATAAAAAACAAAAATATCGAAATTAGTTTCTTAAAATGGGCTATATTTTCAAAACAAATTATAAAAAAAGTATATTATAAATATGTAGCATGGCCAATTATTGATAACTACAAATTTGTGCCGTTTGGTGTAGAAACTCTAGGTCCGTGGGGTTCAAATGCCAAAAATTTTATTAAAGATGTATCCCCTCGACTGATCATCTCTTCTGGTGACAAGAGGGCTGGCTCCTTCCTCGCTCAACGAATCAGCATCGCGATTATTCAGCCAGTATTGCCACTATTCCACGCGGACCTGGTTCATTTAGTTATTTTTAAATTTGATTTAAGGTTTATCAATTTTCTAAAGACATGACTCCATTTGACGGCAACCCTAAACCTGATAGTACTATCACGGATTTTGAAACATGTGTCGTGATTACAGGCTCACAAAGTATTCCATGGCTCTGGCGATTTCCTGAAACTTTATGGAACTACGGAATGCAGTTAATTTAAGATTATTGGTCACAGAACTCATGACTTGTTTCTTCTTATTTTAAAATGGTTTCATCAATGATCACGAAGTATTATAGACGTCACAGTAACAATAGCGGATAAATAGTGAAAAATTAACGACTAATCACAATTATCACAGCGCGGACGGGATTAAACTGGATTCCCCATCACGTCTCATCGAGACCTTTCATTTTGGTAAAGACATGACCAGTCTAGGGTCAGTGGCTTTCGAGATATGGCCCTTTGAAATTTTGATCTTAAAATCGTTATAACTCAAAAAATTATTACTTTTTCAAATTTCTAAATGTAGAATTAAAAAAAACCATTAATAATAATGACCATTTTAGAGCCTAGATACACGACTAATTCTTGATTTTGTATATTGTAGACCTCATCGCTTCAATCTATGGTGACCTAACTTCCGGATATATTTTTCTGAAAAAAGGGGCCCCTACAGAAGCGATTGAAAAACATTACCAATGTTAAAATAAAGTGTGGTGGACAAATTATAAACGTAAAAAAGTAGAGGACGGGTCGCCGCTACGACAAAAGTGAAGCACAAAGCGTGCATATGCATGTGTGCGTGCATTATCTCTAATATATTTTTAAATTGTTGAATAAGTGGTAAATTACTAACTTACCTATGAAATGTGATTTCTTGAGATTTTTTATGAGTAATGGAGTTGTTTTTTTTATATACTTAATGCGACTGAACAGCATAACCGAATGACAATGTGTGCGTGAGACTCGTATTTACAATGAAACTGGCATAACTTGGTTGCTTCACTTTTGTCTTAGCGGCGATCCGTCCTCTCCTTTTTTACGTCCATGAGGGATTGGTCAATTTTCGTATATGCATTTTAAATTTATAAAAACATATATTTGTCTTCCTTACAAGGAGCCCTTTCAAAAATAATACTTTTTACATTTTAATTTTCTCCCCAATATTATCCTCCAAAATATAAATTAAATTATTTACGCTAAACACCCGTGATTGGGTCATGAAACTCTATATAAGTTTCAACATTTTTCGTCCAGTAGATGCGGAGAAAATAAGCTGTGACAGACAGACAGACAATTGAGTGATCCTAGAATTTAATTTACAGAGAGAAGAGTACTAAGACTAAGGAGGGGCCATAGACGAGCTCCCCCTTTCGTCAATTTTCTGATAATTTGACCATGAGATTGACCATAAAGATAGTAATAAGTTACCATAGGTTACGTTGGTGTCGTTTTGTGTCGCGAGACAGAGCTCTAGAAAAATAGTTAATTGTGATGTTTTTACATGTGAAAGGCGATATATTACGTCTAATTTGCGGGAACATAGTGTTTCTTATAATTATTATGTTTGTATTTTAGCATAATCTTCATATAAAAAGGGTACGTCAATGGCCGAGTGGTTAAGACGTCTGGTATTAACTAGGCAGACCACAGGTTCGATCCTGAATCCCGGCCATGTACCAATGGATTTGTTAATTAAATACATAATCCGACAAACCACACTTAGAGGCTTTTCCATCTAAATATACCTAAACAGAACTGGCTTGTTAGGTATAGTCTCACAAATACCATCGGCTAAACGAGGGAGACTTGGTCTTCCGCTGGGTACCCTGGAAACGTAACACAACAATAAAACAACAAAAATTATTCAGTGATTTATCTCTATTGGTATAAATACTCAAAGAACAGACGTTATTAAAGCTGATGTTGCCTACTGACTAAATGCAAACAATGTTACCAGCCAATGCGCAACAAAAAAACAGTAATATGGTCAAAACCGGAAGGCTAGCGGAAGAACAAAATAGTAAAAGTGGCACATGACCCTATCAATGAAGAACACATACGTTTCGTAACCAGTTACTTAATATTTTGTAACCTATTGAATAAGAAGTTAAAGATCATGCTCTTTCTAACCTCAAATCTTACATATTACCTCAGAGCAAATGTACATGGATATGTTGCCAGTATGCCACGCGGACCTAATCTTTAATATATAAACTTATATATAAACTTAGTGTACCGACTTCAAAAATTGGCACTAAAAATATTTTGTCGTAGAATTTGAAGACGGTTGGTGCCAAATTAGGATACAAAATTAAGTAAACATCTAATATGAAGATAAAGATATTATTGATGATCGTAGGTTCCTAATTAATTGTCTAGATTAGTAAATTTTGGAACTAAGTTGTTTCTAATTTGGCACCAACCGTCTTCAAATTCTACGACGAAATATTTATTATTTCTTACTTTTTGAAGTCGGTACACTTTTTTTTAGATAATTGTTTCCCTTTAAAGTGATTTTGCTGCCTGAGACAAATAATAACGCAAATATTAATAGAAAAATAAAAAATACTGCTGTGAATGGGATTTGAACCATGTGCATCCTGCGCTGCTAGACCACCGTAGTATACGAATATTGACAACTTCGTGTCAATAGCAACCGTTGCTAAGGCTTTTCTCTGATATATAATTTTCAGATTCAAATTACTGAATTTCTGAAAAATTACTAAACCGATTTTCGTCATATGTCTTTGAAATGATGTAGAGAAATGATTATACCCTTAAAAAATATGTCTTCAAAATCGGTACATATTTCATCGAGATAATAAGAAAAATTGATTAAAAAAACTAATGAACTAATTTCTATGAGAAAAAAATGGGACCAATCCGGAAGAATTATCTGTCGATAAGAAAAGAAATCATCAAAATCGGTTCACAACTGGCGGAGTAATCGATAAATAAATAATACGGTCCCAATTGAGAACCTTATCCTTCTTTTTTTGGAAGTCGGTTAAAAACGAGTATGAGTACTGTTTTAATCAACTCTCGCTGCAATACCTATATAATAACAATTTTATGTAATTTGCTACATATTTTGACTGATTATTCAATTCTTTTGTATGGATATGATATTTCAATCTTATTGTTATATAACAATGAATAACAATTGGATAACTCTTTCGTATTTCATACTATGAATGACTTTTTATAAGCCACTAGCAACCCCGCACGGGTACAATATTAACAACAATTTGTAGATAATTTTATTCTACATGTTTCCTACATCATTTTGTTATAATCTCTGACGGATTAGACAGCATACGCTATGAAAACTCGCTGGGGCTAACTTTTTCCAGACTTGATTCACTTTTACTGTTAATACTCAGCTCCTAAACATGATAGTCCATGTTTAATACTCGTAAACTGCAACAAAATCCTTTCAGTAGTTTTTGCGAGAAAAGTTCACGGACAGACAGACGCTATAGTGATAGTCATGATACGGTTCCCGGAAACTTCCAAGCACGTAGGGTGGGGTCCAGTGGGTCCGGACATCCCCCCCCCCCGAAATCCGTCACCGACACTTTTTTAAATTGAGAATTTTACTCGTACTTTGTGTTTTATTTTTCAAAATAATGTCTACGTGCTTGACGGGTTCCAACTGTGTATTCGGTCCCAGGGTACCCAGTGGAAGACCAAGTCTATCTCGTTTAGCCGATGGTATTTGTGAGGCTATACCTAACGAGTGGCCAGTTCTGTTGAGGTATATTTAGATGGAAAAGCCTAGTTTGTACGATTATCGAATCCGTATACTTATATTTTATTCAAAATTATATTTATAATTAGCTTTCGCCCGTATGAAAAAATCCTAGAACCCGATTGCAGCGCCATCTACCGGGTACAATTGTGAATCGAAACAATCCAAAATTCATCAAAATCGGTCCAGCCGTTTAGGAGGAGTTGAATGACATACACATGTACAGATAAATAACAAAACCCACACCGCAATAAGATATTGACAGGCAAATATTGACTATATTAAAGTAAATAAAAATAGGACATCCAAGGAAATCAAATAAAATATACTTTTTTCTATATCGACGTCAGATACATGCAATGCACGATTCCATACATTAATACAAATTAATAAAATATTTGCATGTAAATAAATTAAACTACATAAATATACAAAAAAAAATGAAAATGAAAAAAGCTATGATAACAAAAATATGTCAAGAGGAATGTGCGAAAGTGGATTATAGTAAAACTACGCATTCATTGAAAAACAACTAAATGCTATTGCCAAAAAATGAGGGGAACCAACCAAATTATAGTGGAACATAATAATAAGATAGTTTTAAGGATCTCTAATAGTTTTTTTAAACTCCATATTGTTCAACATTAAAACCTTTAATAAAGATTTTTTTATTTTAATATTGTTTTTAGTGTCAGTATTTCTAATTTTAAATATTTATTAGAGCTATAGTTTTTAATTAATATTCAGATTTATTTCTTAACTTCATATTACATTCATCAAAAAAAGAAAAATTAAGATTCTAAGTTAAAAATTAAGAAATTTAACAAACCTTTTTTATTTAAAAAAAAAGGTAACAGAAGTTCCTGGTAATTAATTTGATTAAGTAATAGATAATACTTAACGCGAGAGATAAGAGTAGACTAATTAGTAATTAATATTTATTTTTAAATTCCAATGTTCTCTACCAATATAAATAGCATGCAAAGATATTTCACTAAAAATAAAAAAAAATATGGAGTTCAAAAAATAGAAAAAGGTACAAGGTAAGTAGGGTACTAACTAGATCCTACAATGCGCATGCGTGCACATGCTATCTCTTTCGCACATTTACCTCTCTATCCAACACTGCTTCCAGCCGATAAGCTCGAATATCGACATTAGCATGTTGCACCTGGAAAGATTTTTTAATAAAAAAAATATTAAAATATTAGTTGTGTGGAATTAGTAATTATTTCTCGAACTTTTAGATAAAATTGTTCTATAGCCTTTTTTTTTGCTTCAAAAAATGATATTTTTCTAATCTATAAGTTCGACAATTTATGATTTGCAATGACTTTTGTAATATCAATCAAAAAACTTTCGTTTTATGTTCGCCATTACGTTTTGTTAATGAATTGTTTTTTAGTATTGTGTAAGATTTACAATAATTAGTTACAAGCATAATTAATTAATTACATATAAACAACATATAAAACATATTTGCAATTTCTAATCAATGTACAGAAGGTGAATTAACATATATAAAAAAATTACAATCTTATTCTGTAAATTCTAATGGCTTCAATCAAAATATGTGATGATTTTATTATCTACTAAATTATCTATGGCTTCGCTGGCTTTACCTCTTTATAAATTAGTACAGTTCATGAGCTGGTGACAGACGGACAGTGGAGCCTTAGTAATAGGGTTTCCGTTTTTACGGTCCGGGTCCATAAGCCAGATTTTTTTTTTTATTATTTTTGAAATCTATATATGTAAATCGCTATTAATATAAATGCGAATGTAAGTTTGTTTGTTACGCTTTCACGCAAAAACTACTTAACCGATCATCATGAAATTTTGTACATATATTCTTGGAGGTATTAGAAGTAACATAGGATACTTTTTATTAAAAAAAAAATATTTTTTACGAAAGTTAAAAAAATTGTTTGTCAAAAAATCTCGAAATCTAGCTACTTTAAGGGTATATTTTATTTTGTTCGTAAATATCTACGGGCGAAGCCGGGGGCGATATGCTAGTAAAAAATAAATGATGTTTGTTATAAAGCATCACTGGAGAACTTGACCAATTTTGTTAAAAGTCTTTAGGGAAAGGAAAATTGGAAAGTCGGGAATCTCTGGAAAGTGGAATATTTTTCTATGGAATGTCGGTATGAACTTGTGACCATAATAAGTGATAAAAGTTACATGACCACGGGCCAACTTCTATACCTGTGCCAAAATGCAATTAATTATATAAATAAGCGCTAATCGAGATTTTCCATATTTTTGATAGAATTAAGTTTAATATATCTTTACCTGGATGATCCAATTCTGATATACGCCTGCCATGGAAATGTACCAAAGCCTGCATCATCACCACCCACAATACGACGCTGTGCTGTCTGTTTACTAACAGCAATACCACAACCTGGAATTAAGAAAAATATATCATTTAATTACTTAGGAATTATTAAAATTTTGAAATGCGCGCGTAAAAATAATAACCGTGTTACGGTCCCAGGGTACCCAGCGGAAAACCAAGTCTCCCTCGTTTAGCCGATGGTATTTGTGAGGCTATACGTAACTTATTTGTCCAATCGCCGCCGCGCCGCAGTATTGTCCACCGAAATCGAGCACAGACTCGTCCAATTCTTGTAACAAATGGTCCGCCTAGATCGTATGGCGGCCGGAATGGGAAATTTTCGGTTTGATGCCGGACCAATGTGTGGCCTACTTTAGTGTAGTTTGTCGGATTAAGTATTTATTAATTATAAAGAAACCCATTGGCACATGGCCGGGATCCGGGACCGAACAATTCGGCCACCGACGCACCCTTCCGTTTTCTTAGAAAATATATATTTCTACTAGTTTCCCGGGAGAATGCTATATTTTCCCAGGATAAAAAGTTGCCTCTGTTCAAACACATACATTTACATTCTTAGGGAACTATTAGAGTTCAATCAACCAATGTGTTTTTAAATAGAAACAAAACAAAATTAAATAAAAACTGTATACAGCCTTGAGATCTTAAATTACCTCAATAGAGCTTGTTAGGTAACCTCAAAACAACTTAAATTGTCTTCCACCGGGTACCCTGAGGCCATGCGCACGATAGACTGTCAATCAATATTTAGGTAATAGACATCTAAGGAATAAAAAGGAATTTAAGGCGTGTTTGATTTTTAATTACCTTCATAAGTATAATTCTCCCAATCAAGTTGAGGCATTTTTTTTAACTTCGCCTTAAATGGTTTTTTTCGCATTCTTCTCCTTGAATCACAAAACTCCAAATAAAACAGTACAATGAAGCATAGTGCAAACCACTTCATTTTGCTCAAAAATTCTAAAATAATTAATTTTTCACATAGCTCTAAGCAAACACTTGGTATGAAGGAATGTTATTGTTATAGTTATACTAGTTAGACGTTTATGTATTGCCATTATTAAGATCGAGCAAAAAACGCCGAATAAAACACGTTTCTTGTATGGGAGCCCTTTAATTTTTAACTTTATATATTTTTTTTTATTTTTTTTTTGTTATAGCGGCCATAGTAATACACACTCTATCAAAATTTCAAGTGTATACCTATTACGGTTCAAAGATACAGCTCTGTGACAGCGGAGCCTTAGTAATAGGGTTTCCGTTGGCACCCTTTGGGTACGGAATCCTAAAAACTAAGGTATGCTTTTATATTTTTATTTCAAAGATTAAGCTATTTTAAGAAACTAATTTGAATATTTTTTGTTCTGCAGTAGATTTTTTATTTCTTTATTTTTTTTATTTTTCACTGGTTGCCTTACAGCTCCCGGAACCGGTGCCGGCCCAAGGGTACCCAGTGGAAGACGAAGCCTTCCTCATTCAGCCAATGATTTTTGAGGCTATACCTAACGAGTGGCGAGCTCTGTTGATTTATTATAGATGGAAAAGCCTCTTTGTTCGGTTTGTCGGATAATGTACATAGATCTTTCATTATATAAAACCCGTACATGATCGGATGTAGGAATCGAACCCGCGACTTTTCAGTTGCGAGCCGACCACTCGACCACCGACGCCCCTTTGAAATAAAAATATAAAAAGCATACCTTAGTTTTTAGGGTTCCGTTCCCAACGGGTACCAACGGAAACCCTATTACTAAGGCTCTGCTCTCTGTCCATCCTTGTTCGAATTTGTGTTTTTAAAAAAATATGACAAAACTTTAAATAAAAGAAAAAAAATCAACTCCGAAAGAAAAGTTTGCCTCTAAGCTAATTTTATAAGGATAACGGTTTATTCGTAGTTTATCTCTATACAAATCTTAACACACGAATCTACTCGCGTAAGGTTGTAAGATAAGTTTTTTTACACAACACTTTTTGAGAGAAAATAAACAATGTTTTAACCGATTTAAAAAAATTGCGTGTGGCAAGCTATATGGTTAAACACGGACTGCACTTAAAATAGATATTAGTATGTTACATATAATTGTGATATAACTTTTGTTGTACAATTTCCACTAACTCACGCATTTCCTCTTGTATAATTGAACTATTATGTCTAAAGATTAAATTTTACTTCCATATGGCAGAAACAGAGCCTATACTCCGTTTATTATATGACGGATACATTATAAATGAAGAAAAATCATCTAATTAATTAGGTATAGTATAGTAATACACGAACCCAAATGTCATCTTCATCTGCATGCCATGTTAGGTAACAAACGAGGCTCTGACGACCGAGCAATGGCGGTATAACCATAGCAGCTAGGAAACTGGCTGGAAGAGGCTACAGCGAGCCTGAAGACCTAAATAGTCTCAAAATGTCTGGTGCAGAAGGCAAGGGGAAACCACTTTCGATTTATACTGTTAAATATCTCAAAAGTTAACAGGAACCGTGGAGTTGGAATAGGCCTGTAATGACTCCAATTTCCAGGCCCCGCTGAGCCGTGGGACCTATCGACACAGGCCGCGAAAGGCCTCAACAGACGTGGCAACCTCCAGCTGATATGATAATCGACGCCGCGCCTTTGAATTTACGACAAGCCATCGCATATCTCATCGGACGCGACGGTTCCCAGACAAACATTGGAACAAACATGTAGTCGATAGCCTAATTGGTAGGACGGTGGACTTGAAACCGGAGGTCCCGGGTTCGATTCCTACTCGCTGCCAAAATGCTAAGCACCAATTTTCTTTAAGAATATGTGCTTAAATCGACTCCTCGTGCTTTGGAGGGCACGTAAAGCCGGCGTACGGTCACCAACCCGCCTGCCAAGCGTGGTGACTATGGCAATTCCTCTCAATGATCCAGCAGTGGATCTTAAAAATTTTATTTTTGTATAGGTTTCTCTTAGGGGGTGCGCTAGCAACCTCTCAATATAGAAATCAGTAATAATTGCTCCATACAAAAGAGTTCAACACGCTACTTATTATTTTCATTTATTGTACATTGCAATCACATAATATGTTGCTTTGCTATGACATCAGTGATATACAAGTAGGTAGAACAAATCAATTCCGATACAAAAAAAACACGTTTTAATTGCATAACTATTATGAAATACACCATAAAGTTGATGTACAGTCATGTTCAGAAATCTGTACTAATATTACGTTTCACCCGCATGGAAATAGATCCAAAAAAAAATAATCTCGGGTCTGTAATTTGCCCCTCCCCCGCCCGCTTAGCGTTATAAAAAGTAGCATATTTCATTCTCTGACATAAAAACTATCCTAAACTACCACTATGCAAAAAAAACATGTCGATCCCGTGAAAAACAAAAACAAATCTATCCCACGTGAACAGACGTCAATTTTTTATTTATCAAAATAATTTTTAAATCAATAGCCTCAAAATGAATAGACGTCAGCAGCGACCCGATAGTCTCGCCGTGCAAAGAGGCAACGTCGCCAGCGTCTTGGGCACCATGCAGCAAGACAAGTTTGAGGGACTCTACAATACTCTACATATTGATATAGCCCCATATTATATGGTAAATTATATTTGTTTTCTTCTCAATTTTTTTTTCTCAGTTATCAAGTTTTTATTTATAATTATTTTTAGTTACTTATTTAAAATTATGTTTATAACCAAATTGTGAAATTGAAAAAAAAGACGTCAATTGATTTTTGTATATAAGATTATTATTCTGAATTTAACTGTACTAATTACAATTAATAGAGTTATTAGATCTTCTCGCTTCATAATACATTTAGGATAAAATTACTTATCTTAATGTTATTAATATAGGTACTAGCTTTTCACCCCGGCTCTGCCCGTGGAAATTTATCCCGAAGGTTTCCCGGGATAAAAAGTATCCTATGTCACTGTCCAACAAACACATACTTTCGCATTTATAATATTAGTTCGTGTTTGTTTTTGATGTGTAACATCTTTCCTCTCGCTTTCCTGCAATATGTGAAAAGGATCAAAGTGTGTAACAGGAATCGCGCAGTGGTAGAGTTGGTCGTCAGATGGATGGTACCAACCCATTTTCCGAGAGGTCGATACTGTCAGCCAACAGGAAGAACGCATCAGCTGAGCGCTTAACCTACAGTGCTGTGTATAAAGTGTAAATGTTTTCAGGGTATATTTTTAATGTTGCTTATTGCCAAGGTGAGATGTCAGATAATATATTACACATCATATGCGACTACTTTAAGGCTCGCTCGTTTTTTATTTTTCTGTTTATTTGTAAAGAATTGGCTCCAAAAAGTTTAAATAAATTTTAATGCACATTTCAGCTATTATAATAATTAACTAATTAATAAATTATTATTTTTTAGATAGATAGGTTTAATACACATAAAATTTAAACAATAATAATATAACTTAATAATTAAAAAAATCTCAAAACTACAAATTAAAAATTTCTTCCAGAGAGTCCGAATCCGCTGCCATAGTGCCTAGAACACATAGCGCGTTACCCTTTTGAATTTCTAGCGCTATGCGTTGTATGAAAAAGGCTTTGGAGCGTGGATCGCCGGTCTCCGTTAGAAGTATTTTCCCGATTTTATTTGCAAAAACTATAGCGTCCGGTGACCACGCACCCAGAGTCTCCACCGCAAACGCCAGAAATTCAAAATGGTCCGCTGAGAGACATGAGTATTTGCTCTTTTTTGTGTTCTCGGCATGTAGGGCTGCGGCTCCCATCTTTGGAAGTTGCGGATATGTGGCAGGCGGCGAAGGTGTCAGCGCATGTTGCATCCCATATAAAATTACATATATTTTAATTAACCCGTACAATGTCGAGACCGATGTTTCCTTAGACAACGCAATTCTGAAATGACACCATGGTCTTCTTAAAGCGGGCTGTTCCTGTATATTGTGTTTAAGCCTAAGAACTATCTATTCTGAATAAGTATCTACACTTATAAATATAAATATTTTTTTTTATTTTTTCCTCATACTTCGGGGGATACGTAAAACCCGTAAAACTTCTAAAATAATACATATGCGATTTGGTAAAGAAGAGACAAATAAATCTAGGTGCATTAAGTGCACCAACCAACCTGTTCTTTTCAATATGGACAACTGTTCATGTGGACAGTGTTAAGGCCGTTAAGATATGTTTATCAATATAGTATTTACTGCTGAACCGATTACTATGTTTTTTTTAAATATTTTTTTTTCTTTCTATCTATGCATGTTGTGTACAAATTATACTATTTCTATCATCACGCCTTTTATCCCAAGAAGCAGATACAATCGAATGCCAATTGTTACGATCCTGGCATACCTCTTTCGCTTATTTTATATTCATAATACCTTTCATACATGCTCGGCGATTGTGTACATTATAATACATATATAATAATAATATATAAAACACAAAAAACATCTACCTATGCCCCAAAGTAGTTCCATTTGAAAGGCAATAATTTTCAACCTCATCAAAGAGTGGCGTTAAATTAAAAACATTAATGTGAAGTTTTTATATAATTGTTACCCCGGGCAAAGTCAGGGCAAGCCGCTAGTACTATAATATACAACACAAAGAAATACCTCGTCTTAAGATAAAGTCGTGTCGGCCCTAACATAGTTCAAAACCACAACCTCGGTGAAAGCATGACCTTAAATCTTCGAAGGGCATTAGGAAATGACTTTGTCATCTCCCGTAGTATATACTAATATTATGAAGAGGCAAAGTTTGGATGTAGAGGGTAATCTCCCAAACTGCTGAACCGATTTTAGAAATTATTTCACTAATAGAATGCTAGGGGTTGCCAGAGACAATCGAATGCCATTTACTACAATCCTGATGTACCTCTTTCGATTCTTGTATATTCATCATACCTTTCATACATGCTCGGCGATTGTGTGTACTTTTAATTTTGCCTTCAATCATAACATTTTTTATATGTTAAATAAAAGTACACCTAGGTCGTCCTCTGCCAGCATTTTCTTTTACTTCAGCCATATAAACCTTTTTAGTCAATCTTTCATCCTTCATTCTTTCAACGTGTCCAAATTAGCGTAAACTACTTTTCGTCATTTTAGTCACACCATCATCTTTCAATCCGCATTCTTTTTTAATGACGTTCCGGATGCTTTCAATACGCTTTATATCATTCTACGTAAAGACCGCATTTCCACTGCATTTATTTTACTTTCATGCTTCTTTCTATACCCAAAGATGATGTTGTGACTTAAATGAAGAAAAGTATGAAGAAAAGTAGTTTACGCTGGTTTGGACACGTTGAAAGAATGAAGGATGAACGATTGACTAAAAAGGTTTATATGGCTGAAGTGAAAGGAAATGCTGGCAGAGGACGACCTAGGTGTACTTTTATTGAACATATAAAAAATGTATTGATCGATGGAAATATTAAAAGTACACACAATCGCCTAGCATGTATGAAAGGTACATTATCCCTAAGTGGCATAGGCTATAATTTTTGTTTTGTTTGTAAATATGCACGGGCGAAGCCGGGGATGAAAAGTTAGTGTAGTATATATTTCAAGGCCGCACAGAGAAACATTGTAACTGATACCTAATAACCATAAAATTGTCGACAAAAATGTTACACAATCATTTTTCCTGTCATAACTCATCATTACATGTACTTGGCTAATGTTTAATACATGGTTTCTCAACTTCGGGATTTTGATCCCCATGGGGACCTCGATTACATGCACAGTGGATACAACTTTTTTTTATACCTATATGATCCATCTCTATACCTCAACAGAGCTGGCCACTCGTTAGGTATAGCCTCAAAAATCTTGGCTAAATTGGCTTGGGTTTCGGAGACAATTAGAAGGAACGTTTGACTTTCGTGTATTTTCTTTAATATAATTTAAACTATGCATTTTAAAATTATAAAAAAATATTTTTTCATTTGATATTACAAAAAATGTATTGATCGATGACAATATTAAAAGTACACACAATCGCCGAGCATGTATGAAAGGTATGATAAATATATAAGAAGCGAAAGAGGTATGTCAGGATCGTAACAAATGGCATTCGATTGTCTCAGTCTACCCCTCTTAGGATAAAAGGCGTGATGATAGATAGATGCTCCTTACAACTCCGTATATGTAATACTAAATCACATGTCACGTGACATATAAAAAGTAACTCAGAGACAAAGGCATCCCCATTAAACTGCTAAGCCGATTGCTGTGTTTTTTATTACGCAACTCGCATATCCGTAACGGCTTTCACTCGCTCGCGTCTGAGCGTAAACTTACTTTTATTGGATCGCCTTTGAGCTTAGTGGTTCATTTCTTAGGATTTTTGGTGCTAGGTTCGATTCCCGAGTAAAAATCTATACAACTAAATATAATTAAAGTGTCTCACAGTTCCAATGTTTGTCTTGAATTCGGTAGGTAAAGTAAAAGTTAAAGTATGCTGAATCCAAAACCGTTTCGAGATATTGGTTTAATAATCCGTATTTTTCAATTTATAACTCTTAAAATCGTGAGATTGTCTTTATTTTTTCAAAAACAAATAATTTACTTAACCTACATTTCACCTATGAATGACGTCATTATATCGGCTAAATAAAAGCAAAATATTTACTTGTCAACTTGTCAACCAATGTTACCCTGTTACTAGATATACTACTATTTCAGTAGTTTTTATAACTAATCTAGTTTATTATTTAGGAAGATAGTTTAAGCATTTTTATGGTAGGATATTCTTTGACCTTTGTATATATTTTGTATCACAACAACTATGCAGACTACGGTATAAAAGCCGTAAAAATGTGTTTCTTTGTTGTTGTTTTAATATGCTTTATGTAGAAGTGGTAGGTTTTGGTAGATTTTGTAGGATTTAGAGACGGCAACACTATTGTTTGTTAAATGTCAAAGTCAAAGAACACAGATGTTCTTTTTTCTGTACCAACATATCAAAGGTATTGAAGTATTCAGCCGACAAAATGACGTCATCAGTGCCAAAACTTTGATAATTTATTATAAAAAAACTACTTTATAGAAATCAAAAATATTCAAATTAGTTTCTTAAAATAGCTTAATCTTTAAAATAAAATATAAAAATCATACCTTAGCTTTTACTTTACATACCGAATTGGCTCCGAAACGGTTTTATGGATTTTGGTAAATCTTTCAGGGAACATCGTTCCCAGGGTACCTAACTCTTCCCCTTTTATCCAATGGTATTTGTGAGGCTATACCTAACGAGTGGCCAGTTCTGTTGAGGTATATTTAGATGGAAAAGCCTCTAGTAGTTTGTCGGATTATGTAGGTACATAAGTTTTTAATTATGGACTGCCTAATTAAGGTATGGCTGAGTGGACTCGGGTGACCAATGACTTATGGCTTACAGATAAAGTTGCCAGATGTGTTGTGAGAAAAAGCCGGTCAAGATTTTTTTTTTCTTTCTTTCTTCTCTTACAGCTCCCGAAACCATGTTACGGTTTCAGGGTACCCAGCGGAAGATTAGCCGATGGTAACTGTGAGGCTATACCTAACGAGTAGCTAGTTCTGTTGAGATATATTTAGATGGAAAAGTCTCTAAATGTGGTTTGTCAAGAATAATAACCAAAAGAATTAAACGCAAGTTATATTTTGTCCGTATTATTATACAATATACGAAAAGGGGTAGTTTATGAGGGGTTGTAGCCAACAAAAAAAAAGGGTTAAAAAATACTAAAGGCAGGTATCTACTAAAAGTGGCATTTTTGAACGCTTACTTTGAAGAGTCAGGAATCAATCTCAATATCAACAAAAATATAGTGGATAGCAAATAATACTACATAAAACTTTAACCGCATAGATTTTTCATAAGTGTTTTGGTCTATTGAAAAAAAATTATGCAAAATACCTCTATAAAAAAACTTTTGTGCGTAAATTCACAATATTTTGCGCGACAACTATATAATTTTTTTAAGAAGCAAATAGCTTGAATAGTCTATTAAAACTTTAACCTACTTTCACTGTTTAATTGTTTTTCTTTAACAAATTTCATGAAAAAGCTACAAAATAAGTGAAATTTCAAGTGTAGCTGCATGACCACGTAAAATATGCCAAGCAATATTCAACCTTATATCGTCCTACATAAGCATCCGCCCACCGGAGTGCAAATAGTATTTTTTATCGAGGTTGATCCCTGCCTTAAGGTCTAACTTCTAAACGAAATGAGATAGGGACTTTAAATATGCAATTACCGCGCGACCCCAAGTCGAAGAAACTAACAAAATATTGCTTTACTCCAATTTCAAGGTTTCTTCTTCTTCTTTATTATTTTGGCTCCATCAGTGTTAATGCCAATGTCAAGTATTTGTAGCATATTATACAGATTAATCAGTATGTAAAATGATCCCGCCGACTGTGATATGTCCTATTAATCACTAACTAATCACAACCATCACAGCACGGACGGGATTAAACTGGATTCCCCATCATGTCACGGCAGGACGCGTGCGTTGGTCGCCATGATATGACGTAGAATCAAATTTCAAGGTTTCGTATTTATTAAGCGAATTGATATAAAAGAAGGAAAATATCCGGATATATACATCAGAGTTTGTTCAAATCCCACAGCAGCCATGTACCAATGGTTTTTTTTAGAATTCAAATGTACATAAATTGACAAACCATACTTAGAGGCTTCTCCATCTAAATATACCTCAACAGAACTGGCCACTCGTTAGGTATAACCTCAAAAATACCATCGGCTAAAAGAAGAAGATTTCGTCTTCCGCTGGATACTCTAGGGCTCGCAACACGGTTCCCGGTATCAAAAAAAGTAGTAAGACCGAAAAGGGAGCCCACTTATTTGTTCTATATGAACAACTGGCGTCAAGTAGACACTGTTACTAGTGTCTGTATGTGGAAGACAGACAGTTCTACAAAGAAATATAGGAAAAATACGCTAAACTAGAAATAATCTAGGCCAATTGTATACAAAAAGTTTCTCTATGACATAACATCGTAACAATCAATTACTTAAGATATTTTCAAACCCAAGCACGTATCTAATGTAAACAATGCTTCTTTATGTGTGTTAATCGGTTAAATAGATAACGCTCTGTTTTCCTGGGTAGATCCATGATGAAACCAGGATTTGGTTCAGGGGTTAAATTTAAAAAATGGACACAATTATAGGATCACTCTTGTCCGTCTGTCACAGATTATTTTCTCCGAATCTGCTGAACGAAAATAGATGATTTTTTTTTGAAATTTGAAGACCCCCAATCACTGACGTGTAGCGTAAGTAATAAAATTTCGATTTTGGGAGTCAAATTTGGAAAATTAAAACGGTAAAAAATGAGCCTTTTGTATTATAAAATGCATAGTTTACATCATATTAAAACTCCGAAACTACTATTCAATAAAACCCATTGAAAAAATAACAGCTATTTCACTTAGATATATTGAATAAGTAATTATATGCTAAATTACCATCGATGTAATGTAAATTACAGTGACACATGTGGATTATTTACAGAGAAATTGGGAATAGTTTATCCCAGAAAAATTATAGATATAAGAGCCTTAATAATTGAAATAATAACTAATAATAATTAGTTTTACTTTTCCTACATTTTGATGAGTCAAAATTTTGTTCTAGACAGACAAACTTGAAAATGTACATGAAACAAGTAGGTATTTTATTCTGGAATGCTAGTAAAGTATAAAAAACAGCAGGCCTGCCAACTGCCTTATTATTGAATGGATTAGTAAAATATTGTCATACGCTTCGGCAATCAGTAATGAAATCGGATGGGAGACCCGAATCAACAATCTTTAATATATGAAAATACTAATACTAACTAATAAAAAATGAGCCTTTTGTATTATAAAATGCATAGTTTACATCATATTAAAACTCCGAAACTACTGAATTTAAAATTTCCCTCAGTGGTACTCACAACTTGGCCAATTTTTTTTTGTATATCACTGTTACTGTGTTTAGCACAGATCTTTTAATCTGTGGTTTTAGGGTTCCTACCCATAGGATTACACAAAACAATATCATTCACCCTCCGCTATTTCAATTTTCTTTTTCTTCACGGGTTCATAAGTCTCCCCTTTTTAGCCGATGGTATTTGTGAGGCTATACCTAACGAGTGGCCAGTTCTGTTGAAGTATATTTAGATGGAAATGCCTCTAATTGTGGTTTGTCGGATCGAACTGTTACCAGACGCCTTAACCACTCGGCCAATGGCCAAATATTCTGCCACACAAATCAGTTTCCTAGCCTACGGAACCCTAAATTTTACCGATAAAACCGTACTAAAATCTGTTTTTTCAAGCGATTTTCGTCCGTATTACACCATTGGTGAAAGGCACAAAATACGGAAGAAACAACCGGAAGTCATGCATCACAACACACTACACTGCACATAACGCGTTATAAAGTCCTTTTTAGGGCTTCTAGGCCATTGGAAATCTGAAGCCCTGGGTTCAATTCTCACCTACTCCAATAACATGCAAGACCAACACTTCAAAACATGGATTCTTATAATAAAAAAATTATGTACATAAAAATATACCTCAACAGAACTGGCCAGTCGTTAGGCATAGCCTCAAAAATACCATCGGCTATAAGAGGGAGGCTTGGTGTTCCGATGGGTACCCTGGGACCGATAACACAGTTCCGGGAGCCGTAAGTTAATGATAATTGAACAAAATATTCGCAAAGAGGGAATAGCGAAGCCGTGGGCAAAAAGCTAGTAATCTAATACAAATAAAAATCGCGCTCTGAGGGTTCCGTATCAGAGTCAGAACTCAGTTAGGATTTTAGTTTAGTTTTTCCTATAAACTATAACAGAGGCCTTATATTTCCTAATTTTTTTTCCAAGTTTTAGACTCACTAGTTTTGGGAGATAAGGGGGACGCTTAAATTATAGAATTTAAAATATTCGTTTTTCTAATAACAAGCCCTTTGATATGTTAGTACATGAGGCACTTGAAAAAAAAAATTTTTTTACTTTTTAATTTTTTCCCCAATATCGAAATTCGATTATTTACGGCGTAAATTTGACGCTATGCGTCTGTGATGGGATCATCAAACTCTATCACTCTTATTAATAAACTCGAAGTAGCGACGTAGTAACTAAACTGTAGTCTAACAAATCCGCAATCCATTATGATAGACGGAGACGAAACACAGTTTAGTTACTACGTCGCTACTTCGAGTTTATTAATAGGAGTGTATAAGTATATATAACACATTTAAACAATTTTCGTCCAGTTGATTCGGAGAAAATAAGCTGTGACAAACAGACAGAAGGGTTCCGTTTTTACATAAAATTTAGTGTTTGACTGTGATTACAAATTAGTGGTAGGTATATATCTTTATGCAGAATGTGCATCCGGAACGATGTCATTAGAGAAGGATGCGGAATGAAAGATTATTTTGTGATTAAAATGAAGAAATGTAATTAGTTTATGCTGGCAGGGATACGTTGAAAGGATGAAGGATGAAATACATGGCAGAGGACGACCTAGGTGTACTTTTATTGAACATATAACAAAATATTGATCGAAAGCAATGTTAAAAGAAGCGAAAGAGGGCATACTCTTAGCAAAGTAGGATCGTAGCAAATGGCTTTCAATTATTATCTCTGTCTACTATAATTTGGGATAAAAGGTGTGATGATAGGTAGATTATTTACACGATACTTCAGGAGGTATATACAACAATATAACAAAAAAAATATAAAGCTTACAGCTCCTGAAAACCGTGTTAGTGGTCCAAGGGTACCCAGCTGAAGACTAAGTCTCGCTCTTTTAGACGATGGTATTATTGAAGCTATACCAAACGATTGGCCAGTTCTGTTGAGGTATATTTAGATGAATAAGCCTCTAAGTGTGGTTTATTGGATTATGTACTAAGTTTTTAAATATAAAAACCCATTTTAGATCCTTAAAAATTGTCAACTCTTTCAAAACGTACTGAAATGGGTCGGCGATTGCTTCTTTTACCTTATTAGGCTTAAAATCAGTTTTATCCGAGAGTTCCGAAGATATACTCAGGCTGGCGCAACTTAGAACAAAAAATTAGGGCTAGCAAAATGAGCCTATACTAATGGCGTTGTATCGCCATCTCTTTCACTCCATATACAGATGACAGAGATAGCATATATTTTTATACCAATCCACAATACGATGTTGTTAGGTTGGCAGTACCTTTCAGCCCTAATTTTGTTTCATTTTAATGTATGGCAGTCCCGACTCTTATTAAATAACATAGTGATTGCTACTTACTCTATGGATATACTTTAAACTGGTAAAGCCGGGGCAAAGTCCTTGTATTTTTATCTCGAATCGAACCTCGGACCTTTGACCACTATGCTATAATGACAATTACGCAATCAGTAGCTTTCACTCAGCAGTCGGTAAGCGCCGGCGCCTTGCCGCGGTATTTCGCGATAAATAGTATAAACAACCGAATATTGTATGAGAAAGTTTTTTTTAGTTTCGCGTGAATATTTAAAAATATGTCAAGTGTGATTTGTATTAAGATAGATTAGGGTTCCGTAGTGATATCATTATGTCAAGTCTTATGGTATGGTATATTAAACATCATAGGTTACCGAATGTCAAAAAGGATTTTGATAATTAGAATCTTACTTATGGAAGCGAGATTTGAGGAATGGGAAATGGGAAAGGGAATGAGGTCTTTACGTAGAATATGTGATATAAAACGTATTGACTGCATCCGGATGTCATTAGAGAAGAATGCGGAGTGAAAGACGATGTTGTGACTAAAATTAAGAAAAGTAGTTTACGCTGGTTTGGACACGTTGAAGGAATGAAGGATGAAAGATTGACTAAAAAGGTTTATTTGACTGAGGTGAAAGGAAATGTTGGCAAAGGACGACCTAGGTGTACTTTTGAAATAATAATCGAAGGCAATATTAAAAGTACACACAATATATAAATGAAGCGAAAGAGGTATGTCAGGATCGTACCAAAGGTGGATAATTTTGAAATGTGACATAATAGTCTATCCCGAAGTAACATCATACCTTTCATACTTGCTCGGCGATTGTTATATTTTTATGTGATTAAGTGATAATATTGCCATCGATCAATTTTTTATATGTTCAATAAAAGTACACCTAGGTCGTCCTTTGCCAGCATTTCCTTTCACTTCAGCCATATAAACCTTTTTAGTCAATCTTTCATCCTTCATTATTTCAACATGTACAAATAAGCGTAAACTACTTTTCTTCATTTTAGTCACAAGAATATTTACTTTAATCGACTTCTCGTCCTTCGAATGACACGTAAAGTCGTCATACAGACTTCTACTAAAAATAAAATTATATAATTACGTAGTGACGTGGTACATCTTCACAGGCTTGCCACCTGTTCTGTTTAATATGGACAATAACTTGAGAATCTGGCCACACTTGCGGTACAAAATCCATGCCGATGTGTTTGTTTCAGAATCAAACCCGAGACCGTCGGATCATTAACCACTACGCCACTGTCACGCTTCGTTAAAAGGTCGTAAAAAAAGTTACAAAATAAGTGTTTCATACTCGTATGGTAGATAAAGAACTTGCTTCATACGTTTGTGAAATGAAACAATTTTATGTGAAACATATAAAACACTTAGACATCTATGTTAAGGTCAAAAAAAATTATGTCCTCATTTTTTTGAGTCATGCATGTACAAAATATCTGTGTCTGTTTGTCTGTCTGTCTTCAGCCGACAAGAATTTTTAAATTTAACATGGTGCCAATACCCGGGCCATGTTAAATTTAAACCACACTTAGATGCTTTTCCATCTAAATATACCTCAACAGAATTGGCCACTCGTTAGGTATAGCCTCACAAATACCATCGGCTAAACGAGGGAGACTTGGTCTTCAGCTGGGTACCCTGGATACGTAACACGGTTTCGGGAGCTGTAAGGTAAGTCGTAAAGAAAAAAAAGGAAAAAAAGAAAAAAAAATCTACATTTGTCACTGTCAATGTGCTACTTATTCAATATATAGTAAAATAGTCAATTGGTTTTATTGAATTGGAAATATGGATGGTAAAATAAAGGATTATTTTACCCCTGTTTTATTACCCCTCTTAAATTTTTCAATCTTGCGTTTTTAGTTAGGAAATTCAAAATAAAAAATATTTTTTAATTTTTTAATTGGTCAAAAAGAATAAAGTAATTATTATTTTGCGCATTAAAAAAATTAAGAGCTTTGTGTTAGCTTATGAAAGAGAAAACGGAGGCAAAGTTTAACCATCCATATTTCCTATTCAATAAAACCCATTGAAAAAATAACAGCTATTTCACTTAGATATATTGAATATATATGCTAAATTACAGTGACACATTATTACAGATTATTTACAGAGAAATTGGGAATAGTTTATCCCAGAAAAATTATAGATATAAGAGCCTTAATAATTGAAATAATAACTAATAATAATTAGTTTTACTTTTCCTACATTTTGATGAGTCAAAATTTTGTTCTAGACAGACAGACTTGAAAATGTACTTGTACATGAAACAAGTAGGTATTTTATTCTGAAAAGCTAGTAAAGTATAAAAAATAGCAGGCCTGCCAACTGCCTTATTATTGAATGGATTAGTAAAATATTGTCATACGCTTCGGCAATCAGTAATGAAATCGGATGGGAAACCCGAATCAACAATCTTTAATATATGACGAGCTTGTTTTGTTGTAATAGTACTTTCCTACATTAGTAAGATTGAGAACGAGTGAGAAATTATGAAATCCAATAAAAGTTTGTCGTGAGTGTTGTCTGAAGTTCAACGTTAAATGTCTACATTCAGGGCCGTAGCCAGGATTTGGATTAGGGAAGAGGGGGAAGTAGGGAAGATTTGATTCAGGGGGAGAACTCCCCGTAAAAATCCCCAATAAGTGCAAGCAAAGTAGGTCTTTTCTCTAAGAGATTTTCATAGACGGTAATAATAAGTTTTGAATTTGGAACATGAATGTTGTTTCTAATAAAACCCCCCATATATTACACATCTTGCTGTGCGTCTACAGAATTATGTGTAATGTGTGGGGCCGCATTATAATGTTCCGCGACCAAAGAGATTGAACGCAAATATTGTATGAATAAAGTTACTGGCAGGTAATAAAAAAAACCCCCCCTCTTATTTATTTTTCTTATAGAGTAGATTATATCACTCGGGTGCAAAATTATTTTTTCCTCAGGCGGTATACTTTGAATCGCTTGCTGTGCTTAGAATTCTACTTTAGAATTCCTCGCCGTAAAAATATTATTTTGCTCCCTTGTGATACAATCTACTATTGTAGTTTTTAGGGTTCCGTACCCAAAGGGTCAAAACGGAAACCATATTACTAACACTCTGCTGTCCGTCTGTCTGTCTGTCCGTCTGTCACCAGGCTGTATCTCATGAACCGTGATAGTTAGACAGTTGAAATTTTCACAGATGTTGTATTTCTGTTGCCGCTATAAAAACAAATACTAAAAAGCAGAATAAAATAAATATTTAAGGTGGCTCCCATACAACAAACGTAATTATTTTTTTGCCGTTTTTATAGATAATGGTACGGAATCCTTCGTGCGCGTGTCCGACTCTCACTTGGTCGGTTTTATTTATATTTTTCCCTTGATTACATGTTCGACATTTAGCCAATATTTTAATGAGGATGATTAAGTAGTAGTTGAGGTATTTTAAGATTAAAAGGCACCTTAAAACAAAATCATATTTAACCTTGTTTTAATACGAGTATATGTACCATTGGCAGAAGATAAATAATACTTAGGTCGAGTTCGCTGATAGGAAAAATATTAAATAAAAATTCACAAAACAAAATTAAATTACTAACTTACACTTTAAATGTTAAACAATAACATAATACAATAAAAGGGTGCCTTAAGGAACCCCCGGGTACCCATCAGAATACATAAGTGGCGAACTCCGTGGTACCTATTAAGTAATCTGTGGTAGATGTATTTAAGATTGAAATATCTATGCAAAAATATATGCAAATTGTTAGTTTGTTAGTAAAAATGTCATAGATTATGAACTTAATGAAGCAATTGTTAAAATAATAAGATGTGAGAAAGCAAGACATAGTTAGGAAATAGCAGAGAAAAAAGATAATCCAAATAATTTTAAAGTAGACAAAATAAAATAATTACTTATCAGTCATATTTAACATTCAGCTCTCTCAAAGGTCTTCTTACTTTCTGCAATTTGACATTTTCTAAGATTTTTCTACTGAAAAAAGGTCCAAATTAAAGATCTTGAGCGCCAAGTAAATATGACTGAGAAGCAAAAACATCACCTGATATTAAAATCTGTAAAATCCTATACTATGTCTTGCCAAACGACCACATCAGAGCTCGAATGACTTACTTTGGTCATTTATGACAGGTCCGTAGCTAAGTGTTCCTTCTGAAGAATCAATACTATTTGAGTCTTGCACACCCAAAATCCCAGCTTTTGCTACTCTGTGACAGCATCCTTTTAACAAACCACCACAAGTCCCTTCTAGTAAACCTCCAACCATCCAACAATAAAAGAAAAATTCACATGTACCTCCTTGAGGACATGATTTCTCATCTTGTCTTTGAACGCCTTTCGTTGTAATCGTTATTTTTTCAGTAACTATATCAATTTTACTTGATTCTAGAGCATTATTATCAATATTTTTAGCCTTTCGACTTTTTCTTGTTGTATATGGCATTCGAGTTATCACATCTAAATTGTACGGCGTTGTAATAATTGGTAATTCTTTAAGTATTTCACTTATTTTTAATATTTGTTCATCACTGATTGGCTTAAACTTAGGTAAGAAGGTGTTCCTACCGCCTATATCACGGGTTATATTTGTAAATTCATGATTTTTGTTGAAATTTGGTGGCAAAATTTTTGTACTCTCTGTTTGTATGAACATCGGTTTGATGTTTCGTAAATTCTTTTGCAATGGTATGAAATTCGGGTTGAATTTTTCGTGTTTTTCGTTAAAGTCCATTCTGTTCTTGAACTTTTCGTTTCGAGCTCGATGTGGTGCGTTGGCATCTGTTATAAGAAGAATCAGAGTTTAGAAAAATATGTTAAAAATGAAAAGAATAGACTCATTAGTAGATATAGAAAACTAGTAAAATTTACAAATTTATTTACAACAATATATGCAAATATATATAAGAGTGTTTTCATTCTCCATAAGCTTGGAGATTCAAAGGGGTTGAGAGATTCAGAGCTGGAGGAGGTAGAATAACTCTAATAAATAATTCCTCCACACCTTTTCTTATTTCTTTTTAGTTTTAGTTTTTAAGGTTTAATTTCAATGTACTTTTGTATTTTTAATAATAAATATATAAATAGTTCAATAATAGAAAACTACAAATTTGTGCCGTCTGGTGTAGAAAACTCTCAGATTCAAATGCCAAAAAAATATAAAAGAAATGTCCCCACGACTGATCATCTCCTCTGGTGACAGGAGGGCTGGCTCTTTCCTCGCTCAACGAATCAGCATCGCGATCCAGCTAGGAAATGCAGCCAGTATTCCACATGGACCAGGTTTACTTAGTTTTATTTAATTTTTAGATTTCATTTTAAGGTTTTTTACATAGTTGTGTTATTTTTAACCTGAATAAATGTGTGTTATGGAAATAAAATAGGATCTGTCTGTAATTTTGAAATTAAAACCAATACATTTGGAAGAGATATAAAAGTTTGTCTAGAATTGTCTTCGTAACGGCTGAATGGATTTTGCTGAAACTTTCAAGGATCATAGTGGGTATTATAGACTTAAAAACTACTTCACCAGTTTCAAAAAGAAAAAATAGAACTATACAGTACAACTTATACTATGCCATTGGTAATGTGTTTATTCCAAATCTAATCTATATGAATAAAAATTAAATGCTGTTTGTTGGTAAACGCGTCACTCTACATCACGGCTGACCCGATTTAATAAGGGTTTTATGGAAAGAAAAATTGTAAAAGTTGTCCAGAAAATTAGAAAATTCGGGAAAAACTGTAAGTGCTTTTTCTATGTGATTTTTGTATGAACTTTAGACCATAATAGTATTTTTTTTTTCATATCTATACAGCTGTTAGAGTCCGGAGAGTGACTTATTAAGCTATTTATGCCACAGATAACCTTGTCACATTTCAAAAAATTAAGTACCTATTTTATTTTTGACATCGTGCGTCGGTGGCCGAGTGGTTAAGTCGTCTGGTATTAATAGACCATCCCGGATCCCGGCCATGTACCAATGGGTTTTTTATATTAAAAACTTATGTCCATAAACCACACTTTTTTTTTAGTACTCGAGCTGTCAAAAGTAAAATAAATGTTGGAATTAGTATAATTTCTGATTTAGTTCCATCACTTACTTATGGAAGCGAGATGGAGAGAGAAAGGAAATGCTGGCAGAGAACGACTTAGGTGTACTTTTATTGAACATATAAAAAATCTATTGATCGATGGTAATATTATAATTATACACAATCGCCGAGCAGGTATGAAAGTTATGATGATTATAACAGAAGCGAAAGAGGTATGTCAGGATCGTAACAAATGACATTCGGTTGTCTCTGCCTACCCCTCTTGAGATAAAAGGCGTGGTGATAGATAGATAATATAATTGTGTCCTCTTAAGGCTTTAACAGCGGTAAATACCCTAAATTATTCTATATTTAAGTCAAAGTATCCAAAGAACTATTAAATCAATCTGTGATAAAAAGTACGTATAGATACATAACGATCCAATAGATTATTTTTAATGAAAATAATAGAATTTTTGACATATTTTTTTTAGACAAAAAAAGTCTTGTTCTACCTGCCGTTCTCGAAAACGACACTTGACAGCTCTTTAGTTAGTTTACACACAAAAAAAGGTCTTAAATTTTTTTATATTCTTAATTGAGATCGCATTTTACTCTTGAATATTATTTTTTCACCTAAATTGAGTGCCGGCTCCGTCGCCCTATAATCCCGAGCGTTATCTATACAAAATATAGAGGTCAAATTGTCAAGGTTATTAGCAGATGTTAAAGCCTTAAGTAAAATTAGGAGCTATCGCATACATTGTAATGTTAAACGGAATTTCTAGTATATTATTTTATTCTAAGTTAGTTTTCGCATACAGCGTATAAAATGATTAGAAATAACACGCTATTAATAGTGCATTGAACTTAAACGTATATGTCTGTTCTTTTAATTATATATTATTTACACTTGTCTATAAATGGAAGTATGAAGATTTAAACAGAATAGGTATAATTTTTAACAAACTTGACTTTTTTTTGTTACGCGCTTATTTTATTTTATTTTATTCTGGACAACAAACATTACTACAACATAGATAAATATTTAAAAAATAACAGTCATATGGTCAGTGACGTTATCCAAAGATATTGTTTATTCAAAACAAGATATGCAAAGAAAAAAAATTTTTTCTATCGAGTAAAATGTTTTTATATCATATTTTCAAAACAATTAAAAGATTTGTCATATTCTTAAAATCAATTTTTTTTTTCAGTTTCGTAAATAGATCAGGTTTTCTGAAAAAATTGATTAAACATTTGATTTTGATGACTGACTTCCCCTTAAAGGAATAGAGCATTGGTAAAAAATATAAGGAAAAATGTTGCCGCCAGTGAGCTCTTATGGAACATTATGTTGCTTTCAACCCATTGGACATATAAAAATAGACATATTGTAACCATAAAATAAATAACGACCTTTAATGAAGGACATTATATTTAAATATTTTTTAGAAAGCATATTTTGTCAACTTTCTTCTGCCAAATGTTCTGTACGTGATTTCCATATTTAGGTGAAACGAACCACGCATATCAGAGACACATTGTCCACGTCTTGGTAATTGTTGATATTTAACAGAATAGACCAGTCAGAATAGCAGACACTTCCCATCCCCGTTTTTCAATAATTCTAGGGGTGAAAAAAAGCACAACCCCCGCCCTCCATTTTGTTGTTGTAACTCAATAGGGGAGGAGCGTAATCACATATTATCTTTGCTATTCATGGAGAAGATATAAAAAGCGGTTAGGCTCACAAATACGCATCGGCTAAAAGAGGGAGACTGGGACTGTAACACGGTTTCAGGAGCTGTAAACCAAGCCGTAAAGAAAAAAAACTGTATGATTTTTTGAATATTTTTGTTTTCTATGCAGTAGTATTTTTATAATGACGTCATCGTTTAGGTAAAGTAACCATTCTGCCCCATTTCTCAACTCATGGCTGTGGTAGTACTTTTATCACAAGCGAGTAGTACCACGAGCTAGAAACGGTACATTTCCAAAATGATCTGCCAACAAAACTTTGTAAGCTGATTTAAAAAAGTACTGCATAGAAAACAAAATGAAAAAAATTCATACAGCTCCCGAAAACGTGTTACGGTTCCAGGGTACCCAACTGAAGACCAAGTCTCCCTCGTTTAGCCGATGGTATTTGTAAGGCTATACCTAACGAGTGGCCAGTTCTGTTGTGTGGTTTGTCAGATTATGTACATAAGTTTTTTGGTACATGGCCGGTATCCGGGATCGAACCCGTGGTTTGCCTAGTTAATGCCAGACGTCTTAACCACTCGGCCACCGACGCACTTTGCTTTACTTTACATACCGAATTGTAGCTACCCCCACCCCAATTATCTCAAGGAAGTTAAACTTACGTTGAATTTATGGGATTTTTGGGAGGTTTTCGAGAATGAAGTCAGAGGTGATCAGGGAAAATCGGGTGGACACAAAAATTACCTACACATGACTCCCACTTCTTCTAAAAATAACAGATACATATAAAAAGTGGACATGTCTCTTTTTAATCTATCTATCTATCATCACGCCTTTTATCCCAAGAGCGGTAGGCATAGACAATCGAATGCCATTTGTTACGAACCTGACATACCTCTTTCGCTCGCTTCTTTTATATTCATCATACCTTTCATACATGCTCGGCGAGTGTGTGTGCTTTTAATATTGCCATCGATCAATATATTTTTCATACAAGTACACTTAGGTTGTCCTCTGCCAGCATTTACTTTCACTTCATATAAACCTTTTTAGTCAATCTGTCATTCTTTCAACATTTCTAAACCAGCGTAAAGTACTTTTCTTCATTTTAGTCACAACATCATCTTTCACTCTCTTCAATCTCTTTTTAATCGACCGGTTTTTTTTATCGATTTAGTTTATTTTCCAGCGATCACCCATCTTATATCTGACCTTGTTTTAGAGTACTTAATCACAAATCGACTAAAGGATAAGTTATATAATACCGAGTGGTCCGTATTTAGCCAGTTTTTCCAAAAATAAATATATATGAGGCAACGATACACAAAAACAAATTTTAAAACGGTTAACAGAATTGCGCAATATCGAAGTTGAGATGTTCATGGTTTTGTTGGCTACCTATTAGACCAGTGACCGGTAGGGATAGCAAAATTTATTTAGAAATAAAAAAAATTAAGTGTCTGTGATTTCCAACAACAATTTATATTATATTACAAACTTATTTAATCTAGAATTAAAAGAGAGACTAATATAGCTACAATTTTAAAAATTGAGACTAAATATTTTGGAAACAATTATCAAAAAGATTAAGTCCGCGTGGCATATGTGGGGCAAGAATGCCTGCTGCTTTTGCTAATTTTCTGAGAAAGAAAGATCCAGCTCTCTTGGCGAAGACGATTTTTGGAGTGACGCATCTTAGAATTTATAACCTACAATAGTTATTTTTATGTTTTTTGTTTTTACACATATTATTTTATATAATACTAGCGGGCCCGGCAGACGTTGTCCTGCCCAAACGTTGGCTTGCCTGCTATTTACTTTCCTTCGTCCGTGGAAAACAACTACCACTACCACTACCACTACCACTACCACTACCACTACCACTACCACTACCACTACCACTACCACTACCACTACCACTACCACTACCACTACCACTACCACTACTACTACCACTACTACTACCACTACCCCTACCCCTACTCCAACCCCTACCACTATCACTACAACTACCCCTACTCCTACCACTACCACTACACCTATCTCTCTACCACTACCACTACCACTACCACTACCCCCTACTCCAACCACAACCACTACCACTACCGCTACTATCCTATATCCGTCTCCTAGCTCTAAGCTACCTCCCCACTAATTTTCTAAACTAAAGTTATAAATAGTGTAACTAACACGACTTTCTTTTATATATAGATACAAATAAAATTAAGTAAGAGCTTCGTGATAGATTATGAAAGAGAAAATGGGGGCAAAATACTCCTTTATTTTACCACCCATATTTCCTATTCATTAAAACCCTTTTAAAAAATAACGACGATTTCCCTTACATATATTTAATAAGTAACTATATGCTAAATTACAGTGACACAGGTGGATTATTTACAGAGAAATAGGGAACAGTATATTCCATACAAATTACAAACATAGGGCCCTTAATAACCTAATACCACATAAAGCTACGTGGCACCGCGAGCGTCAATCAATAATTGGCTAACTTTTTATGAATAAAAATCCAATAATTTAATTTATTTTTGACATAAGCACGCCTATTAAGTTCCATAATTATTGACAGGCAACCATAGACAAATAAATGCAATATTACATAGACCCTGTTTTTCTTTACAATAGTGAAGCGACGTGCTCTTTAGCTCCAATATTTATCGATATCGATAGTTATTAAGTCCACAGCTTATGTAACGAAGAAGATTCAAAAATATATAATGTTTTATTTTAATACATACATATATAATATAGTCATTTAAACGCTTGGGTATGTTTATAATACAATAAAAAATGTAATGTAAAATATGTCAAATAAATGTTTAATGGGGTATCCAGTGTAATCCCGTCCGCGCTGTAATAGTTGTGATCATGTGTGAAGGCATATCACCGTGGGCGGGATCACCTTAGATACCGATTGATACTATAAAGGCTATATTACTAGACATTGGCAAATTATCGATTAACATTGGTATAGCCACAGAAAAAAAAGAAGAAAAAGAAAATAAAAAGGTTTACATAACTGAAATGAAAGGAAATGCTGGCTGAGGACGACCTATGTTTTTTTTTATAGAGAAGACGACATGTGACCTTGCCACCGCCTGATTGTTAAGCATATTGTGGCTGGTTCATGAATGCGCGCGACTGGCAGATCGTAATACAGTCCGCCAGTCGCGCCCACTATGCCGGCCCGTAGAGATGCTTTTTCACGCTTCGCTTAAAGGACCCAAGGTTGTAGAAAGGAGGAAAGACCGACGCCGGAAGAATGTACTTTTATTGAACATATAAAAAAATTATTGATCGATATTAAAAGTACACACAATCGCCGAGCATGTATGAAAGATATGATGAATATAAAAGAAGCGAAAGAGGTATGTCAAGGATCGTAACAAATGGCATTCCATTGTCTTTGCCTACCCTTCTTGAGATAAATGGCGTGATGATAGATACATAGATAGAAAATAATAATAAATAAATAAATAATTTTGCTAACGCTACCAAGAGAAGTACAGCCACTTTCACATTTCTGTGCGGCGACGACGCACGGCACTATTATGTTGGTAATACCTAACGTAATGTTATACAATTATTATTTGCATTGTCATTTAGTAAACGATATATCGTTGTTGACCGTACTATCATCATTTTTGTACTTTTAGACATAATAAGGGAAAAGGGGTACGTCGGTGGCCTAGTGGTTATGCGATCTGGTATTAACTAGGCAGAGCATGGGTTTGATTTTATAATTAATGATGAAGAAGAAAAAACCGCCTTCAAAACCAAAATGTGCTTTCCGAAAGCAAATGCACAAATCACTATAAACAAAATACCCAAGTGTGCCTACAAAATTTGAAGAGTTCTCGATTTCTCCAAGATCCCATCATCAGATCCTGACCTGATGACCATGGGACTACCTGGAAAGTATACCCTTTCAAAGAATACAAAAAAAAAACAAATTTGTCTAGGCGTCTTCAAGTAATCGGGGAACATACATAAAAAAAAAGATTCCGACGAATTAAGAATCTCCTCCTTCTTTTGAAGTTCGGTTAAAAACAGAGCTGGCCACTCGTTAGGTATAGCCTCACAAATACCATCAGCTAAAAGAGGGAGACTTGGGACCGTAACAGGGTTTCGGGAGCTGTAAGGCAACCCGTATAGAAAGCAAAATGTTTCACAACACTACATCATATAAAAGACTTCAACGCGTTATTTACCAGTAATTTTCACAAATTAATTGAAATAATTAAGTACATGTGAATCTATTAGCGCCTGTTGTTAAGCATAACAAAACCAAAACCAAATCCAAACATCATATCCAATCCTATCTATCTATATATTATCACGCCTTTTATCCCAAGAGGGGTAGGCAGAGACAATCGAATGCCATTTGTTACGATCCTGACATATCTATTTCGCTTAAATTCTTTTATATTCATCACTTTTCATACATGCTCGGCGATTGTATGTACTTTTAATATTCAATAAAATAAAATAGGTCGTCCTCTGCCAGCATTTCCTTTCACTTCAGCCATATAAACCTTTTTAGTCAATCTTTCATCCTTCATTCTTTCAACGTGTCCAAACCAGCGTAAACTACTTTTCTTAATTTTATATCTGTCATCAAACTTTACCTCTTTCTAATATTAGTACAATTAAGCTGAAGATTTTTTTTTGTTTGAACTACCAGTCGGATTTGCAAACAAAATTGCATTTGATAGCCCGATTCTTGAGAAATATCTATTTAACATCACGCTACCTAGGTACCCTAATAGTTAAAGAGATGGAGACAGAAAGTGGTTGTAAGCACTTGCCGGCAGAAAACCTCTTTTTCGTATAGTCTGAGCCCCCCTCTACAAATTCTTGTAGACGAGTAGGGGTCCAGCGCTTGTCGGTACGCCGCTGAGCCGATTTAAAAGAAAAAAAAATAAAAAAAATACCTCCTACCAGCTGGCAGAAAATGAGTGAAGAACATTTGTGGGGACCTCTCGGTTGTAAGAAAAATATTTTCTGCCAATTTACTCCCTGCAGTTTTTTTATATATATATATTTTTTGGGTTTTTTTGAAAGAATTTTGCAGGGAGTAAATTGGCAGAAAATATTTTTCTTACAACCGAGAGGTCCCCACAAATGTTCTTCACTCATTTTCTGGTAGGAGAGGTTTTTTTAATTTTTTTTTTCTTCTAAATCGGCTCAGCGGCGTACCGACAAGCGCTGGACCCCTACTCGTCTACAAGAATTTGTAGAGGGCGGCTCAGACTACACGAAAAAGAGGTTTTCTGCCGGCAAGTGCTTACAACCACTTTCTGTCTCCATCTCTTTAACTATTAGGGAGTGAAGTGGGGTGTAAACGTTGTATTCCTAATACATAGCAGGCAACTGCTATATTATGGTCTTGAGATCATGCAAAAATCCCATAGAAAAAAGCATTTGAATTGTTCCCAAACTTTCAAACAACTTTTCCATTTTTTTTCCCTAAAAGCTTATTCAGACGATTACGAACATATAAAAAAATAGCCAAATCGGTCCAGCCGTTCTCAAGTGATGCGCTTACCAACGAACAGCATTTAATTTTCATTTATATCGATAAAAAAAAAGATTAATATGAGATAGTACGATAGAAAATTTTCCAAATGGTATGACCATAGCCTAGCTTTACAAGTCAATGACACGTATGTTAGAAAGGGACAGTGCTATTTAAAGCGTATTAAAGAAAAGGATAGGTATATGGTCGCATGTTACATTCGATTTTTATTATGACATCGCTTGCGCAGTGACAGTGAAATCTTTAATGCAGTTAAGGCGATGGCGAACCTAATTTCAAAGTAACATTTTAATAGTCAATAGACACCATTTAGAAGCTATCCCGATGTTCGTCCGGAATAGGCTTGGAAAAAGGCAAAATTAATTTAGATGACATTTTCAAAGGTCTTAGTTTTTTTTATTACTCTATCTTAAAAGGTTACGTAGATATATAAAAAATAGCTGTTTTATTTCCATCACTAACTTAAGGAAGCGAGATTTGGGTATGGAATAAGAAGCATGAAAGTAAGATAAATGCAGTGGAAATGCGGTCCTTACGTAGAATGTGTAATATAAAGAGTGATATTGTAACTAAAATGAAGAGTAGTAGTTTACGCTGGTTTGGACAAGTTGAAAGAATGAATAATGAAAGATTGACTAAAAAGGTTTATATGGCTGAAGTGAAATAAATGATGGCAGAGGACGACCTAGGTGTAATTTTATAGAACATATAAAAAATTATTGATCGATGGAAATATTAAAAGTACACACAATCGCCGAGCATGTATGAAAGGTATAATTAATATAAAAGAAGCGAAAGAGGTATATCAGGATCGTAACAAATGTCTTTCGATTGGCTATGCCTACCCTTCTTGGGATAAAAGGCGTGATGACAGATAGATAGATAAAATAGCGATATATAAACTAATCTCGCACAGGGAATAATTTAAATATACCTAATCTCCATTTTTGTAGTTATATTCATACACAACAGAGCCTTAAATAATTCTAATAGACACTGCAACACGTTTGTATACCGTTAAATGACACCAAATGGGTTATGCATATTTTTCCCATTTATCGAATATTTTGTAGAACTGGTATCTATTATAACTACTTATAGATTAGAAATAGATATATGCTACCGCGGACTTTTTTGTAGATAATTTAATTCTACACAATTCTTTCCTACATAATTTTGGTGTATCTCTGATGGATTAGACAGCATACGCCTTGTAAGCGCGCTAGAGTCAGCACTTTTCCCCCCGACTTAATTTTCTGAAACTATTGATGCTCAGCTCCTATAACAGACAGACAGATGCACGGGGGACTTTGTTTTATAATATATAGTGATATTTAGCAGCTTGTACAGCGACAGTGGTAACAATGTCCACACATTGCCCACCCATTCGTCCAATCACCGGCGCGCCCCATACGGTCCACCGAAACTGACTACAGACTCGTCCAATTCTTGTAACAAACGCCTAGATCATACGAAATTACGAAACATGCAGAAATATAAGAAGTATTCAGAAATGTTAATGCTAGAGTTACTTACATTCCCTACGAAGCTCATGAAATATTAGTACTTACGACAACAAATTTTCTACCTGTTGGAAGTTGCCAGGGGTGGCTGCCACCCTTCACCGTGACACAGACAATATTTTGAGATCACAAAATTCAGTAATTTTTCCATGAAAAGGTCACAGACAGACAGAGAAATATTTACGTCTGTTAAAGAAGTGACACATCTAGGTCCATTAAGTGCAGCAACAGGTTTGCTATCTGTTTTGTTCAATATGGACAACTGGCAAAAAGTGGACACTGTTACTGATGTCTCTGCTCAGAGAAAAAAAAGGTGTGAAATTTTTTTAACACAAAATAAGCCCTAATCTTTAATCAAACCTTGTTGTACGCTGATTAATGACTGTTAACGGACTCATGATCACGGACCCACAATATTTTGCATGACAAAACGTGATATATTTTAAAAACAATGACAATTTTGATGAATATCTAGTGATTTTAATCAACTTTTTGTGCCAATGATATTTTCAAGGTTTTTAGTTATTTGTTATACCTAAGTTCATGGCTGTTTAAATTATTTGTATGGAAACATTGGGGTGCGGTCAAAGACACCAGTAGCAATGTCCACTATTTGACAAGTGATCATATTAAATAGAACAGGTGACACCTTAATGGAGTCTACGAAGCTCATGTTTAGGAGCTGAGCATTAACAGTATAAGAGAATCAAGTTTGGAAAAAAGTTACCCACAGCGAGTTTTCATGGCGTATGCTGAATCAGTCAGAGATATAACAAAATTATGTAGAATAAAATAATCTACAAAAAAGGCCGCGGTAGCATATATCTATTTGTAATCAATAAGTAGTAATACGCGAAAAAACTGTCTGTGTTTGTGCTCTATAGACTAGAACACATTTTGATACAGTTTTCACATAAAGGCCGTAATAGTACATTGTGATACAAGGGTGATATGTTGGTCATTACGTACGAGGCGGTATTTTCAGCGCGAGCCACAAGGCGAGCACTATAAGAAAGCTGAGTATGTAATGACCAATGCACACGCGTTTCATACGACGTTTTTCAACACACTTGCGAGGAAAAAAATAAACTTCATGGAGTCAAATTTACGTATTCTTCGCCACTTGAAGTCGACATTTTTAATAATTAACCACAATACGGCGAAAATGTTAGCAAATGGAAATGTTTTGTTTTTTCCCGCGTGACAGATAAGGCACGGATAACTTCGCCAAACAGCCAAAAAGTCGTGATTAAAAAATAAAAACTGTATTATGCGGTTAAATTAAGAATGCTTTGTGGACACACATACAATTAGCAATCTTGTACGAATTTAACTTCTTTGGGTTATATTATAACTCTTGTACTGTAATATAAAGAGCACGCGTGTTTAATATATGGGATTGTGAGTCTAAAATTGAGCAAGTGTGTTGAAAAGATATGTTTGTATATGATTAGAGATAGGTAGGCAAAGTACCTACGTGAAATAGGTTTTTTGATAAGTCGTGGAGATAAAGGGTTCTCGTAAACTTTAAGTACCTACCTTATTTTGTTACGTGATAGAATTTTGAAAAAAAAATCATGTTTGTACGCATGTAAGATGTTTTACTATAAAATTGTGCACTGAAAACTAAAAAATATTATTTTCCCTTTTAAGTGATTTTGCCGCCCTGAGAGACGAATAATAACGGAAATAAAATTGATTGAAAAATAAAAGAAAACACCGCTGTGGATGGGATTTGAACTTTTATTAAAATTTCTGAAAAACCTGTAAACGATTTTTTATGAGAAAAATATGTGACCAATCCGGAAGAATTATCTGTCGAATAAACTCTGTAACCTCTCTGTAAATAATCCACCTGTGTCACTGTAATTTAGCATATAATTACTTATTCAATATATCTAAGTGAAATAACTGTTAGATTATGAAAGAGTGTCCTCTACCAACATTTCCTTTCACTTCAGCCATATAAACCTTTTTAGTCAATCTTTCATCCTTCATTCTTTCAGCGTAAACTACTTTTCTTTATTTTAGTCACAATATCGTCTTTCACTCCGCATTCTTATCTAATGACATCATTCCGGATGCGGTCAATACGCTTTATATCACAATAAAAACTTTAAAAACTCGCAACTTATAAATAGAAAAATAAATGCTGTTTGTTTTGGTAAGCACATCACTTGATAACGGCTGGACCGATTTGACTATTTATAAATTTAATTCCTTTATGTGACCAATCCGGAAGAATTATCTGTCGAATAAAAAATAGATCATTAAAATCGATTCACAACTGGCGGAGTAATCGGTGTTCATACATACATAAAAAAATACGGTGCGAATTGAGAACCTTGTCCTTCTTTTTTTGGAAGTCAGTTAAAAAAATATAAAAAAGAAATATGTAAGTATTTATAGCTCTGCCTTGCATAAATTATCCATCCTTACCATAAATTATTTATTAAAAAAAAATTAGTATCTGTTGTTATAGCGGCAACAGAAATACATCATCTGTGAAAATTTCAACTGTCTAACTATCACGGTTCATGAGATACAGCCTGGTGACGGACGAACAGACAGACGGGCGGACAGCGAAGTCTTAGTAATAGGGTTTCTGTTTTTACCCTTTGGATACGGAACCCTAATAGACATAACCTTCTTCAAGAATTGGGCTATCAAATGCAAAATGGCTTTTACAAATCCGACAGGTAGTTCCAGAGATTAGCGCATTCAAACAAACAAACTTTAGTATAGATTACGACTCAATATGTATCTAACTTCATGATATAACATCGGCACGCGCAACTTCAGTCACATGCTGAAAATACACCCGTTTTGACCAGCCAAGGAATGCCTGGCCCGAGAATGCCGAGCAAATTGAGTCAGGCAAAGGTAGTACGGATATGCCCGGATATTCTACGATCGGACAATCACGGACCGGGCATTCCTTTGCTGATTCTCCTAAAGAAGTGTAACTTCAAAAATAGTTACGTGTTACCGACTCCATGGTACCAAGCGGAAGAAAAGTCTTCCACATCTAGCCTATGTATATTTAGAATTGTTGTCTGTCTGTCTGTCCCAATTTTTGTTCAGAATATGCTCTGAAACAGCTAAATGGATTTTGATTAAACTTTCAGAAATTCTAGTGGGAATATTTACATACAGAAAAAAACACACCCATCTTTCATATACAGCGTTAAAAGCTGGCAATGCTGAAATGGCCAAACGTCGCAAATATGCATCTCTTACAACAATATTTGAGGTGTTTGGTGTGGAAACGATGGGACCATCCATGGGGACCTGGAGCACACATTGTCATCCAACGAGATAATGCAGCCAGTCTGTTGGGTACTCTCCCAGTAGATAGCGATTTACATTAAATTTTGTATTTGTAATTTTAATTTTATATTTGATCATTTTAAAACCTATTACTATTAAATCTGGTCATCAATTATATGAAAAATTCCATGAGCGAAACCGGGGCAGAAAGGTAGTGGAAAATATAATTCGTAAAAAGTTACTTAACCCCTGTTAACGGTTTCAGCTACAGAACTACTAGACTAGAATCACTTTTGATTTTATTGTCATTGCGTTTATATGCAAAATAGTAGGTAATCTACTCACGCCACATTCACACACGATATGTTTACCTTAATATATAATTTTGAACTTTATTTCTTTATACATAAGATTTAAATTTCCTTGATGAAATTGTATATAAAAATTAATCATTTTTCATTTGATTTTGAACTCTAAAACAAAGTGGTAAAGTTTAAAATAAATATTTTGAATTTTCCTTTGAGTGACATATTGATTTAATTTTACTCTTAATTTCTTTGCATGTTTCAATTATAACTTAAATTATAGTGAAGTAAAATTTATGACATTTTGACTTTATGCTTAGTGGTCGCACAACACAACATTGTCGTGGGATCGATTACTGTAACTGGATTTTTTTTTCCCGAAATCATGTACCAAACGGAAGACCAAGTCTCCCTCTTGTAGCCGATGGTATTTGTGAGGCTATACCTAACGAGTGGCCAGTTCTCTTGAGGTATATTTAGATGGAAAAGCCTCTAAGTGTGGTTTGTCAGATATATTCATAAGTTTTTAATTATTACAACTCATGGTCTGCCTAGTTAATACCAGATGTCTTAACCACTCGGCCAATTGTTTGTTTAAGCTTCTTTCACGTCAATACGGAGCAACGAATCGACGTGATTTTTTGCACAGAGATACCTAAGAAATGGCTACTTTGTTCAAGTGAAATATGTCAAACGTGTAGAACAGAAACGTATTTAAAGAACGTTTAAGAGTCCTATATCAATAATTTGTATAGGGATAAGCCTATTCACAATTTCTCTGTAAACCACCTGTGTCACTGTAATTTAGCATATAGTTACTTATTCAATATATCTAAGTGAAATAGCTGTTAGATTATGAAAGAGAAAACGGGGGCAAAGTTTAACAACCCATATATCCTATTCAATAAAACCCATTGAAAAAATAACAGTTATTTCACTAAGATATATTGAATAAATTACAGTGACACATTTTGTGTGTATTTTTAATATTTCCATGGATCAATACATTTTTTATATGTACTGTAAAAGTACACCTAGGTCGTCCTATGTCAGAATTTCCTTTCAATTCAGCGATATAAACCTTTTTAGTCAATCTTTCATTCTTTCAGCGTAAACTACTTTTCTTCATTTTAGTCACAATATCGTCTTTCACTCCGCATTCTTATCTAATGACATCATTCCGGATGCGGTCAATATGCTTTATATCACAATAAAAACTTTAAAAACTCGCAATCTTATAAATTGAAAAATAAATGCTGTTTGTTTTGGTAAGCACATCACTGGATAACGGCTGGACCGATTTGAATATTTATCAATTTAATTCCTTTATTTACACAAACGGGTAAAAGAAACACAACAGTTTTAAAACAAAACTAAAACTAAATATTCAAAATATAGTTTTCCAGGCCATCGCTGCCAATAGTTCCCAGAATGCTGGCGACATTTCCTCGCTGTATAGCCAAGCTTATTTGCTGGCCTAGATATTGGCCAGCTTTCGGGTAACCAACAACATCATTTAATTTGGAGGAAATATTTTGTGCGTTGGTTCCCCATGGCCCCAGTGACTCTACAGCAAACGGCGTAAACATATATTCATCACCTATTCCTACATATTAACGTCGTTTGTTGCTTTCAGCTAAATCCGCGGCCGCGCCTGCCTTAATGGATGTTGCACAGCAGTGAGATGGAGCAACTGTGTCGACACATGTGGCATCCCAAACCAATTTTTTTCTATGGGATTTTTGTATGAACTCTAGACCTTAATATGGCATGAAAGTTAATATGGACTCACGGGCGACGCCGGGGTGAAAAGCTAATTTTAAATATTAATGGATATTTTACAATGATAATGCAACCATTCAGAAACGCAAGATTTTTTTTACCTACAATTAAGATTCGGAGGCAAGCAAGATGACTTACAATATTACCTTTGACCTAAATTTCTTTTAAGGGCATCCAAGGGTCATAATTTATATATTTAAATTCATATTTTTGTATTACTAAGGCTCTGCTGTCCGTCCGTCCGTCTGTCTGTCACCAGGCTGTATCTCATGAACCGTGATAGTTAGACAGTTGAAATTTTCACAGATGATGTATTTCTGTTGCTGCTATAACAACAAATACTAAAAAACAGAATACAATAAAAATTTAAGGGGTTTCCATACAACGTGATTTTTTTGCTCGTTTTTGCTCGATATTGATAACGGCAACAGGCAGACGCTTGAAATATTCACAGAATATTTAGTTACATATTCAATTTAAAAATAAATAATAAAATTAAAATAAAATTAATATTTAAGGGGGGCTCCCATACAACAAACGTGTTTTTTTGCCGTTTTTATAGATAATGGTACGGATAATGGTGCGCGAGTCCGACTCGCTATTGGCCGGTTTTTTTTACATACACACGCCTGTTTCTCAAAGGGGTAGGCAAAGTTGCTTCATCCACACCCATATATATTTTCATACATGCACATCTATTTTTAGGCTGCTTAATTGACTGGGTATAGTACAAGATTTTTTTATTTTTAGGAATCCGAAGATCTTCCATGAATAAACGGAAACCCTTATCTGATGACTCATGTGTCTGTCTGTCCCTCTGTCACAGCTTATTTTATCCGAATCTACGAAAATTTCCATTCTCGAAACGAGCGGTAAAAAAAGTCAAAATTGTCTTCCGCTGCAATGGGAACCCTATTGGCACAGCGCTGGATTTATCCTAGGGGCAAAATTCGAGCGTGAGAAAAAAAATATGTTTTCGCGTTATCAAAAATACTTTAAAAAAACATACATACAATATATAATGAAAAATAATTATAATAAAATAAATTCAAAATTATTAAATACGAAGACTTGGCCTTGATTAAATAAAGAATGAAGAAGGAAAATTACTTGTGCTGTCTGGACTCAGTTCCTTTGCCTGATCCTGAAAAGGAACTAATTAACAAAAAAAATGCTTTTAAAAAGTATGATTAACGTTTATTTTTAACCGAACTTCAAAAAAGAAGGAAGAATTTCTCAATTCGTCGGAATCTTTGTTTTTTTATGTATGTTCCTCGATTACATGAGGATTTTTTTTTTGTTTGAAAGGGTATACTTCACAGGTGGTCCCATAGTCATCAGGTCAGGATCTGATGATGGGATCCTGGAGAAATCGAGAACTCTTCAAATTTTACAGGCACACTTGAAGCGCGATTTGGATATTTTTTTATTTTGTTTGAAAGACTATACTTTCCAGGTGGTCCCATGGTCATCAAGTCAGGATTTGATGATGGAATCCTGGATAAGTCGAGAACTCTTCTTTTATAATGACTTGTGCATTTGCTTTCGGATAGCACACTTTTCAGTGCATAATTTTTGACGTCAGTACACTTTTTTTTTAAAGCCAAATTAAGATTTTCGACTATAAATTATTAATTTTATTTATTTAAAAAAAATGTATACCGATCCTATAACTATTCTAGGCGGCATTTTTCACGGTGCCCCAGGGCGACATGCGGCACTAAGGGTGTCTGTTATATAACATTTTAGTCCCACGTAACCCTAAAAAGGATGAGATCGCACCAATCCATTTTCCCGCTGTGCAATATTTTTATTTTATAAAACAGCACTAATGCATACTTTCTATCGGCCACTTTCAAACCATTCGCCACTTACGTAAGTACGAGTGAGATGGAATCAAACCGGGCAATGACGTAAGTGTTATTACGCAAAGTGTTTATCTTAAATAATATGGTTAGTATGGCAGACTATTTTGTATGTCACTGTGTATGAAGCATGTGTGTGAAGCCGCGGGCTGGTTTTTCCAAAAAAAAATAACCTACTTTCCTTTTTACTAAGGCTGTCTGTCCGTCCGTCTGTCACAGGGCTGTATCTTTTGAACCGTAATAGGTAGACACTTGAAATTTTTACAGAGTGTGTATTACTGTAGCAGCTATAACATGAATTAATAATAATAAAAAAAAGTAAAAAATTAAAGGGGGTCTTCATACAAGAAGCGTTTTTTATTCGGCGTTTTTTGATCGATCTTAATAATGGCAAATACATACAAACGTCTAACTAGTGTAACATATAAAGTTATAAGTATAAGTAAAACAACAAAGTAAAAAAAAAACTTGATTCGTGTGCGGGTCCGACTTACACTTGGCCGGTTTTTTTTAAACAATTATCCAGCGGACAAAATTTTTCTTCCCACCTATTCGAAATTGGTTCCTCAATAAGTGCGAGCAAAGGCAATAATGAATTTTGAATTTGGAGCACGTGACCAAATACAATATTTCGAACGCAAATATTGTATGAACTAGCAGTGCCCGCGACTTCGTACACGTTGTATTAGGAATAGTGATTTTTGTAAATCTTAATTTTAATTTTTACCCCATAAATGCCCCGTGAGTCTGTAAATTCGTTACCGTCCTCCTTGATAATATTTCCCCAATTTTACATCCCGTTGCACCCTTATTTAAGGGTTGTTTTTAAAAAAAATATATTATTTTGGTCACCTAGCTAAGTTTCAAGTAGATCCGAACATAACAACATTTTCCCCCATATAATCTTCAACGTACTGTTGCACCTCTCGACTTTAAGCGTTGTTTTAAAAAAATGGTTGTTTTGAAGAATAATTGTACCAAGTTTCAAGTTGATACACGCACCGTTTACGCACCCCATTTTACCCCCCTAGGGGTATGTTTTCGAATAAGTAATCCTTTCTTATTGCTCCTCTACGTAGGTAGGTCAACGTTGGTCCAACATCGCACCAAAAATTTCCCATTCCGGCCGCCAGACGATCTAGATAGACCATTTGTTACAAGAATTGGAAGAGTCCAACGACGTCCAATCTTGTACTGAACGACCCGCCATCCGTTTTCAAATCGTTGTATTTGTGGTTGATTTCGATGGCCGAAACTATAATATCTGTCACACACACACGCCTTTATTTAATCGAATCTTGTGTGGCTGTGTGAGTGAATTGCATGTGATGTATATCGTATGATTTACATCGCTAATGTGTGGCCAGTGTTCAATATCGATCATACGGCTGTCCGGACCGACAATTTTCGGTGAGATACCGGACCAGTGTGTGGGGTACTTAAGGAATATACCTTCCAAATTTCATATTTATATCTTCAGTGGTTTTAGACTGTGCTATCTATACTAATAATAAAGCTGTTAAGTTTGTTTGTTTGAACGAGCCAATCTCTGGAACTACGGCATTTTGATAGCCCAATTATTGAGGAAGGTTATAGGCTATATAACATCACGCTACGACCCAAAGGAGCGGAGCAGTAACTATTAACGCGGGTGCAAAGTATTTAATGGAGGGGCCATAGACGGGCTTTTTTGCCCTTTGACCAGTTAAACTGACCAGGTGCGCAGTAATAAGTTACCTTAGATTTCGTTGGTATCGTTTTGTGTCGCGAGACAGAGCTCTAGGAAAATAGTTAATTGTGATGTTTTAAATGGGAAAGCCCCCCCCCCCCCAAAGTGGCAGAATAAATTGTTCGGTGATTTACACGCTACACGTCTCCTTTGGTATATACTCAAAGTATAAAGATGGTCGACGCGCCGACTGAATTAAAAAAAAACAAATGTACTAAGTCCCGTCCTCTCGTTTACGGATTGTTGACAATTTGAAATAATTATTAAAACAGACAAAAACTCAAATATTATAAGTATGCCAGACGAATGTTTTGTATGACAATTGAGGCGGGCTGTTTTTCCTAAAAAAATAACCTACTTTCCGTTTTTCCAGAGTTGACCAAGTCTTACTCGTTTAACCGATGGTATTTGTGAGGCTCTACCTAACGAGTGGCCAGTTATGTTGAGGTATTTTGACCATTTGAATAATAGCACTGCGGATTCTTCAATAAAATTGCAAATATAGTCAATCAAACAAATACACACGTTCACGGCCGTTATACCTTGCGGTGCGACTAGAGACACCAGTAGCAGTGTCCTTGACGCCAATCGACTCCTCTTTTAGTCAATCACTATTGTTTTTGATGTGAAACATCTATTGACGCGCGAAAACGCCATAACGAAATGACGTTATAAGTTTAAAAATTTACAAAATGTGCACTCTCATGCTTTCTTTCACAGACAACAACGTAATATTTATCTTACCGTAGAGTCCTTAGTGGTAACTATTGGGAGTCATAAGAAGAAAAGTTCAGGAATTTTCTGCTATAAAAAAGGACAATTGCCGGTAACCCCATCGAGTTTGGGCTCATTTGGTGTTACTACTACTAGCCGATTGCCCGCTACTTCGTATGCGTTGTATTAGGAATACAATTCACCCCCTTATGTAGGTAGCGTGATGTTAAATAGCATATAACCTTCCCCATTGCGCTATCAAATGCAAAACGAATTTCTCAAATCGGTCCAGTAGTTTTTTATGTATTGGATTAATTTACAAATACTGAAGTTCACCAGCTTAGAAGAATGCACCGGTGGCCGAGTGGTTAAGACGTCTGGTATTAACTAGGCAGACCACGGGTTCGATCCCGGATCCTGGCCATGTATCAATGGGTTTTTTAATTAAAAACTTATGTTACATAATCCGACACACCACACTTTTTCATCTAAATATACCTCAACAGAACTGGCCACTCGTTAGGTATAGCCTCACAAATACCATCGGCTAAACGAGGGAGACTTGGTCTTTCGCTGGGTATCCTGGGACCGTAACACGGTTTTTTCTTTTTCTTAAGTGAGATGAATACATCATACTTCTACCTGTTGAACAGTGACAGAGATATACGGCGAGAAACAGTCAAGATAAAAAATGAAAACAATAAATGTAAAGATTGTGTGGGATATATTAAAATCTGCAGAAGGTTGTCAAGTGAAAATTGTTACTTTCTTAAATAAAAACCGCGGTGCGACTGGGAAACTCATTGTTTTACTATGAAAGTGTGTACTTGCTATAACTATGCTTGCTATGAATTGGTTAAACTACTCATACCAAGGTGATATTAAGGATGGGTGACCACTACACGTTGAAAGAATGTAGGATGAAAAATTGACTAAAGTGAAAGGAAATCCAGTGTACTTTTATTAAACATATAAAAAATGTATTGATCGATGGAAATATTAAAAGTACACACAATCGCCGAGCATGTAAGAAAGGTATGATGAATATAAAAGAAGCGAAAGAGGTATGTCAGGATCGTAACAAATGGCTTTCGATTGTCTTTGCCTACCCCTCTTGGGATAAAAGGCGTGATGATAGATAGATAGATAGATAGATAGTATACATTTATTTATTCCAAAAAAGAATTCAGCCACTTTAAAGTAGGGTTGGGATTCTTGAAATTTTATCTAAATATATAAAATCGTCGTATCGCTGACTGACTGGCAATCAACGCACAGCCTACTGAAGATATATATAAATATGAAAATTGGAAGATATATTGTTTAGGGGGTGTACAGGTGCATTATGAAAGGATTTTTCGAAAATCAATATCTAAGGGGGTAAAATGGCGTGTAAACCTTCGTATGGAAAAATGTATTTCCTGCATTTATAAACTTAAAACTTGGTACAAATACTCTTGTGGAGGGATGAAGTTTGTATGGGGATTTTGTTTTGCGTTTCTAAAATTTTCACGGGGACGAGAAAATCTAGGTGCCGAATTTACATATTTTCGAAGTTTTGAGTCACTAAGCAAGTATGGTGGTAAAAAATATAATTAATGAAAAACTCTTTGCGTATTTACATAAATTATGTCAATATTCCTAACACAAAGCATACGAAGTCGCGGGCAACTGCTAGTTCAGGGTAAAGGTGTTACGGTTCCAGGGTACCCAGCTGAAGGCCAAGCCTCCCTCGTTTAGCCGATGGTATTTGGTGAGGCTCTATACCTAACGAGTGGCCAGTTCTGTTGAGGTATATTTAGATGGAAAAGCCTCTAAATGTGGTTTGTCGGATTATGTAGGTAAATAAGTTATTAATTAATAAACCCGCGACTTCTCAGTTGTGAACCGATGTTGACCACCGTTTTAAATATTTCTTCAAAAAATATGTTTGTGGTGTATCACAACGCTTTTTACAAAAAATACTTTATTAGTGGTTTAAAGAGCCCCATAAAATGCAGTTACAGGATATCCAACTGTGCTGTTTAATATTATGTTAACACCCCTTTTCATCCCCCAAAATTTCGAGTTTCTTTATTCAACTCGACAATTTACTTAGAACGGTTTTTTTAATCGGAGTGTAAAAAAAGTATCGATTCAATTTAAGAGGAATGCAGCGTTCAAATCGTATTGTGAGGATGGGGGTTCATTTTATTATTCTGTTAAAGCATATCGTAACATTTGGACGAAATTAGATGATTTATTTTTTCTTATGGCACAAACAATAGATTCAATAATAATTTACAACAATTTTTATAGTGAAAACCTACATAAATATAACTACTTATCTTACATGAAAACTCGCAGGAGTTAACTTTTTCCCCGACTTGATTCACTTATAGTGCCAATGCTTAGCTCCTAAACATGATAGGTTCATGTTTAATACTCGTAAACCTTTCCGTTGAATCAATCTATTTAATAGTGAAAACCGCATTAAAATTCGTTCAGTAGTTTTTGAGTGAAAATGTCACAGGCTACATAAATAACAACATATTACCTTTTTTTTTAAATTAATATTTTATTTTTGCAGTGGGTTTAGTTCTGAGCCCAGCAAGTGATTTCCCAGTTCGTCTATCTATCTTAAAAAACTTACAGCTAAAGATTTTTTTTATTAATAGACAATTCAAAAAGAAACTAAACTTTTGACTTCAAGACAGACGAGCAAAAGCAAAAGGTTCCTGTAATTTGTGTTCAAGGAACCCTAAGCACATGAACCCGACTCACACTTAACCGTTTTTACAATTCTCATTCGTACGAAAGGTTAACACTGTAAACAATGGAACTTTTACCAATTGTGTGGTAATGTACCTAATACAAAAATATAGAGTCATGCAAGCGCGAAGGACGAGCAACTTTCTTCGTCAACCATTAGAAGTCATTCAAATTCGTTCAGTTGTAATCATTAAAAGTGTGGAAACGCTGGGACCGTGGAGACCTGGAGCACACAGCCTGTTTAAAGATATTAGTAAACGACCAATAGAAAGCTCACATGACCAACGGGCTGGCTCTTATTTTGGTCAAAGAATAAGCATTGCCATCCAACGACGCAATGCGGCCAGTCTGTTGGGTATTCTCCTAGTAGACAGTAATTTCCAAGTTTTTTTTATTCTTGTAATTATTAAAAGAACTTACCCCTGTCGTTAAAATTTTCAGCATTTCCTGTGCCTATATCCTGCAATGCTAAATCGTCATTCGGCACATCATTAATTCCAAAATTTTGTTCCCGAAAAACTACATTATCATTAAAAGCACCACTCGGCCCTCCATGGGAGTTAGTGTGAAAATTCAGTGCATTTCCAGTATTTTCTTGAGGATATGGAAATACTACCCTTGGACTCCTAGCTTTCCATCCCTGGTTTGAATAAAAGCCATTTCTAACAACTGGAGCGAATGGCACTCCTAAATTTACGTGCGGTTCGAAAGCGTAATGGTTCGGGGTGTAAGGTCTCCGAAATGCACCTTGGTAGTAATTTGAAATCGAACCGTGATTAAACTGGGATCCTCTTAATTTTGGATCGTATAATCGAGCGTTAACTGCTGTTTCGTCGTTTTCATTGATATCAGGCGATGTAAAGTCATAATCGGATCCCTGGTCGAATTTTATTTGTCCATCGACTGTCAAATCAATTTCCCCAACACCATACGTTTGCTTTCTTTCCTCGTCGTCTAGGAATAAAAGTTTAGATTTTTTGAATGAGCGCTGTATGAACATAGGTTTTGTATGGGTTTTGTATGGGCGTCTGTGTATGGCTATTGATCTTGGGTTATCCAAAGCAGCAACCAGTGTTCCAGCAACAAGTAGAAGTACTTTCCATTTATTTTCGCAGAACATATTGATGCGGTCACTGACGTTTCACTTTCATCTTACGCTAAGTTTGAAATTTTAAAATCTAGAGTAATTTTCTTTGGAAACTCTACATTTAATTTTGAATAAATTTTTTGCTAATTTTTTTAGATATACACTTTTTTTTAAATACACAAGGGTTTTTTTATATAAACATATTTGTAAAAGTTCTTGTAACGTCCGATCCGTATAGATTTTAAACGCGGACTGGCTTCTTCTTGCATTCCCCCGCTTAGCATCATCGCGTATTATGTAAAAATGCATATGCTGTTTACATAACTAGAAAATTTGTGTCTGTGTTTCATTTTACACAAGACTGATTCTATTCGGTTAAACGGGGATAAAACAAAAAGGTAATTTTAAGCCTGAAAAAATCGGTAGAGCAATGGACTGGAAACTGAAATTCCCACGGGTGCATTATTTTACAAATACCACGACTTGGCTATGAGAGTCCATGAATATAGTCTTTGTCACTTTCACTATGCCGGCTTATTAATAACACAGTGTTTTTACACGTTTGATGTATATGTGTAACTACATAAATACGCTTATAACTACTTATCTATATAATTTACATTTTGTATTAAAATTCCATACAAAAGACATCAACGCGCTATCACTTTAGGATATAATTTATATCTTGGCAAAAAATAGGTAAATTTTTTTATTCACTTGCTGAATAACAAATATTAAATCGTTAATCCTGTGTGTGTTAGAACGATCTTTTAAATTCATTAAACAAAAAAAATAAAGGGGTGCCCGCCTTGTCTTGTGCTCGTCATACACGGTGAAGCTAAGCGGCACCCGAGGTGGAGCCGCTGCGCAGGGGTGGGTGGATTTGGCAGAGCTCTTTCGCACTTTCTAACGCGGTCGGATCGCCGCGGTCTCCGGTGGCGGTTGAGGAAAATTAGCCGCTGCTCAACCGGGGACCAAGGTGGAAGGCGCAGTAGCAGTAGTACTCCCTGCTGCGCCAGCTCTGGGTAAAACCAGAGCGAGATTTGACCTTACGGCCACCCAGTGGCGGTTCGCAGAAGAATGCTAATGCTAACGCGTCCCCGTGGCCCGCCGATTACCGGCGAGATGGAGTACTGGGGTTTTAGTGGGTTAAAGTCCCACATAACCCGTTCCCTCACCCCCAAGGACGCGGGTATGCATGATGCATTTCCCCACGTAAAAAAATGGTCGCAATTAACAGTTTAACAATGGTTATAAGCCTGTCGTGTCAACCAGGGGCGCCAACTCCGTGGGTGCTCTGGGGCTCCAGCACCCAAGATATATAGTCATTAAAGAGTACCCATGACCATAGACATCATAATTACTCAGGAGTCGGCTTTATAAGAGTCATCAAATGAGCATGGCACGCATGAAGTTTTTTAAAATCTCACGCGCATGGTTTTAACCTAATGATAGCTTATACTAATTTAAATCTCAAAATATCTCAACAGAACTTATCACTCATTAACCTTAAATAATAATCAACTAAATTAGGAAGACTTATAAAATTAAATACGTATATTGCTAGACATATGTCCCCTGCCGCGTCTGTCTGTCTATCTGTGCCCTTTTCACGCAAAAACGACTAAACGGATTTTCTTGCGGTTTTCACTATTAGATAAGTTAATTCACCGGGAAGGTTTACGAGAATTAATCATGAAGCTATCATGTCTAGGAGCTGAGCATTAACAATATTAGTGAATGAAGTCGGGGACAAAGTTAGCCCCAGCGACTTTTCATAATCTGTCAGATATATAACAAAATTATGTAGCAATGGATTGTGTAGAATAAAATTCAAATTCAAATTATCTTTATTTGTCGATAATAGGTGTACAGATATTAGGTGTTACATTTATTTGGTCTCTATGCCCTGCCTCATGGGCGTACAAATTTTATATAATCTAATACTAATCTAATCTAATAATACGACAAACTATGCTAACACATTATTTTAATTATTGTAAGTTGACGGTAATGAACTATCTATTTGACTCATTTAAGTATTCTTTGATAGTGTAATATGTTTGTCTATTAAAAATGTGTGTAGTTTTGCCCAAAACAAAGACATATCCTCAATATCACGAATAGCCTTGGGTAATTTATTGAAAATTGTAATTACCATGCTGACAACTGACATGCTGACAAAATGATCTAGAAAAACGTCTGCAGTAGCATATATCTGTCTCTAATAGTCAAGTAATTATAATCATATTTATGTAGGTAGGTATTCAAATTGTCGGCTGCGGGGAGCGGAGTATACGGTTCTTGGTCAATACATTTGGATTTAGAACATTTTGGCGTCAAACAACACACCTTCACGGCTGTCATACCTTGCGGTGTGCCCAGAGACGCTAGTAACAGTGTCCATATGCCGCCAGTTGTCCATATTGAACAGAACAGCAAGCCTCTGTTTTCTCCGTTTGTATGGACATGGACGCGGTACACTGTACTCTTAACAGACGTAAATATTACTTGCTATCCGAAGCACGATGAGTTGATTAAAGCACATATTCTTAAGGCTCCTATATCCATAATTTTTCTGAAATAAACTAATCCCAATTTCTCTGTAAATAGCTGTTATTTTTTCAATGGGTTTTATTGAATAGGAAATATGGGTGGTTAAACTTTGCGCCCGTTTCTCTTTCATATTCTATCACAAAGCTCTTAAATCTTTTTAAAGCGCTGTTATACCATTTACCCTTCAATTATATACATCGCGTTTTTTGTAGCTTATTGAAATTTCAAAACAATAATTATTTTATTATTTTTGACCAATTAAAAACTCATAAAAGGTTTTGGTAAGGGAATGTGAGTGTTAGTGCTAAATTGTTGTATATAAAAATATCCTAACTGATTGTGTCCTCCGTTGGGTATCTTGGGATATGATAACTGGAAACTTGGGTACCGTGCGGTACACTTTTAGCTAAACTGAAACGAAATCGAAATCACGGGAAACAAGTAATTTTCAAAACTTTCACTATATCAACGTCACGCCATCTTGTATGTAAATCGTTATTATTGCAATACATAGGAACCTCTAAAGTAAAGTATCGAATAGTTGTAGCTACTCACCAATAGATGGCGTTTTCATATATTTATTTTTAAATAAAAAAAAAATTAGGAAAAGTAGGTGGTGCTAGTTTGAAAGAATGAAGGGTGAATTATACCTTGCTGTGTGGCTAGATCACCAGTAACAATGTCCACTTGTAGCCAGTTGCTGCATTTATGGCTCCAGATGAGTCGTTTTTTTAAAAGACTAACGTAATTGTTTTATTTAGGATAATTGTGGATTGCTTTATGTGTCCTCCGAAGTTGAAGAAGTCGATTAAAGCGCATAATACGAGTTAGATTTGTCTAGTAGTGTCTATAACTAGATTTAGTTACCTAGTACAATAGGGGTTGACAGTGAAAGAAATAAATACCTACACAATAATATTTTCAATATAATAACGTAAAATCATTGAAAATAATGTTTAATTTTTTTTTCAATATATCTTTTTTAATAAATAAAAAAATATTTAATTCATACTTCCAGTCACGTGACCGCAATCGGGAAGTGACGTCACATTCATGTAAATATCAAATAAATGACCACAGACTAGTAACTATATTATAATAACTGACTGTCATTCTGTCACTGACTAAGTTATTTCTTGTTATTTTATCTAATCTGTGACCATGATTTTATTAGTTTGCAAGATGTGATGTCATCATCGTTTTCGCGGGAATTCAAAAGATAAAATCTATCTATCGTCACGCCTTTTATCCCAAGAGGGGTAGGCAGAGACAATCGAATGGCATTTGTTACGATCCTGACATACCTCTTTCGCGTCTTTTATATTCATCATACCTTTCATGCATGCTCGGCGATTATGTGTACTTTTAATATTGCCTTCGTACAATTACATTTTTATATGTTCAATATAAGTAGACCTAGGTCGTTCTCTGCCAGCATTTCGTTTCACTTCAGTCATATATTTTTTTTTAATCATTCTTTCATCCTTCATTCTTTCAACGTGTCCAAACCAGCGTAAACTGCTTTTCTTAATTTTCGTCACAACATCATCTTTCACTCCGCATTATTCTCTGACATATAATTCCGGTCAATACGTTTTATATCACACATTCTACGTAAAGACCGCATTTCCACTGCATTTATATTTATTTTTATTTATTTATTTATAAAATAAAACTTACAGCTATACAAATAATAGGTATTAAATATGTAGGTATAATCCGTAAATAAAGCCTATTAAAAGTTTCCTAAGTTAATTGTACGAAATAATGACTATATCTCAATGCATGTGTGGGTGTGTGTGTGTAGGTGTGTGTTGGCGTGTGTGTGTGTTTTTGGAGAAGTGGGGGTGGGGGTTGTGTATTACACTTATTATTTTGTTTAATACTATTTTATTTTTATTTTTGAAGTGAAAACTTCTTTAGCGGCGTTGTGCACTTTTTGAGATGGGGAAAAACTGATAAACTCGCGTCAGGTGAGTCAGGTCACGTGATGCTGACCGTAAGATTGAGGGGAAGGAGAGGCGGGCGGCGCGGCGTAGGAGAGGAAGCAATATCCCCCTCTCAATCCTCTCTTTCTACCGTGTGGCGAGAATGTTTGGAGAGGAAGTAAATAATACTTATCTCCCTCTCTTTCTACGGCGCGGCGAATAAATTGTCATGTTTGTGTACGATATCGCAATAAATAAATATTGTATTTTACAACATAAATTATAAATAAATAAAAAATAAAAAAAATAAAACTGATAAATAAAGCAGTTCGTGTGAAATTATTCCCCAACCATTCCAAAATATTCAAAAATGCACAACGTTACTATTACAGTTTTCACTTTTTTTTTTGTTTATCAATTATTATTATATTATTAAATATATATTAAATTATTATATAAATAAATTAAATATATAAAAAAAAATATATATATATAAAAAAATAAAATAAAAATATGTTTATTTATAACCAAAATTTGCATATAATATGTGATGTTCCTGGCTCCCAAACTAGGATTCCCTGTATTATGGGTAGCCAGGGTTTCATCCATTTCCACCTTCATGTAATAAAAACAGGCATCAAACAATGTATACAGTCAGATTTAAAATATTTAAAAAATAAAGAATACAAATGAGGGTACACAATGGATTCGCACACAGTATACTCACGAAAAGCAGATAATTTATGAACACAAAATTACACATTTGTTTTACATATATTATTTCGGTCACGCAATCATACGGCAACACAAGCGTGTACAATATACCAAAAACCAACATAACGTACCAATTCCAATAAATCCATTTGAGAGGTGTCAGTGTCATTCAGATCACAATAGTGGGGGATTCAGAAACAATTCCGTTTGTATGTAGTCTTTTTTGAATAACCATTTACAAACTGCCTTTCTGCACTGACTTCTAGTCATTAAAATCAATTGCAGATCATTATTGGCATGAGTATAAATGTAAGGACCGAGGTAATAATTAAATCTACGTGCAGAAGTGGTTTTTGTAAAGGGAATATTCCAAGGGCGTGGACGGGTTTTTAACTCGCGCAGGTTATGCCTGGGATTAATTACAGTCTGCAGTGCTGATTTATGAAACATCAAAGCTGTTCTCTGAATAAACAGCTGCCGGACAGACAGTAGTTTATTTTCGGTGTACAAAAGATATGTAGGAAATCTAAAAGTTTTCGAAAAGGCTACTTTTAGCGCTGCCCGTTGTGCACGCTCAATTTTTATAAAAGTAGTCTTAGCAGCACCTCCCCATGCCGCAATACAATAAGTAAGCACTACCTGACATAAAGCAAAATAAACGGTTTTTATTACGCCCTTCTCACAAACAGAACGGAGCTTCCTGAAGATGTGCAATAACTTTCTCGTTCGAGCTGCCAAGCTATCAATTTGCATCTTCCAGTTTAATGTGTGGTCCAAGAGGACTCCTAAATATTTCACTTGGTCAACGCGGTCCAATTCCTGACATTTACAGTGCTGACTATCAACGCATTGGCCTTCATGGATCTTAATAGTAAGGGATTGCGGGGGTCTTGACTTGGCTGATAAGTGAAAGCACAGGTATTTTGTTTTTGATACATTGAGTGTTAGTAAATTATCTTCAAGCCAAATTGACACTAGTGACATTCCCTTCTCAGCGTTATTCTGCACTTCTACCCAGTTTTTTCCTTCGAAGAGAATGGCCGTATCATCAGCAAAAGTTATAATTTTGGCCGACCCTAAATCCAACCCACACAAATCATTTATGTAGATCAGAAACAGCGTCGGCCCAAGAACACTTCCCTGTGGAACCCCAAAGGACACCTCTTGCATTTCACTCTCTGCACATCCAAGTTTAACAAATTGTTTCCTATCCGAAAGATAACTTTTGAACCACGACAAAACTAAACCTCGTATTCCATATGACTCCAATTTCCCTAATAATAATGGAATCGACACTGTGTCGAATGCTTTTGTAAGGTCTAAAAATGTACCAATACATTTCTGGCCTCGGTCCAAGTTTTGAGCTACAATGTTTGTAAGAAAAGTTACAGCATCCTCAGTGCTTCTCCTTGCCCGAAACCCGAATTGACTGGCTGCTAAAATATCATTTTCTTCAAGATAGTTCATCAGTCTTTTGTTTACAACTTTTTCTAAGATTTTACCTATGGTCGAAAGAAGAGAGATGGGGCGATAATTATTGCAGTCATATGGGTCACCAGATTTGTATATAGGACAGACATTTGCAATCTTTAATACTTTTGGTACTTTTCCAGTTTCGATACTCAAGTTTATTATATAGGTGATAGGTTCTATTACATGGCTTTTCAGATTCTTCAAGATCTCCCCATTTATGCCATCCCAACCTGGTGCCGTGCCGCTTTTCATGTCACTTATTATTTTGGAAACCTCACACAGATCTGTAGGCGCCACAAACATAGACCTGTTGAAGTTTGGTATACGGTTGGCTGCTTTACATATCAGCTCTTTTTCAGTCATTTTAGATTTAGACATAATACCCCGAGCCAAACTTTCTCCAATAGATGTAAAAAACTGGTTAACTTTATTGACTGATTCCACTGGATTGCCAGCCAATCCAAGCAGTTCTAAAGATTTTGTTTTCGGTTTATCAATATTACAAATAGATTTTATGTTGTTCCAAGTTTTTTTAGGGTTATCAAGATTTTGTTCAATTTTCCTACGTGCTTCAGAATGTTTCAAGTTTTTAAATATATTACTGCAAGTATTTCTATATTTTAGGTACGTGTATTTAATGTCTGCATCAGTGGGATTCTTTTTGCATTTTCGGTGTAAGAGGTCCCGTTTTTTTATACATTTCAATAGTCCCGGAGTAATCCACGATTTTAGGTTATTTTTTTTACGTGGTATATGTATAGGTGTTTTACATTTGTCAATCATAGTTTTTAAAGTGTCCATAAACATTTCAGCAGCAAAATCTGCATCCTTAGTACCATACAAGCAGGACCAATCAAATTGATGTAGTTCCTGTTTTAGAATATCATAGTTAATTTTTGATGTTACTCTGGGATGAGTTTTCAGACGATCCATTTTCATCCTAACAGATAATAAGGGGGTATAATGGTCGGTCATTGTAGACTCGCACACTACACTGGCAGCTTCATTGTTTGTTTTTAGCAATATATGATCAAGGCATGTCTTATTATGAGTTGGAAAAGTATATGCCGGATAATAACCATGATATGCAACGAGGTTAAGGTACTTATCACTAAAACTATCACTATTATCTTGAGCAATATCAATATTTATATCTCCGGTACAAACACATGACCTACCTTTTGCATCCTGCATGATTCTATTGAGGGAATTTAAAAAATTGTCTTTATTTTGGGGTCTACTATAATTTGGGGATCTATATATGGCTATTATAGAAAGTTCATGTTCCAACGTCAGGACTAAGCAACTTCCATCCTCGAAAATAGGTTCGACAATTTTGACATTCAAACTCGGTTTTGTGTATATAACTATACCATCGTTTTGATTGATATAGTTTTTAGAGCAATGATAGTTATAGTCCAATAATGGAAAGTGTGTATATTTATCGCTAAGCCAACATTCTGTCAAAATAATTATATCAACTTCAATATCAAGTCTCTTAAGGAAAACTTCGAGTTCATTCAAATTTTTATTTATACTTCTGATATTTTGTGTGAGTACAGTTAGGCTATCATCCGTGGATATTAGATTTGATTTACAGTCCTCTGGTCTAGTCACATAAACACTCCGTGCCCCCATTACACAGCCAATATCCTCAACTACTTCACTGAGATCTATCACTTTAAATATTCTGAAGTACTACTATGTACTATTAGATACATTAATAGATCTGGGGGATAAAGGCAATGCAATACGGTCAAGAGTGTTATAGCTAATGTAAACGTGTTCATCATGTATTTATTATTAGGACTGATCAATTTGCCTGTACTTTTTGTTAGAAGTATAAGTGTTTTATAGTTTATCATAAATGGGTGAAATTGTGATTGGTACAAGGAAAAATACACTTGCGTACTGAATGATGAGCAAAAGCTCCCAGAAGGTATATGGCGTGACTGTGACTGAATGGTTAGAGTGTGATTGGTAATATTTGGTACATTGTAAGAAACATAAAAGAACATAAATAAACTTACAGCTATTGAATATAAGTAATCAAGCAGGTAAACAAAATTCGAAGTAGCGTCTATGATAAGGACATAAACAAATAGTCACTTGGAAACCTTCAGCTCTTCTATTTGCTTTTCGCATCTTAAAAGTATGGCTGGCGTGTGAAAACAGTAGTCTTTAATTATGTGTAACATCTAAATAATTACACAATTTGAGTTTTTTATTTTAATTTTGGATTTCCGTTTCGTTTAACATTAACTTTAACACACATTTTGCGATCAAACTCCTAAAATCACTTGTGTCAAAAAAGCTACTTCTAGTGCTTCGCAGGGCTCGTTAATCATTTCTTCTAAAAAATAACAAATACTTTACATCTGTTAAAGAAGTGACACATCACACAGGTCCATTAAGTGCAGCCCGTAGAATTTGCAAACTTAGTACAGCGACATCTTTCGCTTTGACTCGAAGACCAAAAACGACGGGTACACACTATGGCCAGCCAAGGAATGCCCGGCCCGAAAATGTCCAACCCTAGAATGTTCAAAACGAAAGACGTCGCGAAACATTACTGTTCTGTTTAAGAAGTTACCTATCCACACAGCAAGCTATAAGAGGCGTGATAGTGTGTAAATTTTATATATCTATCTATCATCACGCCTTTTATCCCAAGAGAGGTAGGCACAATCGAATACCATTTGCTACGATCCTGACATACCTCTTTCGCTTCTTTTATATTCATCATACCTGTCATACATGCTCGTCGATTGTGTGTACTTTTACAATACAAACCCTAGACTAACCGAAATATCCGTTCAACGACCTGTCAGGTTCATGTTTCTACAACGGTAATTCTGCATAAACGCCGTTAGATAACGCGAGATATTCGTCAACTTCACGCCTTTAATACATTTAAGGGTAACGTGAAACCCATTTAATTATGTACTAGCTTTGATATATCTCTGGAACTACCAGTCGGGTTCAAAATTTTTGCATATGATAGCCCAATTCTTAGGGAAGGTAGGGTAAAAAACGGAAACCCTATTACTAAGGCTCCGCTGTCCGTCCGTCCGTCCATCCGTCTGTCTGTCACCAAAAACCGTGATAGTTAGACAGTTGAAATTTTTACAATATAGTTATTTTTATAATATAGATAGTTAAACAGAATAAAATAAATATTTAAGGGGGCTAATACAACAAACGTGATTTTTTTGCTCGTTTTTGCTCGAAATTGATAACGGCAACAGGTAAACGCTTGAAATATTCATAGAATAGAATAAAAATAAATAATTAAATTAAAATAAAATTAATATTTAAGGGGGGCTCCCATACAACAAACGTGTTTTTTCCGTTAGCTATGGTAAAATCTATGTTAGGAAGAATGAAATTCTTCCTAACATAGATTTTACCATAGCTAATCCAGCAAAATTTGAAATTGTGATTACGTTTAAGATCCCTTCCACAAAAGTAAAGTTTAGATGCATTTGGTGTCAAATAATGATCTGCATATATGGGAACATTTTCTCCAACGTCTATATATATTGATCGAATAATTTTATTTTTAAATGCCTGCTTAAATCAGCAGAAGAGATCGATGTCATCAAACATTTTATTGTATATCTTCGGGAGCCTAAAAAGAACGGAGTTATTAATGTAATTAGTACCCTGGATCTGTTCATAAAACAGTGAGAGCTTCACCCGTTGGGGACGGCGTGTAGGTATTCAGCGATGGACATTGGACAACTCAGATGACCATTGGCAATAATTTATATTACTTTCATGCTTCTTATTCCATACCCAAGTCTCGCTTCCATAAGTAAGTGATGGAACTAAAACAGCATTATGTATATTAATTTTACTTTTAGTTGTAAGTTGTGTATTTCTGCATACATTGTTTAGTCCACCAAATATCTTGCATCCCGCTTTCACTCTCCTTTCAATTTCCTTATCTATCTGTCCACATTCATACTATTTCTCGACTCATTTCCATTGACATTAAGCTTTATATATTATTTCTTTCACATGTTGCCTTACAGTTCCCGAAACCGATTCAGTCCCATCGAAAGACCATATCTCCCTCTTGTAGTCGATGGTATTTGTGAGGATATACCTAACGAGTGGCCAGTTCTGTTGAGGTATATTTAGATGGAAAAGCCGAATAAGCTTCAGACGAAGAAGGCGTATGCTAGTCAAAACATATGTAAAGAAGTGAAAGTTATATAGCGACCTTGTGACGCCTTTATGATTGCTTCTCTGTTTGAAATAATAAATACTTTTAGTGGTTCCGCAACTGTCTGGTGTCTGAGCATCTCAAAAACTACTGATCCACTGTTATGATCTGCATTTTTCAAGAAGGGTTTAGGAATACACACTTCCGCAGAACTTTTGATTTCAAAATCAAATTAATTTATTTGCACACCCGTTAAACCAGTAAACATTGCTCGGAAATCAATCTATATATTTCTGTAATTCCTCGTAATTATTGCGTAAACGGTAACAAAATCAGTGCAGTAGTTTTTGAGTCTATAAGGGACAAAAAGTACAAATCTTAGAGGGGTTGAATTTCGAAAAATACTTTAATAGTGGGTTTAATTATATTTATTTCGTTACTCTAATGCCATTCCACATAGGCAAAGACACAAGTAACAGAGTCGACACCTAGTTACACCAAAAAAAAAAAAATTTTTAATTCCCTGGCGAGCGAGGTCGGGCCCTTGTATGGGATGCTACGTGCGTGGACACATTAGCCCCGTATCATCTCAGGGAAACAGCAATCAAAGCAAAGCAAAAATCAAATTTGTGCCGTTTGGTGTAGAAACTCTAGGTCCGTGGGGTTCAAATGACAAAAATTTTATTAAAGATGTTTCCCCTCGACTGATCATCTCTTCTGGTGACAAGAGGGCTGGCTCCTTCCTCGCTCAAAGAATCAGCATCGCGATTCAGCGGGGAAATGCAGCCAGTATTCTTGCCACTATTCCACGCGGAACTGGTTTATTTAGTTATTTTTAATCTTTAGAATTGATTTATGGTTTTTATATTAATAAAGATTGAAATAATTTAAAAAAACACTTCTTAAGGAACTCTAAACCCAAATTTGTTTACGTCGGTACGTCCAGCCACTGGCGCCATATTCAGTATAGAAATTACTATAACCGGAAAGATACGGCTTGAGTGAAAATAAAGTGAAATTTATATTTTTCTGATCAGTGCACTTAAGTCGAGAAAACCCCTAAATGCGAGAAAAAACCGGCCAAGTGCGAGTCGCACTCGCGCACGAAGGGTTCCTACCATTATCTATAAAAAAAAATTATTTTTTTTAATGTATGGGAGCCCCCTTAAATATTAATTTTATTCTCTTTTTTAGTATTTGTCGTTATAGCGGCAACAGTAATACATCATCTGTGAAAATTTCAACTGTCTAACTATCACGGTTCATGAGATACAGCCTGGTGACAGACGGACGGACAGACGGACGGACAGCGGAGTCTTAGTACGGAACCCTAAAAATGAGCAAGTCTTACAGTAGTCTTTAATTATGTGTAACATCTAAATAATTACACAATTTGAGTTTTTTATTTTAATTTTGGATTTCCGTTTCGTTTAACATTAACTTTAACACACATTTTGCGATCAAACTCCTAAAATCACTTGTGTCAAAAAAGCTACTTCTAGTGCTTCGCAGGGCTCGTTAATCATTTCTTCTAAAAAATAACAAATACTTTACATCTGTTAAAGAAGTGACACATCACACAGGTCCATTAAGTGCAGCCCGTAGAATTTGCAAACTTAGTACAGCGACATCTTTCGCTTTGACTCGAAGACCAAAAACGACGGGTACACACTATGGCCAGCCAAGGAATGCCCGGCCCGAAAATGTCCAACCCTAGAATGTTCAAAACGAAAGACGTCGCGAAACATTACTGTTCTGTTTAAGAAGTTACCTATCCACACAGCAAGCTATAAGAGGCGTGATAGTGTGTAAATTTTATATATCTATCTATCATCACGCCTTTTATCCCAAGAGAGGTAGGCACAATCGAATACCATTTGCTACGATCCTGACATACCTCTTTCGCTTCTTTTATATTCATCATACCTGTCATACATGCTCGTCGATTGTGTGTACTTTTACAATACAAACCCTAGACTAACCGAAATATCCGTTCAACGACCTGTCAGGTTCATGTTTCTACAACGGTAATTCTGCATAAACGCCGTTAGATAACGCGAGATATTCGTCAACTTCACGCCTTTAATACATTTAAGGGTAACGTGAAACCCATTTAATTATGTACTAGCTTTGATATATCTCTGGAACTACCAGTCGGGTTCAAAATTTTTGCATATGATAGCCCAATTCTTAGGGAAGGTAGGGTAAAAAACGGAAACCCTATTACTAAGGCTCCGCTGTCCGTCCGTCCGTCCATCCGTCTGTCTGTCACCAAAAACCGTGATAGTTAGACAGTTGAAATTTTTACAATATAGTTATTTTTATAATATAGATAGTTAAACAGAATAAAATAAATATTTAAGGGGGCTAATACAACAAACGTGATTTTTTTGCTCGTTTTTGCTCGAAATTGATAACGGCAACAGGTAAACGCTTGAAATATTCATAGAATAGAATAAAAATAAATAATTAAATTAAAATAAAATTAATATTTAAGGGGGGCTCCCATACAACAAACGTGTTTTTTCCGTTTTTATAGATAATGGTACGGTCCCCTTCGTGCGCGAGTCCGTCTCGCACTTGGCCGGTTTTTTATAATTAAAAACTTATGTAATACATAATTTGACAAACCACACTTAGAGGCTTTTCCATCTAAATATACCTCAACAGAACTGGCCACTCGTTAGGTATAGCCTCACAAATAACATCGGCTAAACGAGGGAGACTTGGTTTTCCGCTGGGTAGCCTGGAACCGTAACACAGGCAACCCATGAAGAAAGAAAAAACATCAAGATGGCTGCCTTCTGGGAGAGTGCTTATAAGGCTGGCTGCATTGCCACGTTGGATAGCGAATTGCAATACTTTGGGCCAAATATGAGATGATATTATCTACAAGGGTTTTCTGGATAAAAAGTGACCTATGTCACTCTGTTGCCCTCCAACTATCTCTGTGCTATTTCTGAACTATCACGTCGATTCGTTGATTTATTTTGAACTGAGGTTTTGAATAATTAAAGCAGTTCGTGTTTGAGATTTGTATGTAAAAAGACTCCCCAGCGCCATTATGGTGGACGAGAAATTGTTATTTTGGGTTTTTTTATTTACAGAAAACTTACCAAAAAAAAATCTAGGTCTTCAAAGATGCTTTGATATCAAGTTTCTGTGAATTATGTTTGCTTGAGTGTAACTCAATTTTTTTTTTCTAGCCTTACGGCTCCTTTTATTTTGGCCAATGGTATTTGTGAAGCTATACCTAACGAGTGGCCAGTTCTGTTGAGGTATATTTAGATGGAAAAGCCTCTAAGTGTGGTTTGTCGGATTATGTAGGTACATGTTTTTAATTAATTATAAAACCCCATTGAATAACGCCGGGATCAAATCGTAATGTTAGTTCGTCCTTCTTTCGCGTCAAAACGAAGCAACGTGATTTTTTAAGTACGGACTCGTGGTCACACCGTTTTGTCAACACTGGGGGGGTGAGCATCGTTTATGTCGCTACAGGACCAGCCAAAGAATGCCCGGTCCGAGAATGGCAAAGACAAGTACACAAAAATTACTTGCACATTTTGGATTGGACGGTCCGACCCGTGCATTCCGTGGCAGGTTATTGTATGGACATAAACGTTTTTGGCCTTTCGGTCGACACGAAAGATGTCACGTCAAATATATGCACTCACCCCCCTGTGATGATACGACCTTATTTTCCTGGCCGCTTACAAGCTGGCCATCATAAATAGCATTTATTTTAATTTTAGAACACGATATTATTCATTTTAATTCAATAGAACATTGTATGTTATTTTCAAATATCCGATGTGTGGAACCTAAATTAAAATGTTACTCATTCCTTCACAAACTGTTGACTTAGGCAGCCACTGTGCCAATTGTAAAATTTATTATATTTCTATTTTATCAACTAAGTAAACAACTAAATAAAATGTATTGAATCAGTATTCAAGAACTAATATCTATGTTAATATAAAAGGAGCGCAAATAAGTATTGTAAGTATTTTTATCATACTTTGTATTGTGTTACTTCAATAGCTTAACGCCCTGTAGTAATGTGTAGTTCATTTTTATTACAGTGCGCTCCTTCTCCTTGGCTCCTTACGGATCCTGTTTCCTCCTTCCTTACCTGCTCTGTTTCCTGCTCCTTCCTGCTTGTTACTACCATGCTAATTCGACCAATAAACGAATGGTGAAAGTTTACTACGAGTTTTCCTGCTATACCTACCCATCGACCCATCCTGGCTACCCCACTACCCGACACCCCTTTTGTCGGAATCACACTATCCAAACTGCGCTCTTCGCTAACCAATTTTTTACTTATTTCTAAGTTCGGTTAATAGGTTTGAGAAAATCGTAGCAACCAGCGTGGTCCGGATAATGCAAATAAAAATGTGACAAAACAACGAGACGGCGTTGATTTGTTTCATAGAGATACGATAGTATACAATCGAAAATTGTTTTTTTTCATAAACAACTTGTGAATCCGGTGCGAGTTGAGTTAAGATATAAATATGCTATATCTTTATAAAAATATTGTTATTTATTTAAATAGGACACATAGAATCTTGTACCTTTCGCCGGAGGCTGCGTCAGCGCTTATAAAGGTTCGTTTACATACTGTAAATAATACTAATCTAAATTATGTCACATAAAACTAGCTTTTCACCCCGGTCCAGCCGTTCTCAAGTGATGATTTATATAGACTAGTATGCCGTCCTGGCTTTGACCGTAAAAACTTATTTACAAATAAAACGTATTCTCTAATAATTCCAGTAGTTTTTGAGTTCACAAACAAACTTTTACTCTCTTTTTTAAATAATATTACTGTCAGTTCGCCCGGTTTTGCCCGTGAACATTAATGAAATGCAAAAAAATAATAGCACTCTATTTTTTTATCACAAAAATATCTCTATATCTTAGGATGCCATAACTTTATGTATCAGAATAGTGAAAAAAAATTCAAAAATATCCATTCCAAAATTTATTTAATAACTCCAGCTATATCTGTGCAAAAAATTACGTTGATCCGTTGCTCTGTTGTGGTGTGAAAGACAAACAAACAAACACACTTTCGCATTTCTAATATTAGTTATTTAATACTAGGAAAACCATAGTTGTATTTATTATTTGGTATATATTTAATTAGAGAAATTTATTTGTAGGTATAAGTATATTTTTCCATTCTACTTTCACGATCGATAGGTACAAACACTTTCCACAGAAACGAAAACCCAGTGAAATATGAAATCGAAACATCAATTAAAAATATTTCTGTCACTAATGGGGTGACCACACTTTTATTAAAATCAGTTTCTGCTTTTTTTTCATTATTTTATCTATATCTATCTATCATCACGCCTTTTATCCCAAGAGAGGTAGGCACAGACTATCTAATGCCATTTGCTACGATCCTGACATACCTCTTTCGCTTCTTTAATATTCATCATACCTTTCATACATGCTCGGCGATTGTGTGTACTTTTAATAATTCCAGCGATCAATACATTTCTTTTAAGTTCAATAAAATTTTGGACCCGTTGAAAGAATGAAGGATGAAAGATTGACTAAGAAGGTTTATATGACTGAAGTGAAATGAAATTATAGGTTTACTTTTAACCCAGAAATCCTTCGGAATAAAATCTTATATCACATTTCAAAAATTTCCAGTTACTAACAAGTAAAATGTATTGCGTGAATAGAAGTCCCTGCTCTTCTAGAGCCAACGGGAATAATCCTTAAAGACGGCAAGAGACCCGATGGAATTACTCTGATTACTTGGGAGCGAGGTCGGGCCCTTATATTATATGGCGTGGCGTCAGAGAAATACCATTCAAAGCGGGAGCTGCGGCGGAAATCGCAGAGTCTAACAAACGGCGCAAATATAGTTCAATTATTGAAAACTACAAAGTGCCGTTTGGTGTAGAAACTCTAGGTATTAATTTAATGGCGATCAAGACTAACTTTCATTGATCAACTATCTGATGTCCTTAAAAAATTTCAAATACGTAGTACTAAAAATATGTATGAAACGATGTATGGATGTGGATGAAGCAAGAGAAGTATGCAAAAATACCCCTTTGTATGTAATTTAATGGGACAGTGTCTGCTAAATTATAAATCATGGTCACATTATTTTTTGAGTTGATACAAACATTGTGTACGTGCCTTTAGTATTACTGGTTGTGTTTGAGAAAACGATCGTCGACACAGTCCGGTCTTAAAACTCAAACATTACGGACAACAGCACAAAAATAATAAAAAAATAACATTTTTTTTTAAATAAACAATCTAAAAATTAACTAAAAAAAAGTCATATTAAGTACAAAAAATATTTATTTTTACATACATGGTTTTTTATATTAAAATCAACTCAGTAAATTAACTTTAATTTTTATTTAATTTACAATTTCAATATTTACAAACTTTAAAAAGGATCTCGTGTGTTTTTCTGTTCAAAAAGTGAAAGTTCACATATCTAACGGTGAGAGGAACTTTGGAGGCGTACGTAAGTGTATTGTGCTAAAAATAAATCTAAAAACATCTAGATATAATCTAGCTCTGTGCCAAATATTCATTGAAATCCAATTAGCCGTCTAGGATCTAGAAGTACTACTTTTATATACTCCCAAAATGTGTTACGGCTCCAGGGTACCCAGCGGAAGACCAAGTCTCCCTTGTTTAGCCGATTTGTGAGGCCTATACCTGTTGAGGTATATTTAGATGGAAAAGCCTCTGTGTGGTTTGTCGGATTATGGACATAAGTTTTTAATTAAAAAACCCAGTACATGGCCGGAACCTGTGGTCTGCCTAGTTAATACCAGATGTCTTAACTTTTTTGTATTTGCTTTACTTTAATCTATACTGGCCACTCGTTAGGTATAGCCTCACAAATACTATCGGCTAAAAGATCGGTCTATAAGGCAATAGCGAAGAAAAAAATGTATTTACAAAATTACATAAACAAAGTTTCATAAAAAAAACATTTAGCTGTATGAACAACTAAACATTCAGACAGAATATTTTTATTGAAATTTCTAACATTTCGCATACATATAGTATTTATAGAAACAACAATACAAATATTAATTATCTTTTATACACCGACGAAACCACGCCAGATAGCTTATTGAAGTAAAAAGCAACATTAATAACAGTTAAAAAAACACCCAATGGAAACAAAACAAAACAAATTTTATATTGCTTTTTTTAGGCACTTTGCAAGTGGCTTTTTTATATTGCTCGTCGGGAAAAATTGCACTTTCGGAGAATGTATATTATTATCTAACATCACACCTTTTATCCCAAGAGGGGTAGGCAGAGACAATCGAATGCCATTTGTTACGATTCTGACATAATACCTCTTTCGCTTCTTTTATATTCATTTTTTTATTATTTTTTTTTTATTATTTTTTTTCATTTAAATTTACTAATGTTTACTCTAAACTCTAAAGAAACATTAATTTATTGTTAGGATTCCGTACATCTCCGATGACAAGTTTAATACTAGTTTAAACTTGGTAGATACATACACTCCTATTAATAAACTCGAAGTAGCGACGTAGTAACTAAACTGTGTTTCGTCTCCGTCTATCATAATGAATTGCAGATTTGTTAGACGGAGACGAAATACAGTTTAGTTACTACGTCGCTACTTCGTGTTTATTAATAAGAGTGTTAGAGTTTAATGACCCAATCACGGCCGTATAGCGTTATTAATTTAATTTCGATTTCTGGGGTTAATTTTGGGGGAAAATTTAAACGTCAAAAATTGTTTTCTTTCAATTGATTCATGTGACATATCAAATGAAGGGCTTATTATAAGGGATACATATATATTAAAATGCTAAGTTTAAATTATATTTAAGTAAATATATACAAAAAATTACCGTTTCTTATCTGCGAAACTATACTGTGTATAATTTTGAAAAGAAATATCGAAATTGTTTACAGGAAAACCTTTTATTAGGTCAATGATAGGAAGAAATCTCTCTAATAAACATAAATTTCATTAAATTAATTTGAGAAAAGCCATGAAATCTGACTAGGACATGAGTTTAGTAAAGTTAATGGTCCAAAATTAAAAAAAACTTTGAATTCAGTTTCAGTAATTAAAAAAAAAGGAATGTTTGCTTCCAACTAAAAGTAAAATTAACATAGGTACATATGCTGTTTTAGTTCCATCAATGGAATCGAAACTTGGGTATGGAATAAGAGGCATGAAAGTAAGATAAATGCAGTGGCCGCAAATTGATCGCATCCGGAACGAAGTTACTAGAGAAGAATACGGAGTGAAATATGATGTTATGACTAAAATTAAGAAAAGTAGTTTACGCTGGTTTGGACACGTTGAAATAATGAAGGATATAAGATTGACTAAAGGTTTATATGGCTGAAGTGAAAGAAAATGCTGGTAGAGGACGACCTAGGTGTACTTTTATTAAACAAATAAATTGATCGATGAAAAAATTAAAAGTTCACACAATCGCCGAGCATGTATGAAGGAATGATGAATATGAAAAAATGAAGCGATAGCCTAGCCACCTGTCCCAGTTTAATCTAAATGTGAACATTGTTATCAGTATATATAGCATCCGCACCAGTGGCAACCCAAGAAATGCCCGGCCCGAGAATGACCAACCCTACAAAATCCGTGTAGTCTTTACCCCAGCAATTTCAAAACAAAGATCTCGCGGTCCTTAGTGGTCCCCGCTGTTCTGTTCAATATGCAAGGTATAAAAGCCGTAAAGATGTGTTTGTTTGTTTGTTTTTTTACTAAAGACACAGACAGACCGACAATGCATTTTTTTCTAATTTCAGTACAGCACGTTCAAAAGAACAAATCAGTTACAGAGATGCACGACCTACTTATAAACACTTTCTAGCCACTCGTTTAGGATCTTTTGTTCGTATTTTGTACTACATACATATATTCACGCCTTAATCCTATTGTTGTTAGCAGAGATCACATTAGCTTATGTTCGCGGTTTCACCCGCGTGGAAATAGATCCAGAAAAAAATAATCCCGTGGCTGTAATTTGCCCCTCCCCCGCCCGGATTCGCGGTATAAAAACTGGTATATGTCATTCTCTGACCCCTAAACTACCACTATGCAAAAAATCATGTCGATCCCAAAAAACAAATCTTTCCCACGGGAACCATACATTTTTCTGGGATAAAAATTATTCAGATCCGTTCAGCCGTTCTGGCGTGATTAACAAACAATATTCGCGTTAATAGGTATTAGTGCAGGGATAATAATAAAATATAAGCCTTTATTCAAACTAAAAAACATAAATCTAAAATCTATATATAAATACGTGAAAATGCGTCGGTGGCCGAGTGGTATTAACTAGGCAGACCACGGGTTCGATCCCGGCTCCCGGCCATGTACCAATGGGTTATTAAATTAAAAACTTATGTACCTACATAATCCGACAAACCACACTGTTTTCCATCTACCTCCATATACCTCAACAGAACGGGCCATTGCACTCTTTAGGTATAGTATAGCCTCACAAATACCATCGGCTAAACGAGTGAGACTTGGTCTTCCGCTGGGTACCCTGGAACCGTAACACGGTTTCGAGAGCTGTAAGGCAACCGTGTAGAAAAGAAAAAAATACGTGAAATAAACCTCTGTAGGTACCTCTTTTTAACCATGTCTCGCATCACCGAGGAGTATGAGATTTGGCATTGTTAAAGTTTGTATGGAAAAGGTGTGCACAAAATAAATATTTATAAATGTTGGATTTTTTTTTAATTAAATTAAGATAAGTTTTCATTGTAGTCAAAGTCAAATACAGCGGCTCACATAGAGCAACGATTGTCACCAAAAAACAAATCAAATCAAATCAAGTAATTTTTTTATTTGCAAGAATACAATAGGTTTTAAAATTATAGTGCGTAAAATTATAGACATGTATTCAACCTGCAAGCAGGTGTGCAAACATTAGTTACTAGTTAGATATACCTACATATTTTGACTCTAAAACATTGGTTAATAATAATCTACACAATTACAATATCAATCTCAATTAATCCTAGAAAAATGAGTTTATTTAAACAACATTTTCAACTCAAATAGTTCATAGTTATTATTTTAAATTGGTTTGAGCCATACTTTTATTATTTAGGGTTCTAAATAGTTGTAGATTTTAAAACAAGCATTGCTATTGCGTTTTAAAAAACTATGGCTATTTAGAATTCTAAACTAGATTTGCCATATTTTTGACAGAAGTAAGATGGCCGACTGCAAGGATCCTTAACTTAAGGGCCCTATATTCATAATTTGTATTATTACTATTCCCAATTTCTCTGTAAATACTCCACCTGTGTCACTGTAATTTAGCATATAGTTACTTATTCAATATATTATAGATATATATAGTCGTTATTTTTTCAATTGGTTTTATTTAATAGGAAATATGGATGGTAGAACAAAGGATTATTCTGCCCCTGCTGTCTCTTTTATAATCTATCACAAAACTCAATTTTTTTTTAAAGCGCTCTTATTATTTTTTCAATAAGCTACCAAAATATTCGATATATAATTGAAGGGTAATGGTATAACAGCGCTTTTAAAAAAAATTGAATTTTGTTATAGATTATGAAAGAGACAGCAGGGGCAAAGTTAAACCACCCATATTTCCTATTCAATAAAACTCATTGAAAAATAAGAGCTATTTCACTTAGATATATTCAATAAATAACTATATGCTAAATTAAAGTGACACAGGTAGATTAGTTACAGAGAAATTGGGAATTGTTTATCGCAGAAAAATTCCCAGTATAGGACCCTTAACGACCATCTGTAATCTATAGATTTGTCTGTTGTTTAATAAACAAAAAAAACGCAATTTTAAAAAAATCTTATACAACATAGAAATAATTTTACAATGAAACGATAGATAATTACCAAACAAATATTCATGTTATTTTTTGTAATGGTACCATCTTTATTATAGCCATAATATTTGATAAATAAAGTTATCAGAGGTTTATTTAAGATTTTTTTCTATCGACTAAATGTCATAATTTCAAAACAATAACAGTATTTGTCATATACTTAAAATAGGTATTTTTTTCAGTTTCGTAAATAGATCTGGTTTTCTGAAAAATTTGATTAAAAATTGGATTTTAATGACTGACTTCCCCTTAAACAGAACCTGCACTTAATGGACCTAGATGTGTCACATCTTTAACAGACGTAAATATCTGTTATTTTTATAAGTGAAATAAGAATGAAAATAAAATAGTGATGAAAAATTAACAAAGAAATCAAATTTAAATGTTTCTTTTAAAATTAGACTAATGTATTTATTTTGTAAAAGACGCCATCTGTTAAAGATCAGTTAAACTAACGGTGCGAAGGAAATCTAGTATCATATACTATATTGTTTCACAAAGGGGTAGACAGAGAGTATGGAGCGCTACTTCTCTCGATCTTACCACACTTCTCTTGCTTCATCCACATCCATACATCGTTTCATACATGCACGTCTATTTTTAGTACCTACCTACTACGTATTAGACCCTTTGTCCCTCGCCCCGCCGACGCCATAATATTATTGAATCTCTAATTTTTATAGATTCCAGTAAAGTAATGTTACTAATCTTTTTTACCTTGTGACGTTCAAGTATCCGCCAACTCTACCAACTTTAAAATTATATAGTTACTACAGAAACCATCAGAAGTTGCCAATGGGTCTAAATCATGGTTCCATATTCAGAGTATGATATTACTTTATCTTTTTGTAGTACGTAAAGATAGCACATGAAGTTAATTAATTATTATTTTTTAACTTTATTTTTTTAATGGAATAATAGTTAGCCATATTTAGTTTTCCAATTTTCCGTTACAGGTAGGTCAGTAATAAATTAATAAAATATTTTAACGTGTGAAACGAGATATAAAAGGAATTTTCGACTTTAATTTTATGTCCAAAATTTTACAAGACAAAATCAAAAATACCTAACGCTATGATTGAATTTTTATAATATTTTTATGTAAGTTCTATATAGACATAATACCTCTACTAACTCAAAAATCAGGTAATTTAATAATAATAATATAACTTATACCAGCAATATCTTCCTCCACTATCGGTCTAATTAGGGACATCAGACTGTTGATTAATGAACTTGGTCGTCCATTCCTTATTGATCCATTCGGTATTGCAGCTTCATATATGTGCTCAAAAAAAAGTTTCTATACGACCTTTGTACTTTGCGGTGTGGCCAAAGACACTAGTAACAGTGTCCACTTTTTGCAACTTATCCATAATTCACAACATTTAATTTTTCGTTAGTACTAAAATTAAAAATCCGTTTGGAGATCTTCTTTTGCTTAACACGATACACATATTTATTTATTTTTTTATTCAGTGGTTTAAGAGATATTTTGAAAAAACTACACTGTGTGACGAGTACGGCTCAAAGCTACTATACTCTCTGCCTACAAAGGTAACTGGTAATAAAAAGTATTAGTTGTAGTTGTAAAAACAAAACAGGATACAAGGGGACTATTGATGGAGCCATAACACGAAAAAATTGAATAGAATAGATACAAGGGAATTTAATTTACGTGCTTCTCTATACCCATCTTTGTTGATGAAAGTGAATAAAATTTAATTTTAAATTAATAAACTAAAAATAAACAATAATGAATGAAACAAAAGAACCATGAACGAATGAAACGAACGTAAGCACGCAGCTCATGTCATTTCTTTTTTTTAATACAGAATACGCATATACACCTGATACTTTTAGCCGTTATCGGCTTTTTCTAAAAATGCAATATTTAAAAATTAATTTAAGAGTGTTAAAGTTAAAATTTTAGAAAAGCAAAAAATACGAGTACCTACCTTAATTTTTCACCTACTTTCATATAGGCTAATGAAATTAGGGTGTTAAAATTTTGAAATGTTGTGGATTGGATACTATTTCACACAAGCGAAGTCGCGAGTTAAGTCTTGTATGCTATAATCCCGGCCAGAGACAATCGGCCAACTTTCATTTGGAAGTCGCAATTTGTACGCAAGCGCGAAAGCGTGTTTTGTTAATTTTTTTTCTATGCACCGACGACGTTGTGGGCCAAACCGTACGTAATTAAAACAGAAAGACACTTCGTACACATGAAATATTATTACAAAAAAAAAAGGCCCCGCCGCGTCGGTCTGTCTGTACCCTTGTCACGCAAAAACTACTCAACCGATTTTGTTGTGGTTTTCACTATTAGGTAGGTTGATTCACCGGAAAGGTTTACAAGTATAAAACATGGACCTATCATGTTTAAGAGCTCAGCAACAACAGTATAAGTGAATGATGTTGGAGGAAAAGTTAGCCCTAGCGAGTTTTCATGACGTTTGCTGTCTAATCCTTCAGAGATATAACAAAGTGATGTAGGAAAGAATTGTATAGAATAAAATATTCTATAAAAAAAGTTCGCGGTAGCATTTATCTATCTCTAATAGATACGTAGTTATGAACGTATTAATGTAGATAATCAAATTATTGTAAACCCTTACACTCTTATTAATAAACTCGAAGTAGCGACGTAGTAACTAAACTGTATTTCGTCTCCATCTAACAAATCTGCAATTCATTATGATAGACGGAGACAAAACACAGTTTAGTTACTTTATTAATAAGAGTGATATTGTATATTGTAGGCATGGTGTAAGAAAGAATTTCTCTAACTTCAACCCCTAATCGGGTAAAAAAAGGGGTATTAAAATTTGTTTGGGGAAAGCTTTTATTTAATGATATTTATTTGAAACTTGTTGTGCGTCGGTGGCCGAGTGGTTAAGATGTCTGGTATTAACTAGGCAGACCACAGGTCTATTTATTTAATTTATGTACATAATCCGACAAACCACACTTAGAGGCTTTTCCATCTAAATATACCTCAACAGAACTGGCCACTCGTTAGGTATAGCTTCACAAATACCATCGGCTAAACGAGGGAAACTTAGTCTTCCTCTGGGTATCCTGGAACCGTATGACGGTTTCGGGGGCTGTAAGGCAACCCGTGAAGGTAGCAAAAAAAAATGCTTGAAAAATGCATTTCGACACAATTTTTAATCTACTTCGAAAACAAGTCACCGATTACTCCGCCACTTGTGAACCGATTTTGATGATTTCTTTTATATTCGACAGATTCTTCCGAATTGGTCCGAGGTTTTTCTCATAAAATTGGTTTACTGGTTTATCGGGATTTTTGAAAAAACTGACTTTACTGATTGACAGAAATATAAAATGCACAGATTTTGACGACTTAGTTTTTTAGATAATTTATTTATTTTCAGTAAACACTCTTGAGGTCACCCGAAAAACGCACAGCTCACGATATGAATAAAAAAACGATATCCAACTGTAAGCCATGTCAGCGGTGAATTATAGAAAAAATAAATTTACAAAATGGACGACCAATCACAAGCAAGCGTGTAATATATCAAATAAATCTTTTAACTGGAAAGATGTTTACTGTTCGAACAAAGAAAGTTTAAAAACAAAATGGCGGAATCAAAGATGGCGTCTGCAATCAAAATGGCGACTAAATTCGGGAGTTTTGATCTCATTTATACTATTGAATTTAACAGGACAATGCACAGCTGTCGAAGGTTTGTTGATTTTATTTGTAATGTATGGACGTGTATATAAATATGTAAAACTCGAAGGAAGTACTCCTTGTGGCATATATAGGTATATAGTATAGTATATAGGTATGTAGAAAGTATGAAATCCCCACATTTCCTTTTTATTAGTTTACATGTAACCCTTATAAGATCGTTCAGTCAGTCCCAGTCATTCAAAAAAATTTTAGTGTCCGCTTGGTGGTTCGTTTTCCATACAAAAATGTAATTATATAAACTAATTTTTTAGACAAAATACGCATAAAAATAATTATGTTTAATATTAATTATTTCTATTATAAAAAAGTAATTTTTTATTGATTTGGCGCAACATTAAAGCCGAAAATAGTTAAGTAAGCCCATATTTAGACATTTTTACTGATTAGTTAATTAGTTTATCTTAATTACATTTTTGTATGGAAAACGAACCACCTTAAACCGCATTTTTGATGCAATAAAACATTTAAATATATTTATTTTTTTTCATGTATCTCCCCTTTATGTAAAGTTGAGATGAAGTTTTTTAACCCCAACCCTTCTTATGAGGTTTTATTAATCATAGGTACATAAAAGTTACTAAATTAACCAGGTACGCGTGGAATAGTGGCAAGAATACTGGCTGCATTTTCCCGCTGTATCATGATGCTGATTCGTTGAGCTAGGAAGGAGTCAGCTCTCTTGTCACCTTTAATAAACTTTTTGGCATTTGAACCACACGGACCTAGAGTTTCTACACCAAACGGCACAAATTTGTAGTTTTCAATAATTGAATTATATTTGCGCCGTTTGTTAGAATCTGAGATTTCCGCCGCAGCTCCCGCTTTGATTGCTGTTTCCCTGAGATGAGACGGGGCTAATGTGTCCACGCACGTAGCATCCCATACAAGAGCCCGGCCTCGCTCCCAGGGAATCAGAGTCATACCAAAATACTCTTGATATTAAGTTTTTACGACATCTAAAGTTTCAAAGTGGTCAAACACCCTTCGTTTTAAATAAAACTACAAAAAATCTGGAATACTGCCCTTCATAAATACATATTCAAATTTTTGAGGGCATGTAGATGTGTCATATAATGTGTGAAACTCATTATTATCTTCCTTTCTTCCTTTTCTGACTCTTTCCTTCCAATTTTTCAGAGTTAACAAGTCGGATGTTAGCATCTCTTCTAGGCTATCCAACAACTTGCACATTTGGCAGCGAAGTGAGGTCATGTACCCTATCAATAACCTGTTGGTTACGAGGTGGTGTCAAGGTCAAAGGTTGTGGAGGAAGCTGGCTATTCTCCTGCTGCGTGCCAAATGAGCATGGAATAGACAAAGATTTTGATAATAGGTATGTAATAATGTTTTTTTTAACAATTGTGCACTGAAAACTTAGAAATAATTCTATTTCGTTATAGAATTTGAAGACGGTTGGTGCCGACAATGTCGACAAATTCTCGGTACCAACCGAAAAACAAGAAGTCGTCAAAATCATTCAAAAATATCTCATGGTGATATTAAAAAAAAATTTACAAAGTCAGTTTTTCAAAATTCCTGAAAAACCAGTGAAGTTTTCATGAGAAAACATGGAGCTGGTAAATCTTCAAATTTTTTGTCTACCTGAGACACCCAAGCGAAATAGCGACAACTAATCACATATAGTGTCTTTAAAAATCATTTTTATTTTCAGTATTTCATCTTCAGAATGGAAGTACAAGGTATCGCCTCCAATATTAAGACAAGTGCCTCAGAGGAACACTATGCTGAAACATGTCTTCAGGCGAAGAGTAGATGATGACGTCACTCAGGTAGGTAAATGAGTTAAATCCACGGACCTCAACCCCAGGACTTGTTGCTGTCAAATAATGATTGTGCCTAATTGATTGACGCCATTTTGGCGCTGTAGACGAAAAGGCTTTGTAGAGATGTTTGCAAAATAAACTTAAACCCTCATCAAGTGCGTACTTTTTTTAAGGGTCCGTGGCTGTGGGCCATTTTATATCTGTCAAAAATATGGCTAATCTCAATAAATTAATCCTATTTAAACAACATTGTCAAGTCAAATTGTTGATAGTTATTATTTTAAATTGGATTAAGCCATATTTTTGTTATTAAGACTTTTAAATAGCCGTAGTTTTAAACCCCTAAATAATACAAATATGGCTTAATCCCATTTGTGTTTTTCAATACACACTTAATTCCAACCGAGTGTCCCACGACACCTCTCATTAACCGAATTTCAAAAGAAGAAGGAGGTTCTCAATTCGTCGGAATTTTTTATGTTTTGGATTTTTTTTTTTGTTTGAAAGGGTATACTTCCCAGGTGATCTGATGATGGGATCCTGGAGAAATCGAGAACTCTTCAAATTTTATAGGCACACTTAAAGCGATTTGGGGTTTTTTTTTATAGTGACTTGTGCATTTGCTTTCGGAAAGCACACTATTCAGTGCATAATTTTTGAAGTCGGTACACTTTTTTTTAAACTTTATTTTTGCAATTTTTCAGGTAGATTGTGGTTTGCCAGCATCTAGAATGATTCAGAAACGTATAATAGGAGGCAGGGAAGCAAGATTCGCTGAATTCCCTTGGCAAGCCCATATTAGAATATCTGAATTTCAATGTGGTGGTGTACTTGGTAATAATTTAGTCACATTTTTTTTTTATTTACGGGTACCTTAGTTTCCCTGATTTATCCGATTTTTTTTTTATTTTAAGGACAATTTCCACATTTGGCCTGGCGACTCGTTTGTTAAAATTTGTATTGAGAAAAATTTCTGAAAAAAAAAATTTACGAATAAATAGTTATATAAAATATTTACAAAACTTTTTATTTTATTTTTTTTCTAAGATATTTTCTTTCTTCACGGATTGCCTTACAGCTCCCGAAAGCGTGTTACTGTTCCAGGGTATCCAGCGGAAGACCAAGTCTCCCTCGTTTAGGCGATGGTATTTGTGAGGCCGAGTGGCCAGTTCTGTTGAGTTATATTTAGATGGAAAAGTCTCTAAGTGTGGTTTGTCGGATTATGCACATAAGTTTTTTTATTAAAAAACCCATTGGTATATCGCCGGAATCCGGGATCGAAACCGTGGTCTGCCTAGTTAAATATCAGACGTCTAAACCAATCGGCCACCGACCCACCTTTTACTAACATATAAAGCTTTTTTTAAAGAGTTTGTACCTGTATATGTGTGTATTGAACGCGCTAATTTCAGTAACTACCAAGTCAATTTAAAAAAATACATGACCCGTTTATTATTATAACATCACGCTACGACCCAAAGGAGGGATTCCACGACACGCCTTGGTGGATAGAACACGCGCCGCGAAGACGTGTTGGGGAATCCAGTTTAATCCCGCCCGTGCTGTGATGGTTGTGATTAGTCAGTGATTAATAGGACATATTACGGCCGGCGGGAGCATTCTACCTACCGATTATCGGCTTATTGTTACTGTGACGTCTATAATACTTGACATTGGCGGAATCATCAAAACCCTGATGGAGCCATTTTGAAAAAAAAATAGAATAGAATAGATCCAAAGGAGCAGAGCAGAAACCATATACGTCAACTAATCAACTTTTTTTTACTTTCAGTATCAAGATGGTACATAGCCACAGCAGCCCACTGTGTATCAAGGGCGAGACCAAGAGATATAGCAGTGTGGTTGGGAGCTCTTGACACCAACGGTGGATCCAGTATGGCTAGGAAAGTTGGGTAAGTCAGCCAGATTGTCAACGGTCGCCATATTATGATGACAGAGATCTTAGTTAGTAAACTGGTTTAAGATTGTAAAGGCTCCCAAGAAATTAAATTGTATGAAAACGATTTTTAAAAAGGTTAGCTTTTTATTTTTTTTTAAAGGGGGTAAGGGTAGTCATCCTCACCTGGCCACGCTTGGTACCCTCTTCTAGACAACAAACGAGGCTCTGGCGATCGAGCAATGGTGGTTTAACCATAGACCTAGCTAGGCAAGTGGCTGGAAGAGGCTACAGTGAGCCTGAAGACCTAAATAGTATAAAAATGTCTGATGCAGAAGGCAAGGGGAAACCACTGCACTATTCTTCCCAAGAAAGTTAACTATGGCGAGTCAAAACAAGGTGCGTCGCGCTGAGGACCGCCATGATTGACCACGACTGCTCAGTCAAGAGCACTACGACTGAGAAGAGAGCTTTTTTGGCTCGAATCAAAATTAAACATGAGCTAATTTGCAACTAACAACCAGTCGCGCGACGGCAACTTGGTCGCTATAGCAATTTGCAACCCAGTTGTATTCAAGTTGCTCGCAATTACATTTCTAGTATGAAAATAAGTGTCAATGTCATCAAAAACTGCGTTTTACAGAAAGTCTTATGCAATCCGTTCCAGTTTCGAATCCTCCAATGACAATCATGGAAATATGGGGACTTGAAAGACCTGATGATGGACTCCAAGGTTCTACCTGAACTGTTATAGATTTTTTTTTTGGGTTGCCTTACAGCTCCCGAAACCGTTGCCGACCCCAGGGGGGACAAAGTCTTCCTCATTTAGCCAATGATTTTTTGAGGCTATACCTAACGAGTGGCCATAGATAATTCATTCAATCTTTTTACAGGGTGGTGAAAAAAATCCTTCATCCCTTATTTCAATTCCGAATGACACAACCAGATCGATATGACATAGCTTTATTAAGACTTTCAACGCCAATTACATATATGTCACATATTTTACCCATATGTCTGCCTGATTATGAATTGGAATTAAGGGGAAAGAATGGGGTAATTGCTGGATGGGGGAAGACTGACACAAGCAATAGCCACACTGGCACAAATATACTTAGGTCTGCCACTGTGCCAATTCTGAGTAAGTACCCATGTTATACCTTGCGGTGTGGCCAGAGATATCAGTAACAGTGTCCACATTAAATGGAATAGATGGCAAAGTCAGCTAGATTATCTTTTAGAAGAAGTACAGACACTTTATGTGTCCTCCGAAGCGACTTTAGCACATTTTTTTAAAAGAAAATAGGTTTTTAGCATTTTTGAGTCGAGTGAGATTTCAATTCCAAGGCTTTCTCAATTTCGAGGATCTTTTACAAATACATCTTATATCCATAACTTTTCTGGGATAAAATATTCCCAATTACTCTGTAAATAATCCACCTGTGTCACTGTAATTTAGCATATATGTAGTTACTTATTCAATATATCTAAGTGAAATAGCTGTTATTTTTTCAGTGGATTTTATTGAATAAACTTTGCCCCCGTTTTCTCTTTCATAATCTATCACAAAGCGCGCTTTTTTTGTAGCTTATTGAAAATTCAAAATAAAAACTAATTATGATTTTTTTAATTGGTCAAAAGTTGAAGGGTATAACAGCGCTTTAAAAAAAATAAGAGCTTTGTGATAGATTATGAAAAAGAAAGCCTTACACACATTTCCTATTCAATAAAATCATTGAATTTTTTTTTTTTTTTAATAATAAAATTAAAATAAAATTAATATTTAAGGGCGGCTATTTCTCTTAGATATATTGAATAAGTAACTATATGCTAAATTATATTGACACAGGTGGATTATTTACAGAGAAATTGGGATTAGTTTATCGCCATACAAATTATGTATAGGGCTCTTAAAGTAAGGTAGTGCATTATAAGGCCTGCTAAATTGTACTGTGAGCTGTCAGTTGAAAGAAATTTTAAAAATAGTTGAACGACTATTTAACACTGAATGGATAAGAGTCTGCTAATATGTCATCTTGTGCTTGTAAATAACATGGTAGTTCTATATGCTAAGTATAACTCGCACCTAACTATTTAAAGTGTTCTTTTTTACTTGTTGTTAAAATAAGTTGTCATTTAAAATTCTTGAAAGACGTTACATTAACAATTTTACATAATAATTAACATTTTTAACCTATTTTACATTTGCAGAACTAATATTAATATTTTTTTAACTCTTATAATTAACTCCCAACTCCAGCACTCAATCTGGCTTTACGCCCCCAGCAGCTATCACTTTATAAACTACAGCCAGAATTTAAATATTTTTTTTAATAATATTTTTTTTTACCTTCATCGGTCCCAGGGTACTCAGAGGAAGACAACTTCCTCATTTAGTCAATAATATTTATGAGGCTACCTTACAAGTAGAAAATCGCAGAGTCTAACAAACGTCGCAAATATAGTTTAATTATTGAACACTACAAATTTGTGCCGTTTGGTGTAGAAACTCTAGGTCCGTGGGGTTCAAATGGCAAAAAGTTTATTAAAGATATATCCCCTCGACTGATCATCTCTTCTGGTGAAAAGAGGGCTGGCTCCTTCCTCGCGATTCAGCGGGGAAATGCATCCACTATTTCACGCAGACCTGGTTTATTTAGTTATTTTTAATGTTTAGATTAGATTTAAGGTTGTATATTGTATAGAAAATAATTATTTCAGGTACAGAACAATGTATTAATTGGCACAAAATTAAACAAATTTCTGTTGAAATACATTCAGAAATGATATGTGCTGGACATTCTGACGGACATCAGGATGCTTGTCTAGGTAAACTTATTTATACTATCTATCTATCATCACGGCTTTCATCCCAAGAGGGGTAGGCAGAGACAATCGAATGCCATTTGCTACGATCCTGACATACCTCTTTCGTTTAATATTCATCATACCTGTCATACATGCTTGGCGATTATGTGTACTTTTAATATTTCGACAAATACATTTTTTATAAGTCCATTAAAAGTACACCTAGGTCGTCCTCTGCCAGCATTTCCTTTCACTTCAGCCATATAAACCTTTTTAGTCCTTCATTCTTTAAAGGTGTCCAAACCAACGTAAACTAGATACGTTTCCCTCATTTTAGTCACAGTATCATCTTTCATTCCGCATCCTTCTCTAATAACATCGTTCCGGAAGGTTTCATAGGTTTGGAAGAAGCATATGACTACCTATGCAGAACGGAATTTGTGGTGAACACTAGCGAGATAAATAAAATAAAAATAAAAAAGCCTTAATTTCTTGCTTCACTATTTTTAAAATTTTTGCAGTTTAAGAAAAACAATATATTGTATGCTATTTTTTATTTTTATATAAAAAAAAATATAAAATTTGAATTAAAATTTACTTGAAATTCACAGTTTTATGCGATTGTACAATAAAATTGCAAGAACACCTCTCAACGGATGGTAAAGGCCTCCTCCAGCGATGATGAGTGTTCTGTCTTATGGCAGTCTGACGAATTTTTTCGATCTTCTTGATCTTCAGAATACTTCTTTCCATGCTTCTTTGAGTAGTTATGATTTTATTTTTGCTTGAATGATGCTTAAGATATCGTGGCTCTCAGTCATCTTGTATCTGTCAAAAATACGGCAAATCTCAGTTAATCCTGGAAACGTGAGTTTATTTATACAACATTTCCTCACCACACAATGATAGTTATTATTTGAAATTGGATTGAGACACATTTTTAGTAATTAGGGTTCTAAAAGAGCCGTAGTTTTCGATACGAGCAGTGCCTTTGCGTTTTGGAAATTATGGCTATTTAGAACGCTTAATAATGAAAATATGGCTCAATCCAATTCAAAATAATAACTATCAACTGTGCTGGGGAAATGTTGTATAAATAAACTCACGTTTTCAGGATTAACTGAGATTTGCCATATTTTTGACAGATACAAGATGACCTTGACCACCGCCTTATCTAGATTGTTGGTGGTATTAATTTTTTATTTATTCGCGAGATACTTATCTATATTGTTTTTAAAGCCGATTAAAAAGCCCTAAGAAACAATTTATGTCTCACATAAGAATTAAACTCAGTTTTTTTAATTCCAGGTGACTCCGGTGGACCTCTAATAGTATTGGACAGTGGTAAATACTATTTAGTAGGAATCACATCTGCTGGTTTCGGGTGTGGAGTAGACCATCAACCAGGGATATATCATAATGTTAAAATAACTTCCATGTGGGTACGGGATGTCATTGGAGGAAGAAATTAGAAACTGATTTACCCATACCTAAATGGCGCTCTATAAGATTGGTAATGTCAATTAGGACGACACCAAAAAATTAAAAAATCAGTGTACTACCCGTCGGAAATATTTTGGCACCTCGAAAGAATACGCTTCTCCTAAAATTCTTTTTAAATTAAGAATTTTATTTAATTTTTTTAAATAAAAAAAAGTTAACAATAAATTGTCTAATTTTATATTTATAAATCATAATTCTATTTTTTTGCCTTAAGTAGTGTGCCGCTGCTAGGCCGCATTCTTTTGATGTGCCAAGATATTTCCGACAGGATATACCTACGTGACAAATGTGTAATTCTGTGGATTTTTCATCTTAGATGACTTGCATCTAGGCACTGCATCATGCACTGCATTAACCACAATTAATCATGTCTATTAAACACTAAAATATACTTTAAAACAGGATATTTTACAAAAAATAAGCTGAATTTCTACTGACGCTAGGCTGTTACAGTATTCAAAAAACGGTCTCATCTATCTGTCTCGCTTTAACATACGCGTATATATGCGCTTTCTCTTTTGTATTTCCAATCTAGTAGAGCGCCCGAGCGACTAAACTAAATCTATTGTTTTACCAATATAATCGAGGAAACTAATTTGAATATTTTTGTTTTCTATGTGCCAAATGAGTTGAGAAATATGGCAGAATGGCTACATTACCTAAATAATGCCGTCGTTTTGTCGTCTGTCGGCAAAACTTTTAAAATTTATTATTAAAAAATCTTTGCATAAGAAAAAAAAATTTCAAATAATTTCTTACAATAACTATAAATTACTTTACTTGCCAAACTCCTTTTACTCGTACCAGTGCAAAAATCTGCGATCTATGGAATATCTTGGTATTAATCTACAAATCAATACATCCGTGGTCCTACGACAGACCACACTTAGACCCAACAGAACTGGCCACTCGTTAGGTATGGCCTCACATATACTTACAAGTATATTTCTTTTAATTCTTGTAGTTTATTTACAGAACACACACATTTGACAAACTTAATATTTCATACTTATGGTGCAAAAAGCTGTAGCCAAGAAAATACATTGGTTAATTAAGGCTTGGTATGATGAAAGAAAGACGAAGCAAATATATAAAGATGTAGTACCGAAAATACCAACAAGGAAAGGACGACCAAGACGAACGTTCATTAATAAAATATCTGATGTCCTTAAAAATGTCAAACTAAAAATAGACTTATGAAATGTATGAATGTGGATGAAGCAGGAGAAGTATGCAAAGATCGAGAGAGAAGTGGCGCTCCATACTCTCTGCCTGCCCTTTTGGAAAACAGGCGTGAAGGCATGTGTGTATTGTTTGGCCTACTCGTTTCTGCGAAGTGTTTGACTTATTTTTTCTAATCATTTTTTGTCAAAATATCTCGTTTTTTATAACTTTAGGGGTTCCCTTACGGTTCCCGGAACCGCGTTATTAGACCACAGGGTACACAGCAGACGATCAAGTCTCCCACCTTTTTTTAGACTTGTCTTAAATTATTTGGTAAACTTTTTTAAATTTTTTTTTTTAGTTACGGGTTGCCTTACAGCTCCCGAAACCGTGTTACGGTTCCAGGGTACCCAACGGAAGACCAATTCTCCCTCTTTTTGCCGATGGTATTTGTGAGGCTATACCTAACGAGTGGCCAGTTCTGTTGACATATATTTAGATGGAAAAGCCTCTAAGTATGGTTTGTCGGATTATGTACATAAGTTTTGAATTAAAAATTATTTACATGACCGGGATCCGGGATCGAATACGTCTTAATCATTCGTCCACAGACGCATCCATATCTTTTATTGTTAATTTTTTAAATAACAGTTTAAAAATCTGATTATTAGTTCTGCAAATGCAAAATAGGTTAAAAATTAATTAATATATAAAATTTTTGTTATGTCGTCTTCTAAGAATTTTAAATGACAACTTATTTAAAAATAATTTTTTACCAAATAAGACAAGGCTAGAAAATTAACATGATATAATTTTATATTATGTGATGATCCTATGTCAACCAGTGTGCAGTTATTTTAAGTAGTACAAAATTGGTGCATATTGTTACGAGCTAGGGTTCGAAGAGATTTAAAATACCGATTAAATAGACAAACTTTACTTTAACACCACCAAAAATACAGTTAAATAAATGAACACTATAGAATAACACTTATTCGCACTAAATTCCACTTCACTGTTTCGCTTTGGTCGCTCTGATTCGCACTGTGTTCCTTGTGGCAATGATCCTCTGTTTATCCACCGAACATTTGAGAAACGCCGAGATTGTTGTACAAAGTTGTAGACGCGCCTCGATGCGGCTCGGCGCCAAATACCTACACACCGACCGCGGCCGATTTTGGTACCTATGGCTAGGCGCATACGGTCCATTTTCGTTTGCAGTTGATTCTCTCTGGATCCTTCTAGAGACGTCTGTCGACCTTGATGTGTTTAGGTGCGATTTAAGTACCTATTCGTTACAATATCTTTTTTGCCACGAGCAAGTATTGAACCTACGTCCCCCCTTTAATATACAAAGTTCTGTAGATCTCATTTTATATGTAGAAAAAAATATGTACAAAATATTTTATAAAATAATCTAATCTAATACATAAAAATTAATATTTGTTTGTTTGTTTGTATTCTATAGACTCAAAACTCAAAAATTATAGTTGTATTTGATAGTCCAATTTTTGAGGAGCTAATTAACATCACGCTACCTACCCTAAGTGGGTGAATTGTATTCCTAAAGTCAATCATCATTCGTCCAATCGCCGGCGGTAATACGGTCCAACGAAATCGACCACAGACTCGTCCAATTCTTATCGCACCATCCGTTTTCAAATCGTTGTATTTGTGGTTGATTTCGATGACCGGAACGATCTGTCACACACACACACATCCACACGCCTTTTTTTAATCGAATATTGTGTGTCTGTGTGGATGAGTGAATTGCATGTGATAGTATGATTTACATTGCTAATGTGTGGCGTCTTCAATCTCGATCATACGGCGGCCGGACCGAAAATTATCTGTGAGATAACGGACCAGTGCGTGGTCTACTTTATAATAAAATAGTTTGTTCCCTGTCATTCAATATATGAAGTATTTCTTTTACCAGGGAACTCTATGGCAACCTCCCATTCCAATATAGACATAGACTTTCTTTGTGGACTTCAACTCTTTTTGTCTCAAACTAAAATTGGCATACCTACTTTGTTTATATCCTGAATATGGCCTATGTTCTACGGAAGCTAATTTTCCTGCAAGTTTCATCCGAATCTGTTTAGCTGTTAATAATTGTGCAACAAAACAGACAGACGTCCAAAATTTCACATTTATAATAGAAGTAGAATTGTGTTCTACCTTAAAACATAGTATACCTACTATCTATCTATCATCACGTCTTTTATCCCAGGAGGGGTAGGCAGAGACAATCGAATGCCATTTGCTACGATCCTGACATACCACTTTCGCTTCTTTAATATTCATCAACCTTTCATACATGCTCGGCAATTGTGTGTACTTTTAATATTTCCATCGATCAATATATTTTTTATATGTTTAATAATTACCTTTTAAAAAAAAGTGTACCGACTTCCAAAATGTGCTTTCCGAAAGCAAATGCACAATACAAGTCATTATAAAAAAATACCCAAATCGCTTCAAGTGTGCCTATAAAATTTGAAGAGTTCTCCATTTCTCTAGGATCCCTCCATCAGATCCTGACCTGATGACCATGGGACCACCTGGGAAGTATACCCTTTCAAAAAAAAATCCAAATCGGTCCAGGCATCTTCAAGTAATCGGGGAACATACATAAAAAAACATAAAAGATTCCGTCGAATTGAGAACCTCCTCCTCCTTTTTTTATGTCGGTTAATAAAAGTACACCTAAGTCGTCCTCTGCCAGCATTTCCTTTCACTTCAGCCATATAAACCTTTTTAGTCAATCTTTCATCCTTCATTCTTTCAACGTGTCCAAACCAGCTGATTCCAATAAAGCTGATTATATTCATATTTTTGACAGATACAAAATGACCTTGACCACCGCCCCTTAAAGGAGTTCATGGTTGGACATGATTGAATATAAGTTTGGTTCCCAGTCCAACCATGTAGTAGAAGTTGTGTTAATTTGACGCATTTGACCTTGACAAAATCAACTTAAATTACTTTTTTTTTTTATATTGAATAATATTAGTAGTGCTTTTGTGATCTCTTTTTTAAATAAATTGTATACTTGTTTTTATTTGTGCTATTTTATTACACTGTTCAAAAATATTTTTTTTGTTTTATTTATTTATTGGCATTCCACCCCTGGCTTCGCCCGTGTAAATTATCAAACTTATTTTTTATATTTAAGTACATAATCCGACAAATCACACTTAGAGGCTTTTCCATCTAAATATATATAGGTATAGCCTCACAAATACCATCGGCTGAAAGAGGGAGACTTGGTCTTCCACTGGGTACCCTGGGACCGATAACACGGTTTCGGGAGCTGTAAGGCAACCCGTAAAGGATAAAAAAAGAATAGTGGAGCTTTCTATCCAGGGTCCATAAATTACCACCTGCAAACAAACAAATACCTCTTCTACAACTTTTCCCTTCTACTTACCCGCGTTCTATCTTTATGAATATATAGCCATAGTACAAAATTTTCTAGTTTAGTAAATATTTTATCTACCATCACGCCTTTTATCCCATGAGTGGTATGCCATTTGCTACGATCCTGACATACCTCTTTCGCTTCTTTTACATTCATCATACCTTTCATACATGCTCGGCTATTATGTGTACTTTTAATATTTCCATTGATCAATACATAGTACACCTAGGTCGTCCTCTGCCAGCATTTCCTTCAATTCAGCATGAAAAAAACAAACGCAAAATATTTTATTATAGGAAGAAAATTTTGGCAGCGGGTAGGAATCGAACCCGGGACCTCCGGTTTTAAGTCCACCGTCCTACCAATTAGGCTATCGACTACCTATCACTGACATAGGTTCTTCTTTTATATTCATACACCTACACCTAGGTCGTCCTCTTCCAGCATTTTCAATTCTGCCAAATAAATCTGGGGTGGAAACTCTGGGTCCGTGGGGACCTAGCGCATGTCACCTCTATAAAGAAATCGTCAAAAGATTGGTAGACGTGTCCCAAAGAGCTGACTCATATTTGGCTCAAAGAATCAGCATCGCCAGCCAGCTTTATGGGCACTCTCCCAGAAGGCAGCGATCTTGATGATTTTTTTTATTTATAGGTTTATTTGTATATATATGTATGGCACTTAGCATAATAGATATAGTTAGTTGGAAGACTGGACCATAGATGTAGCGGCTCTCTACTAGATTGGTAATGTCGCGATTAGAACGAAGCCAAAAAATTAATACATCAGTGTGCGTGACAAATGTGTAATTCTCCGCATTTTTCATCTTAGATGACATCAGGTACTGCACCACGCACTGCATTAACTATAATTAATCACTATTCTATATATTAAACACTAAATTATATTTTAAAACAGAATATTTTACAAAAGCGAAATTACTACTGACGCTAGGTTGTTACAGTATTCAAAAAGCGGTCTCGTCTGTCTGTCTCGCTTTAACATACGCGGATACAGGGTGTCCAGTAAGTAAACCTTGCAACCAGAGATAGACCAGGTCTGGAGCATAACGTCACGAAAATTTGACCTTAATAAAAGTCGCATGGTTTTCAAGATTTTTGCAATTTTAAAAATTCTAGGAAAATCACACCCTTTGACCAGTATTTTGCTTGCCCTGACTACATACAAATGAACCTTAATTTTTATTCTGTTTTTTTTTGCAGTGTACTCTTGAATAATGGTATTATTAACTTACATCATAATTTCTCCAGTAACATTGATAGTTCCGTCGGAAAAAACATTTTTTTCCTCTAGTTAAGACTACCAAGTTTATATCACACGATTTCAACCTCGCATTATGAAAAAAAAATGTACTTAGCAATGAGTGGCCACTGATCCTGAAAATTTTCTTAATTTGTCCAAATTCTAAGCCGGTATTACATACCGCGTTTATATTTATAAAAATAAATATATTGCTAATTTAACGGGAAAGGAGCTAATTTTCAATAAACTGACTTACTTCAAAATTATTTTAATTTAATAAATCGATACAATATCTATTGTAACAAGCATTTGGATACATACCCAATGAAAGAGAATTGATAATTTGAAAAAAAAATAACAAATAAAAAAACAAAAACAAAAAGTGTACCGCCAAACGTATGCACTGATAAGTGTGCTTTCCGAAAGCAAATGCACATTGCACAATTCACTATAAAAAAAAATCCCAAATCGCTTCAAGTGTGCCTATAAAATTTGAAGAGTTCTCCATTTCTCCAGGATCCCATCATCAGATCCAGACCTGATGACCATGGGACCACCTGCAAAGTATACCCTTACAAACAAAAAAAAAATTTCCTAATCGGTCCAGGCGTCTTCAAGTAATCGGGAAACATACATAAAACAATAAAGATTTCGACCAATTGAGAACCTCCTCCTTCTTTTTTGAAGTTCGGTTAAAAACGGTTATTTAATTTATAAACTGACTACAACACGGCCACGGCTTAGTGTGAATTTCCGAGAAACAGACACAAAAGTAAGTAAGATTGGTGGGTGAATAATAATTTTATTTTTTGTGACTGATTTCTTCGCATACGTACGCTTATCAAAACTTTTTTTTTACTTTTGGATTTCTCTGATTAACGACGACTGCTTGCTTGTGTGGTACTTTGTGTTGCTTAACGATTTGGACATTATTGTATGGTGATCTACGACGACTTGGCGCTTCTCTGTTGCTTCGGGCTGCAAAATGCCACTTGTTCGAACACTTGTTGTGAAAATAAAAATATTAACAAAATGTTGTTTTTTTTTAATTCTCAATTCTCTTTTGTTAGGTATGTATCCAAATGCTTTTTACAATAGATTTTGTAAAGATTTATTAAATTAAAATAATATTTATTGAAAATTAGCTCCTTTCCCTTTAGATTAGCAATATCTTTATTTTTATAAATGTAAACGCGGTATCTAATACCGGCTTAGAATCTGGACAAATTAAGCAACTTTTCAGGATGAGTGGCCACTCATTGCTAAGTACATTTTATTTTCATAATGCGGGGTTGAAATCGTGTGATATCAACTTGGTAGTCCTAACTTGAGGAAAAAAAATGTTTTTTCCGACGGAACTCTCAATGTTACTGGAGAAATTATGATGTAAGTTAATAATACCATTATTCAAGAGTACACTGCAAAAAACAGAATAAAAATTAAGGTTCATTTGTAGTCAGGGCAAGCAAAATACTGGTCAAAGGGTGTGATTTTCCTAAAATTTTTAAAATTGCAAAAATCTTGAAAACCATGCGACTTAATTTTCATGACGTCATGCTCCTGACCTGGTCTATCTCTGGTTGCAAGGTTATTCATTACTTACTGGACACCCTATATATGCGCTTTCTCTTTTGTATTGCCAATCTAGTAGAGCGCCCGAGCGACTATACTAAATCTATGTGCTGAACCGATTTGGTTTTTTTTTTTCTTCACGGGTATTTGTATGAACTCAAGACCATAATAGGGGATGAAAAGTAATATGGGCTTCAGGGGCTAAGCCCGGGGTGGAAAGCTAGTAGATAGATAAATAAAATGCAATGTCCTTATAGAAATTTAGAATTCCACTAACTTTATCCTATTCATACCGATTTTCATCCCTTTATCAAATTTCATCAAAATCGGTTCAGTGGTTTAGCCGTAAAATCGTAACAGACAGACAGACAGAGTTACTTTCGCTAATATAATATAGTAGGTATTAATTATAATTAAATGCTGTGCATTTTTTTTATGCTCATAATAGCAAGTAAATAGTCTGAAAGAAAGGAAAATTTGAAAAGTTTTTATGTATGTTCCCCGATTACTTGAAGACGCCTGGACCGATTTGGAATTTTTTTTTGTCTGAAAGGATATCCTTCCCAGGTGGTCATCAGGTCAGGATCTAATGATGGGATCCTGGAGAAATCGAGAACTCTTCAAATTTAATAGGCACACTTGAAGCGATTTGAGTATTTTTTTATAGTTTGCTTTCGGAAAGCACACTTTTCAGTCCTAAATTTTTTAAAAGGCAATTTTTCTATGTGATTTTTGTATGAACTCAAGACATAGGAGGTGACAGTTAATATGGGCACCACGGGCGAAGACGGGGCGAAAAACTAGTATAGAATATTTTAATAATCCACGTACAGTTTTATTGTATTGTAGAATAAAGATAATTGTCATTAGACTGAGATAGTAATACAAAGCTTAGTATGTATGAGTGAAAGGAAATAACATCACGGAATACTTTCGACTTAAATGGACACAGTTTTTAACTATGTGGATCAAGTTGATTTTCTTAATAAATATAACCTTTATTTAATAGCGATTAGAGTCTAAGTTCAATTAAATACTTTAATCTTTAATAAAACTGGTTAGGTGGCGTTTTATATGAATTTCAAACTTAAGGCAATATAAACAAGAGTCATATTTATTTAATATTAAGTTTGCAAGGAAATTGTAATTCAAATGTCAAGCCCGCCAGTTTGCGAGAATGTTGTGTCGGTACGACAACGCATTCTAAGTTCGAATTTTAAAATTTCGAATGGTTTTTCTTTTTAAATTATATTATAAGGAAAGTAAAATGACAGCAAAGAGTTTGTGTTGTTTGTTTTTAACTATTTTAGTGGGGGTACTTGACGGTCAAAGTTCTGGTGGTAAGTAAAAGTGAATGGTTTATAAACGCAAGACCTTATAAAGGATTAAAACTTAAGAGATTAAATGTACAACTTTCAAGGATTTATGATATATTAGGTTTTTTTTTTTAATTAAATATTATACGGTCTATATCATGCATAATACCTACTTACTTATCGAAAAAGATAATGGTATCAGTGTTTCATTTGGCTAATTTTATGTTATTTAATTTTTAACCTAATACCACTTGAAAATCAATGCTGAAATTAGGATTAAATATTGTCTATGGCTAGGATAATTAAATGAAAAAAATATCTATCTATCTATCAATCATCACGCCTTTTATCCCAAGAGGGGTAAGAAGAGACAATAGAATACCACTTGTTACAATCCTGACATACCTCTTTCGCTTCTTTTATATTCATCATAACTTTCATACATGCTCGGCTATAGTATGTACTTTTAATATTTCCATCGATCAATACATTTTTTAATGTTCACTAAAAGTACACCTAGGTCGTCCTCTGTCAGCATTTCCTTTCAATTCAGCATGAAAAAACAAACGCAAAATATTTAATTATACATTTAAATAAAACACGAATTAAAAAGGCACCACATTTTGTTGTTTATGACAGTAATAAATTTTATCAATTACCTAATAAATAATATTTGTTCCTAAAATAGTAGATCTGTCACCTAAATTGAATCACCAAATAATATTAAAACGCTTACCTAAATATTAATTAAGAATTACTTGGAAATAATATCAATCATCTAATAATTATATTGAGTTTCAAAATAATAAAAGTGTCACTAAAACTGAATCAACAAACAATATAAAAATTGTTTAACCTATACTAACCTAACAGACTATAGAAAAAATTTCGCCGCCATTGACACTGCCCTGCTATGCTATGGTCACTTTAAAAATCTTTATTGTGATTCATACAAAATGCCGAATGCACTGACTCACTAGAGTCAGTGCATTCGGCAAATTTCACAGAAAACTTACTTGCCTGATCTGTAGAACTGCGCTAATCTTAAGGACCCTATGTCTTCCTTCTCACCCATATTTCCTATTCAATAAAACCCATTGAAAAAAACCGCTTTTCACTTAGATATATTCAATAAGTATCTATATGCTAAATTACAGTGACACAGGTGGATTATTTACAGAGAAATTGGGAATAGTTTATCCCATACAAGTTTAAATTATTTTAATTGTAATTTTTTATTGAAATGTGTGAAGTGTAATAATATCATATAATTAAATAAATAAAAGAATACTATATTACGAATTTTAACTAACTAAAAATTAAAAATATATCAATTGTTGTCCAATAGTTCCCATCACGCTGCATAACCGAGTTGGATGGCGATGCCTATACGTTGAGCAAAATAGCTGCCAGCTCAAGGAGTCGATTAATAGCCCTCTGGGCTAGAGTCTCTGGGTCCCACGGACCTAAAATCTATACATAAAAAAGTTTATGAATATTATAAAATAGGAGTCAGCTTTTAGTGAATCAAATCGGTAAGGGCGCTATTTTGAATTCAGAGCGGAGTGAAGGATTCTAAAGTAGAATCCTAAGCACAGCGAGGGATTCAAAGTACAACGCTCGAGGGAAAAATTTAATAATTTTGCGGCCGGATGATACACTCTGCTTTTTCATCTCCCTCTATCTGAAAAATAAATAAGAGGCTCTTTTAGATAGGTACAACTCATAAATATATTTATTTAAAAGTAAAAACTTTGCCATAATTTTAAATTGACCTATCTATCTATCATCACGCCTTTTATCCCAAGAGTGGTAGGCAGAGACAATCGAATGCCATTTGTTACAATCTTGAGGTATACTCTTTCGCTTCTTTTATATTCATCATACCTTTCATACATAATCGGCGATTGGGTGTACTTTTAATATTTCCATCGATCAATTTTTATATGTTCAATAAAAGTACACATAGGTCGTCCTCTGCCAGAACTTCCTTTCACTTCAGCCATATAAACCTTTTTATTCAGTCTCAGACATCTCCCAAATCCATTTAGCCATTTCGTCCTGATAGAATGACAAAATTATAAACCACACGTACATACCTAACGTTAACGTGTCGAAATTTTTATTATGCTATAATATCCATAGTTCAAAAAAACTAATAATTATCTTTATTCTACGAATGTTTACACAATGCAATTGAATTTATTTGTCAAGAATTTTATAAATAACATTTCCGTTTATAAGGTCAACTGACCAATAAAATTGGAACAGGTTTTTTATTGTGGTCAAAAAAAATCTACTTGCCATGTATCACATTTAGAAAGGTCAGATATTATGATCAGAAACACTTCTGAGTATCTTTGTGATTTTCCAACATAGCAAATACACTATTAATGGGTTCGGTGTGTCCCGAGAGACCAAGTAACAGTGTCCACTTGTTGCCAGTTGTTCATATTAAACAGAACAGGTGGCAAACCTATTGTGGACCTAGACGAACTATCTTTTCGAAGCACGATAAGTCTATTTTAATATTCATAAAGGAAATTGGTGCCCAGCATTTTTGGCATGTGTGAGATTTGAACCTGGGTCTTCCCCGTTTTAAGTCCAAACAATTACCGTACCACTCTAAAAAAAATGTTTATTTGTTTGCTGATTCTCTCAGAATTTGTGTCCAAAAAATCGCCCCCGCTTTTGGGATTATTTCTTATTATCAAGAGATAGGATTTTAGGGATCAGTACTCAAAGGGTGCCAACAGGAACCCTCTATTAATAAGGCTCCGCTGTCCGTCCGTCCATCACAGGGCTGTATCTTGTGAACTTTCTTGTGAAATGTAATAGGTAGAAACTTGAGAAATTTTCATATATATTACTATGGCCGCTATAACAACAAATAATAAAAATAAAATAAACTTAAAAATTATAGGGGGTACCCATACAAGAAACGTGTTTTTTTTAGGCGTTTTTGCTCGATCTTAATAATGACAATACATACAAAACAAATAATAAAAAACGGTCAAATGTGAGTCTAATTTATTCCTGCGCCATACAGGCACAGGGGCGTCAAACTTGGTCTGAGCTAAGTGCATACTATTGAGTGTCCAGTCCTTCGTGTGAGAGTCCGTCTCGCACTTGGCTTGTTTTTTTCTGATACTGTCTTTTTATCAAGAACCGCATTTCAGTGTTTCTACTCGTCTCGTTTCTTAGTCAATTTTATTTATTTGTATATGTTCGTTTGTCCTCCTTTCACGTCAAAACAGAGCAAGGGTTCGACATAATTTTTTTTTCTCTGATTCTACGTCATGTCAAGGCGACCGACGCACGCGTTTCGTTGTGACATGATGGGGAATCCAGTTTTAATCCCGCCCTCGCTGTGATAGTTGTGATTAGTCTGTGATTCAAGATCATCTTAGCTACCAATAAAACGGCATATTGATACTATAGAGGCTATAATACTTGACATTGGCAAATCATCGATTAACATTGGTAAAGGAAGAAGATTTTTTGCTCATAGATAGTTGAAGGACCGGAGAATTACATAATTTACTTTCTATCCCGGAAATCCTTCCACGCACTGGTCCGATATCTCACAGAAAATTTTCGGTCCGGCCGCCGTATGATCGAGATTGAACACAGGCCACACATTAGCAATGTAAATCATACGATCTAGATCACATGCAATTCAATCACTCACACAGACACACAAGATTCGATTAAACAAAGGCATGTAGATGTGTGTGTGTGACAGATCGTTCCGGCCATCGAAATCAACCACAAATACAACGATTTGAAAACGGATGGTGGGCCGCGCGTACAAGACTTGGACGAGTCTGTGGTCGATTTCGGTGGACCGTATTGGACGAATGAGTGGGCACCTTAAATTTTCCACAGGCGAAGTTGAGGTGGAATGCTAGTGGTATAAAAAATATGGTAGCATCGTGCATAAAAACTAGTACAAACCACGCACGGTTACCTTTAAGGGACAAAACGACATTTTAACTGTATTATATTAATTTTGGTGTTCTTAGAGCGTGTAATAACAAGGTATACCTACTACCTGTCACAATCTTTTTTCTTCGCGAGTGGCCTTACAGCTCCCGTAACCCAGGGGATGACCAAGTCTCCCTCTTTTAGCCGATGGAATTTGTGAGGCTATACCTAACGAGTGACCAGTTATGTTGACGTATGAGATATAAAAGCCTCTAAGTGTGGTTTGTCGGATTATGTACATAAGTTTTCAATTTTTTTTTTCAGGTCCACCTCACAGCAAAGTGGTAGTCTGCTATGTGGCGGCCTGGGCTGCATACAGGCCATCTCCTGGTGCCTTCGATATAGACAAACTTGATCCATCATTATGTACACATTTGGTATACTCCTTCGCAGGACTGGATGACACCTCCAATTCTATAAAATCTTTGGGTAAGTTAAAATTTTCATTATCTCTTAATTTTGATAGCAAGGAAAGCTAGACTTACGACTTATATATAGAACAAATGTGAGTGGAACAGTTGATCGATGGCACTCCAAAAGGCAGGCCACGAATCCCGCAGGTTTTTCACCTCTCCAGCTCGAAAAGAGCGCTTTTGGTGTACAATTTGCTTGCGAATTTCAAATACCACCTTTTGGAATTAGAAAAAAATAAACAAGGCGATTGTTCGTTTCTTTAGAAACTCAATTTAACTGATAGGCACAACTTTTAATATTGTTATTTTTTAAGTTTTATAAGGGGTTTGTTAGCTATAATAAACATACTTATTGTTAAATATTGTGTTAATTGTTTTTCTTACCTATAACCTATAACACTTTTCTCGATAGTAGAGGTGAAAAGTTGTATGTTTCACACGAGAGCAAATTTTTCAAATTTCGTCGTTGCATTTGAAGTCGGTTGGTGCCAAATTAGGCTACAAAATAAATAGATTATAAAGAAGATCTGTTCAATGTTCTTTATGTTTGTAATTTGGCACCAATTGTCTTTAAATTCAATGACGAAATATTTATTTATTTCGTTATTTTCAATGTACAATTTTTGAAGTCGGTGTACTTATAGTTTCTTTAAAAATAAATTTATTTTTCCCTTTTAAGATAATATAACATCATAACAAAAATAAATCATCGAAATCGGCATACATTTCATCGACTTATGACAAAAATATGACAGTTTTACAAAATATCAGTAAAACTACTAAACCAATTTTCATCAAAACTTAAATGGAACCAATCTGATAGAAATTCTCTGTCAATTAAAAAAGAAACAATCAAAATCGGTCCTAAGAACTTAACATTTCTTCCTTTTTTTTAAGTTGGTTAAAAAAATCATCTTCATTGAATATTGCAGATCCATGGCAAGATTTAGAGAAAGATTATGGTAAAAACGGCTACAAAAGAATGGTTGCTTTAAAGGACAGATATCCGCATCTAAAAGTTACCATAGCTATAGGAGGCTGGAACGAAGGGTCTCTCAAATACTCCATTATGGCTGAAGACCCAGATAAAAGGGCTAAATTCATCAAAAGTGCATTACACTTCTTACAGTAAGTTTCTTTAATTAAAATGTCTGGTATTGTACCAATGGGTTTTATAATTAAAAACTTATGTACATAATCCGGCAAAGCACACTTGGAGGCTTTTCCATCTAAATATACCTCAACAGAACTGGCCACTCGTTATGTATAGCCTCGCAAATACCATCGGCTAAAACAGGGAGACTGGAACCATAAGGCAATCTGTGAAGAAAGATAAAATGAGCGAGCCTGACAGTAGTAACATCTGACATCTCACCTTGATACACGCACACTGTTGGCTGACAATACCAACCTCTCGGAAAATGGGTTGGTACCATCTGACAGCCAACTCTAACACCGCGCATTGGTCAAATCAAATAGCGCGCGCTTCCCCGGCTTCCTGTTACACACTTCCGTCCCTTTTCACAGATTGCAGGAAAGCGAGAGGTAAGATGTTACTCATAAAAAAAGGAGATGAGCTCATTGGCTAAAAACACACACACAAACACACACCTTCACAGCTTTTAATACTTTGCGGTGTGGCCAGAGACACCAATAAAGAAATAGTTGAAGGAAATCCGTAAAATTCTATGTTTGAAGGATGGGAAGGTAATATCACGCTACATCCCAAAGAAGCGGAATCGTCAAGCAATCATCATTGTCCCGATATCAGTAAAACTAAAAATAAAATAATAACTGAAAACAGTGAATAAAAAGCACTTTTACTCACTGTTTTGGTGTTTGAATTTAGAACAGACCAATACATTCGACCTCCATCTCAATGCTATATAACCTCCTTGCTTAAAAAATACTCTATACAAACTCCTTGTGCTCGAGATTTTATTGGTCGACATTTTCGACAAAGAGTTTAGCATTAGAATAAAAACTGTTTTGTGTTCTTTGCTGTCATTAGTAAATAGGCGCTATTTTGAATACTGTAAGTTGTACGAACACCTGTTATTGTTACATCGATTGAAAATGCATTCAAGTGATGAAGAAGATGTGTTACCTTCCTTTTTTCTTCATTAAATGTCTATTTTCGCTTAAATCTTTCTTTTTCTCGTAGTCATGGTATAATCTTGAATAAAACGGATTTATATCGAGGACCATGAACCACTTGCGTCGCTTAGGATTCTAACACATGAATCCATGCATCACTCCTCAGTCGTTACAATCATTCGCTTACAGTGATTATATGGGGCTCGCATTAAATCCGTCCTTTAATTCACTTGTTACATAATATACTATTCTTTTTTCAGAATGTTCAAATTTGACGGTCTGGATTTAGATTGGGAATACCCTTCAAGGAGAGATGGGCGTCCTCAAGACAAACTTAACTATGTAGCATTAGTTAAGGTAATATTTAATTTTTAATTATTTAATTTACTTTCATCTTTTGATATATGGCAGCAGTGCTGACTTATCGTCGCAATTGGCCATGCTACATATTTATGATATACTTTTTTTATAATTTATTTAGAAAATATAGCCCATATTAAGAAACTAATTTCGATATTTTTGTTTTTATCCATTGCGTCTATTTGTAATATATTTTAGAAATTTTACCCGCGAAAAGTAAACGTGACGTCACAAGAAGTGGAACAGGATTAAATAATCTTGGCCACTATACATAAAAAAGTGACAGTCAATCAAATTAACGTCAACCAAACGTCAGTCAAGGCCGACTAACCTAAAAATTACTCGTGTTTATAATTATTTAAATTGCTAATAGTTTTTTTAATTGGCAAGTAAATAGTGTTTCATCCCGTCATGTCCTAATAATAAAGAAAATAATCACATGTGAAATATAAATTTATAAAGATGTCACTCAAAGATTGACGATTACCCTTTTTTTGTAGGCAAAGGTATTTTTTTCATACCGACGTCATACATACCTAGGTCAAATGAAGGTTATTGTTTTTTTATTGAATATCTTAAAAAGTATAGACCTAATTTAAAATCTGATAAATAGAAATTGTACTGAAAGCTTAGATCTCGAAACGGTTTCGAGATCTTCGTTCCTGTTCAAAAAGTTAGCATGGCCAATTCTGCCAGTCTCCACTGTTTAATCTTGTGCAATAGTAAGCCGATAAATCGGTAGCTAAGATTATCCCACCGACTGTGATATGTCTTATTAATCACTGACTAATCACAACCATCACAGCGTGGACGGGATTAAACCGGATTCTCCATCACGTCTCCGCGGGCGCATGTTCTATTCACCAAGTGGTACTTTTAGTCAGCGCGTTAGTAGAGATTGACCCAAAAAATACTTTATGTATTAAATAAATGGTTAATAAAAAAGGTGCTTCGGTGGCCGAGTGGTTAAGACGTCTGGTATTAACTAGACCACGGGTTCGATCCTGGATGCCCGCCATGTACCAATAGTTTTTTTTATAATTAAAACTTATCCGACAAAACACACTTAGAGGCTTTTCTAAAACTATACCTCAACAGACTATGGTCACTCGTGAGCTGTAAGGCAACACATGAAAAAAAAAATCTTCATGATTGTTATTTACACTTTTTACTTTTTATCAAACACTGTAAAAATATGAATAAAATCGTCTAGATTGAAATGAAATTTATCCTTTGTAGACCAGTATTAGAAAATCTTTCAAAATGCTTGGGTATAGGTACAAACTTTTCAGTAGATTTTACAGTAAAACTTAGCCGATTCTTTGCTAATAAAACCATTTATCATAACATTACAGGAACTAAAAGAAGCATTCGAGCCGCACCATTACATTTTAACAGCGGCTTTGGGCGCTGGTAAGGAAACCATGGAAGCTGCGTATGAATTGGCAAAACTTAGCAAATACTTAGACCTGATACATATGATGTGCTACGATTACCATGGTACTTGGGACGGTGTAGTCGGAGCTAATGCACCTTTGAGAGCTGCAGGAGAAGATGATGTTCTTAGTATTGTATGTTTTTTTCCTTTCTTTCTTCGCGGGTTGCCTTACAGCTCCAGAAACTGTGTACCACTGTGTTCCAGGGTACCCAGCTGTCTTCCTGTTTTAACCAATGGTATTTGTGAGGATATACCTAACGAGTGGCCAGTTCTGTTGAGGTTTAGATGGAGAAGCCTCTAAGTGTGGTTTGTCGTATTATGTTGTTTTAACTAAAAAATGTATTCTACCAAATACTAACCCTGGCCAAGAAAATTAGAATTTGTCTTAAAAAAAATTTTTCAAGGTGGTGAAATATACTTTTTTTAAATATTTCGCCTCTTCCCGTTTGACAGCTAGGGAATTAGGTGTGGGGGTCATACTTCCTCCAAAATCCCGTTTTTTTTTTACCTAGACATGTAACTGATGATTAAACTTTTTAATTTCTATTTTTACAGGAATACACAATAAAATATATGTTGGCACATGGAGTGAGTCCATACAAAATGGTATTGGGCTTAGCTATGTATGGGAGAAACTTCATACTAAGTAACCCGGATGTAAATAATGTTTTTTTTGGAAAAACCCCAGCGCAAAGTGTTGGGTTTAAAGGACCGTTTACAAGGGAAAACGGGTTTTTGGGTTACAATGAGGTATTTATTTAATTTTGCTTCACGGTCACCTTTATACGGCTCCCGAAAACCGTCTATGGCCCGTTTCCACTAGCCTGGCAGAATCGAAACCAAGTTTTTTTTTTGAAAAGAATTTAAATTCTCCTCTAAAGGATTCGATTCGATTCGACGAGGTTAGTGGACGCGAGCCTTTAACGGCCCCAGGGTAGCCAATGATCATATTTGAGGCTACCTCCTTCCTCCAGTTTCTGAAATGAGTGATATTCTACGCGAAAGTTGGGATGTCTGTTGCTCTTGAGTAAATATTTTTTGTCCTGGGTTAATACATACGCTACTTTTTATCCTTCACAAATCAAAATTCAATATAAATAAAAAAAGGCCTACTGAAATAGTTATCAACAAACTTTTTTTTTATGTATTTATTTTCTAATGAATATAAATAATTAAAATATAGAAAAAACCTTAAAATTAAATATATTTAGGTAAAGTTAGGTCCGCGTGGGATGGTGGCAAGAATACTGGCTGCATTTCCCCGTTGAATAGCGATGCTGATTCGTTGAGCCAGTCCTCTTGTCACCATATTCTCATGGGGATATTTCTTTAATATTTTTTGTCATTTGAAGCCGCTCCCGCTTTGGTTACTGTTTCCCTGATTTAAGAGTCAGAGTCAGGCAGGTCTCAAGAATAATTCCCGTAGGTTCAAGGCCCTTTTTTCTTTATCAAACTTTGTTCTAATTCCACATGACTGCAATGAAATTGTGGACAATATTAACTTACAGATTTGTATGGAGCTCACCAACCAAAGTTCTCGTTGGGTAGAATATTGGGACGAACGGAGTGGAACACCATATTTAAGGGACAGGGAGAGGATCATCACTTATGATAACGCAAGATCTATCGCCATGAAAGTCAAGTAAGATAATTTAAGGTTTCCGTAGGAAAAAAAAATTAACCAATTTACCTATGGAAGGATAAATGTTGGCCAACGTCGAAGTGCATGGCGATATTTTGTACCAGGTATTCATTTAAATCTGTTTAACCCTAACACTCTTATTAATAAACTCGAAGTAGCGACATATTAACTAAACTGTATTTCGTCTCCGTCTAACAAATCTGCAATTCATTATGATAGACGGAGACGAAATACAGTTTAGTTAATACGTCGCTACTTCGAGTTGATAGAGTATAAGACTAAAGTAATTAGTCCAATCACGGCGCGTCGCCGTTCGGTCCACCGGAACCGACCACAGACTCGTCCAATTCTTGTAACGAACGGTCCGCCATCCGTTTTCAAATCGTTGTATTTGTGGTTTATTTCGATGGCCTGAACGATCTGTCACACATCCACACGCCTTTGTTTAATAGAATTTTGTGTGTCTGTGTGAGTTCGTGAATTACATGTGATCTAGATCGTATGATTTTCTTCGCTAATGTGTGGCCTGTGTTCAATCTCGATCATACGGCTGGTCGGACCGAAAATTTTCGGTGACATACCGGACCAGTGCGTGGGCTACTTAAGGAGGGGCCATAGACTCAAGATCATAATATGTTAAATTGTGCTCCGCAGCTAGTGTTAAATAAAACCACGATTACAAAGTTAAGGGGAAGTCAGTCATCAAAATCCAATTTTTAAACAGATTTTTCAGAAAACCTGATCTATTTACGAAACTGAAAAAAATAATATATTGTTATTAAGAATATGAAAAATACTGTTATTGTTTTGAAAATATGATTAGAAACATTTTACTCGATAGAAAAAAATCCTAAATACACCTCTGAAAACTTTATTTATCAAATTTTATGGCTATAATATAGATGGTATCATTACAAAAATTAACATGAATATTTTTTTGATAATTATCTATCCGTTCATTGTAAAATTATTTCTATTTTGTATAAGATTTTTTTTTTAAATTGCGTTTTAAACAAAAATTATCGCTTACGTTAAATCGCTTACTGTTTCTATCCTGCTCGCGTGCCCGCGATTCTAGATAAATGCGTTCTGCTCTTTCGTCACTAATTTTTCCATCGACCACTTCCCCTTAAATATCTATTTAAAGTTAATTTAATTTAAGAGTTGTCTTACAGAATGGCAGTAGACTACGGTCTAGGAGGTCTTATGGTATGGAGCATAGACACAGATGACTTCCGAGGTGATTGTAAAGTAGAAATTGACCCATACGTTGATTTTGTTACACGACATAGAAGAATGAATGATGATCCTGTCATGAGCGTAGTACTAAAGAGACTAAATCTACCTGATGGTAAGTTTGTTCTTAAATAATAGTGGAGGTGATGGACGCACAACAGAAGTGAAGCAACTTTTTTACTATAAACTGTATTAAATTATACAGGGACATCTAACTGTCCTTTAAAATAATAGCTAGATCGAAAACGGTCCTCTGGTCTCTCCTCTTAACCGTATGGTCGGACAGTATAACAAGATGCATAAGCGACATAACTTAGATGTGTTTGGTTCTCGGGCCACTTTCCAATCCACGATTGGAAAAATCGATTTTTTTGAGTGTTCTTAGTGGTAAATACCTAGTTATTAGTTTAGAAATTGTTTTTGTGTAAATTATTATTATTGTATTTTTTGTGTTATTATTATTATTCAATTACTTTTTTTTCTTATCAATGTTGTGTTGTTGTTATTAAAATGTTAGTAGCCCTATAATTGACACTGCGTCTACTAAGTTATAAAATGTACAATGCATATGTGTGGACGTAGGTGTTGTTGTATAATAAATAAATAAATAAATAAATAATAAAAATAATTTTCAGACAAAATATATTTCATGTTTACAATGAATTAAAAACAACATCGTTAACCGGTATCTGCGTGCCCCTTGGCAAAGGCCTCCTCTAATTGCTCTCTCCTATACTGTCTCCCTCTCTTTCTCTTATTATATTTGGTGTACCAAGAAGTTATTCTTTTGCTCCATTTCCCCCTTTCTCTCATTATGTGGCCTGCCCATCTCCATTTCAGAGTTTTAATTTTAGCTGTTGCGTCTTCCAACTTTGTTGTTTCTCTGAGGCATATGTTTCTGATTCTGTCACTCTTCCATTTTCCGAGCATGGTTTTATATAATTAAAAACGTATGTATATAATCCGACCACACAATCGTAACTACTAAACGAATGTACCGATTTCAATGCAGTTTTTTCTTTTTTAGGATCCAGAAGAGAATATCTCAGCAGACGTACGGCCTATGTTCTAGAAGATGGAAAACTTAGTTTAAGACTACCAGACAGGCAAAATACAAATTACGCTTTAATGAGAACTATCAATGAAGCTGTTACCTTGTCTATGGAGGAAAGAAAAATACAAGACGAGATTGATAGAGTTATAAGGGAAAATGAAATTATTATTTCAGAACACAATGGTGCTACTAGAATAATTTTTAATTGTGGTTTATTAGCATTATTTTTAACGAGTCTACATTTTTTATAAGCTTTATTTATGTAATGAAAGAAACGTCACTCTCTCAAAGCATAATAATTTTATTGGGTATAAACAGTTTTCCTTTTATCGGAAAAGTTATATCCTATGTATATATTTGAAAAAAGGGCGGGCAATACCTTAAGGGGAAGTGGTCGATGGGAAAATGAGTGATGAAAGAGCAGAACGCATTTATCTAGAATCGCGCGCACGCGAGCAGGATAGAAACAGTACCTAAGCGATAAGGGATATTTTTTGTTTAAAATGCAATTTTTAAAAAAAATATACAACATAGAAATAATTTTACAATGAAAGGATAGATAATTACCAAAAAAATATTAATGTTAATTTTTGTAATGATATCTATATTATAGCCATAAAATTTGATAAATAAAGTTTTCAGAGGTATATTTAGGATTTTTTTCAAAACAATAACAATATTTGTCAATCCTTAAAATCAATATAGGTATATATTTTTTTTCAGTTTCGTAACAAGATCAGGTTATCTGAAAAAAATAATTATTAATTGCATTTTGATGACTGACTTCCCCTTAATAATGCTACTTAATTATTTATAAATTAACTTCTAAAAAAAAGTGTACCGCCTTCAAAATTTGCACTGAAAAGTAAGAAATAATAAATATTTCGTCGTAGAATTTGAAGACGGTTGGTGCCAAATTAGGATACAAAATTAAGTAAACATCTAAGAAGATAAAAAAAAAAAGAAAAAAAAAAAAAAAAACAGCAATCAAAGCGGGAGCTGCGGCGGAAATCGCAGAGTCTAACAAACGGCGCAAATATAGTTCAATAAAATTATTGAAAACTACAAATTTGTGCCGATTGGTGTAGAAACTCTAGGTCCGTGGGGTTCAAATGCCAAAAATTTTATTAAAGATGTATCCCCTCGACTTATCATCTCATCTGGTGACAAGAGGGCTGGCTCCTTCCTCGCTCAACGAATCAGTATCGCCATTCAGCAGGGAAATGCAGCCAGTATTCTTGCCACTATTCCACGCGGACCTGGTTTATTTAGTTATTTTTAATCTTTAGATTTAATTCGTTATTAATTATTAATTATATTATATAGAAGATAAATATCTGTTCAATATTATATATGTTTGTACTGATGATCGTAGGTTCCTAATGAATTGTCTAGATTAGTGAATTTGGGAAGTAAGTTGTTTTTAATTTGGCACCAACCGTCTATAAATTCTACGACGAAATATTTATTATTTCTTACTTTTCTGTGCAAATTTTGAAGGCGGTACACTTTTTTTTAAAAGTTAATTTATTTTTCCCTTTTAAGTGATTTTGCTGCCCTGATAGACAAATAATAACGCAAATAAAAAAAAAATGGAAAAATAAAAAATAAAAACTGCTGTGGACAATGACCTTGCTGTGGATGGGATTTGAACCATTTGCATCCTGAGCTGCACCATACCATACCATACCTTTAGCCGTTAGACCACCGTCGATACAAAAATTGACAACTTCATGTCAATAGCAACTGTTGCTAAGGCTTTTCTCTGATACATAATTTTCAGCCGTAAACAGAGACAAATTACTGAATTTCTGAAAAACTACTGAACCGATTTTTGTTATATGTCTGTGAGATAATATCGAGAAATTATTATATCCTTAAAAAAATAAGTCGTCAAAATCGGTACATATTTCATCGAGATACTGATAATTGACTTAAAAGTCAGTTTTTTCAAAATTACTGAAAAACTAATTAACCAATTTTTATGACATAAAAATGGGACCAATCCGGAAGAATTATCTGTCGATTAAAAAAGAAATCATCAAAATCGGTTCATAAACGACGAAGTTATCCGCGAACACAAAAAAAAACACACACACACACACACACAAAAAAAAATAAATATCGAATTGAGTAACGTCTTTTTTTTTGAAGTCGTTAAAAAATCCGTTTACTTTTTCAAAGCTCCTGAAAAAGTACTAGTTCAGTAATTTTGATGAAATAATGGAACCAATGTGTAAAAATTCTCTATTGATCAAAAACGAAAGATTAAAGAACATGAAGGCTGACGATTTTATTAAATTGAAAAAAAAACACTATTTGTAAAATTTTTCTTTGAGTAAAATTTGCTAACGGTACTTTTCCTCCACAGCCCGCCCTTTTTTCCTTTTTTTACATACAGTATGTACGCCACGTGTTGGCGAATAGTTGAATTAACTAATTTAATTTACTAAATACAATAAGTAAATCGCTGTCTGAAAAAAGGATATAATTTATTGGAGAATAATTTTCTAACAAAACAAACACACCTTCACGGTCTTAATACCTTGCGGTGTGTCCAGAGACGCCAGTAACAGTGTCCACATGCAGCCAATTGTCCATATTGAACAGAAGAGGTGGCAATATTTTTAAAAGAAGTGCAGACGCTTTTTTGCTCTCTACCATATTTTCATCAAAATCTTTCGATCATTTTCATCCATGTTCGGCGATTGTGTGTACCTACTTTTAATATTGCCTTTGATCAATACATGTTTTATACGTTCAATAAAAGTACACCTAGGTCGTCGTCTGCCAGCATTTTCTTTCATTTCTTCATATCATCCTTAATTATTTCAATATTAATTTTATTCAAGCGATATATGCACATATCAGCATTTCATAATAAAAATTATTACAATGAATATTTAAAAACTTTGTGATATGCCTTTTGTAATAAATAAATAAACATAATGTATTTCCTAATTGGTTTTTAATTAATTTTACAACTACGTAACCAACTTTAGTAACCAGTTACAAAAGTAAAACATTTATACAAATAAATAAAATTTAAGGTCTGGCTTTTGAAAAGTTTTTTTTCAGAATCGACTGAATACATTTTGATGAAACTTTCAGGAAGCATCGTGGGTATTTAGACTTAGAATCTGCTTTTTGGTTCATCTCGATATCATCAAGGGTTCCGTAGATATGGTTGTGTCAATGGTCATCAGTTGCATAAATAATTCTACGGGCGAAATTCTTCTTTACTTAGTAAAACTATAAATCTTCGTATGGGGAACCGCATCTCACATTGTAGAAATGATCACATACCTATAACAAACAAACAAACAAACAGACAAAAAAACACACCTTTTCTTCACCCCAGAGTACCCAGCGAAAGACCAAGTCTCCCTCTTTTAGCCGATGGTATTTGTGAGGCTATACCTAACGAGTGGCCAGTTCTGTTCATGTATATTTAGATGGAAAAGCCTCGTGTAGTTTGTCGGATTATGTACCTACATAAGTTTTTAAATATAAAAAACCCATTGAGACATGGCCGGGGTCCGGGATCGAACCTGTGGTCTGCCTAGTTAATATCAGACCACTCGGCCACTCGAAAATCTAATGATAGTATAGTATCATATATGAAAGGATACTAGCTTTCCACCCCCGGCTTTGCCCGTGGAAAATGTCTAAATGTGACATAACAATTAATCCCGAAGGAATTCCGGGATAAAAAGTCTGTCACTCTACATTTATCATTTATCCCTGCGCACATGATATCACGTACATCCGTTGCTCTGTTTTGACGTAAAAGAAAGACAAACAAACACATTTTCGTATTCATATTATTTAAATACTGACTGCATTTTCCCGCTGAATCGCGATGCTGATTCGTTGAGCGAGGAAGGAGCCAGCCCTCTTTTCACCAGAAGAGATGATCAGTCGAGGGGATATATCTTTAATAAACTTTTTGGCATTTGAACCCCACGGACCTAGAGTTTCTGCACCAAACGGCACAAAGTAGTTTTCAATAATTAAACTATATTTGCGCCGTTTGTTAGTTTGATTACTGTTTCCCTGAGATGAGACAGCTTAGGGCTAATGTGTCCACGCACATAGCATCCCGTACAAAAGCCCGACCTCGCTCCCAGGGAATCAGAGTCATTCCATCGGGCCTCTTTGCGTCTTCCCGGATTATTCCCGGAATATTATGGGTTACTTTTTAAGATGCTTACTTGAAATTGCTCATTGAATAGTGTCCCATTAGCACATAAGTCAGTGCTGACCAATCTTTGACGCCAACAAAAATGATACGACTGAAAATAAAATGTAAAAGTTTATTCACCTTCTTTATATGTCGCGTTCAATATGTATCCGTCTTAAGTATGCCATGTCCGGCCGGCATCGCACAGAAAATGTTCGGTCCGGCCGGTGTATGATCGAGATTGAACACAGGCCACACATTAGCGATGTAAATTATATGATCTAGATCAGTGTTTCCCAATTAGTGGTACGCGTACTCCCAGGGGTACGCGAGCTTGCTTGAGGGGGTACGCGCGGCAATCTCAGGATTCTTAGGTACTAATTTCAGGCGCAAACATATCCCTTCCACTGGCAGCCGGAGTTGTTTTTTCGCTCGATTGTACGCAATAAGCAAGCGCCGCGATATATTTTGAGTCAATCTAATTTAATTTTATTAGTTATCACCTTGGCTAAGGGGGTGCGCCAGTTTGGGCCCTTTTATTAAACAATGTATCAAACATCCGTGTGTGTGTGTGACCGATCGTTCCGGCCTAAGATTTTATAAGACGATGCGTGGCCCGCCTCTACTAGATGTGTTCCGCTCACTATAAGATCGTGCCAGATAGTTGTCTTCTAAGACAACTATACGCGTCAGTCTGCATTGTCGTCTGACGTTTGCACGCTATCTAAAATTTTACTGTAAAAATTGTTTTTCTTTGATAATATTGCCGTACTGTTCTATTATTACGTGTAGACATCATAGAGGGACAATTAATTTATCAAATTATGGTATGTCATACCACAAGTAAGTAATTTTAAAATTGTTTTATTTGTTTTTATTTATGTAGATTTCACGCACGCCATTTCTGCCGTAGTGCTGTTAGTCGCCATACGAATTTTATCGATATCGATTTCATGCGTTTATAAAAAAGTGTTTAGAAATATTCACTTTTAAAGTATTAATTACTTTGATGAATAATAGAATTGGTTTTCATAAAAAACCAGCACAATTTGCTTCAAACATTTTGAAGAACAACTATATTTACCAGGAAAAAATCGTCGAATACTTCATGGTGCAAATGTAAATTAATGTTAATTTACATTTACACTTAAATAGTTTGGGTTAAATTTTTTTTTCTATACGTTAATTTGATTGTCCACTTTACAGGTCACCCCTCAAGAATCCCCAGCACTACACCTTCAACTGGCATAAACCTAGAAAATGAACTAGATGACACACCTAAAAAAAGGAAATTACGTGCATAACTTTTTTAATATAAAGAAGCGAAAAAGGTTTGTCAAAATCGTAATAAATAGCATTCGATTGTATCTGCCTGTCCCTCTTGGGATAAAAGGCATGATGATAGATAGATATTTATTATTAAAAAGCAAAACTTTCCGTTAAGAAACTTCGTGAGATAAGTAGACGAGATTCGAAGAAAATTGCACTATTCAGTGAAAAAATATAATTTGCAAGATGAAGAAATGTCTGTTTTAAAGAGTACAAAAATAAAGAAAACCATTTATATATTAATGTAGTTAGGTCCTTTGCACTTCATTTTTTATTCACCAAAAACATACAATTATAACAATTATAATATTAGAAAACAATTTGATACGTTGTATGTGTGCCACACCCCAGGACTCTATAAAAAATAGTACTCTAGTATTGATGCAGAGGCTGGATTTACTGAAGAAGTTTTAAAAGCAATAATAGTAATTTAGTAATAATAGTAAAACCTCTAAAGTATTTGTTATTATTTTGACAAATAAATAATAAATATGTATGTACATCTATTTGCATTTATTTCCTACCTAAAATGTATAAAAAAAATATAACTATGGCAAATAACATAAAAATGATGTTATCGACATTATTTTTTATCGATAGTGTCAATGCCTAGTGTATGATTGCAAATTAAAGTTGTGTGCGTGAGTGACAAAGTGACACGTTTGTTTGTCTAAACAACACATCTAGTAGAGGCATCGTCTTACAAAATCTTAGGTTCCGGCCATCGAAATCAACCACAAAACGATTTATAAACGGATGGCAGAATTGGACTAGTCTGTGGTCGATTTCGGTGGACCGTACGGTCGAATGTGTGGCCACCTTTTTTGTTAAAAGCAAGGTAGACGTCAAATTAACAATTTTTTTAGAGCTCTGTCTCGCACAAATCAATACCAACAAAACCTAAACTAACTTATTAGTAATTTCATAGTCATACTTATGGCCAAAAAACCAGAAAATTGCCCCTGCCCGTGATGTAGCAAATTGTGATGTCATTAGTTCGCCATGGCATAGTTCAGTCTTTAACTCACCTGACATCCACTATCAGTATCAGCGTAATATCCTCTAAGACGCCCATCACAACTAAACCCAGTATAAGGCGCGCGGTCAAAAACTGGATGCAAAGGTGGATTGTGGGGTAAATGTAGTACATGATAATAGTCGTAGGGTGGTTGACATTCTACATAAATAATAGCTGTAACAAAAATAAATACGCTTATAACTACTTATCTATTAGAGATAGATATATGCTACCGCGGACTTTTTTGTAGATCATTTTAATTTACACAATTCTTTCCTACATCATTTTGTTATATCTCTGACGGATTAGCCAGCATACGCCATGAAAATGCGCTGGAGCTAACTTTTCACTGACTTGATTCACTAAATACTGCTCTCCTAAACATCTTCTCTTGGATACCGAAAAGAACTTTCACGAGCGAAGCCGGGTTGGAAATAATAAAGAAATAATGTAGATACCTATACCTACCTACCTATTGTCCACATAATTATTATTTTATTTAACTCTAAATTCACGGGCATAATACCCGGTCATTTGTAAGGCTTGCATGGTGACATAGGTCCAACACGTGTTGTGACTAGCACCCGTCGGGACCTATCTCTGAATGTATCAAATACAATGCGCTCACAGACAGGCCCCGTCAGGTGCCTGGACTATTGCTGAGATAAGATTAAATTAAAATAGGGCTATTGTTTTGAGATGTTAAATGGATTGGTTTATCACTTTGAGTATTTAAGACTGGAGACGGGAAGAGCTAAATCACCGAACAATTTTTTCTGCCAATTTTGGCGGGAGGGGAGGTAAATGTCTAGTACTAGCCCCTGTACCACTGTATTTTTCTGTCGTTTTATTGTCGCAACGGATTTTACGTTATATGATGATTATGTTAAAATACAAACATAATAATTATAATTAATGATTGGAAACACTATGTTTCAGCAAGTTTGACGTCCTAGATCGCCTTTCCCATTTAAAACATCACAATTAACTATTTTCCTAGAGCTCTGTCTTGCGACACTAAACGATACCAACAAAATCTAAGGTTACTTATTACTGCGCACCTGGTCAGTATAACTGGTCAAAGGGGGAAAAATTGGCGAAAGGGGGAGCCCGTCTATGGCCCCTCCATAGGCTTACTACTCTATGGTTTATCAAGTTCATTGGTTGAGACTACGGTCACCTGCCGGTATCATTCATCTCATGAAACGTAAAATTGGCATTTTATTATTTATTATGATTTTTTATTATTATAGACGTCCGTCACAGTAACAATATACCGATTAATCGGTAGCTAAGATGTTCCCGCCAACTGTTATATGTTTTATTAATAGTCGACTAATCACAACTAACACAGCGCGACGGGATAAACTGGATTCCCCATCATGTCACGACGAGACGCGTGCGTTGGTCGCCATGACATGACGTAGAATTATATGTGTAAGTTATTGAGACGGGGTAAGCAGTCAGTGATATTATAAGGACATATAGATATGACAAACCACACTTAAAGGCTTTTCCATCTAAATATATCGGGTCACTCGTTAGGTACCTATGTGATATAGCCTCACAAATACCATCGGCCAAAAAAGGGAGAGTTGGTCTTCCACTGAGTACTCTGGGACCTAACACGGTTTCGGGAGCTGCAAGTTTGCACCCGTAAAGGGAGAAAAAAAAGTACCTACGTATGAGTTTGTTTGTAAAAAATAAACTCAAAACTACTGGACCGATTTGAAAAACTATTTCTCTGTTATAAATCCACAAAATTTCAGATAGGCAACATTTTATTTAAAAAAAAAACCGTAATCAGAAGTTAAAAGTAAAAAAAAACTTACCCAATATCACTAACACCACAACCTTAAACATCTTTATTAAATTAAAATAAAAATAAATTAATTAATTAAAAACAATTACATTAACAAGCGCATGTGTATACGCACGGCAATATAATGAACTACATATAATTCTGTATATTAAATCTATTATATCGATCTCTTTAGAATGTACTTGCATCCTTGGATAGTTTTATTCAATATGGCTAAAGGCAAAATACTTTTTTTATACCTAAATGTTAACGAAATTATTTGATTTTAGTCTCTATCGTTTTGTTACATCATAAACTTGGTCGGCTCGTTTTGATTATTTCAAAATTTTGATTAGTTTCATAATTATCACAAGATAAGTATGAGGAAGTTATTTAGTTAAAAAAAAGTTTTTTGAGAATTAATTATTTCTCAATTTAACTGAGAGATATTTAAATTTAAAAAAAAAACAAAAACGAGTCGACCTAGTTTTTACCTGTCTCATAACATGTAAAAAACAGCAAGAACGGATTATGTTTAATTGGTTAGAAACGTTAACTCATTTTGTATGAAAATGTTTAGCTAAACAATAGTCTTAAATAAAACTAACTTTCCGCCCGGCTTCGCTCGTAACTTTCATCCCCATGTTTCGTACAAAAGCATTTTCAGTTTCCTGAATTTTACAATTGTTCTGTTTTTTCTTCCCCATTGCCTTACAGCTCCCGCATCCGTATTATCGGTTCCAGGGTACCCAGCAATAGACCAAGTCTTTCACTTTTAGCCGATGGTATTTGTGAGGCTATACCTAACTAGGTGGCTAGTTCTGTTGAGGTATATTTAGATGGAAAAGCTTCTAAATGTGGAACATTCGTCCAATCCCCGGCGCGTCGCCGTAAGGTAAAGCACCGAAACCGAAATTCTTGTAACGAACGGTCCGCCTAGATCATCCGGCGGCCGGAATAGGAAATTTTCGGTGCCTTACTTAAGTGGTGTGTCGGGGTTTGGTTCTGTTGAGGTTCTTTCCCTAAAAATCTTATTCAGACTGATAATATTTAGGGGTAGTAAAACGTTTTCTCAGTTAGTATGGAAATGGGCGCGGTAGCTACGCGGTGAATAAAATTACGCTATAGATAACATTGCATAACACCTTTAATTTTACTCTATATATCAATTTTCGCACGCCTTTGGAAGGTTAGATGCATGGTCAACAACATAATCTATAGTAATTTAATAAATCTGAAGAGTTTGTTTTTTGTTTGTTTGTTTGTCGGGTTTGTTTTTTTTTTGCACTTGATAGCGCAGTTCTTGAGGAAGGTTATAGGCTTATATTAATATCTCGCTACGACCTAAAGGAGTGGAGCAGTAACCGCAGTTCACAGCTATTATGTATAAAATGCCTGAATTCTACTTTTCTAAGAAAAAGGATAAGGACCTCAAAATAGAGATCTTCCCTGCCTACCCCTGTAAGAAAAAGTCATGAAGGTACATAGAATTCTAACATTCTAAATTCCCTTCTAAATTCTAAATTCTAAATTCTAAATGAAATTATAGGTACTAAATTTTTACTTCGCAGAATGCTTTACTGCTCCCGAAACCGTGTTATCGGTCACTGGGTACCCAGCGGAAGACCAAGTCTCCCTCTTTTAGCCGATGGTATTTGTGAGGCTATATCTAACGAGTGGCCAGTTCTGTTGAGGTATATTTACTAAACATATAGGTACAGTAAGTAATACTTACATAAAACTGAAAAGTTTGTATGTATGTTTCAACGCGATAATATCAGGAACTAAATAGGAGATAGGTTATTACTACCATGTCCGATGTGAAAAAAAATTGCGTTAAATAGCCCGTTAAAGGCTAGTTTTATAGAATATTACGGAACCCTTGGGCCGTGAGTTTGATTCACACTTGCTTGACAGACTTTTTAAGAGGCTACCTTCATATTAAATCATATTTTTCAAATCGTTTTGAGTGAAACCTAAAGCTCTTACAAATACAGAAAAAATTACATGTTATAATTAATCATATTTCATATTAATCTGTTAATCGTATAACATGTTTTAAGAAACTTTGCTCGATAGAAAAAAATTGCAAAGTAGCCTCTGAAAATAGTCTCCTTTCCAAATTTCTCATTAGTACATGAAGTATTGTTTATTAAATTAAGTATAAATTTGTATCATCTATTACTAAAGTAAGATGTTAATTTAGATTTTCAAGAAAGCTACTTCTTTAATTTAAATAAATTATTTTTGATTTGTCACTTAGGACGTTTGTTCCAAGCACCTTCCGTGCGCCTCTTCTCTTTTGTTTCTATTCAATGCGACAGAGAGAGATTCAGCGGAGAGACCAATCGATCACGTAGCGCTAAGGTAGCGCTAGAGTATCATATGCAGCTAGGCCACGCCCCTCAAACTGTGATTTTATTTGAATGTATCGTCTTAACATAATAAGTATACTTTTCTATTTACATCTGCTAGAGCTTAGATTATCAACAAAAAAACACTATAGTATAATATCCCCTCGACTGATCATCTCTTCTGGTGACAAGAGGGCTGGCTCCTTCCTCGCTCAACGAATCAGCATCGCGATTCAGCTGGGAAATGCAGCCTGTATTTTAGCCACTATTCCATGTGGAATATGAGACTGTTGTTTTTTTAGAAGTGCCCTACAGAGTACAGTCGAGTCCATAAATCGGTGCATAGCATTTATATATGAGTAAGAATTGAAGCCGGGTCCGCCCGCGTTCAAGTCAAATTAGTGCCGACGCTTATTATGAAGGATTTTACAAACTCCTTTGTTAAACCTTCATCGGGAGACCATTACAATCTATTAGCTGTCAACCTCCTTGCTGTCAAGTGACATTTGATTGACAGTTAAAAAGTGTTCCATTTTCAAATAATGAACCAGAATGTGGAATGTCGGCCTCGACTAATCACGCACAGTACTTTATCATGCAAGTATGTGAAGTAGTTTGCATATACCGACGCGCGACGTCAACTGTAATTTATACCCTGGCCAAAAATATTTATTTTGTTTTTTGATTTGTTTTTTGTTTTGTAAAATTGTAAAAGGAATTGTTTTCATAAGGAAATTAATATCTAACCTGAGCTTTTACAACATTGTCAACATTAGTCAGACCTAAGTTTATGACAATTTAAATACTCGAAGCTCAAACAAACAAGATATTTTACTTTATTTTAATAATCCAAATATCACAAAAACTGCAATGTGACACACACACAAAATATAAAACTAGGATCTCAAAATAACGCAGAGATGTCTTTCGCAACACGGTTCCGTGAGCCGTAGATATGAATGTGATTAAAAAATGAGCTCCTTTGGGCGTGATTTTGGTAACAATGTCTACATTTGATAGCTATTATCTTTATAAGTGCACATGCAAGTATTATGTGCCCTCGCGAAGCAGGAATCCTGCGGATCCCTATTAACTAATATTATTATAAAATGCGAAAGTGTTTTTGTGTGTCCTTCTTTCATGTACATCTATAATAATACAATTTTCAACACACTTAAGCTCGTAACGTGAGTCTTATTACCCATAATCCCATAATTATATAAAACACTTTACATTACAGCACAAGAGTTATAATATAACCCAATGAAGTTAAATTCGTACAAGATTGGAAATTGTATGTGTGTCCAAAGCATTCTTAATTTAACAGCTTAATGCAGTTTTTATTTTTTAACCACGACTTTGTTGGCTGTTTGGCGAAGTTACCTGTGCTTTAGCGCGACGCGGGAAACCACATGAAGTTTGTTTTTTTACCTCGCAAATGTGTTAAAAAACGTCGTATGATTCGCGTGTGCATTGGTCATTACATACTCAGCTTTCTTATAGCACTCGCCTACTGGCTCGCGCTGGTAATACCGCCTCGTACGTAATGACCAACATAGCACACTTGTATCACAATGTACTAATAAAGAGAAAAGATTTGTATGTTTTTTGTAATGAATTAACTCAAAAACTACTGGACCGATTCTAAATAACATAGGCAATATTTTATATATTGTACATAATTGTTACCCCGGGCGAAGTCGGGGCAAGCCATGTTTTGTACAGAGGGCTAGAGAGTTACTAAAGGAAGATTGATTTTTTGATAAACAACTCTACCCTTGATAAATACCACTAATATTATAAACGCGAAAGTTTGTATGGATGTAGGTATGTTTGTTACTCAATCACGCCAGAACGGCTAAACGGATCTGGATGAAATTTGGCACAGATATTATGTTTATAGTCTGGAATAGCACACAGGCTACTTTTTTACGTATGGTTCCCGTGGAATAGATTTGTTTTTGTTTTTCACGAGATCGACATGATTTTTTGCATAGTGGTAGTTTAGGGTTCAGAGAATGGCATTTCGCGAAAGGCATAATTACAAGCAAATTACAGCAACGGGATTATTTCTTTTTGGATCTATTTCCACGCGGATGAAACCGCGGACAGAAGCTTACTTATATAAGTGTGAATCCGAAAGCAAAAGCTAGTTAAACAATAATTGCCAAAACTAACGAATCTATCGATCAATTCCTACCTGACCTTGCACGGACGTATCAATGTCGGATAACTAGCAACACGTGGGTGTGAAAAAAATGTTGCATAAACTGGTTCAGTAGTTTCACCTCAACCTACGGGTCACGATTATTTACGTTCGAATTTTTTGGTGTAGGCAGAGACTAAGGACAAAAGGATCTCTACATGCCATGAACCTCCTCTGTGAACATAAAACTTAATTATGGGTACCTTACGCCTTACGGCTCCCAAAAACCATGTAATCCCAGGGTATCAGGCAGAAGAGATTTTTAGGCAACCTTATTTACGTTGCAATGGTTCGAGGTTTGAGGTCTAACAATCTTACTCTACTTTGTGAAAGTGATTTTGCCATGTACCTACCTACGTGTCTGAGAGTTTTTTGTTTATTTCACCATTTTATTTTTAGTGATCTCAAATTATTGCTACTTTTATAAGGTTCCGTTCCCAAAGGGTAACAACGGAAACCTTATTACTAAGGCTCCGCTGTTCGTCCGTCCGCCTGTCACAGGCACAGAACTTCTATACTGTCACAGGGCTGTATCTTTTAAACCATAATAGATAGACACTTAAAAAATTTTTTACAGAATGTGAATTACTATGGCCGCTATAACAACAAATAATTAAAATAAAATAAAGGCATAAATTAAAGGGCATCCTCATACAAGAAACGTGTTTTATCAACAGTTTTATTCGGCGTTTTTTGCTCGATCTTAATAATGGCAATACAATACTTACAAACGTCTAACTAAGTATAGCATACTCTTAAATAAAACAATAAATTATAAAAAAAACCGGCCAAACGTGAGTCGGACTCGCGCTAATTTGTTTCTGCGCCATAAAGGGGCGTCAAGCTTGTTTTGACCTTAGTGCATACTATTGAGTGTACGGAATCATTCGGGTGCGACTTTGACTCGCACTTGGCCGGCTTTTTAATACAAACCAACATAAAAAATTAAATAACACGGCTGTATGTCTACTTCCTTATGCCATTTAGTTTAAAATAAAGTAGGCTGTCAAAACTAAAAATTAAAAAAGTCCTGTCATGATTCCACGACACGCCTTGCAGGCTGGCGCAACTTCGAACAAAAAATTGGTTCTATGAAAATTGAGCCAATATTAATGGCGTCATATCGCCATCTTTTTCACTCCATGGTGCTATCTCTGTCTATCCCTGTCAAAGTTGCAAATGGCGGCAAATTTGTTTTGTCTTATTTTAGTTTTGAAATATTAATAAATAAATATATAATGTGATGCTTAAATCGTGCTTGTAATATATTAATTGTAAATATAATATAGTAAGTTATAGTAAATAATTATATGTATTGTTTTACAATAATTGTATTCAATAATTAAGAATGGAAACATAAAAAGTGTACAATATGTGGTACAAGAGGCGGCCGCGTAGACCGTATCAAGCGAATATTTATGACCATATTCCCAATAAATGAGGATCGGTAAGTTATTAGCCATTCATATTAATTCAATTAAGTAATTATTCTTTATAAATTTCATATTAAACGAACAGCATATTTCTGAAAAATAGTGATGTACTTTGCATATTGTACAGTTTATCGATATCGATATTCCGACTCAAACATATTTGTTTCACATTCCACAAAATAAACCCATTATAACCCGCACCAAATAAATTGAGCGATTGCTTTTTGCTGCAGCAAATTTACTTTTATCTTTACTCTTTCCAGGCAATCTGCCTAGCGGCCCTAGTGATAACTAAGAGGAAAGTAAACAACCAGTCTATTTGCATACTGCCGGACAGTAAATCTGTCATACAAGCACTGGTAAGCAATAAGTTTAAATCAGGTCTCATACTTGAGTGTCATACAGCACTAAACAAGGTATGTAACTATAATAACACGGTAACACCTTAACCATACAATGGATCAAAGGTCATAGCAACTCCTGTGGAAATGACGCGGCGGATGAGCTAGCGAGAGCCGGTGCAAGTATGTCTGCAATTGGCCCCGAGCCCCTAGTGCCCCTGCCTAGAGGCTGGTTTGCCTCACGACTCAAGCAGAAAACAAAATGCATGCACCATCTCGAATGGAACAATCTTATGGAATGTAGACAAACCAGGGCAGCTCTACCAATCATAAATACAAGACTCTCACAAAAGATCTTAAAACTAAAAAGAACTCAACTTAGATCGGTGACTGAAGCCATCACTGGTCATGGTCCTTTTAACAAACACTTATATAACATTGGTATTACAGATAATCCGTTATGCAGGGCTTGAATGCTGACTGAAGAAACGGCTACTCTTTCCAGATTGACGTGCAATTTGGTGATTTTTAAACAATCGTTCAAATCCAGCTATGTTTGTGTCGTTTTTGCACACCTCTTAATACAATAAAAAAATAATTTATACTTACTACTAGTTATTACTTACCAAAATACGCCTAATACTCATTATTTTACAGGTACGCACTATAAGTTTTTCTATCATTGCCTAAATTCACTTCGGGAAGCAGTGCTGAAATAATTATCTAAGATGGGTCTTAGATAAGGTCATTATATATTATTAAATTTCAATTTAATAACCTATTTCACTGTAATATTGATAGGTGTATTGTTTTTAAGAGGTCGGTGAATTGTATTTGTATATGTGTTGTTTTTTTAGGTTAAACTCAAATAAATTATAGAAAAACATGTGAAGTTTTATTGAAATGAAATATCAAAGAAGTTGAAATTTAATAATTCCTACTTGATCTACTACGTAGTTTATTCAAATCCTATAAAAAATGGTTGTGAATTACCATACATTTCAACTTCTTCGATTATACTAATCAACAAAACCGAAATTTTAAAAGTAGGTAGATGCTGTTCCAGGTTTTAGCATATTTTTATCGATATCGACAAAAATATTTCTGTAGGAAGGGCAGCACTAGCCGTATGTTTTGACTTTTGTAGTTGGTAGCACTGATTTTCTATTTTCCCTCCTTAATGTTGTTAGGTTGGCAGTATCTTTCGGCCCTAATTTCTTAGTTTTCATTTTAATGTATGGCAGTCCCGTCTCTTATTAAAGAACATAGTGATTGCTACTTACTCTATGACGCCTTGGTGGATAGCACACGCTCCCGCGGAGACGTGTTGGGGAATCCAGTTTAATCCCGCCCGCGCTGCGATGGTTGTGATTAATCAGTGATTAATAAGACATATCGCGGTCGGCGGGATTATCATACATACCGATTTATTGGCTATAATCACCGTAAACGGCTATACTACTTGACATTGGCGAAATCACCGATTAATATTGGTGGAACCGCCATATTGAAAAAAAAGAAGAAGAAGAAGTCCTGTCATTTTTTTAAGGTTATAAAAGTGTAAACACTAATAGTATATTTTCATTATTTATTACAGAAAATGCCTTTAATAATAATTTGCGGCAAACCAGTCAGTGGCAAAACCACAAAAGCTTATGAATTGAAACGGTTTTTCGAAAGCACACACAACAAAAAAGTCGACATCATTTCAGAAGACGAAACTATAGTGAAATTAGGTTATGACAAGAACTCCAGCTACTTAGACTCCCAAAAAGAAAAACGTGTCCGTGGATACCTTAAATCTGAAGTAATTAAACTTATTGGTAAAGATAATGTCGTTATATTGGATGGCAGCAATTATATTAAAGGTAATGAAATAGTTTAGTTTTACGACCCCCTTATCCTCTTAATCATCTTCTTAAAACTTCATAGTAAAGACAGCAAATATCGGAAACGCCTTATATTGACTCGCCGTGGTTAACTTTCTTGGGAAGAATAGTGCAGTGGTTTCCCCTTGCGTTCTGCACCAGACATTTTGAGACCATTTAGAAATCAGGCTTGCTGTAGCCTCTTCCAGCCAGTTGCCTAGCTAGGTGTATGGTTATACCGCCATTGCTTGGTCACCAGAGCCTCGTTTGTTGTCTAGCAGAGGGTAACAAGCGTGAAGGTGAAGATGACTTTGGGGTCAGATAGATCTTATTCCGTTCTCCCCCTTACCTTAATTATATTTTAGCATTTAGCAAATTCTTAAGAAAATCATTACAGCACCCATATTCAAAGTAAATTATATCTTAAATCTTTTTGGTTTATATATACTATAGTTACTTTCAGAGACCTTGCTTCCTAACTCTTTCATTTCCATCTGGTCTCTAAATTAATGAGATACTTCCTAATTGAAAATTTGCCAAATTGCAGAGTTCCCTTCCATAGAATAACACTCTGGAATCATATGTGCATTATGCTTAAATTCACAATTTCCCAGTTATATATGGACAGCCACCCTTTAATCTATACTAATAATAAATCTGAAGTTTGAGAGAAATATTTTTGGAATTTATAGCCCAGTTTTATATATAACATCACGCTACGACCTAGAGGGGAGGAGCAGTAACTAGTAATGCGGTTCCAACCACAGTATATTTATAATTTGACTACAAAATTCTATTGGCTATTTATTTAAGACCTCTTTGTGACTTACCATAAGAATCAGAGCCTTCTCTAAGCCTTAAGCCTAAGAATAAGCCTTTGAGTGTGACATACAGACAGACGAACATAAAAGGTAACATTTTCGGCATTTGGGTAACCTAAAAAGTTAACAAATACCTTTGGTAAATTGTTTCTAAAAAAACTTACTTGATTCCAGGGTATAGATATGAATTATATTGTGCGTCAAAAGCCTCAAAATGTACTCAATGCACTGTATACACCATAAGAAATCATACTGAAGCATGGAGCGACAACCAAAACAGAAATGGTGATAATAAAAATAGTATAGAAGAAAACATTGATAGTTGTAATTTTGTTCCATACACAGAAGAAGTATTCACTGCTTTGTCTAAATTCAGGTTAGTATGGTTATTAGGCAAAATGCCCGGTCCTTGTAAGGCTTTCATGGGAACAGGTCCAACACATAGAGGTGTTTAATCTAAAGTGTTGTTTGTGGCTAGCACCTATCGGCAAGCACGGATCCACCTTGTGGGCACGATGGGCATGCCCACAACCCTAATGTACTTGTGAAGTCACACTTTCAGGGTCTATTGGGTGGATAGATGATAGATGGTGGATAGATGATATTACACATTTACTTTTGTAATTTTCGTTAGCAAACAAACTAACATTTTACAAGTTTAATAATTTACTAGTGCTCTCCCCACGGCTTGGCCCGTCTTGCATCATCTTACAAAATATTAGACTAAGTATATCGATCATGAGCGAGTGCATACTCCGACTCACACTTGGCCGATTTTCGGGTGGCTGTGACCACAACCTTTTTTGAGGGCTGGATCCGCGCCTGCCCATCGGGACCTATCTCTGAATGCATCAGAGACAGGTTCAAGCTATCCTCAAACCAAATTTCATCAAAATCTAAACCTACCCGCAAAAGCCCGAGGTAAATCGCGTCGACAACAGACACATCGCGCAAAACCTCGCATCGTGTATAGCAGAATCACGCCCGCCCCTCACCTCTCATGGACATGGGAGTGCTACTTTCTCAGCGGTCCACCTATAATAGGAAGCTAGTGAAGGTATGTTATCCCTGAGTGCTAGGCTATATTTTAACATCATGCTACGACCCAAAGTGGCAGAGCAGTGACCATTAACGCTAGTGTTTATAATGAACAACTTACAAAAAGTGGACACTGTTAAATGGTGTCTGTCTGTGTTAAAAATCGACGTACTGGCGTAACACCCCAGTCATAACTACTAGTGATGTGCCGGATCATTAAAAATGTATATCCGCGGATACGGATCTGAATACGGATATTTGGTCTCAAGATCCGCGAATACGGATACGGATCTTAACTTTCTTAGAGTACGCGGCAGTAAATATTGCACATCGACCTTTGGAAAGAGATAATCTGTTATGGACAAAAGTTATTGACCTCTTTAAGAGTTAACTCTCACAACAGATACGATTTTAAGAAATAAAAAATAATCTGAATGGAATTTAACAATTTTTAATTGTTACCTAATCACCTATATATATAAAATTTCATCTATGAATTGAAAATTAATAAGGTAAAAGATCCGTAAAAGATCCGCCAAAAACTAACGGATACGGATACGGATCTTTCTTCTCCCTCGGATATCCGCGGATACGGATATCCGGCACATCACTAATATAACTACTATAAAATGAAACAGTTGATGTAGTTTCATGACAAAACATGAAAACTATGTCAGTTGTGATTTGATCTGATTGGTTCATATCTATTTGAATGTCAAGGTTTAATAATAGGTTGGCATTAGAAATTATACAACATGAAAACTTCGATTCCACATCCGGTCATGGCGACATACGCACGCGTTTTCGTCGTGGCGTGATGTGGAATCCAGTTTAATCCTGTTCGCGCTGTGATGGTTGTGATTAATCAGTGATTAATAAGACATATCACGGTCGGCGGGATTATCTTAAATATCGATTTATCGGCTATAAACACTATAAAGGCTATAATACTTGACATTGGTAAATCACCGATGAACATTGGTGGAGCCATAATAAAAAAGAAGAAGAAGAAAACTTCAATGTGCAAGCAAATGTAGCCTTTACAGGGTCCTACCAATGCTGCTCCTGATTGTACAATGTATATCTATTTACAGGTTTGAAGAGCCAAACGGTAACAATAGATGGGACAGTCCACTGTTCACAAAACAGATCTCAGAACAGTCCAACTTGGATGATGTTTACAAAGCTTTGTTTGAAACTAAACCACCACCGCCTAATATGAGTACACAGAATGTAAGTATATAATCACTACATATTAACAAAGTCCCCCTCCACGTCTTTTGAACTTGCAAAAACTACTGAACAGATTTTGTCGCAGTTTTCACCATTACATAGGTTGATGGACCATGGAACAAGTGAATCAAGTTGGGGGGAGGGTTAGCCCCAGCGAGTTTTCATGGTGTTTGCTGTCTAATCTGTCGGAGATATAACAAAATGATGTAGGGAAGAATTGTGTAGAATTAAATCATCTACAAAAAAGTCTGCGGTAGCATATATTTATCTCAAATAGATAAGTAGTTATAAGAGTATTTAATATTTATGTAGGTATTCAAATTATTGTAAACCCATATTGTACCCGTGCAAAGCCGAAATAAATGCGAATGTTTGTTTGTCCTTTCACGTCAAAAAGGAGCAACGGATAGATGTGACTTTTTAAATCAAAAATTCAGCTGGCGCTCGGGGTCACCAGACTTCGCTTAATTTCTTGAATAAATTGTTTTGGTGTTCTTTTCGGAAACGTATTCCTTACAGTCAGTAAATTTTTTGTTGGTTACCTTGGAACAGCGATCAAAATCCAAAACAAATCATTCGCTACTGGGTGAGAGCGAGAGGAGCGGCCGCTCTGGGCGCCATTTGTAGGGACGCCAAAATCAAATCATAAACCGCGAGCGAAGAATAAATTATTTATTTAGAACCAGCATGTTTGCATTTTATTACCAGAAACTAATTATTTGATTCAAACGTGTCGACCAAAGGGCGCCGAAAGACAATCTCGCTCTACTCTTATAAAGGGCTACACGGGCCGACCGCCAGCGCTATTTTTGTGTTTAATATGATTGTAAAACATTTTAATAATACCATCGGCTAAGAGAGGGAGACTTGGGTCTTCCGCTGGGTACCTTGGGACCGATAATATGGTTAAAAAATGTTAAAAATATTTTTTTATTTTCAGCCTCCACTCAGCTCAACAAATTTTCTATACGAACTGGACCGAGTAACACAGGCCATTTCCAAGCAGATTTTGGATGCAAAACAACTAAATATGGATGGTGAATTAAAGTTTGTGGACTACCCGCAATGCATTTTGGATGCTGGCTTCGTGCAATATGTGAACCCGCAAAAATTATTGCAACTGCGAAGACAATTTCTGACTTATGCAAAAATGCAGCACTCAAATGAAGATACAAATAAAATTGGACGATATTATATACAGTATTTAAATAAATCGTTAGCTGAATAGAATTTGCTGTATTATTTCAATTCCTTAGCTCTTAAATGTTTATTTATTTATTTATTTATTTATTTATTTATTATTGTTGTTTTGATTGGCTTCTTGGTTTGTTCTCAAACTGGGACGCATTGTGTATTAAATGGGGTTTGGGTGCAAAACTAAAGGACTATATAATAAAATAAATGATGTAAGAAATAATTGTGTAAAATAAAATTACCTACACAAAAGTCTGCGGTAGCATATATCTATCTATACTAATATTATAAAGAGGAAAGATTTGTATTTTGTGTGTGTGTATGTTTGTAATGAATAAACTCAAAAACTACTGTGCCGATTTCAAAAATTATTTCACCATTGGAAAGCTACATTCACCCTGAGTGACATAGGCTATATTCTATTTTCAAAAAAATTTGGGATCCTTACTAAAACTCCCATAATGTAACCAAAGGTGTAAAAAAATTACCTAAGAAATCCCTTAAATCGCGTGCGCTGCGAAAACTATTGATGATATAGAGGTAGTAGTAGGTGGTAGGGGTAGGTATAGGGTATATTTATTTATTTTTTTTCTTCACGGGTTGCTTTACAGCTCCCGAAACCGTGTTACGGTTCTAGGGTACCCAGCGGAAGACCTAGTCTCCCTCGTTTAGCCGATGGTATTTGTGAGGCTATATATCTAACGAGTGGCTAGTTCTGTTGAGATATATTTAGATGGAAAAGCCTCTAAGTGTGGTTTGTCGGATTATGTACATAAGTTTTTAATTCAAAAACCCATTGGTACATGGCCGGGATCCGGGATCGAACTCGGGGTCTGTCTAGTAAATACCAGACGTCTTAACCACTCGGCCACCGACGCACTTTTTTATTTTGTTCGTAGATATCCACGGGCGAAGCCGGGGGCGAAATGCTAGTCTCTAATAGATAAGTAGTTATAAGCATATTTGTGTAGGTATTCTAATAACCCAATTTGAACAGGGGGCGGAAAGTCAGTTGTCAATATTAATGAGAGCATGAAGTGGGGCACAGAGAGTTATGGACTAAGAAATTTGTAGAATTGAGCCTCTGTACAAAGCAGGACCCATAATGTAGCTGCTTAAATACTGTTAACGTTTTACATATCTTTATTAAGATTAATAAAAAACAAAATTTGTTAACTGAATTTATTATGTATCTTAAACCTTTAACAGTGTCACATGCTTATTATATACATTTTTTTTTACTACAATAAATCACATGTTGCTTTATCTTATTAGATTAGATTAGTCTGTTAATCCGACTCTTCTCGAACAGAAATATCCTATAAATAAACATGACTTCTCCATTTATTAAAAATACAAGGAGTAGGGGAACGCTCCGGAAAAGAAATAGGTTGTAATCTTAATAGCGGTCTGGCAAAAAGTGGACAGTGTTACTGGTATCTCTGGCCACACAGCAAGGTATAAAAGCTGTGAAGATGTCTTTTTTTATAGTCTGCTTCAACTATAGGATTTTTTCAACGAACTTTCGTAATGCTTAAAAATTTTTTGTGATTCATCACATCAAAACAAATTTTTTTACGGAAACGTTCCCCTTACTTTCTTTATACAATACATTGGACCCGCAAGCCCTTGTACAAAAAAAAATTGACAAATATAGTTCTCAGATCATAAGAGACAAGGAGGAATACAAAGACATAGGGTCTAATCAGCAGACCTAGCTGCATATTACCAGTTTAGATTGACATAGTTGCATGGAAACTGCTGATCAAATGTGCAGTCGGAGTTCAATTTGTTCGTTTCTCGTTCAACCTACCTCCGACTTCCAAAAAGTCGAGACTCCATTGTCACCCGCCAATAGGAAGCCAGCCTAGGGCGAAGTGCGTGCCTTTTGGTGCGGTCGGCCGGGAGATGAAATCGGCTGTGCCTCGCGGTGCAGCCGACTCAAAGAGGTGGGATCGGTCGCTATTTCGGGTGCATCCTTTCCGGTCGCCGCGGCCTTCGATAGCTGTTGAGGGGGACATCAGCCGCTGCTCAACGGAGACCAAGATGGAAGGCGCGAGGTGGGGTCTAAAAGCGGAATAATGCTAACGCGTCCCCGTGGCCCGCCGATCACCGTTCGTGGTGGTTTTAGTGGGTTGGAGTCCCACATAACCCGCTCCCTCAATCCCGACTGGGCGGGTATCCATGACCAGTAGGCATTTCCCCAAAAAAAAAAAAAGGTCGACAACACGGTCAAGCCGTGTAAGGCTGAAACGGCGACGCCAGCCAACGCCGGCCGAATTGCAACTGGACTGCACAGTTGATCAGCAGTTTCGAAGCAAATGTGAAACTGCTTCCAAATTATCTTAAGTCTTAAGTGGGATATGCTATTTACACGATATATAAGCATAATTTTTAGATTTAATTCTTTACTTAAGTTATAAAACTTTAAACAATCATACAGTGTTTTTTATTAAATTTACAGTATGCTTTTTGTTTAATTTCGTTATTTATTTTTTACTGATGTATGCTTGGTTACACTGATGTAACCAGTGAGCATGCCATCACATTTTTTAATTAACCGAAATAAATCAAAAATATCGAATTAAATTTTTTGTAACCAACCTGGCGCATACTAAAAACTACTTTTAATTCATATCTATAATCAATATAATAAAACTAAAATAAAAATGTACACTGAATAAGTTTCACAAATAACAGTTATGGCAGATTCCAAAAAACAAAACCAACAAAACGTGTACAAAACAAAATCTACCTAAATCTACTAAAATAGAAAATAATACTGAGATTAAATTCTAAAAAAATAACATCCTTGCTTAAAATAAAAAAAAATACAATTTTAAATCAGTCGATCTATTTACTTACTCATACTTTTGTGAAGTACAGTCAGACTTTTTTATTATTAAACAAAATGTTTAGGAATCAATTTGGTTGAGTGTACACAACTTGATCCTATCAGTGAGACAATGAGAATTTAACTACTGAGAAATACTTTAGGTAAAAACTAGTGTCCGACGGAAGTCGATTTCGGCCAGTTTCGGCCGAAGCATCAGCGCGCGACGAAGCTCAATGCTCATGAATTATCGGGCTAACTTCGGGTGAGTTCGTGGCTCGTGTGTAGGGAATGCAATACCGGGATCCCGCATACATGTTGCGGGACTAATCTCGGTCGAAAAATTTGCGGGATCCCGCTGGACTGGCGGGATCCCGCTGGACTGGCGGGATTACAGAGAAGCGTGGTACATCGTGTTTCTCTAAGGTGCGGGGCGCCGAGCCCTAGGGGAACGGTGTGAAGGCGCGGGGCAAAGAATTCCCCACCCGCGCCCCTTGTTTGATTACTTATATTTTGCCAGTTACAACTTGTAATTATGACGCATTGCAATGATTTATTCATTGAATATTGAATATTATAGAATCTATAGATAAATCGAAATGAAACTGAACTTTATAAGAAATATTATTTTTGGAACCATCGGGCCGGGTATACGACTTTAGTAGGGCGACTTTTTCTAAGAATTTTATTTTTTATATTTATTATATTAATAAACCATTTAAAATGTACCAAAAAGCTTGTTTAATTTGGGTTAAAATTAAAATCCATGAAAACGAGATCTATTAGGTTTTTATTACGATTGATTTCAGAGGTCTAAGCCCACCCTGCGGGATTCCGCAAATACCTGGATCCAGCGGGACTAAGATTGAAATTATCTTGCGGGATTGCATTCCCTACTCGTGTGTGGTCGCCAGCTGAATTATTATTATATTTTTATTATTTATTAATGTTTGATACGGCATTTTGAAGATTCTACTTTCCCCTCTTGAAGAAAAATAATAAAAAAAAACAAAATTAAATGTTTCTTTTAAAATTAGACTAATTTATGTATTTTGTAAAAGAAGTCATCTCTTGGAGATCACTTGAACGGTGCGAAGTTTTCGCAAGGGTCAGCTAAAATATACAGTCTTACTGGAATAATAGATAAGTAGTTACTCAAAATTTTGTATAAAAAAATACTCAAAATGGTCACCCATTACCTTACATCTGTACTGCATTTCACGAAAGAGTTGGTAGCACTAGATTTAGTGAAAAATAATAGTTTTGTAAAAAAAATGGTAGCCGTCACGGGACGGCCGGTAGATGTAAAACATCTAAAACTGTTATACGCGCCACGCACACACAAGAGAGTAGAGAGAGGGGGCATGAAGACATACCGTTGTTAGTCACGTCATACGAGTCGGTCTTACCCCCCAAGGCACGCCTATAGATGTTTTACGTCAATAAAATAAAAATAAAACTCAGCTTGTATACAGCTGAGAAGTTCCATTTACCAGAGAGGTAGCAGCTCTGCTGACAACAATGGCGGCCGAAAGATCAAAACTTCTTAGTTGTACGAATCCTAACAACTATTTATTATAAATGCGAAAGTGTTTGTTTGTTTGTTTGTCTTCCTTTTACGTCAAAACAGAGCAACGGATCGACGTGATTTCACGCACAAAGATAGTTGGAGTGCCGGGGAGTGACTTATCCCGGACATTCTAAATTATTATGTACAATTTCATACATTGAAATAATAATAAAAAAAACGAACGAGCCTTACAGTAGTCGCATATGATGTGTAACATCTGACATCTCACCCTGGTAATAATACACAATACTGTAGGTTAAGCGCACAGCTGATGCGTTCTCCTTCTCTATTTCTCTTTCTCGTCAGTCGTCACACACACACACACTGTTGGTTGACAGTACCAACCTCTCGGAAAATGTGTTGGTACCATCTGACGGCCAACTCTACCACAGCGTGCGCTCATCAAACCAAATAGCGCGCGCTTCCCCGGCTTTCTTTTACACACTTCCGTCTCTTTTCAGGAAATCACTACCACAGATTGCAGGAAAGCGAGAGGAATGAAGGAATCTCTTTCGTAAAACGCACTAAACTACATAGTCCAAAAATAGGATATGCGAATCTAATACAAATATGTACCTAACTTTACATATGTATATGCATTTGCACTTGACTTCAGAAGTTTACACACAAAATGCGTACGACCAAGGTCATTCTATGGCCATTTGACAGCTTCAAGACGTTCTTACTATTCAGTCGAATTAAGTGTATGTAGAATTCTACGTCATGTTATGGAGTTTAATGCCGCCCGCGCTGTGATAGTTGTCATTAGTATGTGATTAATAGAACATATCACAGTCGGCGAGATCATCTTGGTAACCGATTAATCGGCATATTGATACTAACGTATAATACTTGACATTGGCAAATCATCGATTAACATTAAAACACCTTGCGCAAACTAAACGAGCCCAAACCCGATGGAGTTACGTCGTTCCGTTACAGGGCTCCACTATCCACCTCCTGACTCAAAGGGGTAAACAGGGGGATGCAATTCTGAGACTTAAGTCCTTTGGCGTTTTTCACTCTGACTCACCCCCTTAGGTGATTAGTTATTAAAATAATGTAGCCAATCAGAAGCAGAATGTGAGTTTTGAATAAGTTACGGCTTCTGGTTGGCCACTTAATTTCATGTCTTTTTATTTTCTTTAAGGGTTGTCATACGGCCGTATTATGGTCTCAGTGTACCCAGCTGAAGACAAAGTATTCCTCTTTCAGCCGATGCTATTTATGAGGCTATACCTAACGAGTGGCCAGTTCGATGTAAAAGCGTACATAAGTTTTTAATAATGCATTTTATACATTGGTATATGAATGGGATCGAGCCGTGGTCCGCCTAGTTAATACCAGACGTCTTAACCACTCGGCCACCGACGCACTAATTATGAACTAATTAAGGCTGCGCCAGATCGAAAAGCGGCCATTTCGTCCCCCATCCACCCCGTTTCTGCTTGATTTTTGAGACAGCCTGTATAAAGCTGGAGAGTTTGTATGTCTCACAGGACGTCTTCAAGCTGTCGTACCGTACCCCCTGCCATAACAATTAACAAACATATTTACAACACGGACCGCGGTCCATGGATCCGATCGTGGACAAATTTGACAGCCATCACCAGATCGTGTCAAAAGAATCCAGGGCGCACCGAATCCGCGGATCGATCGCTCAGACCAGACCAGACTATTGCGCCGGCTTCTTACAAACGAAAAACACCGAATCGTATTCATGCTGCAGCATCGAGTTCGGATTTTGTGCATACTTTGTTTTGACTCCGTTTCTCTCCTTCTATAATAAAAAAAAAAACAATTATTAACAAATAATTTTCATCAGCCTGATGAGATTAAGCATGGGATTCCACGTCATGTCAGGGCGACCAACGCACGCACGCGCCCGCCGTGACGTGACGGGGAATCCAGTTTAATCCGCGTCCGCGTTGTGATAGTTGTGATTAGTCAGTGATTAATAGGGGGCATATCACGTTCGGCGGAAGCATTTTAGCTACCGATTAATCGGCTTATTCTTACTGTGACGTCTAGAATACTTGACATTGGCGGAATCATCAAAACCCTGATGAAGCCATATTGAAAAAAAAATAGAATAGAGATTAAACGTCATTCGGCAACATTCACTAATGGGCAACAAAACTCAAAGGTAATTGTAGATGGCGCTCTAGGTGACGGTTCCCATTTAACTGTCAATTTTGTAGTTATTTTACATCTTATGGAGGTTTGTTTTGGTATTACATGATGATAATATTAACTATACAACTAAAAAATTAACTAAAGAAACGAAAGTCTCATATGAATGGTAAAAAGGCTGATAAAAGTTATTAGATAAAATATATTATTATTTATACTTAGTCAGGTCATAAGTTCTGACACATGTTTAATATGAAATAATTGAGACATAATTATTATTTATACCAAAATGAACTTAATAAAGCAAAGATTCTTATGCTAATAAAGTTTATTCAAAATGACCCCCGCGATTTTGAATACAGGCCTTCAACCTACGCGGCCAGTCGTCTATCGCAGCACGAACGAAGTCCATGTCAATTTCGGCGGCTGCCTTAATCAAGGATGCCTTGAGTGACTCCAAATCAGGATGACGCGTTGAGCAGGCCTTTTCCTCCAAGTGTTGTGATATCTTGTAATCTAACGGACTCAAATTTGGACTGGAGGAGGGCCAGTCTTCGTGCCGGATGAAGTCAATTTCACGCGCCGCCAGCCAGTCTTGAATGCTTTTCGCTCTGTGAGCTGGCGCAGAATCGAGGGCGACTGCAGTTCTTGACCTGTCATCTACACTAGAGTCTTCATTGTATCGTTTGATGGTACGATAATCGAATATTTTGTTTAGGTATATTCTATTCTATTCTATTTTTTTTCAAAATGGCTCCATCAGGGTTTTGATGATTCCGCCAATGTCAAGTAATATAGACGTCACAGTAACAATTAGCCGATTGATCAATAGGTAGAATGCTCCCGCCGGCCGTAATATGTCCTGTCACTGACTAATCACAACTATTACAGCGCGGGCGGGATTAAACTGGATTCCCCATGACGACCTGGTGGACGCGTGCGTATATCACAAAGGCGTCACGTGGAATCCCCTAGGTATATTCAAATTTTTCAATAATGTCAAAATTCTGAATTGGCGCGTAACCGCAACGATGCAACGCAATAACCGCAACACGGTCTTCTTTAAGTGTCCACTCCATATTTAAAAATGAGTAAAATTCTAAAAATTACACATTTTTATATTCATGAAAAATTCGAAATTCGAATTCAATAAACTTTTTTGTGGCCAGCATTTTAAATTCAAAAGTTTTTATTGAGTGACACAACTTATGATCAGACTATGTATTTATTTACTTGTAGAAAATCAATGTACACCTATGTTTTTCCAATAATATGCAGCACACTAGTCATAGTATATAATAAAAACTTTAAAAACTCGCAATAAGTAATTTTATGACGTATGACAGTTTTGACAAAAAATTAAGAAACCCTTTGGCCTAAAGCGCCCTCTGTCAGGATAAAATTGCAGTTTTCTACCCCATTTTGTTATATCTCTGACGGATTAGACAGCATACGACATGAAAACTCGCTGGTGCTAACTTTATTCTCGACTTGATTCACTTATACTGTTAATGATCATCTCCTAAACATGATAGGTCCATGTTTAATACTCGTAAATCAACCTAGCTAATACTGAAAACCGCAACAAAATCAGTTTTTTGCGTGAAAATATCACAGACAGACAGATGCGGCTTTTTGGACGACTTGGTGAAAGGTAGACCAAAGTATAATACAGCAGGTAGGTACTTACAACAACGACAAATCCGACATCTTTAATAATATCTAGCAGAATGTCATAAGGTGGCTCTATGCTGTCCTCCGTGGTCAGGTCGCTGAAATTAAAAAATATATATAAGCTGTTCGCTCGTGGGACTCATACTAACTTTCATCTCCTATTATACCCCTTTAGGGGTGGATTAAAAAAATTGTAGCACGCAAATTAATTGAAATAAAATTGCGTGATCATAAATACGGTTGCTAAAATCTGAATTCATTTTTAAAAATGGCTTATTTTAATTGAGAATTAAATATAGGAACTAAATTGTCTATTTAACATAATAGAAAATAGACTTGCATCGTGCGCGCGCATCGTAAAAATACAGTGATACGAGGGTCTGTACTTGCTTATTTTATGAAGGGGCGGGGATAAATCTTTATTATATAAATTTGAGGGTATGCTTTTCGATCTAGTCTAGGACGTCTAATTTTCGGGAACATAGTTTTGTGGCGGTACATCGCGTCGATAGATGTCGCACCGTTACTAACTCATTGAAAGCTGTATCGCGCCATTGAAAATATTTAATAGATTGGCATATATACAACTTTCCAACGATGTGCGTTGGGGAGTATTCCTTTTACTCATAGTCGTTGGATTGTTGTATGTATTGCTATTTCTATAGTTTTAACCATTTTTAACCATGTCGCGCGTCACCGAAGAATGAGATTTGGCATAGTTAAAGTTTATGGTGTGCAGAAAAAAAAATTGAAATTCATTAAATAAATTAAATTAAATTTTCATTGTTTACATTAATATTGTCAATGTCAAACATGGCGGCTAGCATAGAGTAAAGATTGTCGTCAAAAAACAAAGAGAATATAACCACTACGTTACAAAATATGTTGCCAATAAATAATTATGGTCGAATTTGGCATGTTTTTCTCTTAACGGGTTGCCTTACAGCTCCCGAAACCGTGTTACGGTCCCAGGGTACCCACTGCAGCAGGAAGACCAAGTCTCCCTCATTTATACGATGATATTTGCGAGGCTACACCTAACAAGTGGCCCAGTTCTGTTGAGGTATATTTAGGTTAGTTACCTATAATGGTACAACAACGGTCCCAAGTTGATCCACACACCGCCAGGTTGCAGTATGTTGTAGATGCTCTCGATAAACTCAATCACGTTCGGCGCGCAGTCTATGAAGAAACACGTTGCGACACAGTTCCACTCATTGGGTGTCACATACACCTGAAAGAAGACAAATATATCTATATAAATATTATATACTGGGAGACATCGACTCACAACTGAGTAGCCGCGGACTCGATCCCCACATCCGACCATGTACTATGTACATTATCCGACAAAGAGGCTTTTCCATCTACATACCTCAACAGAGCTGGCCACTCGTTAGGTATGGCCTCGAAAAAATCATCGGCTAAATTAGGAACACTTTGTCTTCCGTTGGGTATCCTGGGGCCGGCAACGGTTCCCGGGAGCTTTAAGGTAATCCGTGAACAAAGAAAAAAAGGGTATTTTTTGTCGGTACGCCATACTCCCTTAATTCTTCATCAAAATTAATGTTTGATACGCCATTTTGAATATTATTTTCTCCTCTAATGACGAAAATAATCAAACGAATTAAAATTAAATATTTCTTTAAATACTTCTTGGTATACGTGTCAATTTAAACCAAGTAAGTAGGTACTTTTATTTTACTCAATCTCTATCTCTGTATATTATTTCTCAAAAGTGTTTTTTGTCGGTATCAAATATGTCCCTTAATACTGAATCAAAGTGAATGTTTGTTTGTAAAAGACGCCATCTATTCGAGATCAGTTGAACTATGACAACAATATTGACACCACTAACGATGCGAAGTATTCGCACGGGTCATCTAGTCCATACATATAAATAAAATCGTGGCCGATCCCGGTCATGTAGGTACCAATAGGTTTTTTATAATTAAAAACTTATGTACCTTGGCCACTTATTAGGTAAAGCCTCACAAATACCATCGGGTAAAAGTCTTCCGTTGGGTACCCTAGAACCGATAACACGGTTTCGGGAGCTGTAAGGCAACCCGTGAAGGAAAAAAAAAATAGAATCCGCACGGGTACAAATTAAAGACATATGCCAGCCACCGCAGACTTTTTTGTACATCATTTTATTCTACATAATTCTTTCCTACATAATTTTGTTATATTATCTCTGACAGATTAGACAGCATCCGCCATGAAAACTGTCCAGTCATACTGTTAATGCTCAGCTCCTAAACATAATAAGTCCATGTTTAATACTCGTCCTATCAAGTCGTTAAAATCGCAACAATATCCGTTTAGTACTTTTAGCGTGATTTTGATAGCAGTGAAAGATTATCTCCTTATAATATTAATTAGTATGAATGCATATAGGTTGATGTGAAACATCGAAATTGACGCGTCATGTATACTGTAATCGAATAGAGGTACACGCACTACACACAATCACACGGAGAAGCAACGACGTATATGGTATACGCACCGCGCACACACAAAGAAGTAGAGAGCTACAGTAGAGAGGGGCCATGACGGCATGCAGTTTGCGTCACGGCATACGAGTCGGTCTTACCACCAAGCCGCGCGGTGCAGGGTCTATTATTATACTATATATACTTTGTTCATTATAAGACGCTCTTGGCTCGCGCTTCACGCAGCCATCCGGTTCACACGAAGTTAATAACTCAGGAGCAATCGACATTTAGCCAAACATAAAACCAAAACAAAAAAAACATAAAAATAATGACAGTATCATAGAGTACTAAGCCTATGGATAGCCCATCCCTTTCGCCAATTGTTTGCTCTTTGACCAGTTATACTAACCAGGTGCGCAGTAATAAGTTACCTTAGATTTCGTTGGTATCGTTTTGTGTCGCGAGACAGAGCTCTAGGAAAATAGGTAATTGTGATGTTTTAAATGGGAAAGGTGATCAGGACGTCAAACTTGCGGGAACTTAGTGTTTCCAATTATTAATTATAATTATTATGTTTGTATTTTAACATAATCATTCATAAATAAAAATCCGTTGCGACAATAAAACGACAGAAAAATACAGTGGTACAGGGGCTAGTACTAGACGTTTACCTCAACCCCCCCACCCCCTCCCCGCCAAAAATGGCAGAAAAATTGTTCGGTGATTTACACGCTACACGTCTCCTTTGGTATATACTCAAAGGAGGTATGGATGATTGGTTAAAACAAGGCAATGTTACCAACATTTAAGAAATCCCCAGCGGCCATTGAGAAGTTTTTGCACTGATCAGTCGACGGCCTCACATCCGGTATCTTCGCCTCAAGCAGTTGGTGCTCGCAGGTCGTGTTGTTCACATACTGATGTAGCCATGGGTGGACAGAGTATTGATTGACCTGCGGGGGGGAAAAATGGTGGTTTTTAATTTATAAGTATATATAACGTATAATATTTCACATATAAATGTATCTGTACCGAGAATTTCCAAATATACGAAAATTCTCCGAAATTACTGAGAAATGGAACCCTCAGCACGCGAGCTGTACCTACTCGCAACTTGGCCAATTATTATATATATGTACCTATATAGATTTAAAAGTCGAATGTCTTTTTGTATTAATTGAGTTAATTCGCAGTAATTAATCAAATAATCTAAAAACTAGGACACAAATAGTAAATAGTGATTAAGGAAACTGGTTCTGTAGGTCAGTATTAATTTTAAAATTAATTAATTTAAAAATAAAGAGACCAGTGGGGTTGGCATACTTAGGACCGCGATATCTTTAGTTTTGACTCGACGAAGACCAAAAACGACGGGTCCCACCAGCCAAGGAATGCCCGGCCCGAGAATAACCGACACTAGAATGCCGAGCAAATTGCATTGAAATTACTGTAAAATATTTGCAAGTATCGACTTCACGTGCTTCGGAGGGCACGTAAAGCCGGCCCGCCTGCCAAGCGTGGTGACTATGGCAATTCCTCTCAATGAGCACCACTAAAATAGTGCGCTAGAGGGAGACCATGATCCAGCAATGGATCTTAAAAGGTTGATGATGATGATTTGTAAGTATTAAAAATAAGGGAGTCTCAACTTATTCAATCTTAATTTCTTATTAAAAATACAAATTAAATCTAAAAAAAACCTTAAAAACTAGAAATAAAAAGAAAAGGAGTGGAGGAATTAAAGGTAGAATACTTCGTCCAGCTCTGAAGAAAATCCAACCGTACCAAGAACACTCGCTGCGTTTGAATTAAATTGCTGGATCGGGCAAAGACAGTTTGCCATGACATTGTTTTTGAAGTTTTCTTTTCAAAACTTTTAAAAACTACTACTAAACCAGTCACAGATCTCATGCACCACATATCCATCAAATCATTGGAAATTAACTTCAGCAGAATATCTCCTCGAGCTATGAAGAAAGTCCAACCGTGCCAAGAACACTCGCTTCATTTGAATCTCCAAGCTTATGTGTCGAATGAAAAAACTCTTAGCTAACTAAACATGTTGAAAAACACTCAAAGGTGGCCAACCGGTCTATCGCGATCGATCGATCGCCGCTATTAGTCCAGTCAATCGTGGTAGGGCAAAAGAAATATATTTAAATAGTGTTTTCCCTCTTAATAAAATAAAAATCCTACTTGTATATGCGTACTGATTCATTTAAGCCCGGTTCCTATATTTAACGGGTCGTTATTGTACAACAGCAACCGATCGTTTTTGAGTTACGAGCAACCAGCCGTTATAGGCCTTCCTAAAAGTTTTTACGTCATCTACTTGCGACGAACGGATGTTGGTAACTCGCCAACCGAAGACCTCTGTCGGTATAATATATGCTATGTTTCATTATTACAAACAGACTTATCTTGAATTTCTAAAAAAAATATAAACTTAATAGAATTAATGTATTTATTTTAAGTAATTAAGGATATGTGATATCAAAAATTGACATTCACAATTTTATTATTTTTATTTTGTTGACGAAATAATTTTATTTCATGAAAATGCCAAAGTGAACAAAACGCAAATGATGCGTAAAACGAACCGTCACAATCTTCACAAATTTCACAATATTTGTTAACTTTGTTTTGTTTTGCGGCGTACCGACAAGCGCTGGACCTCTACTCGCCTACAAGAATTTGTAGAGGGGGGCTCAGACTACACGAAAAATAGGGTTTCTGCCGACAAGTGCTTACCAACAACCACTTTCTGTCGCCAACTCTCTACCTATAAGTAATTTTGTATTCTAACAATCAAATCTCTCTGTGGTTTTTATACACAATAGTACATATATATAAAATAGATAAATATTAATAATCTATTCGATTTTTATAGAAAACAAAGAAAAACATGAGCAAGGACGAGATTTCTTTGTTAATTGATACCAAGGAGACCAATTATACCGTAAAAAACCAAACAAAACACCTAAAATCCAGTAAACATTCACAACAACCGACCGATTTCTGGCGGTAACTAAATCATAAACTGGCGGTAACTAAATCATAAACGCCTAGTAACTTTGACAGCTGTTTGACGTTTATAAAAAGTTATAGGAACACTACAAGCTGTCATTCTCATACATTAGCCTCCGTAGGTAGTAAGCCATCGGTAACCTGGCTTACGAAACGTTTTTTATTGGAACACTTTTGACTTACGCCTAGTATAAAATTCTACCGTCCGTAAGCATAACGAATCGTTTCTTGAATATAGGAACCGGGCATTACTCAGTTAAAATTTTATGTGTATTATGTAATATTATTTGTATTTGTAATTGGTAGATCGCACAGAGTCTAGTCAGTAAATAGTAGATCTTGGGTCTTATCAAGTTGGCCACCCCTGGCATAGATGGAACACATCAGAACACTCACCTCAGGACACCTGTTCAATATAAAGTTGCTGGCAAACAGCATGAACAACGAGAACTCATTCCCCTGGCAGGTGTATCCCCTGGCCGCTATCTCCCACGCCATCCTGCCGAGACCAGCGCCCGGTACCAGCACTTTGATACTGCTCGGGTCACTGTGGAAAAACAAACATGGGTTTGTTTGTTTCTTACAAAAAATTCTATTAAGGGGAATTTTTAATCAAATTTTACAGAAAACCTGATCTATTTACGAAACTGAAAAAAATATATATTGATTTTAAGGATATGACAAATATTGTTATTGTTTTGAAAATATGATTAGAAACATTTTACTCGATAGAAAAAAATCCTAAATACACCTCTGAAAACTTTATTTATCAAATTTTATGACTAATAATACCATACTATGGTACCATTACAAAAATTAACATGAATATTCGTGTCATTGTAAAATTATTTATATCTTGTATAAGATTTTTTTTTAAATTGCGTTTTAAACAAACGCAAAAACTACTGATTTTGTTACGATTTTCACTATTAGACAGCGAGTTTTCATGGCGTATGCTGTCTAATCCGCCAGAGATATAACGAAATTATGTCGGAAAGAATTGTGTAGAATAAAATTATCTACAAAAAAGTCCGCGGTAGCATATATCTATCTCTAATAGCGTATTTATATAGGTATTCAAATTGTTGTAAATCCATATTGTACCCGTTCGAAGCCGGGGGGTGGAGGTCGCTATTGAGAAAAAGCGATGTTCGTTTTTGTGGCAATTCAGAATAAATTTTCTAGCTCTTGTCTGCGTTACACCAGCTTGAAAATAGATCCAAGAAAATAAATAGTCCCGTGACTGTAATAAATATGCCCCTCCCCGACCCGCTTTTCTAATCCGGGTCAAACTATTTATCCTCCAAGTTTCATCCAAATCCATGATTGAGTAACAAACATCCAAACTTTCGCATTTATTATATTAGTAGCATAATATTGCGTCGGTGGGAGAGTGGTTCAGACATCTGGCATTAACTAGACGGACAACAGTTCGATCCCGCTTATGTACATAATCCGACAAACAACAGTTAGAGGATTTTGCATCTAAATATACCTCAACAGAACTGACCTCCTTAGAGATATAGCTTCACAAATACCATCGGCTAAAGAGGATGACTTTGTCTACCGCTGTTTACCCTGGGACCATTAACACGGTTTCGGGAAAAAATATTTACCACTCATCCAAAGGGAACTGTTCCAGGATCTCATCAATAATAGGTTTGTAGCACTGCTCCCTTTCGGCCGCACCCATCTCGCTCCAGTCCCTCACCAAGTTCTTCAATACAGATTGTACCTGGAAGCATTATTTTACTTACTAGGTTTCCGCCCAGTTGTTTAACATTTACCTATAAATAAATTGTAGAAACCGAGAGACTGTGCATTTTTTTTGCAAGGCCAATTCTTACAATTGGCGCCCAACATAAACACTGATGGAGCTATAATATAAGAAGCAAGTAATCCACTACATATCTTACCTTTTCAACATCAAGCTGCTGATGTTGATCAGCAGCCCTATGACTGTATCCGTTACTAAAATCAGCTTCCTCGTATCTCACTTCTCCGTTACCATTACTCTCCGACTCCGTAACATGATCAACATTTTCAAACATAGTCTCAACATCTTTTATAATCATTTCTACGATAGCATAGTTAACATCAACACATTTTTTAAACTTTGTGAGATAGGTTTTGTATTTGTCCAGTCTTCGTTGATGGTTTTCAGGTAGTTTACATATAATTTTTTCACTTTTGTATATTCTTTGCAATGTATGAATCCTGAAACAAGAATATATATACATAGTTAAGTCCCCTTTCACATATTTTCTCCAGAAAGGCAATAATAATGGATTTTTGGTGTATATTCCAAAAAAATAATTAAAAATTTGAGCAAAACTAAAGACACAGAAAGGATCAGGAAATCAAAGTGGCGATGGTGTGGTCATATGATGTGATCAAAAAAGAACAAATTAGACAAAGATTGTCACAGATGGTGAGGATATGGGAGGATGACAAGCCTAGTGGATAGAAGCCGAGACCTGATGCTGATGTATACTATTCTTCATAAGTAGGAACAACAAGTCAGAGAATAAAGGCTATTTTTATTTTATTTATTTTAATTCAGAAAAATAGACCTAGGTCGTTTCTTGATATTGTACATAGATTCTACGTCATGTCATGGCGACCGACGCACGCGTTCCGTTGTGACATTATGAGGAAAGGAATATAATGGCCTTACCACACGCTCAAGCATCCCCACAGCAAAACTGTGGGGAAGCCTGTGCATGTAGTTGGTAAAACTATATACCGCACAAACCTTGCGCAAACCCCACAGAGCGGCTTGCGTTTTTCGACTTGTTTGAAATTTTACTTGACAAGCCCGGCTTGCTCAAACTTGGCTTGTGCGTGTGGTTGGGCGTTCAGTATCAATCCACAGTCGAGTCTAGTCGTCGTTGAACGAGGTTGTCCGTCCGTCACTAAAAATTGCAGATTTACGCAGTTGTAACCGCGAGTTTATGACGGAATTTTTATATTTGTACAAATATCTGCCTGCACTGTGGAAAATTAAATCCAAGGAATATTCTGACCGGAATTATAAAAAGAAGATGCCTAGAAAGAATAACAAACTTAACAATTCACTATGTTTGGATCATCGCTTAAATTTTTGAGTAGATTTTTTTTGGGAATATTTTTTCTATTCAACAGCTACTTTGATCTTTACACTTTGACTTTTGCATTCTTTTTTTTCATTAGCAAACACTTGAAAAATACTAGCATAAGAAATAGTTCTTCATTAGGAAACATTGTTTCCGCGCCGACGACTTCGATAAGAATGTGGCTTGCGCGTACTTGTGCCGTGTGGTAGCACATCCGTGCTCAGTCTTATTTGACGAGAAAAGTTTGCGCAAGCCAACTGTGGGGATGCTTGTGCGTGTGGTAGGCCTTTAATGTCCCATAGAGATTAAGCAGGACAAAGCATTGTGTTAAGGCCGATTTAGACGTTACGAGTGTTTAGTAGAGTGCGTAGGTGGCACTCGAATGCCAGTGCATTAGTAGGTTTCCAGTGACGTTTATACTTCTTCCAGTAGATTGCCATTTTGTAGGCCAAAACACACATAACGCTCCTTGTCAACTTGTGCAAGTTACTAAAACTGACCGTTTAGACTACAGCGAGTAGCGAGTCAGGAACGCGCGGGGGGTTGAGCGGGCGCGGGAGGGTGTCACTTGAAACAAAAATAAAAAGCGATTCTATTTGATTCTAGTTGAAAGGCGAGTGGAACGTACTAGTACGAGTACTGGAAACTACCGTTTACATGTTTCAACTAATGTACTATCCTAACGCACTCTACTAACCACTAGAACCGTCTAAATCGGCCTTTACAAGTTGGTACATGTCAAGTTTTGTTTACTGCAGTAGGTACATTTTGTCTACATAAAGGCAATGTTTTCTCAATTTTTACACAGGATTTATGAACTAAAAAACATAAAATAATGCAAAATTTTAAAAATATTATTGGTTTAAACAGAAGGTACAAAATTGCATAAAAGTTGTTTGCTTAAAGGAGTACATTCTGCATAAAGGACATAGGATATTCCCAATAAGATTTTAATAGGTTAAATTGGAACTACCAGAGTTAATAATACAGATTGTAAAAACTACCCAAATCCTACAGGAACAAAGTTGAAATTACCCTACAACAAAATTTCATTTGTATCATTAACATTGTAATATTATGTACTTTGACTAAACAAAGGGCATGGAAGGAAATTAACCTATAAAGATTTTTTCATCTTCCTAAATAATACTTCTCAGTAAAAACATAAAATAATAAAATTTACCTGTATTGTTTGAATGCCGCAACCACGGACCTGAAATGGGCCCGCTCCAAGTCCTCATCTATTGCAGGATTTGCAGGTTTCATTTTTGCTTCTTTTTCAAATAAATATTCAATTCGTAATAAAAATTCAGACCATTTTATTAGAAACAAAATTCTAATCAGTCCCTCCGTCCATTCGCAAAAAAACCTCTTTTTTTGTAGTCTGCTTTCCGAGGTAAAGGCAAAGGCAAAGGTCTATGTAAAACCATACAGCCATGTCTTCATTGTTTTCCATGAAAAGGCAAAGGTTGATAATTAACCATACAGCCAAGTATTCATTGTTATAGCAAAAAAACGATGTCGGAGATTGGTTCCGAATTTCTCAGTAAGTGAGTGAAGGAAGCTGAAGAAAAGGAACGAATTGAAAAATAAATGAAAAAATTGTTTGACACTTTTGACAGTTGCCGAGTCGCGGTCGCTGTAGTGATGTGTTATGAGAATAATTATGATTCTACGTTATATCATGGTTACCGACGCACTCGTTTCGTCGTGACATGATGGGGAATCCGGTTTAATGCCAACCGCGCTGTGATAGGTAGTTGTAATTAGTCTGTGATTAATAAGACATATTATCACAGTCGGCAAGATCATCTTAGATACCGATATAAATACCATAATACTAGAGTATGTCTAATGAATCGTCTTTTGGTTATTTTTAAAGTTTTAGTATGACAACATTTATACTGTCACTTTTATAGTTACATACTCTTTATACTAGATATTATTAGGTTTGATACTTTCGTTGATTTTGGTAAATTCTGTTTAAGAACCTGTATGTATGTATTAAACATTCACCTGTCTGTATGTTTGTATTGTATTGTAATTTGTTATGCAGATTTATGAAATTTGTTCAGTCTGTCAGACAATTATACCGTTTACAGTTTTGAAACGAATTTAAATAAATTTGGTACATAGTGTAGAGTAAATATGATATAATAATAATCCTTTTGTCAGAAAATGTTAACGTACCTTACATATATTCAATACCTCAACAGAGATGGCCAGTCGTTAGACCTAGCCTCAAAAAAACATTGGCTAAATGAGGAAGACTTTGTCTTCCACTGGGTACCCTGGGGCCGAAAACGGTTCCCGGGAGCTGTATGGTAACCCGTGATGAATAATATAATAAATAAATAAATAAAAAATATATTTAAAATTTTTTAACTCTAATCAATCGAAAAAAATATGGTCTATGGCATTTATATGATGGCCTGTGGTTGACTGGCAAGCTAAGTTGTCTTTGTATGGTCTCTATTGTATTCTTATATTAATAAAACCTTTGCTAAATAAAAGTATTTTAATCAAGTATCATCATAAAAATTCAAAGTATCAAGTCTAGCAATTCAGTGAAAGTCAGTGTTTACAGCTCTTAAGATTTTTTAAATTTGCCGCTCTTTTGAAATGACACGATTCACTGGACAGACTATAATACTTGACATTGGTAAATCATCAATTAACATCTGTGAAGCCACAATAAAAGAAGGAAAAGAATATAATAATCATACTTGCGGTTTGTTCAGAAAATACTATTTGTGAATCTTTATGCTACTACTTTTTTAGTTTATTATTTTATCAGTGATTTTAGTTTATTTATTTATGTTACCGAAGACATAGGTAAACTAAATTCCTTAAGGATGGAAAGCAACGGTTTCAAAAATCAACAATATATTTATTCTGAAGTGCTATATAACCAATAACTGAATAATTAAACTAAATATATACATTAAAACATATTGTTTGTAATACTTCTAGCATATTTAGGTATTTACATAACAGACAGATAACAGAATAAACAAAAATATCAACACTTAAAATGTAATAACAAACTTATATTTTTAATACTGTACTGTCCAATGAATGTACCAGTTAGCTTACATACTCTTACATACCAACTTTTTCAACAAAATAACACCAAAATAATAATTTGAAAATACCAGCTAGGTTAGCATAGTTTTGACGTGACTTCTTTCATTTCGGCCGAATGGCCTTGAAAAGGCCAAAACGTTTTATGTCCAACAAGGACCGGCCAGAGAAAGCCTGGGCCGAGAGGTCCGGCCCAACAATGTGCGTGCAAATTTGCTATGCCAGGCAAAGACAAGTACACAGAATTTGCCCGCACATTGTTGGGCCGGACATTCTCGGACCGGGTATGTCCTGCAGAAGAATGCCGAGCAATTTGCTTGGCCGGACAAAGACAAGTACACGGAATTTGCCCGCACATTGTTGGGCCGGACCTCTCGGCCCGGGCTTTCTCTGGCCGGTCCTTGTTGGACATAAACGTTTCGTTTTGAAGACAAATCCGTAGCATACATTGACACAAGCAACTTCCGATCGACTCTGACGTCACACGTCACACCTTATTATGTCAGTCAGTACAATATCAATTTAATGTGTATAGCATTATGGTTCATTTTAAGAGAACAGTGAACACCAAACCAGTTTCTTAGCGGAAATAGTTTTGGTATAATTTTGAACTTATTGCTAAAGGCATAGCGTTCACAGTTCTTTGCTTCGCGGCTGCCGCAGAGTGTACGCAGTGCAGAGTTGCCAACTCGGATTTTGAAAAAGACGTAGGATAGTCTAGAAAATTATATAAATTTATATTATTAAAATAAACGTATAATTTGTAAAGTTCGTAGATCAACGTATTTTTTATTTTAACTTTATTTACTTTAAGATTTTAAAGTTAACAGTAAAATCTAAGATCTAAGCAAAAACACGTGAACTGGCAACGCTGACAAACTTTCGTTCGACCGAAAACGAAAACGAAAGTGTCGCTGTCAAAATGTGAGCTAACCTAGCTGAAAATTACAAACGCTACACAGCACTATTGTATAGAATTGCTAGCCTAAAAAAATAATTTAAAGTATTGGCCTTTTTTTTATTTTTATTTCTTATTAATTTTTTATTATTTTCCATAATATTTACTGTAACTATAAGGGCGTTTCAGTTAAATTTAAAAGAAATTATATTCTTGATATTCTTTATTATTTTTAGGTCAAGAAAAAAACAAATTAAAAAATACAAATATGGCGCTGTCCTTCTGTTTGTCAACATTTCAACATTGATCGATAGTATTTTAAATTATTCAATACATAACTATTACATTTGTAATTTCCTTTATAAATATAGTTTATTGCACATTTAAACTAGATATTGTTTTGTTTGGATATTTTAAGAGTGTAAAGTGAACAAAATCTATGAAATCTACATGCACATATTTATTGAAAACCTATCTTGTTTTTGTATATTACTCTTCAAATAAGACTCTAATTAAATGTAAATGAAGCTAATTCAAACATTGATTTCTATGAGTGTGCCGTGGGTGTATGAAAATCGCATTGTCACGCGGCAACCACGCGACTGTCGGCGAAAAATCAATAATATCTGCATTGACTGCGTTGCTAAGAATATTAAAAATGCACAAATAAATGATTATGTTAACTTGTACATAAGATAATCTATAATGGAGGGTATCATCGACAATAAAGTTACACCAATCCTTAAATGTTTGGTGTTATTATTATTCATATTTACTGCTAAAGTGTTGACATCAAGACCTGTGGAAAGTTTCGAAGGAAACGGAATTCCCCATCACAATTCCTATGTCCGAACGTTTACAAAATATCACCATAGAAGAACTATAAACTGGCACCATGACAATGAGAATTGGCCAGTAATAAATGATCATGATAGAATTAAAAAAAGAAATGTTGAAGAGCAGTATTTATCGGGCAGCTTAGATTCTGTTCCAAATAGTTTAGAGAATGCAAAAAGTTTGTCTACCAAAAATAAGGTTATTGAAAAGAGTTTGTCTACTGAGACAAAAAAGTACAAAGTGAAGGCAGCTATAACAATAACTGACCCCCCTACTACAGATGGGCCAAGAATTAGTTGTTTATACAAATTAAATAGTGTTACATTTAGTGCTACGCCCGCATATGATGATGAGAAAAATACACAGCAAATGATAGAGAATGATTATTTTGGTTAGTATATTTTACTGTTGCCTCCCAAATTTCATCAGGTAAAATTATCCCTGAGGGCAGTAACACTGTTCAGGAAGCTGTAAGTAAACCCATAAAGGGTTAAAAAGACCTTTGTGCCACAATTTTAATCAACTTTTTGGTATAGTCCATAGGCAGGAGATAGAATAAAATGGAAAAAGATGGAGGAGTCATTTGCCATTAGGCAAACAGAGTTACCGATGTGTGAAAAAATGCTTAGATTTAAGTGTTTTTTTTTTAATGTATATCTGAATAAAAGGCTATAATAAATAAATAAATAAAATAGCATACAACTATAATACTCCCTCCACCCTCTGCCCCCATCGCGTGGTTAGCTGCACTCCATACAATATGCCAATACCCCTTCAAAATAAAATCCTGGATATGGCCTTATTCCTCCCCACTCTAGCTATTAGCACTAACTTATATAAAGAAAACCTATATTTGTTTTAATTTATATTACAGAAGTACCAGGCCCTCTTACCGAGAGCACTTTGAATGGTGAAATAGTGCAGATTGAGCAATGTACTGTCAGCAAGGCATCTTGTTATACTCTATGGCGTGAGGGTAACTCTGGGAATATAACTGTGCTTGGACAAGGTAATTGAAAACATACTTATTGCTTGACAGATGTTTGACAAATGTTGTTCAGTTTTAAATAAAAAAAAAATAAACATTTATTCTTTTTTGAAGAAGTTTTTTTTAGTTTTATTTTAAAAATATATATTTGAATGAGCGAAACACATGGATAATGTGAAGTTTTATTCACAATTGAAGATACCCGGGTCTGCCCGGGTATTTAAAAAAATAATACCCGTTACCCGGGTACGAAAAAAGTCCGGATACACGAAAACCCTAGTCCAGACACACTGACACAAATTTTCTTAATAAGTGTGTTGCCCGTTACAGGATGTTGGCGTTCGTCCCAGAACAGCGGCCCTCACGGGTGTGACAAGTGCACCAGTGTGGCGCCCAAGTTGCCGTCGACCAAGTTCTGTTGCTGCACCAAGGAGTTGTGCAATGCTGATTTTAGTAAGTATTACCTACATACTTTTTATAGTGCGCAGTACTAGCGACCCCGCACGGGCACAATATGAGTTTACAACAATTTCAATACCTACATAAATACGCTGTTAGAGATAGATATAATGCTACCGCGGACATTTTGCATTACATCATTTTGTTATATCTCTGACGGATTAGACAGCATACACCATGAAAACTCGCTGGGGCTAACTTGATTCACGTATACATTATTGCTCAGCTCCTAAACATGATAGGAAACAAAGGTTTGATAGCCCCATTGTTGAGGAATGTTATAGACTATATAAGACGATATGACTCAAAGGGGCAAGCTAGTACTTTCACACTAGTACTTTTTACACTTAAAATAGATTATAATATAAAAAAGCCACTTTAAGAAATATTTGTTTTTTCGCCCAAATGGCGCTATTTTGTTTTTACATTGTTTAACATATTTAATTAAATTTGTTTTGTTTCCATTGGGTGTTTTTTTAACCGTTATTAGATACACTTGAATGTTGCTTTTTACTTCAAAAAGATAACTGGCGTGGTTTCGATGATAAGTTATTTTTTTTATATTGCTCGTCAGTGTATATATTATTTATGTTTGAAATAAAATTTCAGCCAACATTGAAGAATACGTGGCCACGCCAAAAGCAGAATGGACAATGGATACAACGCCCCAACAGATAAGTGTGCCGCACATACTGGCTTTGTGCGTCATTGCGCTGGTCGCCATGTTGGTTGTCGCGCTCATATTGAAAATAGTTTATTGCAAGAAGGTCGTGATCGATAAGGATGACATTAGTGACAGTTTGGATGTGGATAAGGGTGAGTTCTATTTTTGAATTTTTAAATGGATGTCATGGCGACCATGATGGGGAATCCGGTTTAATCTCGCCCGCGCTGTGATAGTTGTGATTAATAAGACATATCACAGTCGGCGGAATCATCTTAGATTCCGATTAATAACGGCTATAATACTTGACATTGGCAAATCATCGAATAACAGTGGTGAAGCCACAATAAAACAAGAAGAACGAAATATTGAAAAAACGAGAAATACCAGGAAAAATGTACATAACAGCATTCTAATACCCACGTTAATGTATGGAAGTGTTATGAAATGAAATGAAATGATTATTTATTTGTCAGAATATGGCATAAGTACATAATACAGGTGGAGCAATTCTAGATGTGCAGCACATTCTACCGTATTACGGTGTACAAATATACAATAACAGGCAGGTACCCACAAGCTAAGTCTGGGATGTTCAATATTCCAAATTACAGTCAATATTTCACACGCTTATACAATTCAATGTTAAATCCAAAACTCAATCAATAAAGTTGCACAATTACCACACACATGTCAAATAATTACAATAAGAGCATCAAATACAATCAGACAAAGTGAATCTTGGATATGGCAGAAGAAGGATGCTAGTAAGATTAATGCTGTTGAGATGATATAAGGCGGGTCCAGATATGTATCATTTGCCCGATCCGATCACCATATCCGTATCGCCGACGCGTATCATGATCGCATATGTCGACGGGTGATGATACGTTAGATGTGTTGAAATTTGAGGTCTCTCATCAAATCTCTTCCTCCAAGTCTGTTTCTGTTTTTGAATAATTCCGTTTGCCACCACGGTCTCGGTTTTGGTTTTTCCCTTTTTTTTTAAATATTGTGAATGACAATAAAACAGGCACACGAAATTGCTAAATTCTCGTACACTTCAACCAACGGCGACGACATGTTTGATCGAGAGCTCACACAGAACTAGGCAATTTGATACGCAATCATGACTATTGTGAAGATACGGAGCAAATCGAGGCGTCCACAACTTGATACGGGGCTTGATACGTGATACGCTGATACGGATACGGTGGTCGGATTGGGCGAATGATACATATCTGGACCCGCCTTAAGATGTGTAATATATCTCTCAGAGAGAAATTATGTGAGTAACTGATAGCGTAGTATATAAAATTGAAAAAGGAATGCTAAGATGGTTGGGACATGTTGAACGAATGTGTGGTGAAAAAATTATGTGTATATAAAGCCGAAAGGTACAACAAGAAAAGGAGGACCAAGACGAATTCATTAATCAAGTATCTGATGTCCTTAAAAAAGGTCAAATACGTAGTACTAAAAATCGAGAGAAGTGGCGCGGTTTATTTTTTAAATTCATGCGAGTACAGAACGAAAGTAATCAAACAAACACACTTTCTTATTTATATAATTAGTAACGTAATTTTTTTATTTTTTTTTTCAGCAGACGTCATGGGTTCTGGTCCCGACGCTCTGGCCACTGGGTTGCTGTGTGTAGACAATCTAACTTTGAATGAGCATATTGGTAAGGTACTCATTAATTTCTTTGAAAATCCGGTCAAGTTCGAGTCAGACTCGTATTGGGATAAAATGTGTGATGGTACCAATACAAAAAAAATGTACTGTCAAACTACACTGTTTCATCTAAATATACCTCAACAGAACTGGCCACTCGTTAGGTATATCCTCACAAATACCATCGGCTAAACGAGGGAGACTTGGTCTTTCGCTGGGTACCATGGGACCGATAACACGATTTTGGGAGCTGTATTACAGCCTTAAAGGCAACCCGTGAAGATAAACAAAATGTGTGATAGGTACGTGCCGTCCACCTAAGTCACATGACACAGACTGGACCAATTTATGTGACGTAAAGGTACTTGGTTTGGCTGGTACAAGTTTATCTGGTGTGTCACGTCGCTTGCCTCTGCATACCATAAAAGATCTGTGGCATACCCCTAAGTACGATTTTACACTGCACTCGACACGACACGATAAAATGCGGTGATGATTCAGAGCGCCATAGTTTTGTGTGGACCGTATTTTCACGTAACGATACCGCACCATAAAGGGCGTTTTTCCACGACGTACGACACGATAAGTTTTACGGTTGCAAAACAAACAATAAACGGCTGTCGTCCGTTAGTTTTTCCACTACCGACGATTCCAGCAACGACACCGCAGTGTACGCGAGAGAGTTTTTTGTCGTGTCGTGCGTAGTGGAAAACCAACCATAGATTCAGCACTGTCGCTATATCGTCACCGCAAAAAAAACGGAACGATTTATCGTCAGCGACGACATAGCCAATTTGTGACAAAACTTCCATATATTTATATGGCGCTCTGAATCGTTACTGCATAAAATCGTGTCGTGTCGTGCGTTATGGAAAAACAGCCTAACACTAACTAACTCTTTGCTGAACATTTCAGGTCAAGGCAAATTCGGATCAGTCTGGCGAAGCAGTCTCGGCGCCATGCCGGTGGCTGTAAAACTTTATTCCAGCTCCTCGACATGGCAGAAGGAGGCCGCAGTTTATTGTCTACCTCATTTGTCGCATCCCAACATATTAAAATATTACGGTATGTCAAATAACGGTTTTAGAACGGTCACGTCAAGTTGGCAAGTCCTGGAGTTTGTCAGGAGAAAGCGCTGTTGTCAAGATTTACCTAAAAAGAATGTTAGCCAAGTTCGTACAGGAAAATTGCGACTCACCAGCCGTGTGTTATTATGATGAACCAATTCTAGCCACTTTCGATTCCCGCATAATTTACAATCTATTTGACCTATCGCTGAGGGGTTCCATGCCATTTTTTCGATCACAGGATTTTCGTTTAGGTTTTCCTATAAACTAAGGCCCTAATATATTCTCAATTTTTTTTCAAAATTTTAGGCTCAGTGGCTTCGGAGATAATAAGGGGGGACGGTAAATTGCCGTATATTTGCTTTAATATAATTTAAACTATGCATTTTAAAATTATTAAAAAATATATTTGTATTCTTTATAATGATTTAATTTGATGTCACATAATGAACTTGAAAAAAAATTTGTTTACGCTTTAATTTCCCCCCTAAAATCGAAATTCGATTATTTACGCATATATGTACCAAAATTCAACATTTTTTGTCCAGTAGATTCGGAGAAAATAACCTGTGACAGACGGACAGACAGACACATGAATGATCCTATAGCCTATAGTATAGGGCTTTCCGGTTTTTCATCGGATATGTTATCATTTATCGTGATCAAAATTCAAAAATAAAGAAAGCGACGACGTTTTGTGTCGGGGCGCCATACTATCTGCGCTGTCCATGCTACGTGACCTGAATTCAGAACCCAGGACTTAAAAAAGTTAAATTTTCCAGGCAGCGACACAAGACCGACACTGACTGAAGGCGGCGGCCGGGAACACTTGATCGTGTTGGAGTTGTGCGCGGGGACGCTGCGTCGCCGTCTCGAGGAGTCGCCCCTCTCGTGGCAGGAGTTCGCGACACTGGCGCACGGACTGGCCGCCGCGTTAGCGCATTTACATAGCATCGGTAAGTGGCGATAATATTTGTGAAGTGAAATTTTTTTAGGCACATTTCGTTACACGAAAGAGAACAAAGATATAATTTAGACTGTAGAGAGAAGGAGAAAGAGCTATACATTGTATATCTAAAGTCTCTTGTACACAGTGAACTATTATGGCCCAGAAAAGGCGGGATAGAAAATTGTATCAATAATGACGTTTATTTTTTAAGAGCAAGCTTGTTAGCGCAATGAACTCAGTAAACGGCGCGGCTTATTTTGTCGATATCTCTTTAAAATGTTGTTAGACTGCAAAAAGAATCGATAAAATAACCAAGGGTAATATAAGATGGCCAAGATTCACGTACCAGAAACATGAGAAAGAACGATTTCACAAAAAAAAAAACGGTCTTGCGAAAATATACAAAATGGTCTTCCAGTATTATACAAAAACTATTAGAAATAACAATTTGTAGTTAGTGGTTTCATAAAGTATGTAAAATTATCTATAGGATAAATACGAGAAAATGGTACATTAGTAAATATATTAAGAGAACTCGAGTCGCAAAGTAGAGTTTGCACATAACACTGGCATTATAAGTGTATTTCTGGCGCCAAAGGGAAGCGACGTCATTTTTGATGTGAAACATCTATACTCGCGTTAGAGTAGGGTAAAACCAAGACGTCTCAAATATCAGGAGACGCTTGGTTTTGGCCTACGCCGTCTGCGCCTAGGGCTGTGTGCAGATAGAGAGCATAAAGCGTTGGAATGAGGCAAGACCAAGCGTCTCACACTTCGGAGACGCTTGGTTTTGGCCTACGCTGCGTGCGTCTGGACGTGTATTTCTTTGTCTTAACAAAATATATACTAATTTTGATGTTTCACATCTACCGGATGTCCCCTGACGCACTCTTTTTTTGTCAAGAGATTTATGCCGGAAATCCTTGGGGATAATTCTTACGTCACGTTTCCAGAATTTTTTGTAAATCATATACGTGTGTGAATATTTTCGCAGGTCTGAACAAGCCGTGCATAGTGCACCGTGACGTGAACTCCAACAACGTGCTGGTGGCCGGTGACGGGTCGCCCCGCCTGGCCGACCTGGGGCTGGCACAGTTGTTGCACGCGCGACGCTCGCAGACAGAGCCGCGGAGGATCACAGAGGTATGACACGCGCCAAATAAGTGGAGCGACTCGAAGGTCAAAAACCAATGGCCGTTGCCCGACTCGGCATTCTAGGGTTGGACATTTTCGGGCCGGGCAATCCTTGGGTGACCATTTGGCTTTCGAGTCGTAATATTGTAATAAATAATGGCATAGTTACATTGACCGTCTGATGGTTTATTGTTATTTTTTCACCATTATTTCGTGTTTATCACAAATTACAGACTACTTAAGCTATCTTTATGGAACATTACGCCCCTATTTTGACGGAGACAGCAGAATTGACCAAAATTTAAAGTCTTAAATCTTTAGTCTTTAAATTTACCTATTGTTTTATTTATATATGTTTCACAATAGTTTAGGCAGTGTATTATATTTTGTCTGCAGTTCGTGAAATTAATTACTTTTATGATAAAAATAATATAAGAATGGAAGTGAAATAAATAAAAAATATTGTCATATGATGTCAACTCGCATGATGCCGTTCGTAGAAAAATGTTAACTTTTGATACCTATTCATAAATTGGCAAATAAAAAATTACATTAAACTGGACAACACAATGAAACTCGTTATTTTTCCAGGCTGGAACCCTCCGCTACTTGGCCCCGGAGGCCCTAGAAGGGGCCCTAGACTTGAGCGGTGCCCGAGCGGCGCTATGTGCTGTAGATGTGTTCGCGCTTGGGCTAGTAGTATGGGAGATGTTGTGGAGGACGACCGGCGCGCACCAGGGCGCTGTGCCGCCGTACACGCCGCCCTATCAGCTTCAGGGGCTGGGGACTCCCACAATGCCTCAGATGCAGGTATGCCATTCAAATTCAGTCCTATTGTATTTACTGACAAAAAATCTATAAGAGGGGTAGGCAGAGACAATCGAATGACATTTGTTACGATCTTGACATACCTCTTTCGCTACATGCTCGGCGATTGTGTGTACTTTTAATATTTCCATCGATCAATACATTTTTTATATGTTCAATAAAAGTACACCTAGGTCGTCCTCTACCAGCATTTCCTTTCACTTCAGCCATATACACCTTTTTAGTTAATCTTTCAACGTGTCCAAAACAGCGTAAATTACTTTTCTTAATCTTACATCTAATTTAACAGTTTACTATACATTACAGAATCTCGTCTCCCGCAACAAAGTCCGTCCCCCGCTACCCAAAGGGCCGGTGGCTGAATGGAGGGCGTTGAAGATAGCCAGCGACACGTGCGACGAGTGCTGGGATCATGACGCCGAAGCTAGGTATGTGTTTAAAGGTCGGCGCACATGCCTCTTTTCGTCCCCAGGCTTAGAGTAATAGGAGACACCATAGACGAGCGACTCCCTCTGCCAATTTTCTGGTCTTTGTAATGTCTTGGGGTCGCCCTGTTCGGACACCCATCCGTTTCCGGAACGTCTAGTTGCCATGGTTGCCATAAGTTGTTGAGAGTTGACAGAATAATAACGTCAATAGTCTTTCATTCTTTATACATAAATACGAGGGGTTTCATTATTATTAAAAATCCTTCATAAGAATTATAGAAGAACCCCTATCCATTAAGTGCAGCAACAGGCTTGCTACCTGTTCTGCTCAATATGGACAACTGGCAGCAAGTGGACACTGTTACTGGTGTCTGGCCACACCACAAGGTATAAATGCCGTGAAGGTGTGTGCGTTTACCTTCCCCTCAATAATATAAAATAAATCTAAACTGTATATTTTCATCCATGCACAATGACAAAACCAAAATTACTAATCTACAAACGTTAAAAAGTTTTATAACGCTAGTAGCGCCCTCTATTGACTAAATATATAATATTTTTCCTTACATAATATTTACTAATTCTAATGGCTCCCTCTATCGATGAACCTTAACTTACTGCACCTGCAACTAGTTATTCCACTTTGGCCCTTTCGTTAACTGCGTAGTAAAATGTTGACTTTGAACAATATGAGGGGCTGGAGGGGGAGGGTACAGTGTCTTGCGTCTTAGTATAACGCGCGCACTTTAGTTACGAAGCTACAAGTACATCTGCGGGGAGGTCTGGACGGGCTCATAGTGCCCATACAGTAGGTAACCGCGCGTCGCCCGGAATGCACGCATGCCTACTATTCACGCGCGGCGTTCGCATAGAAATTCTAAACACCTAATTCATAGACAGGATACATACTAAATGTACATAGTAAATGCCTATTTACTTAGTTTAAAATATGCAGACAGTAAGTGGGTAGGTTATATATATTTCAAATGTCGTTGTTCACAAATGGATAATTAGGTACTAGGTACATATACATATATACACAGGCAATAGGTACATGTAGGTGAATATAATTTTAGGCAAACAGCACTGTGCGAGCTGAATCGCACTTTATTGCGTCGAAGCAATTTATTTAAATGTCTTTGCCGAGATACCTTTCTTTACCCTGTACCTGTTGTAGTGTAATAAAAATAAAACCAAGTAAAAATTGCTGACTGAAAGAACAAAATAAATATTATAAATACTTATTCGGTATTTTGTTTATAAGACCCTGAACTAGGAGTCTACAAGCAGCCCGGTCGTATCCTTTTAGGCCTTTTTTATAGTTTAAAATTCGGGCGCCAAGAACGGAGTGAGCAGGTGGAAGATGATCCGTTACTGTCCGGCCGGCAGCACAGGGAGGACCTTGGACCTTTAATATCAAGCCAGGGTGGTGGTGGGTCATAGTTATCAACGCTCCACTGACTGACAAATTCTGTAAATTTTACTATATAAAAAGGGGATTCCACGACACGCCTTGGTGGAAAGCGCACGCGCCGCGAAGACGTGTTGGGGAATCCAGTTTAATCCCGCCCGTGCTGTGATGGTTGTGATTAGTCAGTGATTAATAGGACATATCACGGCCGGCGGGAGCATTCTACCTACCGATTATCGGCTTATTGTTACTGTGACGTCTATAATACTTGACATTGGCGGAATCATCAAAACCCTGATGGAGCCATTTTGGAAAAAAATATAATTTTAGTAACGGTGTGTGAGCTAGTAAGCCTTCCATACTATTTGTCCCTAGGCGTTCAATTTGTTACCTTATTTTTTGATCGCAGATTGACAGCGGTGTGTGTTGAAGAGAGAATGGCAGAGTTGAAACACTTGCTGCAAACACAGGGGCCCGTTATTCATGACAATAATTTGCATTCACACAACGGTGAGCAAAATTCATTTAAACTGACTGGAGTTCGAAGTTAGAATATAGTAGTAAAACTTTTTTAATTCTTTGTGGCTGCGAAACAAATAACAGCGGTTAAGCAGCGAACAATGAGGATGGATTACCACTTTGTACTAAGGGGACTTAACCGTATTAATTTTCAAAAATAATTAATGTAAAGTTTTTTCCAAGAAGGGTTCAATCGAAAACCGTTTCGAGACAAATGTTTTATATTTTTTTAGATTTTTAAACGTAAATATCGCCGATATTTTTGTTAAAAAATATTTGACCTGCCCTAGGGACCTATACCAGTATATTTGTATACCAGGTCATGTCGCTTTAAAAAAGTCATCAGTCTATGAGGGGGTTACAATCATTAAAAAAAGTAATTAATAATGAAATTCACATATATTATTTTAGTTGAGATCAAGGGAAACGTAAAAATTTAGTTTAAAAAATCAAATTAAATTTACTATGATAAACTAAAGCAATAAAAAATAATGTCTACAAAAAAATCAAAGTAAAACTTTACATAGCTAATTATTAAAAATAAAATGTTTATATTATTGCAGATACAAACGACTCATCCTCTCCGGAGACAGAAAAAAATTCCAACTGCACATCAGCGCAGCAATGTGACGTCACAACACCCCTACTCTACTCTCAACCGCATATGGGTAGAAACCCTTGTATGGAACGGAATACTCATACAACACAGATTCATACAGTCGAACTCATACACAAATCTCTCAAAGACATAGACATAACATACAATGATGAACCTAGATTCCAGAATATAGATGATAATTGCTTATCGGTAGCGCGTGATATTAGACCAAGTTTCGTAGATTTGGAAAATAGTGATTGGAATGAAATCAGGTCTTACCAAAGGCCACTGGATTTCATACCGAATGACGTAAACGCAATAGACGTCGAAAGAAAGCCTCCGAAGCGGACCAATTTGCTGCATGACATCAAATTTGAACGACCGAAATGGGGGATTCGGAAGTTTTTCGAAAGAAAACTCAATATTAACGCTAAACCTTTGGATACGGAAGTTAAATTATTGCCAGATATCTCTAACGGTTCAAATCAAAATCAAGCTAGAACCAAAACAACTATAATTAATGAGAAAATCTGCAATTTGCCTGGCAATAGGCCTACTAACTTAGTTCTATCGTCTGAGAATAACCTATACGATGGTCCATGTACGTTATCGCCGCCTAATAGAACTCTGTCTCCAACTATGCTCATTGAAAGCGAAATAAACAAGTCGGAAAGTAGAATTTTCGGTTTCAAAGAGTTGCCCACGCGAAACAGCGAAGAGCCAACGCCAAAACCGAATCAAATATTCGCCGTAATCGTTCCCAAAGCCAAACCTAACGATTTTAGAGATATTAATCTCATAGAAGTGCGGAAAACCAGAGGCAGCACGGATAGCTTGAGCAAATGTGGCAGTTTTTACAAGTCCGGCAGCGCTGGTAACTCTGAGTCTGAAGACTCGACGTTCAAAAAGCGATTAAGTAATGAAATTAAAATCGGCAACGACTCAAATAGCGGCCGCTCGTCTCGTGCCAGCGCTAATTTCGAGCTTCAATACATAAATAACGAAATCGAAAATATAGTATCGCCTTTCGAGAATTCTGATTGCTCTAGCAGCGAGGATGAGCATCTATTGCTGTTATCAGAAAATGGCGGTTCTAAAATTACAATGCAATCGGTGCAAAAACATGAGGTCTTAAAAGAAACCACACAACCGAAAGCCGAATTCTGTTTTGGGAAAAATGCAAAATATGTCAGTTTCGATAATGAATTCAGCGATCCAAACGATAAAGAAAACTTAGACGCTTACTGCGGCGATAACCCGGTGTACGTGGCAGCTTTTACTCAGCCTACAGCTGAAATATCCCAAAAGCCATCGCTAAGGACTTTAGCCATTAAAAGGCAGCATTCACTGGAGCAGGTCAGTGATATTTTTACTAGCGCCTCGGATGTTCATTTACAAAATCCGGCAGGTAGGGTGAAAACGCCGGGCGATTTGCCCGTGGCAATACGAAAAGCGAGACGCGATAAGGCGATGCAAAAAGGACGCACAAATGACAATAGATTGAGTTTATATGATGATAGAATGATGTGTGGTAGTAGTCTTTAAAAACTGCAGGTAACAGTGTCCACAATTAGGTATGTAATGTAAAACCTAAGGGTTTTTTTTAATTTTATTTCAAAGTTTTAAGATATTTATAAAACTAATTGTAGTATTTTTGTTTTCTATGCGGTAGTTTTTTTATAATAAATTTTCAAAGTTCAACAGACGACATAGTGACGTCGTCATTTAGGTAAAGTAGCGTTTCTGTTTCGTGGTACTACTCGTTTGTGATAAAAATATCATTCATTTCCTTAACTCATATATCAGTTAGATAAATGAGTTAAGGAATGGGACAGAATGATGAGGTCACTTTGTTGTCTTTTGATAAAACTTAAACAAAAATTATAAAAAAAATAGTGGAAAGAAAACAAAAATATTCAAATTAGTTTCTTAAAATAGCTTAAACTTTGAAATAAAAATATAAAAAACATACCTTTTCAATTTACATGCCGAATTATGCCGAAGACTGCGCAAAATAATACCCATAATACCAACCGAAATTTCCGGGTACCGATTTCTGCCCCGAAATGAATTTGAAAAAAGACATCTGTGGCCCCAAACTGTGATAACGAGTGCTATGGGCGCCAATTGTCAATACCAACATCTTAATTTTATGTTAAATTAATTTTAAAATTTAGATTCTAAGTACTAAGTACCTTTTAAGAATTGCTTTAATCTTAATACATGACTATCTCATTAACAGTTCTCGCGTTCCCCATTCGGGATTGTTTATACTTTTCCCCTTTCATGATAGATTGGCGTCGCTGAAAAAAATAATACTTTAAAAAAATATATTTCAAATCTGTGATTTAATTATCCGTGGCTCTCAGTCATCTTGTATCTGTCAAAAATATGGCAAATCTCAGTTAATCCTGGAAACGTGAGTTTATTTATACAACATTTCCTTACCACACAGTTGATAGTTATTATTTTAAATTGGATTGAGCCATATTTTTATGATTTAGGGTTCTAAATAGCCATAATTTCCAAAACGCAAAAGCAATGCTCGTTTTGGAAATTATGGCGATTTAGAACCAATCCAATTTAAAATAATAACTATCAACTGTGTGCTAAGGAAATGTTGTATAAATAAACTCACCTTTTCATAATTAACTGAGATTTGCCATATTTTTGACAGATACTAGATGACCTTGACCACCGCCCCTTAAGGAGTAGCAAGATGATTTGAGATTGGGGAATAGGGAACAAAACTCAAATTGTAGATGGCGCTCTTAGCGACGGTTCCCATTTAACTGTCAATTTTGTAGTTATTTTACATCTTGTGGAGGTTTATTTTGGTATTCCATGATGATAATATTAACTACAACTAAAACACGGTCAAATGCTTGTCGGACTCGCACATGAAGGGTTCCGTATACTCAATAATATGCACTAAGGTCAGACCAAGTCAGACCGCTGAGAAAGTAGCACTCCCATGGTCCGCGCGGGTGAGAGGGGCGGGCGTGATCCTGCCATACACGATATATCTGTTGTCGACGCGATCCAACTCGGGCCCTTGCAAATAGGTAAGTTTTGATTTTGATGAAATTTGAAAAAAAATCAGGGTTCAAGTTATCCTCATATCAAATTTCATCAAAATCAAAACCTACCCGCAAAATCCCGAGGTAAATCGCGTCGACAACAGACACATCGCGCGAAACCTCTCATCGTGTATAGCAGAATCACGCCCGCCCCTCACCCCTCATGGACATGGGAGTGCTACCTTCTCAGCGGTTCACCTATAGTTAGACGTTTGTATGTTCATTATTGCCATTATTAAGATCGAGCAAAAAACGCCGAATAAAACAGGTTTCTTGTATAGGGAGCCCTTTTCATTTTTAACTTTATGGTATTATTATTATTTATTGTTATAGCGACCATAGTAATACACACTCTGTGAAAATTTCAAGTGTCTACCTTACGGTTGGAGACTTAGTAATAGGGTTCCCTTGGCACCCTTTGGATACGGAACCTTATAAATGAGCTAAAGATACGGAAGTCCCTTGTGAATGGTAAAATTTGTTTACTTGACTTGTACCAAGTTTTGACATAAAGTGAGGGAACCGTCGCCTATAGCTCCCTCTGTCGGGATATAAAATTCAGTTTTCTACCCCATTTTCAGCTCGTATCAGCACCGCGTCGTACAAAAAGTTATGTGTGGTCATACATAAATGAAATATATATCCTCCTTTTTTTTTGTCGGTTTAATAAAAAAATGAGAAAATCAAAGACTCCTCTCAAAAGTTTGCTTATTCCTCTTAATCCCTTGATCATGATTAAGTTATTTTAAAAACTAATTTTAATATTTTTATTTTCTATGCAGTAGTTTAGGTAAAAGAGCCATTCTGCCACATTTGTCGTAACTGCTAAGTAGTCCTACCAGTAGGTAGGACCACTGGACGGGTAGTACACTTTTATCGCAAGTAGTACCACGGGCCAGAAACGCTACTTTACCTAAATGATGACGTCACTTTGTCGTCTGTGGGCAAAACTTTGAAATTTTATTATAAAAAAAGTACTTATAGAAAACAAATAAAATAGCTTGAAATAAAAATATAAAACATAACTCAGTACTGTACCTACCGAATTTATTAAATATTTTCACTAGCGCGATACAGGTTACAGCATTGAGACAGTGGCGCCCATCTATCGATGTCCAACAAACAGTCAACCCCGACGTGAATATGCGCGTCAGTTTAAAAACTATTTTTAAAAAATCGGTCGCATTGTACATTTATATATTGTTACCAATGAAATTAAAGTACAAATTGTATATACTATGTTAATTTTATATTACAGCGTTAGATTCGCTTATGACCCATATGTGGTTCATAACTTAAACTTGGGTCATGTATCATGACACAGATAAGAGTTGGCTGACATTGTTAAGCATATACATGCATACATTTTGCCGTCTTGCTTAGCTTCGCTTAAATACGCTTGCTTATAACGGCTCGACAAAAAATACCACGGGCGAAGCCGGAACTGTAAGCTAGTGTATGTATGTGTATACTTAAACGTTCTCGTTTATTTTTTATTGCATTAGTTCCTAACTCGGGCCATTTTAATTGTCACTTTGATGTTAATTTTGTTTTTTAATTATAAGGCGAATAATTGTAATGCTGCGGGTTTAACACGAATTTCTTGCGGTTTCGTATTGCCATTCTATAGAAAAACTGTTCGATACAATAACGCAAGAAATTTGTGCTAGCCCCTCTGTTTTGTGAAAATAATCTGTATTTCTGTGATTTTTTTACGTAACATTTTTTTTATTGTTTTACCTTGAAGTGTGTAAATGATTTTATTTAAATTAATGCTTAATTTTATCAGCGTATTGTTAATTTTCAAAGTTGATTCATTCCATGTAACTGTTTTTCTTTTAGAAAATAAAGTATCATTAATTGCATTTATTGTTGTAAATAAATATTTATTGTTACAGTATGTAAAAAAATGTTTAAAAATACTTAAGTCTGTTACACAACTTAAAAATAACTATTAAATTGTTTGTTTTTTTTTCATGAAGGTATATCATCGTTTATCATTATGAAATCTATATTAAATTATATAACTATAATAATTTAAAAAACATTCAGATCGCAGTCTTCTAGGACAGTGTTTTCCAATATGTGGTACGCGCGGCAATCTCAGGATTCTCCGGTAATTTACTATCAGTAAGAAACACATTAACGCAATCAGCAATCGCCGCGATATATTTTGAGTCAATCAATCAAGTTAATTAAGATTTTAAATTTACTAAACGACGAACAACTAATTTAATTTAAACACTACAAGGGGTACTGTTCTAGGAGAAGGCTGGCTGCGTTGCCACGTTGGATGACGATTCTTATTCTTTGAGCCATTTGGCCATTTTTTTTTAGATATAGAGGTGATCTAATTTATAATTGCTATTATATTATTTAAACATATTGACAGATTAATTGTTTTTAATTTATCGTTATTTCTATAAATAATATAATAATAAATAACAGACTTAAGAGCACCTACCGTTGTTATGTTATATGAAAAATAATATTTATTATTTAATTTAATGTATAATTTTATTTATTTTATTGACAATTTAAAGCTATATTGTGGTATATTTTATAATCGAGTGAATGTTGAAGCAATGTGAATTTATTTTGCATATATATTATAATCTCTATTGAAGAAAGAATGTTGATTAATTGAAATAAAAGGAATTACAAAGGAATACAAACTTTTGTTTTTTATTTTCTTCTCCAGTCTTTATGAATGACATTCGATTGCCTCTGCCTACCCCTCTTGGCATAAAAGGCGTGATGATAGATAGTCTTTATGAAAGTGGTTTCTTCTTCTTCTTTTGATATATGGCAACAGTGCTGACTTTCGTCGCAATTCTGCCAGACTCCAGTGTTTAATGTTGTGCAATAGTAAGCCGATAAATCGGTAGCTAACATTATCCCGCCGACTGTGATATGTCTTATTAATCACTGACTAATCACAACTATCACAGCGCGGCCGGGATTAAACCGGATTCCACATCACGCCACGAAGAACCGCGTGCGATCGGCGCCATGACCGGATGTAGAATCGAAAGTGGTTTATTTATTTTGGATATTGTGGTCTTTTCATAATTATGATTGAAACTAAAATTAAATGACAACCTTTTATAAAAAAGGGTTGTGGCGACCAAACGGATAATAAACCCACCAATACGTTACAGGAACTAGCCTATTTTTAGTGTGGCAACCGCACGACGTTTCCACCGGCTGGCAACACTACCGACTGAGCGGAGAGTTTTTCCAAGCCGGTGAAGTGAGCTAATCGTTAACGTGTTTTAATTTGTTTAATAATGTGTAACCATGAATATAAACATAGTAAAGTATTTCACTCTTTAACTTTCAACCCGAGTCTCATGCCTGCCGCCCAGAGCTAGTCTAAACTGACGCCCAACGTGTTTTGTGAAACTTTTTCTCCTCGTGTTTACGTTCAACGTTGCATTCAAATTCAAAATGCCTACAACGCGACGCCGCCGTGCACGAAATGTGGACGATGATGATATGGAAAACTCCACCATAACTATTGGCCAAAACCAGTTACAAACACTGGTCCAATCACTACAGCAGTCACAAGCTGATTTTTGTCAACAATTATTCCAAGAAATGCGAGCCTCGACGCCTAACCAGGGCGCGTCCATTTCTACGAATACAACAGCCGCCGCCGCTCCGTTTGCGAATTTTTCGCAATGTACAGCGAGGTTTTCTGGAGTTCCCGAGGAAGTCGAGGGGTTTATAGACTCCTTAGAGACATACAAGTCATGTCTAAACATCTCGGATGAAAACAGTATCAAGGGGTTGTCAATGTTATTAACAGGTTCTGCCGCTATTTGGTGGCAAGGGTTGAAATCAACCACCACAACATGGCTTGATGCCATTAATAAATTAAGATGTGCTTTTGGTGAACGCCGCCCCGCTTTCAGAATCTACAAGGATTTATTTTCGCTGAGCCAGGGTGAGGAAAGCACGGATTTATTTATATCAAAAGCAAGATCGCTACTCTCAAAGATACCGAGAGGTGACTTATCAGAAAAAGTCGAATTAGATTTAAGGCGACGTCTCCGTACATTTTCTCTGAAACGTCTATTTTTTTGTCGCTAAATGTGGACATATCAAGCCATTTTACAAGTCCGAAAAAAAATTTGTGAATAGTGAAATATATAAAGAAAATATATAAATAATAAAATATTATTAAATCTTTGTAGTATCTTTAAAAAAAAAATCGCAAGTTACAGCACGAAAATAATTTTTGCTCTCAAAATTCTCAATATTTTGAGCGACAACTAACGTTAAAAAAAAACTATATTGTAGGAAAATCAATGTACTAAAGACATTGCTTAAAAAATGGCAAATTAATAGCGTGTTTATTTTTTAATTAATTGAAAAGCCCGAAATTCCGTAAATATCGGCAGATGGCGGACAGATACCGCCGGCAGCGGACGTGTCCCGGACGCTCTGGTGAACTCGCCTGATTATAAATTAGCGATGTTTTTCTCGTAATCCTATTGTCTGTCCCTTTCACACCCGAACTTAAACGTCTACCACTATCCCGCTCTAGCTATCTTATTAGAAACAGCGGGCTTTCTATACATACTAATACTACTTAGTTTTTAATAAACTACCATATGTATCGGTTTTGCCTGTGTAAATATCTGAATTTATACCTACTTAGGTCTTGATGGACTAGGCTTTTCCCGGCTTTACCTATGTAAATAGGTAACTTATACCTACTAAGTTTTTCATAGACTACCCTAATGTCTCGGCTTTGCCTGTGTAAATATTTTACTTTATACCTACTTAGGTCTTGATGGACTAGGTTTTTCCCGGCTTTGCCTGTGTAAATATCTGACTTTATACCTACTTAGGTATTGATGGACTAGGGTTTTACCCGGCTTTGTCTATGTAAATAGGTAACTTATACCTACTTAGTTTTTCATAGACTACCCTATGTCTCGGCTTTGCCTGTGTAAATATCTGACTTTATACCTACTTAGGTCTTGATGGACTAGGCTTTTACCCGGTTTTGCCTATGTAAATAGGTAACTTTATACCTACTTAGTTTTTGATAGACTACCATATGTCTCGGTTTTGCCTGTGTAAATGTCTGACTTTATACCTACTTAGGTCTTAATGGACTAGGCTTTTATCCGGCTTTGCCTGTGTAAATAGGTAACTTTATACCTACTTAGTTTTTGATAGACTACCATATGTCTCTGTTTTGCCTGTGTAAATGTCTGCCTTTATACCTACTTAGGTCTTAATGGACTAGGCTTTTACCCGGTTTTGCCTATGTAAATAGGTAACTTTATACCTACTAAGTTTTTGATAGACTACCATATGTCTCGGTTTTGCCTGTGTAAATGTGGTGTTTTATACATACTTAGGTCTCAATGGACTAAGCTTTTACCCGCCTTTGCCTGTGTAAATAGGTAACTTTATATCTACTTAGTTTTTGATAGACTACCATATGTTTCGGTACTGTTTAGATATATTTACTGTGGCCGAGTGTAAGTATAAAAGGTTATGTACATACGTAAGCTTAATTTCTGTACTCTCACTGTTTTGTAGTATTCGGCCGTAGTGCTAATACAAAATAAGAAAAGAGGAACACCGGGACGAGGAGTAGTGTATAGGCAGAGCGTATGCTACGTGGCAGGCACGCTGAGCGGTTGTATTACTCCATCTTTTCTTTTTACATTGATTGAAGATATTGAATAATAAGGATTTTGTATTATAATTTCAAATATTATACTTACTCAGAGTCAAAAGTATGTTTTTTTATATTCTTCTTACGTCGTTTTCTAATACAAATCTTACGTAGTTCTTTATTCCTTTTATTACCCATTATTTACACTAAACTATAAATTACTACTTATTAGTTAATACTTAATAAAATAAACTATAATATAATCACAAAAAAATACAAAATAAAAATAAATTGTGTAACGAGATTTTATCAACAAATTTACACGATATGAGAGGAACGTGCACTTTCTAGACGTCTCAAGTCAACGGCTGTGACGCGAAATAGTCGCGCGGGATATGTTCGCGCGTGCATCATTTTATGAATACAGCGTGTTTGATATTTCTCTCCCTCACAAAGTTTTATAGACCAATGAAAAAATATTTTTAGTAGGATGTATCTACCTACACTAGTAAGGGCATGTAATAATCTCAATATTCTGATTATCAATATTCCGGTATATATCTTCCATAATACCGATAATTATTACGTACTAGTTTTTATAATATTTTCTGATTCTAATAAAATAACACACTGAAATACAATGTTTATTTTAAATTATATTACTTTATTTGATATTTTATTTCTTCTTAAATTATCTCTGAATAAAATATAGATTTGGTACCTATTATTGGCCACGCACTCGAAATCCACAGTTTACTTACTACTCTAAACAAAATAGGACGTTTGAAGAAGAGGCAGTGTTTATTGGCTTGTGATTGTGATAAAGAAGAAAAATACATCATGCAACTTTTAATTTAAATTAATTTAATACTTAAAATTTCACTCAGTAAATTTTAAAAGATTTTTTCTAACAAATAAATTAAAGCTTCTAAAGTATAAATAAACAAAATGAAATAGTGATTTTAAATTCACACATTGGTTATAATAATTGTTCTAGATGTAACATCATTACAATGGAATAAGTTTTTATACCTATTCCTTTCGAACAAACAACTTCAGACACAAACTGAACCTTTTTATTGAGTAAATACTTGATAAAAACCTTATAACTATCTATAATTCAACATAGATGTTTGAAATATTTTTACTGTAACAATAATAAACACAAGAAACATCCTGTGAATGTAAAAAGATAGTCGCTAAGTCCTTTGATGCCGTGTGGCTCGCGCCGCGGCTAATCGACCGGCCGCCAGGAGAAACCGCCAAAGGCAAAGGGATGCCGCAAATCGATGTCAAGAGTTGGCAATGCAAAGTGTCGATTACGCAATTTCTAGTTTCTTTTATAGTTAGGCACCTATAATAATTAGGTGGGTAGAAATAAAAGTACAAATTAAAGAAATTTTTATATGGAAATGACTTTCGGTCAAATTTCACGCAATTTTGAGAATAGATTCGTTTCGTAATTCTGAGCAAAAGTCTCCAAGGACGCGACTTTCGAGTTTCAGAGTTATTGATAAGAATTGGTCTACAAAAAGGCAGCGGTAGCGGTATAATATTTTTTTTTTTTTTTTTTTATTTTAATTTAATTTTAGAGAATGATTAACTTATATTACACTTACGCATTGGATGTAAAACATTACTATTATTAGGCACAGTTAAAACTCATACATGCTAAGTCGCTGGCAAAACGAAAATTAATTATTTCAGTCCGATTATTCCTATGTTCCTAGATTGTGATGTCGCGGTCTCGGTATGTTCATAGTAGGCGCGCCGCATCTCCCCGCAAATCGAAGCTTGCATCACTCCGCCTCACCCCCTCTACTGATTTTTTTGCACAAGCAGTGAGGGCCTTAATCTTCGGGTTGCTCGATCGTCGAATTCGAAAACGTATAGAACGTGAAAGTGTAAATACCTACGACGATCTTCTTAAAAAAGCACGTAGCATCGAAGAATCTTTAAAAGAAAATGATCTCTACCACAATACATCTAAAGTTCAAAATCGTATTTCTACAACACAGGGAAGTTTCGTCGGGGTCAACGCTCCCGGTCCCGGCAGCTCTTCATACTCAAAACCACAGCACACACAGGGTGGTTATAATAGTGAATTTTCAAAATCGCAATATAATAATAGTAGTAATGAATTTTCAAAACAAACAAATAACGATAAAGTAAATAACAACAGTGTGAAGCCAAAACGTCCTATTTGTGGTTATTGCAAGAAATACGGGCATTTAAAAGCCGATTGTAAAATTTTACTAGCCAAAATTAACGATACTAATCAATCGGTGGTGAGCCTATCGCCACAGATTGCTTGTTATGGGTGTGGTGCTAAAGGTGTAATTAGATCTAAGTGTGTAGAGTGCAACAAAAATAAACAAAATTTCTGTGCCATGAACATATTTTGTGCGTATCATCACGGCGGTGACATAAGTGCGCGAGCTGTCTCCGCGAAGCGTTGCGTGCCGATGGCCGGAGCCGTCGACGCATGCACGCCTCCTATTATCAGCGGGGTCGAGCAGGCGCACTCTAGCGCTATGAGCGCCTCACAGTCGCCTGGCACTGTGCGCCAGGGTGCCGTAGCTGGTTCCGGCGTGGGGACCGCCGACCTCCTCGGTGTCGTGAAGACGCCGGAGGTGCGACCATCCAGTACCGGGAACATTTCAGATAAGTGCAGTGTTCATAATAAGTGTAAATATAACTGTAAGTGTAAACAAATTTCAAATCAAAAATTTATAGTCCAGGAGCCAATGCCTGTAAATTCACTATGTGATTTTAATAACTTTTTTGATTCTAATCCTAAAAATTGTAATTTCTTTTGTTCTAATTTGTATAATAATGTTAAGTTAGATATGTTTACGAAAGATAATTTTTATGTTAATAATGATTTTTATGATAATGTTTTTGTGAATGAAAATTTATATTTTAATGATGTTGGCAAGAGTTTCTGTAACGACGCGCATACACGGGATCACATCAAGGGGGGGCCCTCTGATGTACGTACTTCGACCTCTTTTTCGGTAAATTCTTTATCGGGTTGTGTTAAGGGGGAGTCGGTCACGTTACCCGCTCATAGTGTATTGTACCGCCGCCCTATTTTAGACATTGAAATTTTAGGGGCGAGGGGAACCGCGTTAGTGGATTCGGCCGCAAAAGGGTGTATTGCGGGACGGTCGCTGCATACCTTCCTTCTGGACCATGGACATCCACTTCAACCATCGACGAGGAACATTAAACTCGCGGATGGTCACACTCGGCTAACGGACGTTTTTGTAACCGAGTTAGAGGTGAGACTGCTTCATAAAGTTTTGTCCGTGGAATTTATAATTCTACCAGAAGCGCGAAATAACGAATCATTATTAGGAATCGATTTTCTTACTCGAGCCGGACTGGTGTTCGATTTTCATAAATCGTGCTGGTACTTTTCAGATGTTATGGAGCATAAGTATGAACTCCTTTTTGAACCAGTCTCGCCTCTTACGGTTTGCGCCGCGATGGAAGTTCTTCGGGAGAACGAAGGAACTAGACTAGAAGAGGGGGAACGCGAGGAGCTTGCCCAACTGTTATCAGATTTTAACGACGTATTTAATCTAGATGGGAAGCCCACACACTATGCTATACATCACATCAATACTGGTAATCACCAACCAATATCAATGCCTCCATATCGTGTGACTCCAGCTAAAAGAGAAATTATGCAACGGGAGCTAGATAAAATGCTCGCCGATGAGATAGTTGAGGAATGTGAATCCGCTTGGGGAGCTCCAGCCTTGTTAGTTCCAAAACAAGATGGCAGTTTCAGATTTTGCGTCGATTATCGCAGGCTTAATGCGATCACAGAAAGTGATGCTTATCCGATGCCTCGTATTGACGAACTGCTACAAGCTACCAAAAGAGGATGTGTAATGAGTACTTTGGATTTAAGGTCAGGTTACTGGCAAGTTGCAGTAGCGGATGAAGACAAAGATAAGACTGCTTTCATCACGCCATTTGGCACTTTTCGCTTTAAACGTATGCCGTTCGGTTTAAAAAATGGTCCTGCAACTTTCCAACGTTTAATAGACAAATTTCGTTCCAGTAACACTCTCAAAAATGTTACCGTACTTGCATATTTAGATGACCTTTTAATAATATCTGAAAATTTTCAGAAACACATTAATGATTTACGCGCCATTTTCGAACAACTAAAGAAATTTAATCTTCGCGCAAATAGATCAAAGTGTGTCTTCGCACGTGAATCAGTTAAATATCTAGGCCATGTGATAACTCAAGAAGGAGTATTACCGGATCAAGAGAAAATTCGCGCAATTTTAGACATGAAGTCTCCTACGTCACTGAAGCATCTTAGAACATTTATACAAACATGTTCCTGGTTCAGGAAATTTATTCCCAAATTTTCCCAAGTTGCTGAGCCTCTAACAAGATTAACAAAGAAAAACCAATCGTGGCTGTGGGGTGTGGAACAGATACACGCCTTTGAGAACTTGAAGAAGATGTTGACGTCTGCGCCGATCCTTGTACAGGCCGATTACGCGAAGCATTTTATACTAAGAACAGACGCAAGCAATTATGCACTTGGTGCAGTGTTGTTACAAGGCGAAGGTTGTGAAGAGAAACCGATAGAGTACGCCAGCCGCCTGCTTACATCGGCTGAGAAAAATTACTCTACCACAGAGAGGGAAGCTCTCGCGGTTGTATGGGCGCTAGACCGTTTTCGAGGTTACATAGACGGACATCCCGTTACAGTTGGCAGCGACCATCAACCGTTAAAGTGGTTATTAACCATGAAGTCCCCATCAGGACGCCTTGTGCGCTGGGCTTTAAAAATTCAGTCATACGATCTCCATTTTACATATACTCCGGGAAAGGCTAACGTAGTAGCTGATGCGTTAAGCCGTCCGTGCTGTACAGAGGAGACGCGACAATCATGTGGAGTGTGCTCCATTATCATAGATCTCCCTGCAATCAATCCATCTGAACTGCGCCTGAAACAAAAAGCTGATCCAGAAGTCGATAAGATTATTAAAGATTTAGAGGAAGGGGATGAACTTGCTTGTCACAGAGGGACAGGACAAGGTTATTTAATGGAACGAGGCATACTTTACCGTTATAATCCAGACTCAGAGAATGAGGAACCGCAATTAGTGGTACCTGCAAATCTTCGAGAAGAAATTCTGAAGGAGTGCCATGATCACTCTATTGCAGGACACCCTGGTATTGAGAGGACATACCAGAAGATTGCTCAAACGTACTATTTCTCAGGAATGCGAAAGACAATCACCGACTACGTGAAGTCTTGCACCACATGCCAACGTTATAAGGCCTCAAATGAAAAACCACCTGGTCTTATTCAAACTCCTGTTTTGAATCAACGAAATGAGGTGTTGGCGATTGACGTTTTTGGACCGCTTCCTGAAGGTGAAAATGGTGAAAAATGGATTTTACTCGTTGAAGATACTGCTACGAGGTGGGTCGAAATGTTCGCACTTCAAGAGGCAACCTCAGAGGCCTGCGCTCGTACACTCATTGAAGAATATTTTCTGCGTTTTGGTCTACCACGTAGGATAATTTCTGATAATGGCGTGCAATTTATAGCAGCAGTAATGCAACAGTGTATGTTCCTGCTGGGTATCAAACAAAATTTAATCCCTTTGTTTCATCCTGAAGCAAACCCAGCGGAACGCAAAAATAGGGATTTAAAGGTACAACTATCTATATTAGTTAAAGATAAGCACAGGACGTGGCCCACTTACCTACCAAACATTAGATTCGCAATGAATAGTGCCAGATGCGCGTCAACAGGATGCAGTCCGGCCTACCTAATGTTTGCTAGAGAGATGAGAACACCTTTTGACGCAAATCGTGATCTGCGAACAATTCTATCTAAAGAAAACTTCCTGCCTCAGATTACTCCTTATTTAACAAACTTCATACAAAAATTTGAAGAAATAAGAGATAATGTAGAACGAGCACAAGACCGGAAGAAAATTAATGCAGATGAAAAGCGTCGCCCGGCAGACTATTATGAGGTTGGAGATCTCGTATTAGTAAATACTCACAGTTTAAGTAACGCCGCGAAAGGCATAACAAAAAAGTTTATTCCAAAAAGAGATGGACCATATAGAGTCACGGGGAAGTCAAGTCCGACAACTTACCAACTGTCGAAGGTCGACAATCCAGAGGAGATTATTGGAAAGTATCACATGAACCAACTTACTGTCTTTCGGGGTCGTGGAGAAGAAGTCCCCGTCGTACCAATCAAGAAGAGAGGTCGCCCACCTAAGGAACAGAATGTCCTAGCCCATGCACGAGGTCGTATTCATGGTCTAGAGGGGGAGAATGTGGCGACCAAACGGATAATAAACCCACCAATACGTTACAGGAACTAGCCTATTTTTAGTGTGGCAACCGCACGACGTTTCCACCGGCTGGCAACACTACCGACTGAGCGGAGAGTTTTTCCAAGCCGGTGAAGTGAGCTAATCGTTAACGTGTTTTAATTTGTTTAATAATGTGTAACCATGAATATAAACATAGTAAAGTATTTCACTCTTTAACTTTCAACCCGAGTCTCATGCCTGCCGCCCAGAGCTAGTCTAAAGGGTTATATTTTTCCAAGACCAATTTACAATCTAGGAAAGCCGGTTAAGGGCTCCGTACGCTCAATACTATGCAGTAAGGTCGGAACAAATTATAGCGCGAGTCCAACTCACACTTGACTGGTTTTTATTATTTGTTGTTTTACTTAAGAGTATCCATTATAGTTATACTAGTTAGACGTTTATGTATTGCCATTATGAAGATCGAGCAAAAACGCCGAATAAAACACGTTTCTTGTACTTCCTTTAATTTATAAACTAGATTTTATTTTTATTTTTTGTTATAGCAGCCATAGTAATACACACTCTGTGAAAATTTCAAGTGTCTACCTATTACGGTTCAAAAGATACAGCCCTGTGACAGACGGACAGCGGAGCCTTAGTAATAGGCAGGCCTGGATTTACACTAGGGGCCACTGCCCAGGGCGGCAAATTTCGAGCGGGGCGGCAAAATTCGAAGAGAGGAAACATTTTTTTTTTCGAGTTATCGAAAATGCTTTAAAAGTATGATTGTATTAAGAACATTTCCACATTAAACGTTTATTTATCCCATTTATAATAATAAATGATTCATTTTATTTATTTAAATTTTTTTATGTACTTAGGATTTAAGTAATTTTTCACGGTGCCCCAGGGCAGGCACTAAGGGTAAATCCGGTCCTGGTAATAGGGTTTCCGTTGTCACCCTAAAAATTAAAATAAGCGATTCAAAATAGATCGATTCACGTAAATGATTGAATTCCTTCAAGTGAAGAAAGTAATGATTTACACCCTTACATATTCTTTTAATTACTTTTTTGGCTAGAGAAGTGGCACGAGGGGAAGTTATACCGCAGGGTCTGTTTTATAATCATCTATTTGGAATTACCTCATTTTTACTTTATCCCTTATATCAGTTCCCTAGATTAAGGTGTCTGAATTATCAGTAATTATTTTATGTTATGCTCTCTTTACAAATACACTACTTTTATCTTGTTTTACCTGAGCCTAAAAATTAATGAAAGGGTATCAAGTCTTTTTCTGTCTATTCTTTGTTTATAATCTAATAAACGAATACGTCGCACCACTAAGGTGTCAATATTTTTGTCATAGTTCAACTGATCTCCAACAGATAGCGTCTTTTGCAAAATAAATTAGTCTAATTAAAAAAAAACTTCATTTGTTTTTTATTATGTTATAAAATGACATATCAAAATCTGTTCTGACGTTCTGACCTTTCAAGTATTAAGACTAAGTTATGAGATATAAAGGTACACTTATCAGGTAATAATGTCTAGGATCTAGGACACTTAGAGCCTAATACAAAAAAAAACTCAAAATCTGTGTTAAATATATAATTTATATCTATGGTACATGGTCAAATAACAATTTAAAAAAGAATGTACAGTTGTTCCTAACAAACCGACACGCACGGTCAACAGACATTTTTATATATATTTTCAAATGCTATACAGTTTTTTTTCGAAATTTTAATTTGATACAAAAACCACGCTTACGCCATCCACTTTCCTTCGGGGCAACCCACTCTTAATTTACACAATTCAGTGAAAAAGATAATACATTTATCACAATCACTTCTACAGTACGCGAGGTCTAAAAACTTGCAGAAAACGGTTATCTTTTATAAATTGCTGACAATTGTATAAACCGATTAAACAAATAATAGCATTGAAAATTGTGAAGGAAATAGGAAACCACATTTTCAATACCGGATCAATTCTTAATTTACACTCATTGGCACTTGCGGCAGCTAAGAAAAGCTCTGACGGTTTCAGCGTGGTGGAAAATTGCGCAGATATATTATAATCGCGTTAACAATTTAATACATTACTTAATATTTAGATGGTTACACTTATGTCAAGCCCGTTTTTTGGTAACTGATTAATAATATATTCATGTTCTTAGCTGCCACTCTATACATCTGTCATCAAGCTTAACTATTTCATGTTTCCAATTTTTCATTAAATACATTTTTGTAAATCCGGTCGTCTGTCCATCCATCCAGACAAACACCGAGATTTCCCTACCTTAAATAACTAAATTTCCATAACGTTGTGAAAAATTTTACCTCGCAAAGTACAGTCACGTGGACCCATATTTAAATACAAGAAAGTCTTAGACCTCGCGTACTGTACAATACTTTTCGTCATTAAATATAAAACATCCGCCCCGAGCCATCTGTTCAATTCACAGACATAGCATGTAAATTAAATAAACAAATTTTTACAGTTTTTTTTTTCATTTTGACAGTCACTAGATAGTTTCCTTTTAACAAATATTGACATGTTTTCTTACTTATATACATTCGCCATACAAAAAGGATTCACGGCGCGACAAATTGTTTTAAAAAAAGTCAAACTTTAGTTAGTTAAGTGACAAAAACCTATGCTTGGCACTTTTTCATTACACAAATACACATAGCTGCATCTTAACTGACATATTAAATATTATTTATTATTATATAAAATCGTCGACTTGCAGAGGGGGATATCGTATCGCCATCGTATCGGACAGTGTTTCCATAGAACTCTTACAGATGCTGACAAACAAACTGTCAAATATTTCATTAATCTAGTCGAAAAACTAATTTAGTATAAGAGAAATCGAGTTTCTGTCAGTTGGTGTCATAATTTTTCTGAAATGTTCTTTATATCTTTATATCAGTTCTTTTGACAATACTATAACGCGACAAAAAAAAAGTCCCTCTCTTATTTATTTTACACAATAAGACTCTAAATTGAAGCTCAGCTCCTTAACAATAAAAGAAAAATCGGAGAAACTAAAATTAGACAAATCATTTTTAAGAATATCGATTCGACAACTGTTATACTACACTAACGACCGTTCCCCATCCTATTTGCATACGAAGCGCATAAGGCTTACATACGCCATAAACCTAAATGGGCTATAAATAGGCTATTGGAAACGGCCCTAAATTAAGGCCAACCAGTGACGAACGATATGACGTCAGCTCTCTGCCTACCCCTTATGTGATAAAAGGCGTGGCGATAGACAGATTGATTAAATTTACGATTAAGAAATTAAAATAAAAAGAGCAGAGGCGTAAACAGAAGTTTGGATTGAATTTAGTACACATAGAGGACATTCGATCCTTTTAAACGGGACTGAGAAAGGTGAAACCGCGTGCAAAAGCTAGTAGTACAAACACTTAAGCAAATGTACCTGCGCAGACGCAGCCAATAGCTCTTAAACTATAATTATTGTCATGTTGAATGTCACTGTTCGACCTTATCGTAACAAATTCCTTTTCACTTTACCAACTTAAACATTAAAATGCATCAAAAAAGTTCAAGGCACTTCAAAAAAAAACTATAAAGCAACTGTCAAATTAAGCATAATGTATGAAGTATTTTTTATATAAAATGTATGTTTTTGTATGGAAAAATGCACTGTTCTAGGATGCTGTGTGTGTGAGAGTTTTTAAAGTCTTTCTTAGTGACACATTCACTGTTTCTCTTTACTTGAAGCGATCTCTGTTTTGCTGGATCCAATATCTGGAAAAAAAAAATAACATTTTAGCAAGTTTCCAGGTACAAAATAATGTTACATTACGACTCCCGAAAACCGTGTTATCAGTACCAGGGTACCCAGCGGAAGACCAAGTCTCCCTCGTTTAGCCGATGGTATTTGTGAGGATATACCTGACGAGTGGGCAGTTCTGTTGACGTCATAAGAGTACTAAGCCTATGGAGGGGACATAAGACGGGCTCGCTCTTTCGCCAATTTTTTACACTTTGACCAATAAAACTGACCAGGAGAGCAGTAATAAGTTACCTTGCGTTTCGTTGGTATTTTGTGTCGCGAGACAGAGCTCTAGAAAAATAGTTAATTGTGATGTTTTAAATGGGAAAGGCGATCTCAATCATTATTTATAATTGAATGTTTCTATTATAGCATACTTTTCATATAACGTAAAAGCCGTTGCAACAATAAAACGAAAGAAAAATACAGTGGTACTAGGCGTCTAGGCGTAGGGGGGAAGCCGACACTATAAGGGTGGGGACTTTGGAGGGGATCATTCTAGGGTCACAAGGAACATGTGTGTCAAAAAGCAGAATTATGTTTTTAGGATTGTCGTATTTAATAAGCACGTCATTTTAAAAGGTAAATTTTTTAATTGCACATCAGAAAATACTTACTGCACACATAATATTGCACAGCAAATAAATTATTGAAAGTACGACCCTATTGGCACGTGGAGGTAGGTTAGGGTATTTTTTTATAACCGCATATAAACTCATCCTGGACAGAGCCCGTACGTCCTTTCTAGCGTTGCCAGGTGTCTCGCTTTTGGCGGGACGTCCCGCGAAACCACCGATTTTTCAAATGTCCCGCTTTAATATTTTATCAGTTAGACAAAAAATAAAACAAAGAAACTATTACTTTTAACCGAATTTGTTTTTATCTTACATTTTTTGCACGTATCGTAATTGTAGTTCAAATACTCCCGCGATGTTTGAAAGCACTCTGAATTTGCAGTGAGTGAACGAAAAACGAATTAAAATATGACAAATAAGAAATAAAATAATATTAATAAAACAATTCTTCAAATATAGGTACTTTCTTTTCATTTTATTTGCTTTTTTGTGTCCCGCGTCAAAATGCTTTGTCCCGATTTTTTTATTCAATTTAAGTACAAGTCCCGAATTTCTGAAAAAAATACATGGCAACCATAGTCCTTTCACCTACTAGGGGAAGTGCAATACGATAATAATTATTTAGTTTAAGCTACTTTAAATTTTCAGACTTTGCTACTTTTACAACAGCTATTTAAAAAAAATACAATAAAAAGACAGGTAAAGCTTGTTTACCAAATAAGCACAGACATAAATGTACATCTAAAAATATAAAACTGTCGTGTCGCTGATCTATCATCACGCCTTTTAACCCAAGAAGAGTAGGCAGAGACAATCGAATGCCATTTGCTACGATCCTGACATACCTCTTTCGCTTCTTTTATATTCATCTTACCTTTCATACATGCTCGGCGATTGTGTACTTATACTTACGGCCTACTTTTAATATTGCCGCTGACGGAATGACAATCAGCGCACAGCCTAAACCACTGAAGATATAAATATGAAAATTGGAAGGTATATTGTTTAGGGGGTGTACCTGTGTACAGTAGAGGCGCGCTAAGAAAGGATTTTTCGAAAATCAACCCCAATGCACAATACCGTGCTTTTATCACTACTTTACCTGAATGATGACAAACTTTGAAAATTTATTATAAAAAAGGGCCTGTATAAGAAAACAAAAATATTTAAATTACTTTCTTTGAAGTTAGATATAATAATAGATTTCATTATCTGTTATCTCTATAGAAAAATATAACCAGGCACCCAGTTTATGAACAAAAAGGATTTAAAAATGATTGAATTTAAAAATCTTTTGTAGGTATAATATTTTTTATTGATTTCAAAGAATTCTGCAAAACAATTAGGTGATATCCTTTTCATTCCATGAAACCATTGTAGGACAATTTTATTATAGGTCCTTAATGACCTCTAGCAACTAGATAGATAACAGTTAATGTAGTTTTTGGAATTGTAATTTTTTTTAATGTACCCAACAACTTAGTGCGCTTAGAATTAAAAACATTGACTAAAATAGCATAAGTTGATTTCCCCTTATATACTAAGGTTTATATGGCAGACACGTAAGGAAATACTGGCAGAGGAAGACCTAGGCGTACCTTTATCGAACATATAAAAATATATTGATCGAAGGCAATATTAAAAGTACACACAATCGCCCTAGCGAGTTTTCATTGGGTATGCCGTCTAATCCGTCAGAGATATAACAAAATGAAGTAGGAAATAATTGTGTACAATAAAATGATCTACAAAAAGGCCGCGGTAGCATATATGTATCTCGACTAGATAAGTAGTTATAAGCGAATTTATGTAGGTATTCAAATTGTTGTAAATCAATATTGTACCCGTGCGAAGCCATGTACCAATGTGAGGGTCGGTTAATCATCGATTAAATGCGAAAGACGGGTTTCCTGAGGCCGTTAACTAGCAAAAAATAGTACAAAATTATATTATGGCGCCCAACAAAAATTGTAATTTCCATGAAAAAATTATAGCGATAGACCACAGGTTCATAACAACATTACATAGTATCTTGTAAATAAACATTAAATACTGTTCGTTGGTAAGCGCATCACTTGATAACGGCTGGACCGATTTGGTTATTTTTTTTAATGTTTTAGGGAAATAGATATTTGAAAATTCGGGAAAAACTGAATAACCATAATAAAGGATGAAAGTTAATATAGGCGAAGCCGGGGCGGAAAGCCAATATGAAATAAAATTAATGAACAAATAAAAGTGAATGAGAATGAATGAAATTGATTTCAATGGCGGCACTCGGCAGAATAATACGTCCCTAAATAGACAGTTTGATATCATTATTTTTCTAGTCTTCTCTGTACCAAATCCTAACAGCCGTAATAGTTACCTGGCTAGCTGTCGTCCGGCAGGCTGGTGAACCTGTTACCGAGCGCGACCGGCTGCCTGTCCGAGCGTGCGGCGCCCCCCCATCCCGCGGGCTTCTTGGTGGCCGCTCCCAGCACCGGGAACGAGAAGTCGTTGTTGATGTCGGGCGCGTGCTTCTGGAAATGTTACGTTTCTATGTTAAAAAAAATCTGAAATATAAAAATTTTGAAAGCAGTCATCTTTTTTTCTTACTAATGGCGCCCAACCAAATGTTCAATAGAACAGGTAGCAAGCCTGTCGCTGCTGGACCTAGATGTATCTATTATTTACAGAAGAAGTGCAGACGCTCTCCGAAGCACGAGAAGTCGATTGAAGCACATATTCTTAAAGAAAACTGGTGCTTATAATTTTTGTCACAAATGAAATTTGAACCCAAGTTCAAGACCAATTACCCTATTTGCTCCTTCTTCACTAATAATTATAAAGAGGTAAAGTTTGTAAATTTGAATGTAGGGGGTAATCTTTGAAACTACTAAACCAATAGGAAGCTCCCCAAATGCTATAGGGTATATTTTATTTTGTTCGAATATATCCATGGGCGAAGCCGGGGGCGGAGTCCTCGTCTTTAATTAATAAAAGACACAATCATTCATAATATACGACATAATAATGGATATCACTAAAAAATCTCACAATTAATAACTAAATGTAAATTCTGTTCAATAGTGTGTAATAGAGTATTTTCAAGTCAAGTTTGAAAGACTATACACTAACCGCCTGGTTCCGCCTGGTCTGCTCCAGCGGCCTCAGTCTCGACGAAGATGGCGCTACGTAGGCCGTGTTGCGCTGCGGCGGCGGCTGCTCCTCGACCGGCGGCGGGGGCGGCACCTCCACCGTCTCCACTTGCTGTTTTAAAAACAACAACTTTAATTTTCTTCTTTCTTTCTTCACGGGTTGCCTTATAGCTCCCGAAACCGTGTTACGGTCTCAAGGTACCCAGCGGAAGACCAAGTCTCCTTCGTTTAGCCGATGGTATTTGTGACGCTATACCTAACGAGTGGCTAGGTCTGTTAAGATATATTTAGATGGAAAATCCTCTTATATACGTAAGTTTTTTATTAAAAACCAAGTGGTACATCCCGGATCCCGTGGTCTGCCTAAACAACAACTTTATTTATAAAAAAAAGCGTATACGGAGGCGCAGGCCGCACAGCACAGCGCAGGCTAGGGCAGCAGAAGGAACACAGCAAATGTTTGAACTGCCTATACGAAATACGAAATCTTTCATATTCTCAGACGACGCAACACGAGGTTCTTCGTCTGAATCAGATTTTGAAATGGAAACTATACTTTTAATGTATAGAATTAAGAAAAATAGAAGAAGATCTATATGGCAAAATGAATACATGAAAAAAAGTAGTAGTCATGTAGTCTGGGTGACTTGTGTCATATAATACAGGAAATCCTTTTACTTTTTCAATTAGTTCCTCCATAACTAATTAAAATTAAACATAAACAAGTAAAGAAAACACAAGCGCACGTGTTGGCTGCGCGCAGAAAAATGTGTCCGACTACAATGCGGCGCAGGTCTGTGCAGGCACGTGCTGCACTGTGCTGTTGTATACGCTCTCCTATACGTTGTCATTGTTTACAAATAACTGTGCTGTGGGGTTAGCATACATTTTGACAGCGACACTTTCGTTTCGGTCGAATGGCCTTGAACAGGCCAAAACGTTCATGTCCAACAAGGACCGGCCAGAGATAGCCCGGGGCCGAGAGGTCCGGCCCAACAATGTGCGGGAAAATTCTGTCTCCGGCCAAGCAAATTGCTCGGCATTCTTGTGCAGGGCATGCCCGGTCCGGGCTATCTCTGGCCGGTCCTTGTTGGACATGAACGTTTTGGCCTGTTCAAGGCCATTCGACCGAAACGAAAGTGTCGCTGTCAAAATGTATGCTAACTCGGCTGTGCTGAACTGTGTTGCCTGCGCGGCCTGCGCCTCTGTATACGCTTAGGCTTAGGAAAGGGGGGCATTGTATTAATTAACATTATGATACTCACAGTCTTGTTCCACGCGCCCCTAGACCTCCCGTTGTCAAGACCAGCATCGTCGCTGGCCGACCCGTCTGAATGTCCGCCGCCGCCTCCTCCCGCGCCCCCCTGCAGCACCTGTATCTTGAGACCGCTGTAGTCCTTCACGGGCTCTTCGTACTCCTTCCATTCCTCCTCAGCCTGGGGTGAAAAGGTGGTTAGACAATGGTTATGTTTGTGGAATTTCTATACAAATTAATAAAATGGAAGGTCGTCTGTACCAAAGTTTGTCCAGCATAGGCTCTGAAAAGGTTGAATGGATTTTGATGGCGAACTTTCAGGGATCATATTGGATAGTAGAGGATCCAAAGATATGGCTATGGATATGGATGATACAAATAAACATTTCCATGGGTGAACAAATAAAGTTTTAAAGGTGGTGTCAAAAGGGAGCAACAAATGAAGGTACCTTAGGCTATGAATCTGTTTTTTGTTTCATCACAATATCTCAAGTGAACCTGAAGATAAAGCTTTGTTAATGGGATCGGGTCAGCAGTGATATAGAAACTTCTATAGGTCAAGCGAGGGCGGAAAGCTAGTATGACATAATGTGTACAATCCCAGGGTACCCAGCGGAAGACCAAGTCTCCCTCTTTTAGCCAATAGTATTTGTGAGTCTATACCTAACGAGTGGCCAGTTCTGTTGAAGTATATTTAGATGGAAAAGCCTCTAAGTGTGGTTTATGTACAGTCGGATTATGTACAATCAGAAGCAGCATTGGTAGGACCCCGTAAAGGCTATATTCGCTTACACATTGAAGTTTTCATATTGTTTAATTTCTAATGCTAACCTATCACATTAAAGCTCAATGACATTCAAATAGATATGAACCGATTAGATCAAATCACAACTGACATAGTTTTCATGTCATTTTAAAGCGTCAAGCGAATTTTTTTTTCTAGTCGTATTTGCAATGGACAACATTTCATTTTTCGTAAGGTACCAAAATTCGAAAACCGTTTGGAGATTACATGCTAGAAAGCTTATTTTTCATTTTTTTTATTTTTTATATGCTTTAATTTTCGAGTTATTTTAAAAATACTGAAATATTGAAAAATAAGGATTAATAGGTGCCCTAATCTGTGCTAACCCTCTTATTTAAAAATACTAATGTCTGTTGGCAGAGTTGTTAGTTATTGAACTCAGGTGTTGCCTTCAATTAATTTTACCCATTTTCATTCCATTTGAAGCTAAATTAATAATTATTCTTTAAATATAATTATAAAAATACTTCTTTTATATCATATTTTTTTGGAAGTTTTGCTAGTTTCGAATGGGCTATCACAGGAAATATATTTACGAGTGAAACCGCAGACAAAAGCTAGTATTATTATATACATTATGAATAATGTTGTAGGCGATTTGAGTTCCGGCTACGGCAACACCTATTTGGAACACGGTATATTATACTCTTTGCAGTTCTATAACGTATACTCTGTGGCTTGACTGACACTATCTGTCACTTTCTTTGCGTGACAGTTTATATTTCTTAATTTTAGTCCTAGCTAAGGTTTTTAGTTTATAAGTCCTCAGAATTTATAAAAATTCATAATTAAATTAAAAATATAAAAACTCAACCAAAAATAAAATATAAAAATACGTGTAAAAATATATTTTTAAATAAAGTAATAAAAATGGGTGATTAAAAAAATGAAATGTTGTCCATTCTGCTCCTGATAGTACATAAACTCATTTGGTCCTAGTTAATACCAGAGGTCTTAATTACTTGGCCAATCATTAGATAACCTACTAATGGTTAAAGATATTATTGTATATTTTCCGATCATGCATTCTTTAACATACATATCATATATTTACATAAATCTTTACAACAACAGTACTTATTATGTACGAAGCTCCGGCTTCTATTGCATTAATTTTGCAATCACATACAGACACTTAAATTTTATCTGAATACAAATTCTGCACAAAGTTTTTGACTCTTAAAACTTGATGAATCATTGGTTATCAATACAGTGTTTTTCCATTAGTCTATAGATGATTTTGATAAGAAATTAAATATTTGTTGCTCTCACTCATTCCTTAACAACCCAGTGTTTTTTGATGAATATTGGAGGATAGATAATTCATGTCCTGGATGCTGTTTCTCAACCTGGTGAAGTGTAAATAGGATTCCAGTTATATTTTCAACTGAAAATTTTTGAACTCTTCCTACTTTCAAGAGAAACAATCAACTTTTAAAGCATTATGTCATATTACAAATTGTCTATTCAATTTTCAAATGAAATAAAATTACTAAAATCATCCCATGAGAACACGCCTTAACAATTTCACTGCCAACTAGGATATGAGTGTGTCTTCAGTAAATCTGCTGAAATACTAGCATTCTTAATTAATTAACAGGGTGCCCATATGCAGCATGTATGCGGAGATGGCCGTCCAAGATTAAAAACTATTAAAAATTGTTGTTTCATACAACTACACTAAAAGTAGTACATCAATTTTCTACATAATATATCTAACTTTGAATAATCAAATGTAACAAAATAACATAATGAATCAAATAATAAAATTAAAGCTACACAAATAAGTGAGGATGAAATATGCCACTCTGCAAACTTATCTCAGAAACTGCTGGATGGATTTATGTGAAGTTTTCTTAGTATTATGTGATTTTTGACATTTACTTTGGCCACAATGGTACAAATCTTTGCTTTATCTAGGAATCAAACCCAGGACCAACCGCTTTATAAATAGTATGACTAACCACTAGGTTAAAGATACCACAAAGCCAATGCAAGTACCTAGATTAACAATACTTAATCTAATAATGGCATTATTAATAGCTAATTATCATAGTTATAGATTATATTGCCTGATATGTACAAATGCAATTCGCAGGGAGATTCGAACTCATAAAAGGATACATTGATCATGAAAATTTGGTAAAACAGGTTAGATTTTCAAAGGTTCTAAAGGTATTATACGAAAATGTGGGAAATTATTGATCTTTTGATGTAAAAATGTCGTGTACATACCGGGCCTCGGTTTCCTTCGTCCCCTTCTTGAGTAGGCCGCTCTTTTTTAGGTCGAACGTCACTTTTTTGTTGTTTTGGATCATCCAATTTTTTAGCTAACTCATCGGCGGTCGCGAACTTTTTCACGGATTTGGACTTTTTCCTGTCCTTCTTTGCGAAGAAATCGTCGAGATCGGCCATTATAATGATAAGTGCTTAACAATTTTTTTAATGGATTATTACAAAAGTTATGATGAGATTAGTAATACGGGGCTGAATGCATGCGCCCCAAAACGATTTTTTGTGGCAAGCAAGCGTGGCGGCCGACTGGTAATTTTTTCTGTCAAAATGTGGTGTGGTGTTGCCAGCGCAGAAAATAAATAATCTACCATTTTGTGTAAATTATTGAAGCCTTGGTCTAACATTTATTATGCTTAAAAAGTATGTAACTGAAAAAAATTACGTTATAATAATAAAAATATATTTTAGTATTCATTAGATTTATATTTTAGAAGTGTCCAGTAAAATCAATTCATAGGTACTTATATTTACCTAGAATGTAAATATATGGCCGCCAAATTTAAATACTCAAAGCCGCCAAACCACTTTACTATATTTTAAAGCCAAATAAGTTAGTACCTAATGTAAATAAAATCTACCCCGACTTTAATCAAAAGTTCAAAAAATAAGTGTCTTTTAACAAATATTAAGAAGTACCTACGTACTTATTTTTTTATTATTTTATATATCTAATATATAGATTATTGCTAAATACGTATTATAAAATGACTTTTCATATAATACATACATTCATTCACATTACACATATGAGTAGTTGAAGTACTAACCGCACACAACACACACAGTGTCGTATTGCGTCCGCATATTTGTAAGGGAATTCTTATCGCTTGCAGTCACACGTTATAGGCACTCGTTCAATCGACTTATCGGTTACCATTTATTTATCTTATCCGAGCATTACATATCGGTGATTTCTACGGCATAAGGTTTGTGAAAATAAAAAGAAATTAAAATGTTGGGACCAATCGCTAGGATCTCCAATCAGTTCGGACGAAATTTATTGAGAAATAACATCAGAAATGGCTCCAATGGAGGAATACCTGGCGAAGTGAGTACCTACATATTTCTTGATTTTTAATTCCACATGCTTTCTATAGAAACTGCTCAGCGTTATCTACCCAGATAGACAAAGTCAATAATCAAAATTAATAATTAATTAAAGATAGTTTAATTTTAAACCACAGGTAAGTATTCTATAATTATGTAAAAGTATTTCATATTCCACATAAGTATAATATTATTTATGTATTTATCATCCATGAACCACATGCTTTAGGAAAGGAATTGTCGAAATATGGTGAATGGTATAAAAACATTGTCAAATCTTGCGAATTTTCCCTGCCGCGGCCGACTTGAATTAAATTTGCTTAAATCAAGAAAATAAATTCCAATTTTTATTTAAATAAACCATAAACGTAAACGCGTAAGCACTTGCAAATACTTCTTATCAGTTAAATGCAATGAACTAATTAATTTAATACCTTTATTGTTCCACTATCGTGCCAGCCTGCTTCATCCGTGGTTTTTTTTTAAATATGACACCAAAATTTATCCTTAAGGATTTCCGGGATAAAAAGTAGCCTATGTCACTCTCATGTCGTCCAGGGGTCCAGCTATCTCTGTGTTTGAACAAACAAAGTTAGGGCTCACAATCTACTTAAAAACTACTGAACCGAAGTTATTTTGTGACCGTAGGGGTCCCGGGGAACCTCTAGAGTCTAGAGATTCAAACGTACAAGCAAACTCTTCAACTTTATTATTAGTATAGATTAGTTAGAATTAGGCGTAGGTAGGTAATATATACATTTTAATACGCTCGTAAATATTTGATGCTAGACGATTGTCTACAGGGCATCATCATATGGAATCCAGTCTGAGACTTCTAAAATAATACAAAACGCGAGATCTCTCTGTATTGTCGTACAATTTCCAACAAGCGTTCTAAAAAGTCCCGAGCAAAGTCGGTGCGAATCGCTAGTATAGCACATAAATCCTATAGAAATAGGTACTAGGTATGTCAGAAATGAGATTTAAGTGCCCATTGTTAAAAAATTGAGCATTGTTTTAGTGTTCACTACTCTACCTGTTACATTAACTTGTTTGAAACCGTTTTTAGGGTTCCGTAGCTGAAAGCTTCATATGTTTCAGAGGTTTTGGTCCATAATAGTGATCTACCGACTATTAATTTGGTTAGTCGCCGACTAATCGGTAGCTGATTAATTGACAATTTGCGATATTTGCCGACTAGTCACCGATTCTGAAAGTGACTGTATCTATCTTATTCCCTAGTCGCCGACTATCCGACCTAGATTACGATTAATTGAAAATTTGAGATTATTTAAGACTGTTTGATTTGCTACTACTTTAATAAAAATGTAGAATATATAGTTTCCTGCCTGTACCATCGTAAGTGCCTCTTTGCCGACTAAACGCCGACTACAAAAGTACCGTCCTTAGCATGGTGCTTTCATAAGCATAATATTCGATTTTTTAATTACTAAAATCCTGAGTTGGGGGGTATTATAATATACAAGCTTAATTCTGTCCGCCCGGAAATAGATCCAAAAAGAAATAATCCCGTGGCTGTCATTTGCCCCCCCCCCGCCCGCTTTCGCGTTATAAAAATAGTCTATGTCATTCTCTGACCCCTAAACTACCACTATGCAAAAATCATGTCGATCCCGTGAAAAACCATAACAAATCTATCCCACGGGAACAATACATTTTTCCGGAATAAAATGTGCTATTCCAGACTATCTCTGTGCCAAATTTCATCCAGATCCCTTCAGCTGTCGTGATTGAGTAACAAACATACATACATCCATACAAACTTTCGTGTTTATAATATTAGAGGGATTCTTATCTCATACTACTTAATATTATAAATATGAAAGCTTGGATGTTTGTAAGAGCGGAGCAGTAATAATCAGTAAACCAAAAAAATCTACGGGCAAAGCCGGAGCTGAAACCTAGTTTTAATATAATAGCTGAAGAAGTTTTGTTTGAATGCGCTAATCATAGGAACTATCCTATCATGAAGCTTAGATTTAAAAAAATTGAGGTTATAGGCTATATAACATCACGCTACGACCCAAAAGAGCGAAGCAGTAACCGTAAACTTCAACCTATCAACATTTTCCACGGGTGAAGCAGGGGCTGAAACCTAGTCGGGTATATTTAGGATTTTTTTTTAAATTAATTTAGTTAAATTAAAATAAATTAAATTAAATCAAGACTTTGACATACGTGGTCAACATTGCGGTTAATATTTGCGAGGAGGATAATTATTTAGTTTATTTTATCTTTTCCTGTTTGAAGTTATTTGTAAAGTAGGTAGGTAGTTGTGTATTTGCGTTTGTTTCCGATTTTTAGTTTAATAAGTAGTAAAGGTTTAGGAGTTAGTACAATTGTGAAAAGCACGAGCATGACCAAGAAGACACTGCGAAGGCAAAATCTCAGTTAGATAGAAAAAGATAGAGATACTTAAAGCAAAAAGTAGTGTTTTTGAAACCGGCTTTTTTTGTCTCTATGGTACTTTATATCTTTCTCTTTATTTTGCCTTCGCGGTGATATTCAGTTTTCTTGGTCATGCACGCGGGGATGGAGAAAACATAAAGACACAGGCCTTTATTCATAAACGTTTATTAGCAACGTTTTTGTTAAAATATGTTTTGTCACTCTCTAACAAACCTGTCTTTACTAATAATAGAAAGAAACAAAACACATTTTAACAAAAACGTTGCTAATAAATAATACGTTTATGAATAAGGCCGACAGATTATTTACAGCCAATAAACACGATTCATTGAAAACAACATTAAATAACGATGTACCAATTCGGTTCGTCTAAAAGATGTGGACTTGGTCTTCCGCTGGGTACTCTAGAACCGATAACACGGTTTCGGAAGATGTAAGGTAAAAAAAATTAACGATGCATTTATTAAATTTCAGAATCTACCGTTCAATATTCAAAATAAGTACAGGATGACGGTTATTTACTTCTTGTTTATTGGGAGTGGACTGTGGTTGCCGTTCCTCATGATCCGACATCAGTTAAAGAAAAATTAAACATACGTGAGTACCTACTGTTGTTGACTTACTAAAATAACCAAAAATATTTTCGATAACATGTCGAAGCCCCCAAAGATGTCGAAAAAACTTAAAATAATACACACCAAAGAGAATATAATCAATGACACCCACTTAATTTCATCAAAGGTTCAAACATTCAAACAGAATATTAAATTATACAGAACAACTAAGGAACAAACCAACAAGCGCATGCGCACTAAATAGTATATAAACGTCAGTGTCAAAAATTACGCGATTTTCCGCACCCGTCATACTTCTCGCCATGATTTACCAATTTTGGATTAATTTCTTATTATCAAGAAATAGGATAAAATTAATAACAAAGGCATAGACAGTCACGAGTACTGCCGACAGAAGTAAAACTTAACTTAAAACTATGAATATTAGTGATTTTTAATTTATCTAGCGCGCGCTTAAAGAAGTTTTAATTTAAAAAAAATCTCGGTCCGGACCGAGAATTGCCGGCCAGAAATGTGCAGCCAAAAATCCCCGGAGATTCTCGAGTTCTACGTTCTTATTAATTTTTCTTATATTGTCTTTTTAAACTACTTCAAAAATGAGGAGGTTCTCAATTCGACTGTGTTTTTATTTCTTTTTATGAGAACTTTCGACTGGATGAACCGATTTTGATGATTCTTTTTTTATTTGAAAGCTGGTGCTTCCCGTGTGGTACCATTTTTTTTAGTAAAAACTGGTTCACTAGTTTTTAGAAATTTTGAAAAAACTGACTTTATAAGTAAATTTTTCTTAATATCTCGATGAAATATGTACCCATTTTGACGATTTGTTTTTTTAAGGATATAATAAATTCTAGACATTATCTCACAGACATATAACGAAAATCGGTTCAGTAGTTTTTCAGAAATTTAGTATTTTGTCCCTGTTTACGGCTGAAAATTATGTATCAGAGAAAAGCCTTTAGCAACGGTTGCTATTGACACGAAGTTGTAAATTTTTGTATCGACGGTGGCCTAACGGCTAAAGGTATGGGGTGCAGCGCAGGATGCACATGGTTCAAATCCCATCCACAGCAGTATTTTTTTCATCTAATTTAGCACCAACCGTCTTCAAATTCTACGACGAAATATTTATTATTTCTTACTTTTCAGTGCAAATATTTTACACTTTTTTTTTAAGTTTATTATCAAGAAATTCAACAACCGGGTACACTTTTTATGCGGATTCTGGTTTGTTGTGTATTATGAGCGTGTAAATAGCACATCGCACAAGCATGAATTTTGAAATCACTGTCTAGCGACATCCATAGCGTAGCCAGGATTTGTTTCAAGGGTCCAAAAGCAATAAAACTTTTTATTTTGTAGTGTTTTTGGTAGTATTTTTGTACTAACATACCATTTTCTCTCGAAACAGTAATAACTTGGACTGTTGCGCTATTTTATTTTCATAAAGCAGTACGAAGTCGGGGCGAATAGCTTATAAGCGTTGAAGGAGAAACCTAGAAAGAGATAAATCTTCCTTTGCTCCTTCTTAATTTCCGTTATTTATTTACAGGTACGTAGAGCTTCAGAAAATAGAAGAATAGAGACGATATTTGTTACAATATTTTATTGTAAACTTTCTTTAATTATTAAAATATTATAGTTTGTATAAATGTATTTAATTTCGAGGGTTCTTTATGAATATGTAGGGTAGATAGAGTTTGGTTTTGGTTCATAAATAAATACTTCGTTGACATGCGACCGTTACATTTTGTACAACTTGTTTAAACAACTAAATTAAAAGTAGATTTAAGTTTGTACTTAGAAATTCTCGCATAGAAACTATTTTCGAAGTAAAGGGCATATTTATTATGCGATTTTTTATAATTTAAATAAAAGTAGGTAGGTACCTCCAATATTAAATTTTATTTGGCCTGAGTGTCAAGCCTATTATTTATTAAGTATAATATTTTCAAGTAGACTTATATAGACACTAAATTATTGTTTTGAATTTTATATAGGTACCTACTTACCCAATTAAATTATTTTATTAGCTTCGCATCCCACGTAGACCGACATACAAATGGCATAAAAATTTAATAAAATTTTAATAAAAGTACCTTATGTTTCTGTATTAACATATTTTTTGTTATGAAGATTAGAAACTAAGATTAGAAACAAAATTAATTAATTTCTTTGTTTGTTTTTAAACGATTTTTTTGGTAGAAACTGAACGCTCCCTTAAATTTTCTACTAAATTTTGACAAAATTCCTGTGAAAATTCTACCAAAGATTCACTCTTTGCGAACTGCGAAGATTTTAATTTCGTGTTTTTAGATTATTGGAAAAAGAGATTACCAAAATGCAGGCCCCAATAAGACGTATGTTAACGAATACGTTCACGAAAAATATGAATGTGCTGAGGTATCAAGTAAGGAACAGTGGCCACGATCATGGCGGTGTTCCTAGCGAGGTAAGAAAACCTTAAAATGCCTTAGATTATACGTTTGTAGAGGCCCTAATGCAGTATTGTAAATGTTAAAGTTTTAGGAATAAAGTTCCCATATAACTTGTTCGAAATACGAAAAATTTCACTGTAGTATCGATCTATCAATGTTACATAATCCTTCCATTTTCAAATACTAATGGAATTTATGAATTTATTATTAAAATTTGTTTTTAATTCCTATTTTACATTGTGGCCTGAACATTTATTTATTCATTCTAGCACATTAGAATAGAAATTATAAAGTTATTTACTTTGTAGGTTAAGTTCAAAACAAAATAATAATGATAAACATTGTAGACCAAAACAGCCATATATTAGATTATTTACCTTTGGTCAAAAGTTACTGAGAATCCAAAGAAAAATAAAGTTGCTTTACATTTTTTTAAATATATTTGAAGTCTGATGTAAGGAAAGAAATTATAAAAGTATGTAAATTATTACCAAACTATGATATAAGCATCACACTGAAGCAAAGACTGACCATATGTCAATGTTTTGTCACTCTTTAAATCATTGTTTACACTGAAGGAGCCATAATAAAAAAGAAGAAGAATAATGATAAAGGGGTTCCCTTTATTGTTTAACAATGTTTAGTTGACTTGGTTGTTTAGACGTAGGGTTGCCAGATGGTTTTAGACAACACTGTCTGTCCTGGTATGAAAATCTTGGTAAAACTTCTACAAGAATATGTGCTTTAATCGACTACTCATGCTTTGGATGGAACAAAAATCCGGTGTCTGCATTCAAAATAACAAATACTTATGTCTGTTAAAGAAATTACACATCTAGGTCCATTAAGTGCAGCAACAGGCTTCCTACCTGTTCTGTTTAATATGGACAACTGTCATCAAGTGGACACTGTTACTGAAATAATTTAATTTAACATTTTCAGAGTGTCCCATTTGATATTTCAAACCGGTACAAATTGACAGCTTATTTCTTGGTCTTCTTTGGATCTGGCTTAGCTCTGCCTTTCCTTATCACCCGTTACCATCTTCTGAAGAACAAATGAGTGGTAAGAAATTATAATCATAGACAAAAAGTAAGAAGAAAAAGAATATTTTGAAGTGTCCCAATGTTGGTCTAGAGTAGGCTCTGAAACGGCTCAATGGATTTTGATGAAAGTTTCAGGGTTCATAGTGAGTAGATTTAGAATTCTTAGAAGGATAGTGAAATCCTTATTCTGATGAAGACCATTAGCACATAAAATACCTAGACCCATAGTTGTTGTTTTATATGACATGTCACACTTTGTTGGACCCCCCCCCCCCTCCCCCCTCACCCTCTAAACCTGTGACGATTACGTCACATATTAACTAATATTAATAAGTACCTACATAAATGGACAACATTTCATTTTTTTAATTACCCATTTTTATTACTTTAATTAAAAATATATTAAAAAATAAGTTATACGTATTTTTATATTTTATTTTTGGTTGAGTTTTTATATTTTTAATTTAATTATGAATTTTTATAAATTCTGAGGACTTATAAACTAAAAACCTTAGCTAGGACTAAAATTAAGAAATATAAACTGTCACCCAAAGAAAGTGACTGATAGTGTCAGTCAAGCCACAGAGTATACGTTATAGAAATGCAAAGAGTTTAATATACCGTGTTCCAAATAGGTGTTGCCGTAGCCGGAACTCAAATCGCCCACAACATTATTCATAATGTATATAATAATACTAGCTTTTGTCCGCGGTTTCACTCGTAAATGTATTTCCTGTGATAGCCCATTCGAAACTAGCAAAACTTCCAAAAAATATTAAATAAAAGAAGTATTTTTATAATTATATTTAAAGAATAATTATTAATTTAGCTTCAAATTGAATAAAAATGGGTAAAATTAATAGAAGGCAACACCTGAGTTCAATAACTAACAACTCAGCCAACAGACATTAGTATTTTAAAATTAGATGGTTAGCACAGATTAGGGCACCTATTAATCCTTATTTTTCAATATTTCAGTATTTTTAAAATAACTCGAAAATTAAAGGATATAAAAAATTAAAAAAATTAAAAATAAGCTTTCTAGCATGTAATCTCCAAACGGTTTTCGAATTTTGGTACCTTACGAAAAATGAAATGTTGTCCATTATATAAAGGTATTTAGCTACCTATTTTCCAGTAAAATAAATTAGCCTATCTATATTATAGAAAATGGTACTAGCTAAATGAGAAAGCAGTTTATATTGAAGCTAAAGAAAGAAAACATTATTTATCAGAACTTTTCAAGAAAGCTTACTATCTCTTGTTCTTGGAAGTTTTGAGTATGACATATTACAAGTCGTACATATTAAAGAATTATTATTATTATTATAAGTAAAGTTATTTCCTAAAAAAATATCTAACAGAAGAAATAAGTTCATATTACCATCAGATAGGTGGAGCTAGTGTCACTCCATACAAACCTTCCACATTTTGAAGATAGCTATTTCAAAATTTATCTTTTGATATAAAATTGTACTGTTTCCTTTCAGGTATAGCTGCTTTTTGGAGAAGATAGCATTTTAATTTAACATATTAGTAATGTAAAATAAAGTTTCCAACTACATCATTTTGTTTTATTCATGCACTCAAAATACATTCTGCTCTTTTCAATTTTACATGAAGAAAAATTACCATTTAATCACCATCACCTTTCAAAAAAAATTGGGGTCAACTATTGAAAAACAAAATCTTTTCACTTTTTATTATTAATATTTATATTTCATGATTTATTGAAACAATAGTGGTAGGTACAGACCAACAAGGATATCTATGTAATATCAGACATATTAGAATCAAATGTACTAAAATTCGCCACACGCTATATTATCTTTATCGGACTGTATGCTCACAGATCATAATATAGTAGTACAAAAATATGTCATAAAGACAAGGAAATTCGGATGACTGGCAACTCTAGGCAAACTCCTTTCTCAAGCTTATATCAGCGTTGCCAGAATGTTACTTTTGTAACGTTTTACGTTACTTTTGACCCTCTCACGTTATCTCCATGTTACACGATATCAAATGTTACTTTTACGTTACTTTTAGGACTTAAAAAAAGTATTCAGAAATATTTTCCAGCAAACAAATAATAATCTGTGGTTTTACACTCAGATTACAGGACAAATCTCAGGTTTTACACGAACTTCGATACGAAGACAAAACAAAGTTTGATATAAATAAACTATAATCTGTGATTCAAAAAAATATTAATTTTAAAGGTTATAATATACATATGACATAGATTGACAGCAAATAGGTTTAACAGTTAATTATTATTCGATCAATGAAGCCTAACCAATGGAAAAGTAGACATTTTATTTTTTTGTGTAATAAAGTGCCATATTACAGTATTAGAGCAAAGATATTAGAGTTGTTTTCTACTGAAAATAAGATAATGTTACTTTTGTCGTGAAAATGTTACTTTTTGAGCTGTCTTATGTTACTTTTGACCGTCGGCCACTGGCAACACTGGCTTATATACAATAAGTTCTGGCTGGTGTACCTTTGATTGTGGGTGGTGTCCAGAACTCCAGATGACTCCGTTTTTCCAAATTGGAGCCCAATCTTTGGGTAGGTACTGGTTATGTCATAAAATATATTTCCTGATGATGCAGATGAAGTGCAGTGACAGGATGAGCTTCCCATCTGTATTGTTTGATATGTGGACACTGTTGTAGAGAAGGCTTGTTTATAGTGTTTTTGTTTTGTAAGTTACATTGTGTATTTTAATAAATGTTTAAAGAGCTTGAAAAGAATTCATTTTGAGATTGTTGAGCTTGCTCCATTTCGCATAATAATATAATGTACAATATTTAGCTGCGTCGCAGGTTGAGGTCGTAGAAAGGTAATCTATAAATTAATATGCCGTTCAACCGACGCCGCGCCGTTGCCTAACTGCGTTGTCCAAGTAGGTAGAACCCCTGTGCATTAATTGGCTGTATAGCCTTAATCCTTTGCTTTTATTAAATAAAAAACGTGACTGTCCTACTATGTATGTACCAACCAAATCAAATGTCAAATTTGTCAACAACAAACAGTGCGCAGTTTTTCTGTGGTTTTTTCAGTTTTCGTCACGCGTGTTATGCATTTTTTTAAAACCAGTAATATTTTTCCACTAAAATGACTACCGAAACCGCTTGCTACATCCTCGACAATGGAGCTTATACGGCCAAAGTTGGATTCTCATCACAAGAAGAGAAGGTCGTTCCTAACTGTGTTATGAAAGCAAAATCTGAAAGACGCCGGCCGTTCATAGGCTCCCAAATAGACGAATGCCGCGATGCTTCCGGCCTTTATTATATTCTTCCATTCCAAAGAGGATTCCTTATAAACTGGGACACTCAAAAAACTGTTTGGGATTATATTTTTAGCAGAGAATGTTGTCCTGTTAACTTCAATGAAACACCATTAATAGTAACCGAGCCGTTGTTTAACTTTTCTTCAATACAAGAAGGCATGACTGAGATTTTCTTTGAAGAATATGAGTGCCAATCATTGCTTAGAATAAATGCTACAGATTTGTCCGAGTATCATTACAGGAAAACTCATAATAACGTCCCGTGTTGCGTGGTTGTGGATTCAGGGTACAGTTTTACATATATAGTTCCTTATATAAATGGTAAAAAGTATAAAGATGGTATTAGAAGAATCGATGTTGGCGGTAAAGTAATGACAAATCATTTGAAAGAAATTATATCATACAGACAGTTAAATGTTATGGACGAGACATATGTAATAAACCAAGTAAAAGAAGATTCTTGTTATGTGTCACAGAATTTTATGGAGGACATGAAGATTGCTAGGAAGAAAGGTAAGGCCTTTGCTTCTTTCTCATTTCAAGTGGATTTTTAAAATACATCAACAGAAATGCCTGTTCATTAGGTAGCCTACATTCCATCAGGTAAATGAGGAAGACTTGTAAGTAATAAAGCCTTTCAAGAAATTTAAAATTTTAAGGAACTCCGACAGGTATAGGTCTTCTCCAGCTCCTTCCATTTCTCCCCATCTTTGGCGCGAAATTACATTGCAGTAATTTAACAGACAGTGTCAATAATTATAGAGCCATTAACATTCTTACAATTACAAGGACATTAATAAAAAATTTAAATACAGTATTATTATATTATTATTGCAGGCCCAGAGAACAAAATAGTACGAGATTATGTGCTGCCAGATTACACATCCATACGGCGAGGTTATCTACGTGAAGTTGTCAAGCCAGACGAAGATATTGAACAGCAAACTTTAAGGTTGAACAATGAGAGATTCTCAATTCCAGAACTTTTATTCCACCCATCGGACGTTGGAATCCAGCAAATAGGGATCCCAGAAGCTATAATACATTCAATAGATGCATGCCCAGAAGATATGAGGCCGACATTAATGGAGAATATAGTTTTGTGCGGTGGTAACACAGTTTTCCCAGGTTTTAGGGAGAGAGTTTACAGTGAGGTTCGTTCGTTGGCCTTAGATTACTATGACGTTGATGTCACATTGCCAGAAAATCCTATAAGTTATGCATGGGAAGGTGGTAAACATTTATTCCGGGATCCTGATTTTTATTCCTTCTGTATAACGAAAGAGGAATATGAAGAGGAAGGAAAGGCTTTGGCGTTTGAGAGGTTTGATATATAGCTGTGTAAGCTGAGAGGAAAAACTATGGGCGCCAATTTGTAATCGACTGCCACTGAACGTACCAGTGCATTCCACAGAATATACAATAGAACAACGTACAGAAGACTCTTAGTACATTTATTTGAAATTACAACAAAAATATAGGTACTACTCGACCAAAACAATTAGGCACATGACAGGAATGCGATTACGGCGCCCGTTCCTCGCCTAAACTCCCCGCGCTTCCCCTAGTCAAGCGTAGTCGTGTCGTCGCTATCGGCAGTGAACGAATTTAGCGCTTCTTGAGTTTTTCGTTGTTAGTTACTTGTTTTTTTATTGTGTTTTTCAAATGATTTTTGAAATGTGCCTAATTGTTTTGGTCGAGTAGTACCTACAAAACGATCAAATTGCACTCGGATAAGGCTTACTTAGTGTTGACAGTTGCAATCACTCAATCGGCGATGTTTTATTTTGGGCCATACACATTCGTGAGACTGGCCTGCTATCGGCGGACTACAGCGCCATTAAATATTTGGCCGGGTGGTCGAAAATGGAACTACGGTCGCCATTTTGAAATGGTAGATTTAGCAATTAATATAAGTGTAAATGAACTGAAAAAAATGTGTGATCATTGTGGATGTTTTATTTATGTTCACAAGAATAAATTTTTATGTAAAATAGAAATCTTATTTACTTTCTTGAAATTTTAAAAACATATAGGACTTAGGTATAGCCTCAAAAATTCCATCAGCTAAAAGAGGGAGACAAGTCTTCCGCAGGGTACCCTGCGACCGTAACACGGTTTCAGGAGCTATAAGACAACCCGTGAAGAAAAAATATAAATCCAATTATTTACATATTCATAAATGAAAACATACCATACAAAAAAAAACAGTTTCTCTTTTCTTTTTTTGCTGTATTAATACTACAGTACTAAATTATTCCGCTTATTCCTTCACTCTAATTTAGTTGTCCAGTTGACTAATAGTGAAATTACTTAGATTTTTTAATTTAATGTGTTCAGGGAATTTCATTGCAGGCTACAAATCTACAAAGGTATGAGAAGTTGGTAACAAATTAAAACAACAAAGTAAATTACAACTAAAATATTATTTATTCATTCTTAAATTGTATAACATAATACAAAATGCAAACAAGATCCATTATAATTATTTAAATACACACGCTTGGTACAACAACTTTCATATCGACATATTGTTCAAGTATACCGTATTCGTCCGAACAAAGTCGCTGTTAAAATTAGCAACTATACTATAAACTAGGACTGAGAAAACTTAGTCGCACGTGATTCAATCAATTATGAACGTAGAACAGAAGCAAAGCTATTTTCTTCCACTAAATTGTATTAAATTATTTAGCGACATCTACCGGTGGTAAGATGTAACTTCAGTTTATTAACATCCTGGACCTTCATTTCAAAAAATCGGGCCAATCGCTAGCGACTATATTTTCTCAGTCACAAAACCAGTATAGTCTCGAAAAATGCCAATGAAATCCCGAACATACAGACAGACACGCAATGTGTATCTAAAAAACAATTAACAGTATTAATACAGCGCGTTTAGTTTTTCGTATTGTGTAAAGCGAAAAAAATTGTTAAAACCTAACCAAATGATCCTTCGCAGAATACAGAAAAAAAAATGTTAGAATAATTTTAATTTAAAAAAATAGCACCAACACCTGATGCCGTGCATTTTTTTAAAGTTCACAGTGTAGTATCGATGGGCAATTTTACTAATAATTCGGGTCAGCGCATACTGACGGTTTCGCGGCGCTTTGGGACTCACAGATTTAATTAAAGTAAATAATGTTGAATAATCCTAGCCAACATAAAAGCCAGGGAGGGTATATAAACCTCAAAATAGCTTACATAACAACAAGCAGAAGGGATAAATATCATCTTCCTTTATTATGGCTCCACCAATGTTCATCGGTGATTTGCCAATGTCAAGTATTATAGCCGATTAATCGGTATTTAAGATAATCTGGCCGACCGTGATATGACTTATTAGTCGTCGACTAATCACACCGCGGACACGATTAAACTGGATTCCCCATCACGTCTTAGCGGGCGCATGTATTCACAAAGGCGTGACGTGAAACGGGATAAATATCAAAGCTACATCAAGGTATTGTTTTAAATTATTTTTCCTTGGCAACGTCCTAAACTTTTAGCCTTGCTTTATCAAAAAATTGCAAGAGAAACTGATTTTATCCATAGAGATAACTCTTGCTTGGGGCGGATTTATATGCAAGGGACGCAGTCACTTCTGTAAACCTGTCCCTGCAGAGTTATCCAACCTTTCATACCTACTAAACCTTGGTTTATCAAATACGCCTCGATAAACTTACTACATCCACATTGATCCGTATGCGACTTAGTCATTGTTGCTTGTGATGCTACTACCCAGAGCCAAGTTAAATGCGAGAATACATAGTTGTTAAAATTAGTAAAATTACCCAGCAAAGGCGACAGGCGTCGACAATTTAAGATTCCACGACCGAGTAGAATGTCGAGACTGCCAACCCGCATGGTGCGAAGCGAGCGTAAAGGTAAGCGGGACCGTAGAGACCGATTTACTTCGTTATACCAATTTGAGCCCTAAAGGTGTGCTCCCACTTAGTCTAATAGCTCAGTTAGGGAGCAAGTATCGATACTTATATTATTTCTGTAAAAAAAATTGACTGTCGATATATTCGAAAAGTATCGGTATTGATATATGTATATATAAAAAAATGCGGCCGTCACGGAACGCCCGGCAGATGTGAAACATCGAAATTGATGCGTCAAGTATACTGTAGTCGAGTAGATAGGCACACGCAGTACACACACTCACACGTAGAAGCCACGCACACACAAGGGAGTAGAGAGTGGCGACGGAGAGGGGGCTTGACGCCCTAAGAGATTTAAATACCTTAATTTCGTCACGTCCGGCCCAGTACCTCTCTAAATACAGACGTTTTTCTCGGGTTGCCTTTTCAAACATATCGCTAGTCAAAATTTGTATTTATTTAACAATATATATAAATATATAGGTATCGATCAATACTTTTAGGAAACTCTACATTCCTAAACTAAATAGAACAAGTGGGAACGCACCATACGTTCCGAGTTTCAATTGTTATCAAACTAAATGGCGGCCACCCAGGTAAACGCCGACCCTAACCACCATCAGCATTAGTCAATAGCGTCGGCCGGCGAGCGCACATCATCAATCTTGAGTATCATCTTGACGAGTTGCGTGGCGAGCGCGATCTGCTGCTTCTTAGAGTGGAGGGACTCGATCACGTGGAGCGCCTTCATGTCGTTTGAGTCTGTAGATTGATTAAAAAAAAAGTTAATTCTCTAATCCTGTATGTATGTATAGTTAGGCGCCAAATAAGTTGAACCGAAATTTATCACGAGGTTAGACTGAGCTCCAATCTGTCTCAAGTTATTTGGGAGAATTACATCAATTGTTTGTTGAGATACGTCATGATTGTGACATGTGAAGTATCTTTGTATCTTTACAATAACTAGTTCCACGGACACTCGTCCGCCTACAGCGCCAAAATGGCGTCAATGAAGTAAGCACAATAATAAAATTTGACAGCACCCAGTCCTGACGTTGAGGCCAGTGGTATACGTATATTAATTGGATGATTGTAAAACTAGCCTGTCGCCCGTGGATTTTTTTGAAGTGTGACAACAATTTATCCTAAAGAATTCCCGGGATAAAATGTTAGCCAAATCACTTTCGTGCCCTCCATCCAGTGGCGGCTCTGGGGTAGAGCGAGAGGAGCGGCTGCACTAGCACCATGTGTGTAGGGACGCCAAAATCCGATCATCAACCGCGAGCGAAAAATAAATTAATTATTGCCGTCTTTTTGGTGGCCCACATGGAGATGTGCAACGGGGGCAGGCGGGGAACCAGCATGTTTGCATTTTATTACCAGAAACTAATTATTTGATTCGAAGGTGTCGACCAAAGGGCGACGAAAGACAATCTCGCTCTACCCTGATAAAAGGCTGGAGACGCCCCTGCCTCCAACTATATCTGTGTAAAAATAACAAGTCGATCCGTTGCTCTGTTCTTGACAACAAACAAACAGACACAGTTCCCCACTTATTAATATTAGTTAGTATTAAAGACCCACCATTTCCGAGACAGTCGATTCCGAGAGTCGGATTGTTCTCAGCTACTTGACGCGCCTTCACTTCAGACAGGGACTCAATCGGCGACATACCGCTGCGAATACAAAACACGGCATTAATATACTTGTGTACTGAATCATACGTCTACTGCTTTAAGGCGAGGTGATCCGTGTTATTTCTATCTATCATCACGCCTTTTATTTCAAGAGGGATTGGCAGAAGCAATAAAATGCCATTTGTTTCGTTTCTTTTATATTCATTATACCTTTCATACATGCTCGGCGATTGTGTGTTCTTTTAACATTGCCTTCAATCAATATTTTTTATATGTTATTTAAATAGAGAAATAGTGGATATTATTGGGACATTTATTAACCATATCAAAAGTGGTATTTGTTGAGTGGGCTGTCTTTTGGTTACACTTTTTTTCACTCGCCATCTTCGATCAATATAAAATAAAACTTTGCTGGCCTTGATAATACCGTATACATAAACAGTGTATATAATGTGTCTATGTGTACTATATATCACACGGCGATGAGCGGTACTTCCTCAATGCTATTTTTTATGTGACAAAAAAACCACACTCACCTATTCTCGGCCAGTGCGAGCGGCACCGACTCTAGCGCGTCCGCAAACGACCTGAACGGGTACTGCTCCAGCGACGAGAGCTTGTCGGCCGCGCGCGCCACGTGCAGCGAGCACGAGATCTCCGCCGCGCCGCCGCCGTACACCACGCGGGAGTCCTGCAATCGTTACCGTCGATATTATTAGAAGACAGACAAGAAAGTTCGGCGACGCCCTCCTTCGTATTTCCAGCCACTTACAATCTTCGAACGCCATTTTCTACTATATCCTGATATACCTCTTTCGTTTTTTTGTTTTTTTTCCTTTACGGGTTACCTTACAGCTCCCTACAGTTGCCGGTCTCGGGGTACCCAGCTGAAGACAAAGTCATCCTCATTTAGCAGATGATTGTTGAGGCTATACCTAACGAGTGGGCAGCTCTGTAGAGGTATGTAGATGGAAAAGCCTCTTTGAACGGTTTGTCGGATAATTTACATAGATTATTTATTACAAAAACCCATTGGTACATGGTCGGATGTGGGGATCGACCCGTGACTTTTCCACTCGACCACCGACGCCCCTTCCAAATTCCCTAGCCAAATTACGATTTGAAAAAACGGTGCATACAAATGTATGGTGCTCTGAATCGTCACCTAAAAATCGCCCTTTGACCCTAAACAATGAGCCACATAAGCCGAAACGCATCACGCGGCTGATCCTCCTCTTTACCGCGCTCAACATATTACCCACCTGCACCAGACTCCGCACGATGCACAGCGCGTCGTGCACGGACCGCTTGGCCTCTTCGACGATCATGCGGTTCCCGCCGCGCACCAGCACGGTGACCGCCCGCGAGTTGGAACACTGCTCTATCACCAGCATCTCGTCCTTGCTCGTGCCGAACGCTAGAGATACATAACGTTTATTAGTAAGCGTGTCCACCTATGTGACGTGACATTGTATGAAATTTTTGAAATCTGACATCAGAATTTCCGGGCGGAATAATTGACGAGGTATTTACGGGGATTCCACATCCGGTCATGGCGCCGAACGCACGCGTTTTCGTCATGGCGTGATGTGGAATCCGGTTTAATCCCGGCCGCGCTATGATGGTTGTGATTAGTCAGTGATTAATAAGACATATCACAGTCGGCGGGATAATGTTAGCTACCGATTTATCGGCTTACTATTGCACAACATTAAACACTGGAGTCTGGCAGAATTGCGACGAAAGTCAGCACTGTTGCCATATATCAAAAGAAGAAGTATTTTCGGGATTAAAAGTAGCTTATGTCATACTCTGATCTTCCAACCATCTTTATTATGCAAAATAATCATGTCGGTTTTGATGTCAAAGAAGGACAAACAAACACAGATTCGCATTTTATAATATTAGTTAGAAATTAGGATGAAGGTAGAAAAAAAATGCACTCACTCAACTCCCGCACCAGGCCGCACGAGCCCAGCTTCTCGGGCGTGAGCTCCTCGAACCGCGGCACGATCCGCCCACCGGTAGCTATCGCGATCAGCTCCATCTCGCTGCCTCCCACCCATCGGACGGCGGGCAGGTCCTCGGCCAGGAGTAAGTGGTTGGCCTCGTCGTCGAAGCCCCACTGGCAGATGGCTAGCGTCGCGCCGGCGTCCTGTTGGTGAAAATGTTTATGAAACAAAAAAAAGAACGGGTCTTACAGCAGTCTCCAACGATGTGTAACATTTGACCTCGGTAACCGAGTTGGCTGTATTGAAAAATAATTATATTGATTTGTCCATGGAAATAAAATATGAAAGAATGCCACAATCATTTTATTCAGAGTAGTTTTTTTCAATCATTTATTTAAATCAAAATCGTAAAGGCGAAGAAAATTTGATGAAAATAATAATTATTATAGTATCAGATCGCAAACAGTGTGCTGAATCACTTATAACACCTATACAATTATTCTGTTTTTCTACCAGTCTGTCAACTTGTACACTTTAAGTACAAGTTGACAGACTGGCAGAAAAACAGAATAATTGTAAGTTTGTTTACCAAATAAGACAAGTAAAAAAATACACTTTACTTTACTGTTAAAGATCTCAATTTTACCGCAACGAAACATTACATATTTTCATTTGCTTACCCTATATGTAAAGTAATAAATAATCAGTTTCTCTAATGCTGTCGAAATTGGTTTCAATCTTTTGATCATGACATTTGTGATTTTTTGTATGAACTGAAGATAGTAAGTATCAAGCATTTCAGTATTTTTACAATAATTCACATCCTAATATGCTGTATTATGCATAAAATAATGTTCCCAGACCGTAAACCATAAAAAAACCTTTAAAAAAATTGTTTTCCGTAACCCCTCCCCCACCCACCTTGACCCTCCTCACAATCTCCAGGAACTTCTCCCGCTCGTAGGTCCTCAGCTCGCGGTACTCGTCCGCCGAGCCCACCTGCAGCTTGTGCTTGGTCTTCGGCTTGGGCGGCTCGAACGCGCATGTGAGGATCGCCAGCTTCACGTCCTGTTCAATTAAATAAAAATAAGCAACTAGCGACCCCGCCCCCGCCCCCGGCTTCGCATGGGTACAATATGGATTTACAACAATTTGAATACCTACATAAATACACTTATAACTACAGGTACCGGGACGGTTCTTGAGCGCTCGACGAAAAAGTGGAGGAATGTATGTAATTCGAGTGCAATATAACTTGTATATTTATTATAATTGATTTATTGGTGTTTGTTTTTACGACTGCTTTTTACTGCTGGTAAAATTAAAATTAAGACGATACATTCAAATAAAATCATAGTTTGAGGGGCGTGGTCTAGCTGCATACGATACTCTAGCGCTACGTGATCCAGTGGTTAATATGCGTAATACAAATTGTTATTTACTCTTCTCTGAGCTAGCTCCGCACTAAACTAATAGATGGCGCTAGGATCCCACAGAGTTAAGAAAGCTTCAGAGGACAGAACTGACATTAGAAGTTTGTGAAAAAAATATTTTTTTGCTTTCTATTTTTATTTATATGATATATTATACTTCTTTAGGCGCGTTATGAAAAAATATTATCAGTGAATTTGAAACGCGACAACAATTTTCACAAAAAATAGAGGTATCGCGCATGTTTGTACAGGTTCAATCTATCTATCATCACGCCTTTTATCCCAAGAGGGGTAGTCAGAGAGAATCGAATGCAATTTGCAACGATCCTTACATACCTCTTTCGCTTCTTTTATACTCATTATAGTCTTTTCTAAGATCATTATAGCTTTCATACGTGTTCGGCGACTGTATGTACTTTGAGCATTAGCTTCACTTCAATGAATAATTTCTTTATATTCTCAATAAAAGTACAACTGCCAGCAATTCCTTTCATTTCCAACATTATATCCCTTTTTAGTCAATCTATCATCCTTCAATCTTTCAAAGTGGTCAAACCAGTGTAAACTACTTTTCTTCATCTTAGTCACAACATGTGCAAGTTCTAGCTGTGAATATGTTGCAGGCTACAAGTCATTAATAAAACATACAAATGAATTTTAAAAAGGGTTTTAATCATATATATATATATATATATATTAATCAAAATACAAATAATATACACAAAACAACAAAAACACAAATAAGAACTTAAAAAAATTAAAAAAGCATAGTTCCTCACAATAAATACAGTTTCGCCTGAAACTAGTATTGACTAAAATCTATTGTGATGTTGCAGTTGTTGTCTGCATAATTTCCTTCTTCTTCATTTTCTTCAATATCATTTTCTATGCCAGTATTTATCTTAACTACATTTCCCTTACACTTATTTTCTTTATTAATTTCCTTTAACCCCTTTTTTGCAAAAACATACTCCGGGTCACGAATTGGCTGGTTTCTTGTAAGCCGCGGGTCAACAAGTTCTGGTAACAAACAGTCAAAGTAAAATGATATTAATTTTGGTTCCATGTATTCGTAATAAAATTTGTCATCCTTGTTAATTAATTCCGTTTTGATTTTATTTTCTCCATACCATACCGCCAATAAACATTTCTCTTTTTTGCAAATATGCATTTGACCTTGGACTTGCATAAACCAGTCTGATTTTTTGTTTACATATATCTGACCTGTTTTCTTATTTTTACGCCAAAAATGCACTTTTCCTTCTTGAATTGCTGAATCAATTCCTATTTTATATGGTGCAATAGGACATTTAACTTCTACCACCATTTCACCCGTGATTCCATCTGGCGTTGCTCCTAAAAATGGGTATGTCTCGTCAATGAAAAGGCCACATTCCTTGATTTCTAAATTAATTAACTTCGACAACTGGTCTAGGGCAACTTTCTCGTATTTTTTACCATGACTTATAGAAGCCACATGGTCAATATTGGCTCGATACAACATATTTTTAACAGTGTTGGAACAACTGTTTGTTTTATTTCGTTTTACTATTTTTCCAAAGTTGGAGGCTGTTAAAAGATTCCGCCTTAGTTCCAACCATTCTCCGCTGTCACTCTGCAGTATTGTTCTTTGCTCTATTTCACAACGTTCTTCTTTTGTCTTTTCTAAATTTTTCAAGAATGTTGATTTGGCAAGCTCATAAGTTTCAGGATCCATATCAGGCTTATTCGCATTTTCTCCGTAGTTAAAATCTATTATCCTTGGTTTCAATTTACGATTCTTTTTTCTCTTTAAAGTCCGGTTGTATTCTCTTTTTTTTTCTACTATTTCTTCGTACTTCTTGATTTTAGACAAGGGACTTTTGTTGTAAATGGTTTTATGAACCGTGGTTAATATTTTCCCTGAATTAAATGATATGACTGCACCTGAGCAACGGGTTTGATACGAGCGCTTTTGAGCATAATTAACTCTTTTTCCGCCGATAAACTTGGCGATTATTCCGTTAAATCGTTCCACGACGTTGCTATCCACATTCTCAATTAGACTTCTTGCCTGTGATGCCACATTGGCGACTATGAGACGAATACGTTGCCAGAGATGTGTATTGAACATATTTTTAAATTCTGGACTGGTCTCTTCAGTGCAGATGTTTTTGTTACATTTATTGTGACTTCCAAAGGCATGACAAATAGATATTAGATTAGATATTATTACAAACAGATAGATATTTTGTCACATCTTGGTGCAACTTTTGAATACTTTCGGATTTAGATTCTTGAGTACCGTGGTATTTTATAGCATCACAGATGTACTTCCGTGCTCTTAATATTTTTGCAGTCGTTAACACTTTTCTTTCTGCTATACTATACTTAGTATCTGTTTTTAATAATTGTAATTTATTGCAGAAATTTCTAAAAATGTGATTCTTACAACCAATTTTTTCCACAGTGATGAATGGATATGGCCGTGCGTCTAAAATTGCAGCGTAGGTGCTGCTATCCCCATCTGCTATAAATCTTCCATAAATGAGCCCATGCATTTGAATAGATTGTTTAAACCCTTCAACAATTATAGTGGACTCCATAGTCGTAGACGCGCCACTAAAATTTCTGAAGCACTCATGTTGCTTTACCACTTCATTCCGTTTTTCTGCTCTGGCGCAAATGCAGCAGTATTTGTTTTTTACTGCCATGAATAAAACTTGGCCAAATCGCCGTCCAATTATAGTAGCTGCACCGGACAATGCCGCATAATTGGTTTTATAAGACCTTTTGCACCAGCAGCCGTCAAGAATGACATCTATTATTGGTATTCCGTCTTTATTGACCCTTCCCTCTTTTATAGCCGCTTCCCTTTCACGCACGCCAGCTTTTCTCATTTCTTCCCACGCTGTCACCTCCCATTCATCACAGACTTCATCTTGGGCATGTTTATACATACGCTCTGATATAGGTGGTAAATCAAGAGCTGCTGTAAATTGGTTTAGCTGTACATTACCACAACCTGCTGCCATTGCCCCCGCGACTGCTATTTTATTTAATTTTTTTGTGGAATTAGGTATTTTGAATTCTTTTTTACAAAGAGTGCAAGACAATATTAATAAAAAATTAAGGCCAGATTGTTTCTCTGATTTGATTTCCATAGTACTGAGATCACATTTAAACATCGATTCATGACGAGAGGCTTTTTTCAATTCATTGAAAAAAAAATTAACTTCAATGAGTCTGTGGCTGTCTGTAACTTCTGCACTCTGAAACAAGATGAAGAAAAATATAAGCGGTTTGGTAAATTTTCCGTTAAATACATAGGTGTAGGTAACTATAAAAAAATTTACGTCATTATTTTCTATTTCTATATAATATGGTAGCAGGTCTTCATCTTCGTGTAATGGCAATGAACGTGCAGTAGTACTGTCGTCGTCATGCCTTCGTTTCCTTGTCATTTTCTCTTGTCTAAAATAAAAATAAATTATTTACAGTTACATATTATTATCGCTAAAATACTATTTATTACACAAAAATAAACAGTCGATTGTCTCTTGGGATAAAAATCGTGATAGATCAATAGATATCGAAGATTATCTACAAAATATTCAAAATCATTTTTCTTTGCTGAAACTTTTTTTTTTGCTCTACAACATAGTAAAAAAGTGTGACAGTTGCACTAAAGGTACTACTAGAAGCTTAATCGTAAAAGGGCGTATATTATTATTTTGTATACTCACTTTTCCTCTGTAGCAGCTACTGGCGATTGTGGTGTGTTGTAATGAGGAATGTGCTCATTATCTGGCAATGCCACATTTTGCAACCTGTAATCAAATATAAAGGCACTGAGCTGCTAGTATGTGGAACGAAACTATGACTGCATAATATTACAATGTGTGTTTTATTATCCACCATTTTCAAATTCAAATTCAAAATTCATTATTTGTCTGTTATAATTACATAATAATAATAACGGAACCCATGCATGTGGGTATACAAATATAAACATGGTAAAATTAATACTTAAATCTATCATAATTTTTAAACAAATAAAATTACAATATAAAATTAAAAGAAAAAAATATACAAAATTAACATCAACACATAGTCATACATGGCATACATGGCAAATACAACATTGATAATTTTTAGCACTACTTACTTATAATTTAAAAATTCATTAACACTATAAAAACGACATTGAAGCAACCAATGTATGTATGCCATATTGTTTTTATTGTCTTGACTAAAATCGAATGTCATTTGTATTATTTATTACATTAAATAATGTTCCTGTTCATGACTTATTAGGAGTATCTATGACTTTTGTAAGTCTATGTAAATTTTTATTTGCAAAAATTAAATTATTATTACATTTTATATTTCGCCTAGTTTATCTAGTAGTATATATACTATCTCAATTTATTTAAGTCTTTAAATGCATACTAGCGATCCACTACCGGGTTTGATCGATTTACAACAATTTGAATATCTACGCAATATAATTTTTTAACTACTTAGGTACTTATCTATCTACAGTACGCTAATATTATAAAAAGGTTTGTAAGTTTGGATGAATGCATACGTTTCTTGTCGAATAATTTTGTCTAATTGTGAAAACCGCTTCATAATCCGTTCAGTAGTTTCCAAAACAAGCAGACAAACAGACCGACGCGGCGAATGTAGTAAAATGAAGAAAATCATATATAAAGTACAACTTACTCTTGTAAAACAATCCTCGTTGAGTCGGCTTCGTCCAAACCATGCAAACGTCGTTTCTTACTGTAAATAAAATAAAATAAATTACTTCCTAAACAATAAAACAATATTGTCGGGCGTCTGTGGCCGAGTGGGTAAGACGTCGGCTCGCAACTGAAAAGTCGCGGGTTCGATTCCTACATCCAACCAATGGGTTTTTATAATAAAAAATCTATGTACATTATCCGACAAACCCTACAAAGTGGCTTTTCCATGTATGTACCTCAACAGAGCTGGCCACTCGTTAGGTATAGCCTAAAAAAAAATCATTGGCTAAGTGACTTTGTCTTCCACTGGGTACCCTGTGGCCGGCAACGGTTCCCGGGAGCTGTAAGGCAACCCGTGAAGAATAAAAAAAACTGACGACACTGAGAATCGAACCCGAAACCTGCCGACGACACCTCAAGTATAGCTAACTGCGCTAACGAAAATATTATTCATTATGTCTACCCTTGCCAAAGATTTCTATAAACTAAATGTACTTTTACCGTAAGACCACATAAAATAAATGGAAGGAAAAGTTCAAATATTTTACGTACTTACCTATTTACAACTTCTATCATGTTTTTGTCGTATTTTATTATAGCGTTTCTTTAGTTTCGTCTTGTTGTTTTTGTTTCCCATGGTCACAAAAAAAGTCTTATTACTAACACACTGTTTTTAAATAAACCAATACAATTATTACACAATGTAAAACACCATATACACCATTTATTGTTTTATTTTCGTGTTTAATTTTGAAACAGAGCGACGCGACAACTAACGCAGGTCCAACTAGCAACGCGGCTTAGCGCACTCTGACGCCGCTCAATCTCTCTCTGTCGCATTGAATAGAAACAAAAGAGAAGAGGGGCACGGAAGGTGCTTGGAACAAACGTCCTAAGTGACAAATCAAAAATAATTTATTTAAATTAAAGGAGTAGCTTTATTGAAAATCTAAATTAACATCTTACTTTAGTAATAGATGATACAAATTTGTACTTAATTTAATAAACAATACTTCATGTACTACTGAGAAATTTACAAAGGAGACTATTTTCAGAGGCTACTTTGCAATTTTTTTCTATCGAGCAAAGTTTCTTAAAACATGTTATATGATTAATAGATTAATATCAAATATGATTAATTATAACATGTAATTTTTTCTGTATTTGTAAGAGCTTTAGGTTTCATTCAAAACGATTTGAAAAATATGCTTTAATATGAAGGTAGCCTCTTAATACCTCATACCGTCAAGCAGACCCAAAAATAGTGCTCTGCGCATCTTTACGACCACCGCTCAAGAACCGTCCCGGTACCTATACTTATCTATTAAATATAAATACATGCTACCTAACACTTTTTTGTAGATCACTATGTTCTGCACAATTCTTTCTTACATCTTAATTCACTTATATATTGTTAAAAAAATAAAATACTCAGCTCCTACACATGTTAGGCCCATGTTTAATACTCTTAAGGCAGGGATCAACCTCGATAAAAAATACGATTTGCACTCCGGTGGGCGGATGCTTATTGTAGGACGATTAAGGTTGAATATTGCTTGGCATATTTTAAGTGGTCATGCATTTCACTTATTTTGTCGGTTTTCCTTAAATTTTGTTAAAGAAAAACAATTAAACAGTGAAAGTAATCGGTTAAAGTTTTAATAGATTATTCAAGCTCTTTTATTCTTAAAAACAGGATATAATTAAATTTGACTCTTGACACAACGTAATAAAGTGCAATTCAGCTCGCACAGTGCTGTTTGCCCAAAGTTATATTTACCTTCAATGTGCCTCTCTTTCTATAGCGTAACTCTATCTCTTCTGACACCGGTTGTCTTCTTGTGACAAATAATTAATCTGAATATTTAATTACCAGTTAAGTATCTATTACCTGTGTATATTTCTATATGTATCTAGTATCTCAGATACTACTAACAATGATATGATATTATCAATATCAATTACTAAGCATATACTATGTACACTTAGTATGCATCCTGTGTGCGAAACTAAATAGAAGTGTTTTAGGTGTTAAGAATTTCTAAGCGAACGCCGCGCGTGAATAGTAGGCATACGTGCATTCCGAGAGTCGCGCGGTAAAATACTACATAATGGATTCGTCCAGACCGGCCCGAAGATGTGCTTGTAGATTTCGGACCTAGAGCGCGAAGTGCGCCAGGACTGGTAAGGGGACGGTGCTAAGTATGCAATAATTGTATGTGTGCACGTGTATTCGAGCTTGGATTTTGCGGGCTTCACTTCAATCGACAGTCGTGATCTATCTCGTTTTGTTTGTCTGAGATTCGTCACTCACCTTGAGCACTTTGGGCATCTGCGGATGGCTCATGGTCTTGTCGATGACGACCCCGCGCACCAGCATGGAGTCCTCCATGCGGCCGCCCACCTTCCCCTCCACCTTGATCAGCTCGAAGTTCACGTCGCGTTTCTCCAGGTCCGCCACGGAGAGCACCGCCTATGTGTTATTTAACATATCCTTAGAAATAAGATCATATTTGTGTTCATCCGTCTGTCTCAGAGGTTGTTCTCGAAAACTATGTAATGTCATAACGCACAAACATCCTCAACAATGATATAAAAGTTCTAATCATTTGAAAGAGTGATCTCAAAAACATGTTTAGTTCAGTCAGTCATAATTAAAGCAGCCCAAAATTTGCTAGAAATTACTATATCGTGGAACTGCCGCAGTATGGAATTAGTATGGGCGCCAATGTAACGCGTCCATTTATATAATATTAGCTTTCCGCCCCCGCCTTCGCCCGTGGATATTTTCAAATAAAATATGGCCTATAGCACCTCCCTGGATGTAGAATCCTATTAGTCAAATCATTTTCAGAATCTGTTCAGTAGTTTCAGAGTTTAGTCCCTACTTTTTTAAATTTGTTTATAGAAATATAAAACTCACATCAACAGCAATCTCAGCCATTAACTTGTGACACTTGACCACCACTTTGCTGCCGAGCGTCGTCATAGCCACCTTCAGTAAATGTTCCCTCGTGTCCTTACTGACCGGGAACGCTTCAGATATACTATCGAGGTGCGCTAGCGCAGCAGCCGCAGCCATCTCGAAGCCGTCAGCGATGCGAATGGGATGGATCCCCTTGTCTATCAGAATGGAGGCCTGCTCCAATAAGGCGCCTATGGAAAGATAATTAAAATCAATTTTAAGGTATGTGGTAACATGGAATACAGAAAATGAGGCGTGAATGATGTAATTGTGTCCTAAATTAGAAAAGCATTATAGCCTAGCTAGATGGTTGGAGATATAACAGACCAATCAAATCACTGTCAATGGCACCTTTTAGCTGAGATAATTGGAGAAAAAAGGTTTATCTTGAACCCTATACAACAGGTGTACAACACCTTACTAATAAACTCTGTCCAAAGTTGTATTTAGATGGAAAAACCTAGAGTACTTAAATATACCTCAACAGAACTGGCCACCAAATGCCACATACAGATGGCTAAGATGTTAGACAACAAAAATAACTCACCAGCCAAAACCACCACTCCAGTGGTACCATCCCCAATCTCGTCATCCTGACTCTGAGCCAACTGCACCATAAGTTTCCCAATCTCATGGTCCACATCCATCAGCTTCAGTATTGTGGCTCCGTCATTAGTTACGGTGACTTCACCATCTGGAGACACAAGCATCTTGTCCAGACCCCGAGGGCCCAGGGATGTTCGGAGAGTGCTGGCAATCTGACGGGCTGCTTGAATGTGAGACTGTAATGTAAATGGACAAGCAATTCTTAATAATATGAAATCATAGTTGAATAATGTTGCAAATTCGCATAGCAACCTAAAAATGGGTGACATATGATTTTTATTACATGATGCCACCTACCTTAAAAAATCTAAATGTTTTCACTAGGGGCAAGTGGAACTTTAGAAAGACTAATCCATCCCCTTCCTATTACAACCCTCAGTCACCCCAAATTCCTGTAGCTATATTGTAAACATAAATCTTTTGTTGTTTATTTTTTTAGTTAATTTGACAAGCTTGCTTTATTCTGATTTTTGAGATCAGATTTCTTATTTTCTCTGTAGAGAAAGACTGTATGTTGACAATATTTTAGACTCACCCATATTCAAGAACAAGTACTTAGCCAAGTGTGATCATCCTCCTAGCAATATTTCTGACTTATCACATAGACTAGGGGTAAATGTTTTGTTTTCAACGTCAAACAGCATTTTGTAAAACTTTTGGGCACCAGGACTTTTCAGAGAAATTGGACCCCGCTGAACACAATTATGCCTGGTGCCAGCCCCTCCCCCGCTCCGTTCTCCCCCTACTCTCAAAACGTGTCCCTAACTGCGGTTTTTTTAATTTTCTACAAAACTACTAGAGATAAAAGAAAACAGTCAATAATGAAAATAATCTGCAATAAATTCTCAACAACTTTCGAGTAGTTAATATTCTGATAAGACTAATAAGTTATGAAATATGCCCGAACTGCATGAAAGAAATAACAGTAGCTACTGAACTGAAGGACATTGAAAGACATTGGATTGGACATTTTTGAAACAAAATATTGACCACCAGTGAAAGTGCTAGAAGAGGTTGCATTGCACTTCGCAAACTTGTATTCATTTTAAAAGTAAGGTAAGGTTCAGATTATATAAATATAGTCTTTGTTATATTTCACCATCTGTTCTTTGATGTTGAAAGATATTTTTAATGAGGAAATATGAATAATAAACATTAACCATAATGTAAAGTGTTTAATTAAAGAAATAGCATCAATAAGTATATAAAACAAAGGGGAAACTGAAAAAACTTATTTATTTCTATTAATAGACTAAATAACTACCTACCTACGGGTTGTATTTATTACATATTAAGATTATTAATTTTAGGCAAGTATGAAAGTCAGAATGCAGTCATGTGACTCATAGACTAAAACACCTGTTTACAAAACCTTTTATAACTAGTGTTTCTGTAAGAATAACAAAGTGAAACTTATGGAATAAGGTTGGAAGGTAGGAAAGATTGATATAAAGTGCTTTTTCATTCAATAAACGCAAAATTTAGAAACTTTTGATTATTTTTTTGTATAGGTTATAAGAGGACAATTAATGTTTTTGTAACTAAATTAGCACTAGTAACAACAATTAATGAATAGATATATGTATTTAATATTATTTAAAGGTGTTAATTAATATAAAATATACAATATTACTTACTTTGAGGGCATCATTACCGGTGAGCCGTTTTTGCCTGTCTTGGTCCCGTAAAATAATAAATGGACGTCCATACTCATCAAAGGCCACAGCCCCAGGAAACAGAGCCATGATTTACACAAAATAAATACCACACAGTGAAGATGTAATTCGATTAATATTCACAATGTTTACAAAATGGAACCAAAATCCGAAGAAAACAAATGAATGATGAATCAGATGAATGGATGATATTTGACTTTGACATTTGTTAACTGATCAATCAATACATACTTTTTATTATAAATTTTATCGCGCATAGGCTATAGGCAGGCTAAAAATGGGAGTGTACATATCCTACGGAAAATACATAATGTGGAATAATAAGATTATGTAATAAATAATAATGTGTAAAATAAAATATTGCGGAAAATTTGGAATATGTAAAAATAAGAATTTGGATTTTTTTATTCTACACTTGATTGCCGGATATTTAAATATACCTTTGTCTTGTCGGAAAAAAACTATGCTCTGTGATGTGATGGCGGAACTGTGGAAGGCCCACAGACTATAGGCCGGCGCGCGCGGCAACAAATGATTACTTTTTGAAATTCATTTTCTCACGATTTTCTCTTTTTGTTTGTTTTAGTGATTAATTAAAGATGTGATCAGTGATGTTTGTTTGTATCTTCATAAGTTAAATTTAAGGATATCATGGATAACGAAATTACCATGAACTGTTGTCGCATTTGCTTGGAGAAGGAATCAAAACGCGTAAATATTCTTGAAGATCCTACAATACAATTACATCTGAAATCATGTTTATCCATATCAGTTTCTAGCAATGACCCATTACCTACATTTATTTGTTCTGCCTGTGTATTAGAACTTACCCATTTTTATAATTTCCAAATCAACGCACAATACTCGCAAGATTGGTTGCAAAGTGTTATTGAAGAAAAGTCTAAAAAACAATCAGAAGTTAAAACATTAGTCCAACCTCTCCCAGACTCTGAATACAATTCGGATTCGCTCCTAGAATTTTTAAATAACACAGAAAATATAGAAGAATACTTAAATAATCTTGGTAAGGAAGATATGCCATCTTTAGTAAACATGTTGGATAAAAATGAGAATTCAAACAGTTTGACATCATTCAGTGGATGTTTGAAACAAATAAAATGTGCTAAAAAGAAGGAATCGAAAAGCAACTATGAAATGGAAATAGATGTACTCGATTCTGATTTTGAAATTGTTAAAGAATTGCTATTGAAAGAGACAACCATCAGCAAATCAAAAGTGAATGATAAAACAAATCAATGCTCGGCATGCAAAAATGTATTCGAAACTGCTGATAAATTGACTCAACATTATGTTTACTGTGATTGTGCACGAAGATATTGTACTTCCTGTGATATATTATTCGATTCCAAACAAAAATTAATCAGTCATAAAAGTCTTTATCATTCAAGTGTGCCTTGCAATTGTAATTGTGGAGAATATTTCAATAATAAAAATAAATTATTAGAACATTATAAACATTGCTTAGCTGATTTCGGTTTAGTTAATGGACTTGAATATCGCTGTAAAGAATGTGGGGTTACCTATACAGACAGATCACAGTTATATAAGCATGTGAAAGATCATGTGCATAAGTCGCAGATGAAAATGTGTTTTGAGTGTGGACATAATTTTGTTGGTGAAACAGCACTAGCTACTCATAAGAAGAATGTTCATCCTATACAAGAAGATGTTATCTTTAGGTAATTTTTAAAGCTAGGCTAATGCATGCTCTTTCTTCTTAGATTATTATAAATTTAATATTAGAACTTTAAGACAGGATTTTCATTTAGGTTTTCCTGTATAAAACTATGAGTGGAAACCCTATATTTCCAATATTTTTTTGTTCAAAATTTAGTTGCAATAGTTTCTAAGATGGGGAGGGGGGGGGGATAGATTTAGAGAAAATAAGCTTTGACAGACAGACACAAGTGATCCTGAAAGGGTTCCGTTTTTTTCATCAGATGTACTGAACCTTAAAAAGGATTGTGAGGTTTTTTGTTTGTAGCGATTTTCCAACCTACTTTTCTTGTCGGAGAGGGGAAATAAATGATACTAAACGCCAGTACTTACTATGGATCCTATAGTCTGGTTAGCAAGTGCCATTTTTCGTATTTCTTGTTAGCGTTCATCGAAAATTATGATTGAGGTGTCATTCGATTCGGAATTACATTTAGAAACTTTTCGGAAAATACCAAAAGGTTCGAAAAAAATTGCAGAAGTTAAAAAAGAGGGTTTAGTTTTTTGCAATTATCTCAAAAACTACTTAAGATAATTAAAATCCCGAAAACGATCCTTAAAGAGGAGGAAATTTCCAAAAAAAAAGTTCTACAATATTTATAATTTTAATTGCTCCGTGAAAAACGTGCGCTTCACGTTTTTCACACGTAAACAATGAAAAATTATTTAACTAATTAAATATAAAAATTAAGTAATGAAAAAATTTAGGCACCATGGAAAATATGAGAGAACAATTTTTTTTTTGTCATTTATTCTATTAAATATGCTATTGTTTTAATTAAGTAAATTTTATAAAATTTTAATTTATATAAAAATCCGGATTATTTTTAAACTAAAAACCTGAGATTTTTTCCATTTCTTTGAACCGTTCTTCAATTGGATGGCTATATAGAATAGATCCCCGTTGGAAAAATTAAAAAAAAAACCATTTTTAAATAACAATTGGTAAAAATGAAAGACTAAAAAAAGTTATTAAACATTTTTTTCCAAATATCGCGTTTTTTTATTGTCAAAAACTAGTTACGTAAAAAATTATTTTTTCTCCCATTGTTTAAATAATTTTAAATAAATGCATTATTTATGAGGTATTAAAAAGAATTATTTAAAATTTATAAAAATAGCATAATTAATAGAAAAAATGACAAAAAATACTTTTTTCCGTCGGATTATTGTTCTCTCATATTTTCCGGTGGTGCCTAAATTTTTTTCATTCCTTAATATTCATATTTAATTAGTTAACTATTTTTTACTGTTTACGTGTAAAGAAAGTGAAGCGCACGCAGCCGCCGCGCCACCCGTTTTTACCCCTTTTTCACCGAGCAATTAAATTTAAAATATTGGTCATACAGTTCGGGGAGGTAGGACCTTTTTTTAGAAATTTCCTCCTCTTTAAAGATCTTTTTTGGGATTTAAAATATCTCAAGTAGTTTTTGAGATACATATTTGCAAAAAACTAAACCCTTTTTTTTTACTAAATTGTTTATAACTTCTGCAATTTTTTTCGGCCCCTTTTGATATTTTCCGAAAAGTTTCTAAATGTCATTCCGAATTGAATGACACCTCAATCATAATTTTCGGTGAACGCTAACAAGAAATACGAAAAAAGGCACTTGCTAACCAGACTACTATAACCATAATGTTTATGGGATAAATTATTCCCAATTTCAGCTTTTGAACCTGGAACCCGACTTTGGATTTTTTTATTGCATATGATTGTACTAGGTATGTACTGACTTGTAACTCAAAGGGTTCCGAGATTGGGGGGGTTTCAAAATTGCTTACATTACAACCAGACTTTGGAAAAAATATATATTTTTAATTGCATGCGATTGTACTATATTCAAGGCAATGGCACGTCAAGCCGATGTTGGACAGGCAACCGGATGGCGAGTGGTAATCTGGGCCTTTGAGTGGTACAGAGTCTCCTGGTAGCGGCCAAAGTGACCCCAAATGGACAGGTTCGGCGATATGGGGGAGGCAAAATCGAAATTTTTTTGAAACGGCAACCGGATATAAGTGCGGTAGCATTAAAGGAAATACCCTAATTATATAATAATTTTTTTTTGCCATCCGAAAGACGCGGGCCGTTCTTGCACTAGCGAGTACAAAAAAAAAAAAGTGAAAAGGCAACCGCTTCAAAATTAGTGAGCATACTTATTGACACCACCAAACGTTGGGAAAAAATTGCCATCCGATCCTGATGGGCAGTTTCGGAAAAACAACCCCTCAAAGTCGCCGAAAAACACTTTTTTTCGATTGTTTCAACAATAATTAAAAAAAATTTATAAAATTGTTCAAATTGGATGGCATTAGAAATTTATACTGTCCTAAGTACAAATATTGGTGTGTATCAGTGCCATCCGATTTCGATTAAATTAACCCCTATTTAGCCACCCCCCCAAACCTCATAAAAATACTAATAATTCCATACGCTGCAAAAAATTGTTGAAAATCCTTTTCAATTAATATTTAACGATTGCTTGGACTTTTAAAAGGTCTGTGTATGCTCATTATCTATTACAATCCCCCCTCCCGCCCCAACAACCCCCCCACCGACCCTTGTTGCCCACATTGTCCTAAGGGTTGGTCGTTTGGCCGCTACCAGGAGACTCTGTACCACTCAAAGGCCCAGATTACCACTCGCCATCCGGTTGCCTGTCCAACATCGGCTTGACGTGCCATTGCCTTGAATACTAGGTATTCTATTATTATTTTTCAAAGTTGGGATGCATTAGTTACTTATTCAATATATCTGTGAAATAGCTGTTATTTTTTCAAGGGTTTTATTGAATAGGAAATATGGGTGGTTAAACTTTGCCCCCGTTTGCTCTTTCGTAATCTATCACAAAGCTCTTAATTTTTTTTTAAATAGGTCAATAAGAATAAAATAATCCTTTATTTTACTACCCATATGCCCATATTTCCTATTCAATAAAATCAATTGAAAAAAATAACGGCTATTTCACTTAGATTATATTAAATAAGTAACTATATGTTAAATAACAGTGATTATTTACAGAGAAATTGGGAATTGTTTATCCCAGAAAAATTATGGATATAGGACTCTGTAATGGCGTGAACAAAGTATATTCAGATAGTTTACATTAAAAATAAACTTTGAGATTAGCATACAAAGTACAAGTGGTGTTTGATTATAAGTGCAGCTCCTTTGGGTTGCAGCGTGATGTTATATAGCCTAATAATAGCCTTCCTCAATAAATGGGCGCTTTAAATCAATTTGATGACTTTTCTTCCACTTTTATAATCGGAAAGGGGGAAATAAATTATACTAAACGCCAGTAGGTACTTTATGTTCGTAAGCAACCAGTTTTAAACAATCTCAAATTATTAATTAATCAATACTTGTTAGGGGGATCTATCGACCGAATAATCGGCGGCTATTTTGCCGCTTTTATAGTCGGGAAGGGGAAATAAATAATGCTAAACGCCCAGTAGGTACTATATGTTCCACTTTTTTATTAAAGTAGCAAATCAACCAGTCTTAAACAACATCAAATTCTCAAATAGTCAGTACTTATTAGTCCTTAAATAACCAAATCCAAATATTTACTTAAAACTACTGAACCAATTTAAAGTTGGGGTTCCACAAGGTATACCAATATTTGTCAGTAAAATCAGAGGTTCTCGCCAAATAAGTTGAGCTGAAAAGCAAAACATGCTTAGACTGCGATCCATAGAATTTGTATGGACGTCCTTACAAAGGCGTGCACTATACTTATTTCTTTTTATATTTTCTAGATGCAAAGTATGCCACAAAACATCCCAAGATAGGCGGGAACTCTACATTCACATCGAAAAGGAGCATCGGTCAGCGTTGAAACCGCAAGGGCATCTCTGCGAGTTGTGCGGTAGAAGTCTTTCCAGTCATGCTGCATTGACGAAGCATAGGACTAATGTTCATAATAATAGGGCAGTGATTTTGGAATCAAGTTTGTATATGTGTGAATGCTGCGGGGATATGGTGAATAGTCAAGACAAAGTAGCTCATATGAAATTGCATTGAGCTTGGAAGATGAGGTATTTATTTTTTAATTTTAATAGTGTAAAATTCTATTATGTACAAAGAACCTGTCTTGTCCAAAAGTATATTATTCAAGGCAGTGGCACGTCAAGCCGATGTTGGACAGGCAACCGGATGGCGAGTGGTAATCTGGGCCTTTGAGTGGTACAGTCCCATGGTAGCGGCCAAAGTGACCCCAAATGGACAGGGGCGGCGATATGGGGGTGGGGAAAAATCGTCAATTTTTTGAAAGGCAAAGGTTGCCTTTTAATTTTTTTTTTACTTTTTACTCTCTAATGCAAGAACAAGAATGCGTGTTTCGGCTGGCAAAAAAATTTTATTATATAATTAGGGTATTTCCTTTAATGCTACCGCATTTTTATCACGTTGCCTTTTCAAAAAATTGTCGATTTTGCCCCACCCCCATATCGCCGCCCCTATCCATTTGGGGTCACTTTGGCCGCTACCAGGGGACTCTGTACCACTCAAAGGCCCAGATTACCACTCGCCATCCGGTTGACTGTCCACTTGGTACTTGATACTTGGTGATCGGCTCGTTTTCCGCAACTCGACGTCCAAAGGCGCCTATTATGCGTGTGGTGGGAACTACATCACTCTTCCCATCCCAGCTCCTCCAAAAAGCCCAGCAGACCTCCGATGTTGTTGCAGGCCTCCAGTAGCGTTCCAAAGGAACCGAGGTGTTTCATTCTATATACGGCCACTCCCTCGCACTCTAGGAGTATGTGAGCAGCCGTTTCTTCAGTCAACATGCAAGCCCTGCATAACGGACTATCTGTAATGCCAATGTTATATAAGTGTTTGTTAAAAGGACCATGACCAGTGATGGCTTGAGTCACCGATCTTAGTTGGGTTCTTTTTAGTTTCAAGATCTTTTTTGAGAGTCTTGTGTTTATGGTTGGTAGAGCTGCCCTGGTTTGTCTACATTCCATAAGATTATGCCATTCGAGATTGTGCATGCATTTTGTTCTCTGTTTGAGTTGTGATGCAAACCAGCCGCTAGGCAGGGGCACTAGGGGCTCGGGGCCAATTACAGACATGCTTGCACCGGCTCTCGCTAGCTCATCCGCCGCGTCATTACCGCGGGAGTTGCTATGACCTTTGATCCATTGTATGGTTAAGGTGTTATTATGGTTACATACGGTTGCCTGTCCAACATCGGCTTGACGTGCCACTGCCTTACTTAAATATATAAAATAAATAGTTTCTTAATTGTAATTAATATTATATAATTTCTTGTTTAGTTAGTAGCACATTTGCCGGGAATACAAGCATAATCTTTTATCTAAATTATTAAGACGAGGAACGACTCAGACATTCCTAATCGTAAGCCACGCCTTTTTATGGTGTCAATGCTAACTCCCAATCTTTTGGCTTTAGATGTTGCAGCATGTATAGTACTCTGTGCCGAGAAAGTCGCGGCTCTAGTGTATGTCTGTCTGTTGCTTGACTGCACGGACTTGCTTGTACTCGGCTTCACTTGAAACTTATGAACACCCTTATTTAGAGAACTGCCTGTCTGTTCTAATAGTCCTAATAGATTTTATTGTCTCGGTTAAGTTTTCTCCAAATAAAAACTTATCGTGTGGAATTTGTTTTATATTCTCTTTCATAGACTTATTCAAATTCATGAGTAAGAAAGTTCTCCTTGTCTCTGTTTGCGATTTATGTATATTAATTACATAAGGCCCGACCAGTATCACTTAATAATTTTATGATATCTTTGTCTATATTCGTTCGTATGGCCATATCCACTGCCCTGGCCAGGCCAGAGAAGACTTCACGAACTTGATCCTGTTTTTCTTTAAGAATATTATCTCTGTTGGTACATGATTCATTCACTCTAACCTCCGGATTGAGTAACGGGGCAGATCCTAGATTTAGGTTTTTATGGTATTAAAAATTTTAATTTCTCGTACTCATCTTCTTTTATGCCGACAGATAAAATGTTTGACCATTGTTCTTTGTGGGGTTCATCCCCCAGAAGTTCTAAAAGTTGTTGTTCTAGTTGTTCAGTGATAGTTTGTGTAACAGGATCAATGTGCGCCTGATTTCCTTCCACTTCCAGAGGGCAGTGTTCCGATAATTCTGGACTGAATACACCTTGATCACATTCAACATCTATTGGGGTTCCTGGAATTATTCATATAAATCTTTGAGAAAAAACAAATTTGGTATTTGCAGGTAGGTATTTTAAAAACACAATTTTGTTCGGAGTAGTGCCGGCCGGCATACCCTCCCAGAGAACCTTTTCACTTATATATTTCCATAACCTGGCATATTCGTGCAGAATATGCTCAATTTTAGGTATATTTAATTATGATTATTATGAAAAACCGACATATCCTCTCGGAATATGCTCCAGTTTTCTATCTATAAACAAGACAAGTCAAGTCATATATTTCTTCGGAATAATTTCGGGAATTATTCTCCATACGGAATAGCCTCGCGAGCTATTCTCGTCAATTCACGACATATTTTCACGAAATATGTTCAAATTGTGAATGTCATATAATACGGATATTTCCAATTTAACGCATAATGTTTTCAATCTAAAATTAATTGGTAAGTACGTACGTACCATCCATATCCAAACCTCCAGCTGAATGTACCTACCTGTAAATCAGGAGAGCGGTCAAAACTATCGCTGCTGCTGCTACTAGAACTGCGCCGACGCCGTTTTGATTTCTTCAGTTTTCTTTCCAATCTTTTAATTTTTCTTGAAATATTATCGTATACTACTTCATTTCTTTCCTCTTTCCCATTATGTTAAATTAATAGTAAAAAGTCACTCGAAAACTAATTTAAACTTGATTTTAATTTTGTCAGATTTTTTTCCGTGTAGAATGGCGGCCACAGATAAACGTTTGGGTTGTAGCAGAACGAGGCATGAGAATTAATGTATACAGCCAGAGTAACGAATTTATTTTTCAGTCTGTTATTTTAATTTTTTATTAGTACAATTCTTTAAACTGTATCTGTGAGAATGGCAAGCAGTACGAGGTACTACAAGTAAACAATAAAATAATCATCGAAGAGCGAAGGCCAACGTATAATAACAACAAGCGCACTACGTTCGTAATGAAGAAAGTGTTCCCACCGAAAACATGATTAATTTAGCAGCTACAAGAGGCTCTGCATACGATGGTATACATGTCAGAAACGAATTAAAACTGTAATTTGAATATCGGTCAAGTATCCTGGCAAAACAACTTTTGTTAAAAAAAATAAAATAATATTTACCTCTTTTATTTCGCTTATTCCATCTAGTCATACTGGTTGTCCTACTAGTATAACTATTTGGACACAAATCGTCCAGATTGTCCTACTCATCAGTAGGACAGATTGGAATTGTTGAATATATTCCAAATAGTTATACTAATCATAAGTACAATCATGAAGTTAATATTTTAAAACAAAATGTTTAAACAAATTTATTTTTAAATTACAAAAATTATTTTGATTATATACAAGCATTTATTTAGTGTCACCTGTCTCGATCTCTGTGGGTAACACATATTAAAATATAATTATTTTAAAAATTACAAAAAATATTTAATTAAGTACAAACATTTATTTACTGTCACCTGTTCTCTGTGGGTAACACATTAAAATACAATTATTTTCAAAATTACAAAAAATATTTAATTAAGTACAAACATTTATTTACTGTCACCTGTTCTCTGTGGGTAACACATTAAAATACAATTATTTTAAAAATTACAAAAAATATTTAATTAAGTACAAACATTTATTTACTGTCACCTGTTCTCTGTGGGTAACACATTAAAATACAATTATTTTCAAAATTACAAAAAATATTTAATTAAGTACAAACATTTATTTACTGTCACCTGTTCTCTGTGGGTAACACATTAAAATACAATTATTTTCAAAATTACAAAAAATATTTAATTAAGTACAAACATTTATTTACTGTCACCTGTTCTCTGTGGGTAACACATTAAAATACAATTATTTTCAAAATTACAAAAAATATTTAATTAAGTACAAACATTTATTTACTGTCACCTGTTCTCTGTGGGTAACACATTAAAATACAATTATTTTCAAAATTACAAAAAATATTTAATTAAGTACAAACATTTATTTACTGTCACCTGTTCTCTGTGGGTAACACATTAAAATACAATTATTTTCAAAATTACAAAAAATATTTAATGCAAGCATTTATTTACTGTCACCTGTCCTGGTGTCTGTGGGTAACAAATTTTAAAAGATAATTATTTTAAAAATTACACAAAGTATTTATTTACAAGCATTTATTTAGTGTCTGTATGTATAGGTACCGGGACGGTTCTTGAGCGCTCGACGAAAAAGTGGGGGAATGTTTGCGCATGTAATTCGAGTGCAATATAACTTTTATATTTATTATAATTGATTTATTGGTGTTTGTTTTTAAGATTGCTTTTTACTGCTGGTAAAATTAAAATTAAAATTAATACCTCATACCGTCAAGCAGACCCAAAAATAGTGTTCTGCGCATCTAACGACTACCGCTCAAGAACCGTCCCGGTACCTATATGTAAGTACCTGTCTTTAAACAAATCTTACAAGTTAAATTAGACCCACTTTCCGGTGTTCGATTGAGCTGAAATTTTGCATACATATTATATGTAAATTGGATGTCAATGCAATTTTTATTAATTTTTTTTTTCATTTTATTTATTTATCACAAAACAGTCATTACTTTAACTTACTTAAACTTAAATGACAATACATAAGACCTATATGTGACGATAATTACAATACTACAAGGTAAAAACAGTACAATTTTCCACAAACCGTATACTTAAATTATGAATAATATAATATATATCAAGAAGTAAATACAAAAACAATCGAAACAATTAACTAAATCAAACAAAACTAAACAAAACAAATCAACTAAATTAAACAGATAATTTCACTTAATGAATACAAAAAAAAAACCAACAACCAACAAAACGACTATAAATCTAGCAATTTGAGTTTTTCAATTATTGCATTCTTAAACTTGTTTCATTTGTTTTCACAAGTACTCTGATTTTTGCCATTATACAAAACTAAAATATAAATATATGAAGAAAAAAAATGTTTTATATATAACAAGCTTTTATTTGATATTTGAAACTTAAAACTAAAATGTAGAAAATGGCTTCCAATCAAAATAAATTTATTTTTAAGTATTTATTTAATTTTTATCAATATAAAAGCTTGTTTAATTTTTTTTACATTTATTTATCTTATCTTAATAATTCTAGACAATGTCCCACAGATATTTCATTATTTACAAGCATTGTAAGTGCGTTTTGTATAAATTCGTCTCGTATAATGCTCTGCTTGGGTCTTGAATCTTGATTTAAACGGCTGGACGTTATTATCAACCTGTGTACTCAGTACTGAATATAATGCAGCATCTTCCTCGAAAATTTTTAGTATTTGAACTATATTTGCTCTCTTTCTTCTGCATTCGTTGTTTATTTTAACATGCCACCCTTCAATTGAATTTGTAGTGCGATGAGTTTCGCCATAAACACACCACATGTCAATAATTTTTTTTTTATATCCAAAATTTTTCAATATATGTTATAAATAAATACATGTTTTTATGGTCATGATTTAAAAATGTCTTTATATATTCCCACCCCGATTCAATATTTTCTCTAGGTAGTAACGGTAAAACACTACATAGAGCAAAGATACGCCTAGATATTTTTTCTTTATTAAGTTTAAATTGTTTCCCTTTTTGCCAAATACTATTTCTAAAATGATAGTAGCATCCTTTAGTTATTATAGCAGGAAATACCGTCGATATTGCACTTATTGTAGCTTCTTCATAATCACTAGTAAATTTTGCAGGGGCAAAATCGGGGATCTGAGACTTAATTATTCTAAACATGATTTCATATGCTTTTCTTGTTCGTGATGACGTTAAAGCATAAATTAATGGGTATTATTTTTTGAGCTTCCAATATCACCATGAATGGTGTAAATCTGTAAAAATGGTTTGGGGCACGCCTTAAAGGTTCCGTCTCCTAAAATGTGTTTTACTGTTTTAATGCGTTCTCTTACTTCGGTTGTACAAAAAATCAAAATTCGGACATCTGTGTCATAATCTCCTAAAAGAAATGTTTTATATTTTGGTGGTACCACAACATCTTGAACTCTTTTAAAACAAATTTTTTGCATACCAACACTATCATTCCTTTTGTTGTACAAGGTGCTTTTAATAGATTTAAACGATGGAATTTCACATATCATATCAACTCCCGAATCTTTCAAACTTGCTAATGTTTGTTTGTATATAGTCGGTATTGTTTTTGTAGGTTCATTACCGGCCCTCTCTTTACATTTCTGCATTTCTATATCTATATTATTTTTTGCGAAATCTTGTAAGCAATATTTTCAGTATAATTCCATCCTTATAAACAAAAATAAGTATATAAATAACAAAACGATCTAAAATAAATATAAACATTGGCTTACCTACTCAGCTAAAGACAGTGCCTTCCTTAGTCTGTGATATATTTTTGAGATCGACTGGCCTCAGTACTGTTTGGCATGGATTATGTACTGTACATGTATCAAAACACGTTTAGTAAAAAGGTCGAACCCATCTGCGGTAACCACTCATCCACCGACGCATTTAAATTGTATAAAATAAAATAGTAGCTAGATTCATCAAAAAGGTACCTAGTACTAAAATAATTATCGAAAATATGGACTAGGTATTTATCTATCTATACTAATATTATAAAGAGGTAAAGTATGTGAGGTTGTAGGGGGTAATTTCTGGATCTACTGAACCATTTCTTTTACCAATAGAAAGCTACGATATCCCTGAGTGACATAGGCTATATTTTATTTTGTTCGAAAATATCCACTGGCGAAGACGGGGGCTGAAGGCTATTTTCTATATACTTATGTATGGGTATAATTTACGCGGACACCAAAAATATTTTTAAGACTCTAAGCTTAGGCACCAAATAAAATAAACAACTCCAAATAAAATAATTGACACTATTAAAAGTGTCCTAAAGTATATCATATTATGATCCAAAATAATAGAAAAAACATCAGAAAAATCGCACGCCTTGTACTAATATTTTATTTGGTTTCTAAAATGGATAAATGGTCACCAAGTAATGGATAAATGGTCACCAAGTAAGGTAGGTTAGGTTAGGTTAGTATAAAATTTATTAAGTATAAAGTGTATTTTAAAGGCATCTATATATTTTTATGACAGTCAATAATACCAAAAATGGATCTATTTCATAATATTTTAGGAAAATTATAAGTAATTATAAGTAAGTAATAAAATTAGTAATTTGGTGACCATTCATCCATTTTGGTAACCGTTTAGATTTTTTTTGGTACAAAATAGATACATTTTTGGGCGCCGCTTAAACACAAGCCCTTATGTATTCATATTACCTTAAGAGGATCGTGTAGCTCAGCGTACGCAGCGAAATAGGTATTTAGAAAATCATATTCTGTCTCAAGCGCGCTCTTCCCCCGGGCATCAGTGCGATAGAGAACACTGCAGCTCGTGAGTGTTCGTAGGTATGTTCTTTGTTGAAAATTGCGTTTTGGGGGAAAACGATTTACACCTACTAAACTATAACGAAACCTTATAATTTTGGTGTCAAACGTTTTAGCAGATTATAATCTACGTACGTAAGTTTTGCTTTTTTTGAAATTTTGCTTTGTTTCTCAAATACAGACGGTTTATTACGAGCAAGTTATGAACCAAAAAAACCGAGATTTGAGGGGCTTATAACTTTTGACCTATTACGAATTTTGAAAAAAGGAAAAAATACGTACGTAGTTTTTCATTATGTCAGTAACATATTACAAAATCGTTAAAATTAAATGATATTTAGGGGTAGTAAAACGTTTTCTCCGTTTGTATGGACATGGACGCGGTACACTACACTCTTAATTGTAATGGATCCAGTGCATTTATTTCTTTTATTTAATGAACATATCCATAATTGAGAACGATTTATATAACTTCTATTTTTGTAATATTGATACCCCTCATACACCAAAACAGTACCTCGCCCTCTCATTAAAAATATTACTTAATTGTTCGTCATTTCCATTATATAGTGAAAAAAACTACAATCCTCGCAAATATTTTAATTCTGTCAATAAGGCCCACTTGCGCGTTCCTGGGTTATCGTATTTAACACTGGGTTAGTTGCAAATCAAGGGTTAAACAAATAATTTATCTTGCACCGCTAAAAGTTAAGGACAATCTCCGGGTTAAACTGCTATATATTTAACCCGCCGATTTGGCAGGGTTAAGTCTTCTTCTTCTTCTTTTTTATTATGGCTCCACCAATGTTCATCGGTGATTTGCCAATGTCAAGTATTATAGCCTTTATAGTGTATATAGCCGATAAATCGGTATTTAAGATAATCCCGCCGACCGTGATATGTCTTATTAATCACTGATTAATCACAACCATCACAGCGCGAACAGGATTAAACTGGATTCCACATCACGCCACGACGAAAACGCGTGCGTATGTCGCCATGACCGGATTAAGTCACTAACTCTGGTTAGTAATGTCAATATTTATTTTAAATTGAGGTTATGGTGCAAGGAATATACTACTCTCAGTGTATTTTTGATTGTGTGATTGGTTTTAGATTACCTACCTATAATAACTATGATGCATGAATTGTTATTTTCCGATGATGACGAAGAGATCATCAAATATTTAAGTTCAGATTTTTACGACAGAAAGGTTGCAGAACGAATTGATCATTTCAACTCACAGAGAGATAAAGAATTTCACAGAAGGTTTCGACTTAAGAAAGATAGCGTACTATTTATATTGAATAGAATTAAACATAGATTACAGTATGCGCATCACAATAACCAGTAAGTTACAAGTTTGTTGTTTTACCTACCTATGTTCTATTGCACTTGTTTTATGCTGGAATATCGGCGAACGTAAAAAATTCGTATAACGTATTATTAATTGGAGAATTATTATTTATTATTTTCAGTGACGCCTTATCACCAATGCATCAATTGCTATGCACATTACGGTATTATGCCACTGGAAGTCAACTACTGACCTGTGGTGACTTTATTGGAGTGCATGAATCAACCGCATGCAGAACAATCCACAAGGTGACAGATGCTATAGCCCGGTTGTACCATGAATTTATCTTTATGCCTATTACTGACGAAGAGCAAAGACAAGCTGCAATTAAATTTTACCAAATTTCTCGGTTTCCACGTATTATTGGAGCTATAGACTGCACTCATGTACGGATGAAGTCTCCAGGTATGTACAATATCTATAGCGCCTATATCTCTAATCCATACTTCCATATTAAAACTAAATCAGTGTACAATCAGATCACAGAGTCTATGAACAAATTTCTTTCAGTTAAAAAATTACATATAATTACCTACTACAATAGATTAATTGATTGTTTCAGGAGGAGAGACTGCCGAAATATATCGCAATAGAAAATGTTATTTTTCAATAAACACTCAAGCAATATGTTCTGCTGATTTGATATTTACTGATGTTGTTGCACGCTGGCATGGATCAGCCCATGATTCACATATCTGGGATAATAGTAATCAACGCAGACATTTTCTTCAGGGAACATATGGGAATTACTGTCTACTTGGAGATTCAGGATACGCGCAAACTACATTTATGATGACACCTCTTAGAACTGTGAATTCTCCTATTGAATCTCTGTATAATGAGTCACAGATCAGAACCAGAAATACAATAGAACGTACCTTTGGCATTTGGAAAAGAAGATTTCCCATTATATCCAGAGGTATTCAAGTTAATTTAAGGAGGATACCTGGGGTAATCATTGCTACATGTGTGCTGCACAATATTGCACGTCTGCATAATGACCCCGAACCATCTTGTGATCCAGAATATCCACCTATATTTGACAATACCACTGATGGCGGAGTACCAGTTAACAATAGGTTGGTCAGAATTACAGCAGGGCGCCATGCTCGTCAAGTGTTGATTGAACAACACTTTGGTAGATTAGCTTAAAATTGGGTAAATATGTATCACAATAATAATATACCACGAAGTAAAAAAAATGTGAAAACACAAAAATATTTATTTATTTAAATCAAATTTTTCTAATTCTAATTTCCTAATTATTTCATAATGTTCATATTTTCTTTTTGCCTCTTCCATCTCCATTGCCCTCAGTATACGGCTATGTTCAGCTTTGTCTTTTTCTTGTAATTGTGTTTTGAGTAATTCTTTTTGTAACTCCACCAACTCCATCTTTTCAGTTGCAAGTGATTTAAATTTTTCAGAAACTGTTTGTTTTCCTTCAGTTTCCAGTTTTCTTTTACCTGAAATTCAAACATTATTTTATTATTAAGTACTAGCTTTTGCCTTTCACCTGTGTGGAATAATAAGAATATCCTGTTATGCCTGAATAGCCTTTGTCCCAACCCAACCCATTACATAATCTATATATCCTTCAAAGTTTCACAAAAATCGGTTCAGTGGTTTGGCCATGAAAATGCAACAGACAGACAGATAGAGTTACTTTCGCATTTATAATATTGGTATAAATTACTACACTTTAGTGCATTTCATATTCTCCATCCATGGATGGATGATCTGCAGCAGACAATGAGATGACTTGTTCTATCTCTGTGACAGACCTAAAATGACACAAAACTCACGAGTCAATAAATGGTGTGGCTTTTTTTTTAAATTAGCCCTGTCATTCGTAAAATAGATCTCATCCAGGGTGTTGGCACCATCTTGGATCATCTGAGGCTTGTTTTCATCTTGTTTTAATGCTAGTGAACCTCAACAAAATAAGTTAAATAATTTATAAAACACAAAAAAGAAAATCTTCAAGAAAATTACATAAAAATACTTTACCTGATTCCATATACTCAACTTCAATTGGTGGTATATTTTGGGATGCCATTAAAATGCGGTCTCCATTATATATATAGTACACGCCCCATCTATAACAGGTCCAACTAATGCTTTGACCTTTTCCAATATTGGGTCATTGTCATTAATAACATGCAATTAATTAAGTAAAAGTGGAAAAGGCTACCCCAAAGATGGTATGACAAGTACACATCTGTACCCATAATGTTTTTTTTTTAATTCCTCTCTTTGGTATCCGCTTCTTTACTTAGTTCTGCAAATATTTCTTGGCACACTTCTTCTGATGCACCTGTATTTTCTGCAACTTTTTCCCAGTCACAACTTTTGGAGGTGCCATATTCTTCAATATTTAATATTAAATTTTCCCTATCAACTGCAAAAACAAAAAAACCAGGAATTAGTTACCAGTTTTCAACACAAACTTGTATTTTTGTATACCTACATATTTTGTATAATGCCATTTGTTACGATCCTGACATATCTCTTTTGCTTCTTTTATATTCATCTTACCTTTCATACATGCTCGGCGATTGTGTGTACTTTTAATATTTCCTTCGATCAATATATTTTTTATATGTTCAATAAAAGTACATCTAGGTCGTCCTCTGCTAGCATTTCCTTTCACTTCAGCCATATAAACCTTTTTAGTCAATCTTTCATCCTTCATTCTTTCAACGTGTCCAAACCAGCGTAAACTACTTTTCTTCATTTTTGTCACAACATCATCTTTTACTCCGCATTCTTCTCTAATGACATCGTTCCGGATGCGGTCAATACGCTTTATATCATGCCGGCACCACACTTCGTTATGCGTTACGCGTTATGCGGCTGCGCCTTATTCGCAAGAATATTTGGTATGTGGGCGAATAACGCACTTGCCATCCACACTTCGTGCCTGTGTGCCGAACATGCCAAATATGTATGTTGTTTGCTTTGATAAAAAAAATGGACGTGTTGACAGCAACAGCATTTCAATCCAGGCATCGTTAATTCTTGTTTTGACTTTGTGGCAACTATGTTTTGGGTCTGTAACGTTTAGGAAACCTAGGGCTCCTAGACATCACAAGAAGAGGAAAGATAGAGAAAGTAGATGAAGAGAAAGGAGGAGAAAGATGTTTCCCAGCTAGCTCATGTACCTACATTACTTCAGGGGTGGTTCGGCGGTCTACATTACAAGGTCTCACGGGTGCCTGCCAGGAGTAAACAGTTAAAAGACACTTACATGTTTTATCACTATATTTACACACATTAGAGTTCCACTCGAGGTTGATAAGCTTATTAACCCTACCGTCTTCTTTCTTCTTTCTTATATATTTACGGTCAAGCCACACGTCTGTGGCGCGACTTCTGTTACGGACTCGAGAACTGTTGCTCCCATCTTTCATACATCTGTAGTGTAGTGCGGCCGGCCTGGCGCACCCATGTCATCGTAGTCGTATCACCATTGCTGCCCCAGGAAGCAATCCTCCTGAGCACCTCCGAAGCTGCTGGCAGCCTGCATGGCACTCCCTGAAGCCGTCGTGGTCTGCCACTCTCGCTGCCCGAGGAAACAGTCCTCGTGCAGCACGCTGCACCGCTTGCATCTCTCCGGGCTGTCGGCGGCCAGCATCGCGCAGCCCCTCAGCCCGACGTGTCAGCCTCAGTCTTCCAATTCAGACCCTCTCGTCTCCGTGTCCAATACAAGACTCCCTTTATCTATAAACTTGCCAAGAGCGATTAGTTTTGTCGCCTTTGTCTTTCACTCGAGGTTATCGTTCTCTCCTTGACGTTTCCTACTTATTTTACAACCTCGAGTGTAGGCAAAGGGAAACTTCCATCATACAGCCTATTTATTTACACATTTCAAATATAATACAAAAATATAACGAATTTCTACTTCGTGTGGTCACCTCCAGCCCAAGACACCGATCCCGATTCGTTTGCGTGTCCACACCAGAGATAAATTCGTTACAGGTCCCAGATGCATGGGTGCATTTGATATAATTCCAGAAATCTTAACACTTTATGATTTGTCCACTCCATTTTCGAAAACAATGCGTAGTGCATTCGAGTCAAACGTCGAGAGAAAGAAAATATACAAGAAGAGACACGACCGACGCAAGCGAGCGGCTGCGAGTGAATGAGTGAACGAAGTGTGGGCAGTCGACGCGCATATTTGGCTTATTCGTGTCCTTTGAAGTGTGCCAAAAACCGACAAGTCGACGGATAGCGTATGCGTTATGCGTGCGAATAAAGCACATATATGGCACATATAGCCGAATAGACCCTCCACACTTTGTTTTATGCGGGCGAATAAGCCGCATAACGCGTAACGCATAACGAAGTGTGGTGCCGGCATCACATTCTACGTAAAGATATTGAGCTGATTTTTGCAGCACAGTACGGCACAAACGCAGCACAATGCAGCACAATTAACGAAAATACCGATTTCGAAAAGTGCGGGGCTAACTTCACACACGTGCATTTCCACTGCATTTATTTTACTTTCATGCCTCTTATTCCATATCCTTTACATAAAAGTGAATTCTCACTAGTTGTGAAATTTGGGGCACGTACACGAGTTTTCTTTTCCAGTTTTTAATAAAATTAAAGAAAATTCACAACTAAACAAAAAAACGAATTGAAGGAAAGCAAACGTAGTAAATACGATCAAATCGAAATGTCATGTCACATAATTCGAAAATACGACAGTCCTTATCAACGTAGTACATACAAAAGAGATAGACATACATGTTTCATTCATCATTTGCTCTTCTATATTTGGTCCACTTACATAGCGGGACAAAAATATAGCAATGTTCACAGCTTAAAAATAAAGAACTGTCAGGTTAGCTAACCCATAGATAGTTTCTGATAATGCAATGCATTATCCGGGTTAAATATTTAATGATGTAACCCGAATTTACTAACCTTGGTATTTATTTAAATAACCCGGTGACACGCGCAAGTGGGCCTAAATGACATAATATAATAATTTTGAAAAGTAAATTGTCAACATTTTTTTTAAGATAATAAATCTTGAGATAAACCCAAGAAGGTTGTCTATTTGTCTATCAGCTTTATTTTATTGGAAATATTTTATAACCACCCGTTTCTATTGTTTTAATAAAAAACAAATGAAAAAAATACGAGACACTACTTTTTATTTTATTTTTAATTTATGTTTTTATTGGATATTATATAATACGAAAAGGTAGGCAAAATAACTGTGTTGCCTTTTCCAAACCCAGCAGCATGACAATAAAAGATACAATCTGTTTATAGACTTCTCCAAGTCGATCGAATAAGCATCTCGAAAATTTGACGATTTTGCGTGTTAATTGGTATAAGACTGTTTATTTTTAAAATACTCCTGTAATCGAATGTACCGTAAAATTTGAAGTAGATCTATTTGGAATATATTCAACAATTCCAATCTGTCCTACTGATGAGTAGGACAATCTGGACGATTTGTGTCCAAATAGTTATACTAGTAGGACAACCAGTATGACTAGATGGAATAAGCGTTTTATTTAACTCTGCCCCGATTTCAGACCATATCTTTTTTTCGCGTATTCTAGTGGCGCGGGCCTGTAGCATTTGCTACTCCTGTTACGTGGGTAATCCGGCACTGGTAACGATGGCGTTCTACGTCACAGACACAGAAACAATGACGCGGCGTTAGTGACACTGCTCTCGAATGACGTCCCATACATTTTCTAGGACTTCAATCTGCCGCTTTGTCGCGGCGTCACTAACGCAGCGCCACTGACGCCACAGACGCTTCCTTCGAAAGTCCACCTTAAGGAATAATTGATTAACTGAACAATAATTGATAAAGGCAGATAAGTCACTTTGAAACTATAACAGTTCTATTATTTCAGTTATATTCAGTAATTTACGGATACGGTTTTCACTAATAAATATATTGATTCACGGGAAAGTTTATGTGTATAAAACATATAGCAATATATCTGCGATCTTTGGCTACAATCTAAAATCAATGCGAGATTGTAAGGTCACTTCATAAAATTATAGTTGATTTATTTATTTATTTACTTGTGGCGCCATCTATTAACACTTTCATTGCCAAGCCAAAATTAAAAAAATTCTGCAAGTTGCTAATTTCCATTTTTTTTATTTATTTACTTTATATTATACTAGGTACTATTCCTAGACAAATTTAGGCTTTAGGGGTATGTATATACCATTTTATGTAATACTGTTATATACCATGCGACGTAGAGTGTACATTTTTCCCTAGTGATCCATCACGCTGCGTCGCGTTAGCTGTTACTTTAATTTTTTTGAGAGTTTTCACTATTAGATAATCAAAATAATGTATTCTTAACATAATGTAATGAAACGATAAATGTTTATATATGTACAGACCCAACAGTTTTTTTTGCTAATGTGTATGAATTATAAAAGTTATCCATATATAGAGCGTCCAGCGTCCAATTTATTTTCCATTATTTTTTCAACAATCTTCTCAGTGTCCCTTTCCTGCTGTTTCGTCTTCTGTGCTGGCAAAAACATGGTTTAAAATTAAACCGTTTGGTTCTGCAAGTACGTACAACTTAATTCCATATTTATGCCGCTTTCCTTTTATGTACTGGCGGAAAAATAAGCGACCACGCCACAACACCATCGACTCATCCAAAGATAGGTTCTGGCTTGGATATATATATTATTCATTGTATTATTAAAATTATCAAAAAGTTTTTGACATTTATAAATACGTTTAGTAGTGTTTTCTTCTTCTTCTGGAGTTGTAAAGTGTAAACATCTTAGAATAATAAAAATCTGTTGCGCGACCTATAATTTGAAAAACATGATTTATATAACCGGTGAACTTTCCAGTGCATTTTTGCAGTTCCAGTCGCTGGTTCCAGTATGTAATAATAGGCCGAGAAATATTTTAAACTCTTCTTTTCCATCGCGAAATACGAGAATGAGCTTTTCATTTTTTCGGCGTATTTGTTTGAGCACTCAACAATCATTTTCAAATAATCTTCATCAAAAAATAAATTGAAAAACCCCATTGGATCTGCTGGTGGATGTACTAAAAACTTTCGACTGTTGTACGAACGGTATTTGTTGCATGGATGTGCGGTGAGTAGTCCACTGTGAAGTAGGTGCTTGATACTGAGGTAGCGATGGCGGCGGGGGAACTTGTTGATTTTCGTCAGAATCCGAGCTTCATCATCCACATCTAACATGAAATCAACGTCTTCATCACTGCCCGCAAAGATCTCTTTGTCAGAATTTTCGAGATCTTCGAGAATTTTTGATTTACATAAAATGCGTTTTGATTGTGGTCTCGCCGGTCTCTCATTTGGTCGTTTCTCACCCCTTGAGGTACTAGGTTGATCACACATGGTAATTATATTATTATTTAGCGTCAATAACTCACTAAAAACAACATTCAACTGTTAGCAATTAAATTATCCAGTTTCAACTAATTAAACATTTATTCACAGGCAAGTAAGGGATACATTTATTTTTTAAAACTACGCGTCTAGGTATAACACTTGTTCGCCGCTCTAGTGCGGGGCACGATATCTAGTGGTGTGCGGTGTGGTGTGGCGCAATCAACTGACTGATCTATCAGTATGAATCTGAAGAAAGCAAGAGAGGTGTGTCTGGGTGGAGTTTGCTGCCTGATGTGACACCTGGAAGACTTTGTGAAGAAAGAGCAGTTGATGTCTTTACATTAGCCAAATATCTTAACAGTGAGTTGGTGTCATGACATCCTGCAGATACGGCACCTACTTCCATCAATTTGTCGCCAAGCGTGCCAATAATTGCTTCGCAGGTCACTTCATCAACCATGTTGCACGACATCCCTGTTCCAAGTTTCTCATAATAAAATTTTATAGGGTCCTCACTAGGTTCTCTTACCCTATTTACTAGTTCCCTTATATGGGCCAATTTATTTTTGGTATATGGGAACGCTTTTATTAGTTTGGCTTTGGACACCTGTCGCTCATACCACCCCTTTGCATAGCCTCCCAATTTTGCTGTACAATTACAAATGAGGGTTGTTTCATCCCACCCATGCATGCGACCAACACCTAAATTTCTAATCCAGTGCTCCACAGAGACCGAAGAAGATTGCGGGTCAAGTAGGCAAACTAACCAATTACCTGAGACTAAAATAAACACTCATTTTAATGGCCACGCCCCCCTTCCTATAGATCCATTCTCCCCCAGAGGCTGTAACGTTAAAGGATTTCTAGGTCCCTAGACATCACAAGAAGAGGAAAGATAGAGAAAGTAGAAGAAGAGAAAGGAGGAGAAAGATGCTTCCCAGCTAGCTCATGTACCTACATTACTTCAGGGGTGGTTCGGCGGTCTACACTACAAGGTCTCACGGGTGCCTGCCAGGAGTATACAGTTAAAAGACACTTGTCTCTATTCTCACAATTGGGCAACGAACTTTTTCAAATTTAAAAATATCTGTGGGTACAAAACATTAAAAAAAATTTCAACTGTAATAATTTTCAAAAATCTGTGTGGGTAAAAAAATATTCAAACTTCTAACTGTTTCCCTTTTCAAAAAGTTACCTGAAAACTACCTTACTGTTAACTCCTTGGCGACCTCGTGAGACTTCTTACTGAACAATTACACAATTTTACTTAAACTTTTACCCCTTTTGTAATGTAGACAATGATGGGAAAACCCGGTGGCGCCATTGTAACGTTGATTTCAAATCCGGACCGCAACAAGTAATCGGTTCTACCCAACACGTAGCAATACCTCGAGGACACGTACGCCACGCACTCGCGCTCCACGGAACCCGTTATACCAATCGTCGAAGTCTTGATATCGTGCTTTTCGCCCCCCTGGACCCTCGACACTTTCAAGTCAGCAATCTCGTCACAAAGCCGGGCCGACTGGGAATCAAGCTCCTGTTCATGGTAAACATTCAGCCTCGCGCCAGGCGACGTGGTCCAGACCACCGCTGACTTGGGGTCTTCACTTTCAACTAGCCGCTCACTGCAGTCGACGAATCCGTAAGATGATGGCTCAAAGTTGGCCCGTCGATAGTCAAGCTTCGACGAAATTGACGCGCCGTCGGCATAGGAACGAGAGTCCTTGATCCGCAGGCATTGCGGGTCCATCTGGCTTGAGTTAGACTCCATCCCGTACCACCCACAGAAGTCGCCAGTTGGGAACTCCTGCTTCCTGCACCAGGTCCGATCGCCACACTTCGCCACCGTCCCGACGCTCCGGGCAGACAATATTTCCAATTCCGTGATTCTGAATATGCCACCAGTCGCGTACGAGTCCTGGCCGACCTTCACGATGTGTTCCTCCGTTCTGCCCTCGATGTTGTACTCCAGCACTACCTCCCTGTCACCCTGAGTACTAGGGCTATCGAAGACGTGACACATTTCATTTCCATGGAAGCACAGCTCCTCGTACAAGGCTCCCGTACCCTCGCACTTCGCGCAGCCCAGCGGAGACCAGACGCAAGAGTGATACATGTCCATTGGTGTGCACCTAGTCTCCAGCAAACCGCCGCAACTTCCCTCACACTTATTTTTGCAGTTGGGTGCAGTGTTTTCGCAGTCCCAATTCTTGCAAAGTGTCGTGCAGCTTATTACTTTGGGCAGCGTTCGCGCGTAGTCGTACTCGCGCCGCTGTCGTATGCTTTTGAGTTTTAGGGAGACATTGCCCATAACTATGACGTCGTCCGCCTGCATGTTCAGGCTTGTTACGTATGTTATTTTGTTGTTTGCCATGTTGCCAGCAACCTCGAATGTCATGCCATCAATTGCCTCCACGGTGTACAACCACCCCAACATCAGGCACCACACAAGGCCGGCAACGCCCCTGCTGGTGGTGAAAGTCAGCGCAGCTCCCACCAAGACTACGATCGCTGCATAGTTGCGCACATCGAGTCTGCTACTCAGCAGCGCATCCTCCACGGCCACCACGAAGCCCACGAATCCCGCCACGAACACTTCCAAGCCCACCATCCACGACTGATAAATCGCTTCGGAAGTGAACGTGCCAGCAAAAACCACTACAGACAAAAGGTAGTGGAAGCGGTTACTGATCCTCGCAGCCGGCCTCGCGACCGTTGTAGTATTACACGCCACGAATATTGGCCTATATCTGCTGGTCGGCCTCAGTGTGTAAGGGCGACCCTTCTCGGCAAAATGGCAAATGTCTGTTGTCTGTTGCCCGGCTAGCTCAGTCGGTAGAGCATGAGACTCTTAATCTCAGGGTCGTGGGTTCGGGCCCCACGTTGGGCGCCATTGTAACGTTAAGGATTTCTAGGTCCCTAGACATCACAAGAAGAGGAAAGATAGAGAAAGTAGATGAAGAGAAAGGAGGAGAAAGATGCTTCCCAGCTAGCTCATGTACCTACATTACCTCAGGGGTGGTTCGGCGGTCTACACTACAAGGTCTCACGGGTGCCTGCCAGGAGTATACAGTTAAAAGACACTTACATGTTATATCACTATATTTACAGACACAATTTAGTTACACTCGAGGTTGATTATACTTATGCTCTTCCACTTCTTTCTTCCTTATTTACATATTCTCAGTCGAGCCACACGTCTGTAGCGCGACTACTGTGATGGACATTAGTATTGTTCATCCCCCTTGTGAGCCTCTGAAGTGGTGGGCGGCCGATCTGTCGCCCCCGAAGTCATCGTCGTTGGTCAACAATGCAGCCCGAGTAAGCATTCCTCGTGCTCGCCTCTCCAGCTGCTAGCGGCCGGCCTGGCTCTCCCGAAGCTGTCGTGGTCTCCCCCAGGACGACCCGTGGCCTGTGGTAGTCTGCCACCGTCGACGCGCGAGGAAGCTGTCCTCTTGCGCGCGCTGCACCGCGTGCAGCCCCCTGGGCTGCGAGAGGCCAGCATGGCCCAGCTCGAAGCCCGACGTATCAGCCTCGGCCGTGTTGTCTCGTATCCAATCTAAGACTACTCCTCTCCGTGTCCAATACTAGACTGCCTGCTATTCAGAAACTTGCCAAAACGATTAGTTTAATGGCCTTTGTCCATCACTCGAGGTTATCGTTCTTGTTCGACGTTTCCTACTTATTTTACAACCTCGAGTGTTGGCAAAGGGAAACTTCCATCATACAGCCTACTTATTTACACAGTTTAAATATAATACAATAATACAACAAAATAACGAATTTCTACTTCGTGTGGTCACTTCCAGCCCAAGACACCGATCCCGATTCGATTGCGTGTCCACACCAGAGACAAATTCGTTACAAGGCCCCTAAATAAACCATTTCCAATTACGCTACGGCCGCAATCTTACACTTCGTAGGAAATAGTGTGAACCCATCGCGCGACCAAACTCAATATCAAAGCGGGCACGCGACGTCGCGTGATTGGCAATGAACGTGTTAACGGTTATTCTAACCAATAATTTTAATTCTCTGTGGCTTTGGTTATAAAATAAGGAAAGACAAATGTAAATATTGATGTATTTATTATTTATTTTCACACTTCTCACACAGAAATAAAAAGCGTAGGTATTATAAAAGAAAATCAGAGCGTTGTAAAAGTGGCAATCATCAGTGTCAATCAAAATGTGTTCTTCTTGTTCTACAGCAAACATTAAATTTTTCGTTTTCCTCTACAATCGATAGCAAGTTCAAACATTAAATTTTTCGTTTTCCTCTACAATCGATAGCAAGTTTGAGAGCTTCAAATCAAAGCCATCCGAGAAAATTATAGACATGTTTATTTTAAGAGTCGGCGAATTTGTTGTCGTAATAGTTTTGCATTCATTGTACGACTGCTTTGTCACCAAGCTGGGAAGGTCACTGAACAATTTCTCTGCTAAATCGACGTAACATTAGCGTCCAACTTTTCGAGGCCTCTTGATCCACTTTCTAACTTGAACCAACCATCCTGTCCCCAGAAGAATTATAGCTCTCGTTGATTCAGTGGATTGAAGCAGGGAACGGCCAATTTGTTTTCTGTTTTCTCGAGGAATGCCATATACTCATACGATGTCGTAATGGCGGTCATCATATTCAGACTAGTTAAATCAAAAGCGCAGGTATTATAAACAGAAGTCAGAGCATTGTGGATTGACAATGATTTGCAAAGGTTACTATTAGGTAAAAGTGGCAACCCAAGGTATTTACTATTTTTTACAAGGTCAATATCGGGACACTTTTCCAAGTTTGAAAGATGGTTCTTCTTCGGTCCCTTTTTTCTTATTTCATTGCAAATATCCGTAAATAATAAACGGGTCAAAAGTTTTTCTCCTTTCGATTTCAACAGATTGTGGCCTTTTGATAGAAAGATTGTTCCTCTCTTGAAAAGCTTTGAGCTAGTCTTTCCCTGGAATATTATTTTTAAAAGGGGTTATGATTCTATTTCTGCAAACATATTCAGATATAAGCACTGCGACTTCCTTTCTTGTCAATGGGAACCCATGTTTTTCCATTATTATCTGCAATAACTTTTACTCCATAAACATGTCAATATCAGCAACTGAAGTCTGAAGTTCAGACTCTGAACGTTCTTCTATTATTATCTATTATCTTGGCAGTAGGTAATAGGACTTGCAACTTTTTTGAATTTGTAAACAATGTATAACGGGTTTTAAGGCGATTTCAATGATAAGAGTAGGTTTTTATATTAATATATATATTTCAGTGAGTCCTATTTTACATCATTCAAGCGTTGCTGATGCCGGACTCTCTTCAGTCTCGAATTCTACAGAGCTTCAAGTATAGTTTATAATTATTTGAAACTCTGTCCAAAAGATTAGTTGCCAGTATTAAAACATACAGCCAGTATTTTCTACAAAAAGTATGAATGAGTGCTCATACTTTACATCCCCCCTTCTACGAAAAAAGTTTAGAACTCGTTCGAAACTGAAGCTTACAAAAACTATAAAAAGATCTAACCTACCTAAGACTGGAACAGTTTACATCAATTATGACCCAATATCAGAAGTTACTACTAATAACCGATTAAGATAACAAACCATTACACCAATTATTATTAAAGAAAAATTAATAAAAAGAAAGACAATAAAATAAAATAATTGAAAATGGTTCAAGTTATTTTAATCCTAATCAATCAAAACCAGTCAAAAAATATTGATCATACTGATTGTTAGGTCAACCTACTTTAAACCAAAAGAACAAAATATTTTTAAAATTTGAAAAAAAAATTTAAATCCTAACTATAAATAAAAAAACACACGCGCACTAGTTGTATAACAGCTGACAACCCCAAGGCTGTATAGGCTGCATGGACCTGCAAATGCTGCATCAGGCAGCATATGGTAGTATATTACCATATGGTAGAACATCAGTCATCATTTTATTTAAAAAGAATCTGAAAATTACTAATGTTAATTCACATCCAACAAATATATTTAAATAGACTATAAGAAGTATCAATATATGACTGATATTCTTTCTAAGAAACAGTTGTAGTAACCTATTTTATAAAGGATAACTTAAAAAGAAACAAACTATTAAATAGTCAATATAGAAGTTCACTCTCAATACCTATCTCAATATCAACAATTATGATAATCTTACCTACTCTATATCATATAAAATTACCTTACCACCCCCGGGAATAAAATGTCAACCATGTTTAAGTAGAGCTAAGATATTACTCCCTCCATGAAATATCTTCATATTGGAGTTTTAAATAAATATGGAAACTATCCCATAAAGTTTTACTAGAATATCATAAAACCCCATCAAATAAATCCTACAATAAGCTATTATCCTATCAAAGACATCACAATATTAAGATATATCCAAATAAATTGTAATTTGTTTACAAATTAGTATGACTATATACTACTATTAGTATATGAAAATTAATACTTAAAATCAATTAAAATAAATTTAGAATTTATACCATTAATTATTGTGCATAAATAACAGTTAATAAACTATAACTATTAAATTACAATTATAATAAAATTCCAATTTAATAAATTCAATAAATAATCAACATTGACAAGACAATCACAGAGCAATCAATATTGACACTTGACTTTACTCTTTATCAAAGTCAAAGAGAATATAATCACGTCAAAGTCATAGAATAAGAAAAATTAAAATGACAAAACTTTTATTGAAAAAAAAAAATTTATAGACAAGAATGTCATATTCATAAGACACAAGTAATTGTCATTGTCAACTATGACAACTTACCTAAAAAAAAATTATATCTACATAAAAAAAATATTAGAGGATGTATACTTTTGATACCTTCACCTGTAGTAGGTTTCAAAAATAATGTGTCATTTTATTTGACCGTCAGAAAATATGACATAACAATATTATGACAGACCAAATCCTGTGAAATAAATAAAATAAACGATTCCACGACACGCCTTGGTGGATAGCACACGCGCCGCGGAGACGTGTTGGGGAATCCAGTTTAATCCCGCCCGCGCTGTAATAGTTGTGATTAGTCAGTGATTAATAGGACATATTGCGGCCGGCGGGAGCATTCTACCTACCGATTAATCGGCTTATTGTTACTGTGACGTCTATAATACTTGACATTGGCGGAATCATCAAAACCCTGATGGAGCCATTTTGAAAAAAAAATAGAATAAAAATAGAAATAAAATAAACGTGATGATATTTTATTAGTATCATCAAATCCGTAACTTAAAAGGTTTCATCGAATTATGATGATGAATCAAATTACGAGCAGATGAATGACCTACTCTAGTGATAACATAGTTATTGTTATTCAGACAGCGTACAATTTTATATGGACCTAAATAAAGTCGTGATAGTTTGGAACCTATCCTAGTCATCTTCCTAGGGTTATAAACCAGAACTAAGTCACCAGGCTCATAATTTATGAATTTGACTTTTTGATCATACAGCCTTTTCTGTCTTGACTGAACTATTCGTATATTACTTAGTGCTTTCGCGATACGAACCCTATTCGTGACTCCACGTGATACTATATCAAGATCATCATTGAGCATATTTACATTCAAACCTACATCAGATCTAATTAAGGGATCGCGTGCGAACATAATAGAATATGGTGATAACTGAGTAGAGGATTGTTTAGAGACGTTATATGCATGATTAATAAGTGGTAAATATCTACACCAATCCTTTTGATCAGGACTCACATACATAGCTAATCCTTGAATCAAAGTTCTATTATAACGCTCAACTAAACCTATAGTTTGAGGATGCCTAGTGGCAGCTACACATAAAGTTGCATCAAAGAAATTCAGCGTTTCTTTGACAATATTAGAGGTAAAAATTGAACCAAGGTCTGTCAATAACTGGTTAACCGAACCAAATTTACAAAAAACCTCATTAACAAGAAACTCACAAACGGATTCAGCTGTAGCCCTAGGTATAGCTTTACAAATCGCAAATTTAGACAAATATTCTAAGCAGACTAAAACATACTTATTTCCTGTTATTGATTTCTCGAATGGACCTAGAACATCAATAGCAACTTTATCAAAAAGACTGTTTACAATTATTGGTTGTAAAGGTGCTAGAAAATTAACTTTTTTTCTTTCCTGGCATGTTTTACAACTTGAAATATAATTACCTACTTTTCTATCAACATTCTTAATAAAATATCTTTCTCTAAATTTTCCTAATGTTTTCGTGAGACCCAAGTGGGCACCACACCATGGATCATCATGCAATTCAGACATAATTTCCGTAAATAAACATTCAGGTAAAACAATTCTATCTACAATTCTTTCTCCTAATTTAATTTTATGATACAACCTACCATGTATCATGTGAAAACTTTTATATTTTCTATGTGGACTCGAATTAACTTTTCTAATCATATTCATACAAAAATTATCTTGAGATTGTTTAGAATTGATATTGACAATATCAAGTTTGTATAATATTAAATTATCAGAAAGAGGAACATCAGATTTCTCTGGAATAATTTCATCTAATAAAGGATTCCTGCTCAAAAAATCTGCTAGCACATTATATTTCCCTGCACAAAATACAATATTAAAATCATACTGTTGAATAGCAAGCGCCCATCTAGCCAACCTACCATTCATATCACGCTTATTTCGAAGCCAGACTAACGCCTTGTGGTCTGTAACCACGTCAAATTTCAAACCCCACAACAAATGTTTAAAATAATTGAGCGACCACACAAGTGCCAGACACTCCTTTTCTGTGGTCGTATATCTAGTTTCACAATTTGACAACTTACGAGAAGCAAATGCGACAGGAAATAAATTATTTGTCCCTTGCAACAAACATGCCCCTAGAGCCTCACCACTTGCGTCTACATACAACCTAGTGGTAATATTAGAATCATTTGAAAAATGTCTTAATAACGGAGGATTGAGAATTAATTTACATATTGTATCAAAAGATCCCTGTTGTTCTCTACCCCATTCGAATTTTATTCCTTTTTTTAACAAGCGTGTCAATGGCATAGCGAGCGAGGCAAAGTTATCAATAAACTTTCTATAATAAGAAAATAATCCTAACACAGATTTAACACATTTACTACTTGAGGGCACTTTTAAAAATTTTATTTTCTCTATATGGTTCTCATCTGGATGTATTCCTTGTCCAGAGATTTTGTAACCTAATACTGAAACTTGCTCGTAAGCAAAACGACATTTACTGGGTTTAAGGGTCATATTAGCTTCTTTCAACCTTTTGAGAACCTGCCCCAACGCATTACAAAATTCATCAAAATCCCTACCATATACAAGGATATTATCGACGTATACGACGGCGTTCTTATATTTTAAACCACCTAATACTTTGTCCATCGTACGTTGAAAAACTACGCCACTAGTCTTTAGACCAAAAGGTAACACGTTAAACTCGAAAAGACCCGACGGAGTTACGAATGCGGTTTTTTTCTTATCTTCTTCTTTAATAGGAATCTGCCAATAACCTGAATTTAAATCTAAATCAGCAAAATATCTAGCTTCCGACAAATACAATAATAAATCTTCTATTCTTGGTAATGGATATGAATCTGTTATAACTTTTTTATTCAACGACCTAAAATCGATACAGAATCGCCAAGAATCATCGGATTTTTTAACTAGCACAACTGGTGAAGAATACGGACTTCTCGACTCACGAATAATATTATTCTGCAACATTTCATCCACCTGTTCGCGTATTATACGATGCTGCTCGTGCGACACCCTATATGGAGCCTTATGTACGGGAATAGCATCCGTAGTGTTAATTTCCACTTCTGAAATTAAACACGACCCTATCTCATGCTTCTCAAATGCAAATTGATTTCTATATTTATACAAAATATTAATTAAATTATTTCTACATTCTATGGATAAATTTCTAGAAATATCTAAAGAATCAATATTCTTCTCTGGGCAAGAAAAAGAATTTAAATTTTCATTTAACGATGTAGCACAATTTAAATGATATAATTGGTCAGATTTAGACAAATATGGTAACTCTTCACACTCATCTGTTCGTAATTTGTTCATAAAAGTTATAGAACCTAAATCAGGAAATAATACATTATTACTTCTGAAATCCATTGTTATTCCATACCTTCTGATAAAGTTACACCCTAATATAATATCTGAAGTTATATTTTTAACTACAATAAACCTATTTTCTAGTAATAAATTTGACACAGAAAACTTTAATATTAATGAAAACGTTGTTTCAAGAAATTTGCCATTGGCGACACGCACATAGGGCACTTTATTATTATTTAATTGACATGAACCAATATCTACTTTATCTAATATTTTAAAAAACAACTTCTCGGAGATCACTGAGACGCTGGCACCGCTGTCCAGTAAAGCACACGTAGTAATTCCGTGTATCTTAACTTCAATAAAAGGTGTCAGAGACGAAATAGAGGGACCTTCAATTTCCTCGGCGGCTAGCATAGTCCCGGTGTTTAGTTGTTGTTGCCTCACATCTTGTGATGGCTGTTGTCTATTTCGCAAGGCATATCCATGCGTTGGCTGCTGAGCGACCATTGATGAGTCTCTTCTCTCAGAGTTTTGAAACGTCGGTCTCTGAGTGGGCGTCGAGAAATTATTTCCTCTTCCAGCAGAAAACATGGGTTCCATAGGGCGTATTGGCGGTGGGAACCTCCGTGAGGGTCCAGACGTAACTGGTGTTGAAAAAACGTCAGTTGGTGCCCGTCGATCACTGAATTGACTTTCGAAATGCACAATTGGTGCATTTTGGGTCTCGTCACGGAAATCACCCCGCGAGCAAGTATGTGGACAAATGTCCTTATCGCCAACCGTTTGTATTTTTAAAGGAAATGATAAGTGTTGTGACTGAGAGTTAAAAATCTCATATTCTTGTTTGGCCGCATTTTTAAAATCTTTTAAGGTGGTAAACAATTGCGTACCAAATTTCCGCTTATTATAAAAGGACAATGTGGATAATATTTGTTTAATAATAATTGACTCATTCGTAATTTCGGCTTTCTTTGCTAATAGAGTCATTCGATATATGAAATCTAAAGTGCTTTCATCTTGATTTTGCCTTGATGTATAAAATTGAGCGGCATAATCAGTCTGTGTGCTGAATTCTTCCCTTAATACTTGTAAAACTTCATTATAAGTCGTAGAAGCATCACAATTAGTTTTAAAAAAATTAAGAGCTGGGCCTGTTAAATAGTTTATAATGATGAGAGCTTTAGTTTCATCAGTCCATGAATTCAAGGCACTTAGTGTTGAAAATTGGGTCAAAAAATTTTCAAAGGAAGTCGAGATTCCGTCGTATCTCGATGTTGAGGACATTTTATTAATTTCAAACCACTTAGCTTTATATATTATCCTCTTGTTTCTTATTATTTTTTCTGTCGAATTATACTTCAAGTTCCAACAACTCCGTAACAGCTTCTTGTCTCCACAAAACTGCAATCTGGGTATACCTTCTTCTTCTTCTCTTGGTACACTCGCGATTTTACACTAATCCCGAATATACACTATACTATGATATATTATTAAATTATTTTTTATATCACGTAAATACCGTATTTTAAATATATATACACGATCAATACAATATTATCAATCGAATATATACTACCCGGCGCCTCCACCATATAACGGGTTTTAAGGCGATTTCAATGATAAGAGTAGGTTTTTATATTAATATATATATTTCAGTGAGTCCTATTTTACATCATTCAAGCGTTGCTGATGCCGGACTCTCTTCAGTCTCGAATTCTACAGAGCTTCAAATATAGTTTATAATTATTTGAAACTCTGTCCAAAAGATTAGTTGCCAGTATTAAAACATACAGCCAGTATTTTCTACAAAAAGTATGAATGAGTGCTCATACTTTACACAATGTTACTGGCCCTGTAAAAATGGGTTTTTCAGTATCATATGTATGTAATAGTGCATTATGTTGCTGTTGACATATTCTACAAATTTATTTTAGACAATCCATTAAATCCTTAAAAGGTTTCAACTTCTTTAATTCTATTATTAACTTGGTCAATTCTCTCAATTTACGCGACGTAACGTTTATGAAATGTTTTCCTCTGTGTATAGCCTGTGTTTAGCCTGCAATGACACGCGGTCTGATCTCGTTTTTGAGCTTTTTGTCTATATTTAAATTACGCAGCATGAAATTTTGGGCTTCAACTAGAGCATTAGAGGTTACAGATAGTGGTTGACACAACTTTTTATGTTTCTAAAGTTGTTTTTTTTGAATAAAATCCCAAGCATTTCTCACATGTCAAGTATGTGGATAGATATTATCATTTTTCATGGGTTTCACGCATTTTGAAACGTTAGCAATATAATTTCATTTTTTACGTAAAGTAGTAAAGAGATATTTTCTTGTTTGACTTTTCTTTGGATAAGATATTTCTTTTTTGTACCTCTGGTTCCATTGTATGATTACGTATTATATGTCTGGCAAAATTTAATACTTCGGTCTCACAAAAAAAGCAGACATCTTTAGTCCTTACTCTAGTCGTCTTATACGGTATACCTGGGCTCACAGTGGTTTTACTAGTATTATTTTATTTTAAGCGCCGACGTTGTCTTTCTGTTTGATGCTCAGCGTCATTCAAAGTATCATCCATTTGCTCTTTATTGGTTATATTATCTGCAGTAATAACTTCCTCTTCATTATTTATTGATTGGCTTTCAGCGTTACTCAGATTATCATAAATTCCTTCTTTATCACTTGAATCAGTGGAAGACTCAGTTGATGCAGGAAGGAAAGTTGCATCTCTATAACTATCATCAAAATCTGAGCAAGTAGAATTAGGAATATCGTTATCAGGAACAGAACTTAAGATTGTTGACAAATTTGGTTTTAGGGAAACAATAGTTGTTTCATCAATGGCAATAGAAGATAAACACAACGACTGAGTAGTTCCTGTATAATTGTTTGTAACAAGATGCGTTTCTTCCCGTTCACAAACTTAGTTGATTGCAACATGTTCGAAGTATCAGAGTTTTGCCTCCCAAATGGGGCACGTTTGAATCGACATGAAGCAGTTTTGAAATCAGATTTTCTAATCCCCCATTCTTTTAAATAAGAGATTTTACTCCGCTAAATAAGAGATTTTTCATTGTTGCTGCCACTCAGGTACACAGATTTCAAAAACAACAGACGCATTTTCAAGGCAAGATTTTAATTCGTCAATACCACTTTTTGTGAGATTCTGAGCCATTCGGATACTTCTACGTTCAATCATCTAACGTCAAAAAGGCGATTTTAAAAATATTAATATTTTTTACAATTAAAAAAAAACTTTATTAAAATATTGGACAGATCTTTGAGACTCAGAATATTTTTAAACTTATCGAACGAAACTAAATTTTTTTATAATCTAAATTGAAACCCAATAATAGTTTTGGCTGTAGTTCATGTTGGTAGCTGTTCCATCGAAAGACACAACTTTTACATTAGCTTCATGGCATTTATTTAAACATATTTTAATTGTATTTGTTTTCTACTGAGCTGTAAGGGCATTAATGGAAAGGTATCCAAAAGGTAGCTTTCATTTCTCAGTATAAAATACCAACATAATACTGAAAACTTGGGTTGTTTTTTTCTTTAAACTTTTCCAATAGTGTCTTGTATGTAATTTTTTTCCTCAATCTCATGTGGAAGGGGATCCGAGAGGGTTTTATTCACGTGATAATCAGGGCGAAAAAGGGATAGCTGTGTGGATAGGGGTTGAAGAGAGCTTCCCGAAATCTATTTGGAAACTTTGAGACCTGACGAAGGTTGGCAAGTATGCCCAAGACTCGTATGTTATTTCAATATCAGCTGTGTGCAAGGGCGGATCCAGCTTTGGCGCCAGGTGGGGTCAAGTCACAAGAAGTTATAATTTAATTTTGAAAATAATAGATACAAGTAAAAAGTAGGTATTTTATTAATAAATGTAAATAAAGTACTTAAAAATACCTCTTACATTAAAAATATTCTTTTACGTCTACTCCCGAAACGCGTTATCACTTATCTACTTCAATGGGTACGTTTTTATGCACGTGAAGAAGTGCCAGTCCGCTTAGACGTTCTTCAATCATTGAAGCTCATGGCCACGATTTGATTTTTCGTAACGTAGAGAAAGATCTTTCCGCTGTCGCTACACTGACTGGTAGTGTAGCCATAATAATATGTACATAATTTTCTTATATTAGGATACATCTCAATATCGCAATATAACATAAGGTCAGAAATCGACTGCGGTATGTCCTGACTCCGATGCCACTTCACCATCCACAGCCTATATTCGTTTACAACGACAGAAACTGGGGGGTGAGCATATATTTGACGTGACATCTTTCGTTTCGACACGAAAGATGTCACGCAATTATATTCTCACCCCCTGGAGTATTATCTAGTAATAATGTATAATCGGTTGCTAGTTGTTTCACAGTTGCATGTCTTGATTACTGTATTCGCTTTTTGGCATGAAAACACTTAGCTGAAACAAATTAAGTATTTCAGGAGACAGACGGTCCTGTAGGTCACTTATTATTGAATCCAGAAGAGGGATGTATATAACACACACACTAGCATAATGAGGAAACTGATTACTTACTTATAATTTCTTGTAATGAATTTGCAGCAACAATTTTTAAGAACACTGTTACTTATATTGTAATTTAAAAGTTTTTTAACTTAATACTTTATTACTAAAGTTTAGTCGTTCTGATTGAGATCTAGCTAGACGTTAGTCGAAACAAAGCGCGCGCAAGTGTCACACGAAATGTGACATAATAAAAGGTATTTTAACATTTTAATTTTTTCTTCTATAAACCGTATTTTCAACTTCCGCTCCTTTATTTCAAGAGCATGTAATATTTCTTTTTGCATTAGCAACTGCACCTGGTTCACTTGCCTCATGTGCTCTAATTCTTCTTTGTGTTTAATGTGTCGAAAAGACAGGTCCTCTCTAAGCACTTCGATATGTAACTTATCAAGTGCACTTATTTTGCCTTTTGATAACTTAGAGAACGGGGCTGATACTGAGGCAACAGGCGTCTGTTTTAATGGTAAAGGAGATGTCTGAGATGGAGAACACTGCTTCGTTGGTGAAGCAGACTCCTCCCAATTCCTCTGCTGCAGCTTTAGTGGCCGTGGGCCTTCATTCAAGTTCTCTGGTGTCTGAGGCAGGCTCTCTTCTAAAATTACCTTCGGATGAAGAAGCACTACATCCTCGCAATTCCTCTGCTGCATAGTATCAATGCTATGCCGCTTTACTGGTGTCTAAGACAGGCTCTCTTCTGAAATTATTATATCCGTTGGGGGAAGAAGCACTGCATCATTGCAATCAACATCCACAGCTCTGTTTTTCTTTTGTTTCCAGAATATTGAGTCATCATCGCCATATAAATCTGAAATAATATTAAAATAAAAACATTAGGTTATCTTCTTATATATAAACTTTTAATGTTTGTTTGTTCATTATTTCACTAATATTTAGAATGAACATTCAGGATGGACATAGGCTTTTTGTCCCGATAATGGGAGTGGGGGTTGGTAGTGCCCTAATGACATCTATACTACATGTTAACATATACAGTAATTTAATTTAATCAAATACATAATGTTAGCTTTACATACTAGAAAAATATACAAATTATAAAAACATTAATATAAAATGTATGTAGAAATACTATAACTATGTACTTTATAAAGAAAATGTACTGTTTTCAGAAATAAGAATAATATAATAATAATAATAACTCTTTATTTGTAAGATAAGAATATGGCACATAACACACAGTACAGCTGAAAGAAGCGCGCAATACTCGCACCTGTTACGGCAACTATTAAAGAAAATTTTAAACCCAGAGACAATTATAAAAAGCTACGTGTTTATGATATATTAGAATTTAAAAAAATGACTTTTCAAATTTGCAAAATCGCTCTTTTTCTGGCTTGTCAATGGCTACATTTTTACATTTTTACGGTTCCAATTTTTTTTTTCAACGAGATACGAGCGTTTCATAATAATGCGATTTTTGACGGTTTTTTTAAAACAAATAATATATTTTACAATTTATTGACATCGGACCGGGCTAGACCGATCCGAAAAAAATAGTTCCACAACTTGTGTATTATTTTTTAAAACAAAGCCTATTTTTTTTAAAAACGAAATAAAGTGTTTTTCACCAACTTTGGCCGCCATTAAGTTATAGCTCGGGTTCAACGCATTAATAACTTCTCTAAACCCAGCATCGTTAACAATTTGTAAATGGTTGACAATCCACAGCTATCATTTTTAAAATCAATTTGTCTATTTTTGCTATTTTTCCTGAGATCCTAATTTATTAATTAAATATATGAGGAAATACACCGTTGAATTTTTTTTGGAGGCTCTCCGGAACAGTGGTACCTCTAGAAGGTCCTGCACCAGTATTAACTCCTAGGACACCAACACAAACATCGCCACTACGACCACCACCACCAATAATAGCTGACCTCGAAGAAGCGACAGTAACGTTATTTACAACGCCAGTTTCAATTGCATGCAATTGATGAATTGACATCTCGAGATCCACCACCAGATGTAAAATCTGTAGAACCCCAAAATTAAATATAAATAATTAAAGTCTTTTATAAACAATAATCACAAACATAATTAAGTAGGTATGTAACTAATAGGTACCAACCTTCAATCCTTGGGGTAATACCACTTTGACGGTTTTGACTTCTGCATAGTTCTTCATGGACAATTATGTGCTTTAATTTAAAATGATACTTTAACATTGAAGATGTACTTTTATAAGAAAATATTTTCTTGCAAAAATTACATTCCGCTTTTTTGTTATTTTCATCGCTACAGTAAAATAGTTCCAAATATGTCCCGTACGTGACATGATTACAGTAAAAGCTCTTTATTCGCGGGGTATATGTTCCATAAATATGCCGCGAATACAGAAACCGTGAATACGGAATGGTAATTTATATGGGATTATAGGGGATACGTTCCAAGGTGAAAAAATAAAAAAAAACAAATGTATAAAAAAATAGTTTAATTGAAGTTTTTGAACATTTTAATGAATTACCTTAAGGCTTAGGCAATGGTTTGAAGAATTTTGTATTTTTTCCTTGCTTGGCAGTTTTCAAAAGCTCCTTCAATTCAGATTGATACACAGCAGTCGCATTAGCAATTTGCCTCTTAAAAATAAGACTTCGTTCCATAGACGGATCAATGTTCATAAAGAAATCGCAAAGCTCATTTGCCATTCTTAAACCTTCACTAAGATTTTTCAAATTAAATGTCACGATTCCAGTGCTTGTTGAAGCCTCTTCTTCAATGGGCTGTGAATTTAACATTTCCTCCAAGTCCGTTTCAGTTAAATCTTCATCTTGCGATTCAAGCAATTCCTGAATGTCACTTGATTCTATCTGTTCGAACCCATCTCGTCCTATTCCATTCGCGATTTCGGCTATGTTTGCAGTCAAAATTTGAGCTTGCACAGATTCTTCGTCATTTTCTGCAGTCAGAGCAGGCCACAGTTTTTTCCAGCATGACTTCAATGTGTGTGGCTTCAGTTCTTCCAATGAATCTTTTATGTTTACAATGCATTTTGCTATGTCAAATTTCTTCCAGCATTCCATAACATTCATATCAGGATTACATTCCATATTATCCAATATGATTTTGAAGGTTCGTCTAATGTAATAGAGCTTAAAGGCCTGGATTATTCCTTGGTCCATAGGTTGAAGCAAAGCCGTCGTGTTGGGAGGTAAAAATGTCACTTTTATATTTGGATGCATAGTTTCAAGTTCGCGAGGATGACCTGGTGCATTGTCCAAAACTAGAAGCGCTTTAAAGTCTAAATTCTGTTTTTTTAAATAAGTTTCAACTTCAGAAACAAAACAATTCCGGAACCAGTCACAAAAAATAGCGCTTGTAACCCACGCTTTCTTATTAGCACGCCAAAACACTGGCAGGTTGTCCTTGTTTTGATTTTTTAAAGCCCGAGGATTAAACGATCTGTAAAGCATCAGTGGCTTAATGACACAATCTTCAGATGCATTAGAACATAGCAGCAGTGTAACTCTATCCTTTGCTGCCTTAAATCCAGGAGCAGACTTTTCACTTTTAGAAATGAATGTTTTGTTTGGCATTCTCTTCCAAAACAGTGCAGTTTCGTCTGCATTAAATATTTGCTCAGGTTTGTATCCTCCATCAGCTACTAGGTTTGCAAATTCTTCTGGATATCGTCCAGCTGCAGCAGTGTCTGCAGATGCAGCTTCTCCAACGATTTTGATGCTATGCAATGATTGCCTCACCTTAAATTTATTAAACCAACCTTCCGATGCTTGAAATCTTCTGTACATTCACCATTAAACCTACCATCAGGTTCTTTAAAATGAGCGTAAAGACGCTTTGCCTTCTCCCGGACCATTGGACCACTCAGGGGCACCCTTTTTTGGTTGCGGTCTTCGATCCATAATGACAACGCCACTTCCATTTTTTCTATTGCTGGATCACGAACAATTTTCGCTGACAGTGAAGTTGAAGCTACAGACGACCTTATTTTATCTTCGGTTTTTTTTATCGATCGTACAGTTGATTCGTTGACATTGAATGAGCGTGATATGGATGCAAATGACTCTCCAAGGCGTAAACGATCAAGCATTTCTATTTTCACTTTAAGCGGTAACACAGATTTTTTTCGTGTCGAAACTAGTTTCTCATTTTTTTTAGTTGACATTATAAACTAGGAAGAGTGCAGTAGAGACGTGTTACTCGATCAAAATTTTTGTAACGAATGTGAAAGACGAAACAATAAAAGACGCAAAGCGGCTTTTACAATAAACGGAACAACAACATTTAAAAATATACTTTATTTATTATTGTTAATAAGGTTGCTTTCATTCTGTTTGTTTACATTTCAAAAAGACCGATCGCGGCGAAGGCGGCTTGTGTCAAAGGCCTCGGAGATATCATTTACTCTTTTTTTTTTTATAACATACTTTAGGCAAACTTGTAATAAGATCTATTTTATTTACTTTTTTATTAATCCATTCGACAAGGATATTGTGTTGGATACCTATTGGAATAATTTTATTATTATGTATGTACTTATTAGATCCGCGAATAAAATCATGGCGACATACGCACGCGTTTTCGTCGTGGCGTGATGTGGAATCCAGTTTAATCCTGTTCGCGCTGTGATGGTTGTGATTAATCAGTGATTAATAAGACATATCACGGTCGGCGGGATTATCTTAAATACCGATTTACCGGCTATATACACTATAAAGGCTATAATACTTGACATTGGCAAATCACCGATGAACATTGGTGGAGCCATAATAAAAAAGAAGAAGAAAAAATTTTTTAGGCGCGAATATAGAAATTGGGTCGCATTTTTTTAATCCGCGAATAGTGAAAACGCGAATAAAGGAAGCGCGAATAAGGAGCTTTTACTGTATTTAAAAAAAAAAAATTCCAACGAAAAGAAAAAATAAACAAACAGCAAAACAACTACACGCCTACACAGTACAAACTTTATTGTTATATGTAACAAATTATGTTTCTCGTGTTCTTTTACTTTCTTGTTCTTAATGTCTTTCTTTTCTACTATTCCTCGTCTCTTCCTTTTCAAACCTTTTTTATTTTTGCGTATTGCTGATCTGTCTTCTTTTTTCTTTTCTTCTTTTATTTCTTTTTGCAAATGACCTATGTTGGTTTTTCTTGTAATATTATTGAATCGGTCATTGATTTGAGTGTATTATTTGGGCCAGATTTTGGAGAAGATAGTAATGAAAAACTGAAATCTGAAGCAATGTCCATATTAGCTATAATAGAATCGGTCAAAGTCAAGGGTAAAAATATTTGATCTTGTAATAAATTTCCGTCAGCAATATATATATTCTTCTATTACATCATCTAAATGTTGCGTTTTGCACATTTTGTTCAGGGACAGTAACCTGAACATTTGGTTTTTTAAGTATATTGGTATTATTATTGGGTATTCTTTAACTGTAACTACTACAAAATTACTATTATTTGTTTCTGTTTCTATATTATCGTCAGTGTTCATTGTGATGTCGTCGTTCTCCATATCGGAGCTTGATGTTATTTGATATTTTGTAACTTTTTTCTTTAATGTTTTCTTTTTTTGTTTCTTTTGTCCTCGTTTTCCTTCCTTTTCTCTTAAATTATGTTCTTTCAGTGAATAACCATTGCAAAAACTTGGGATATGACCTTAAAAACAACTTAATTTAAGATATTTGATAATGTCAGCATTGTCTGTAGAATCAATTTGGTGAACAGACATCGTTTGAGGAACCGGAATCAAATTTGCCATGTTTAAATTCAATGTTACTTGGGCAATTTTCTCTACAGGTACATAGAAAAACGTAAATTCGGGTGACATTAAAGGTGGAAATGAAAGCTTTGAAATTGTGTTTTGTTAATTTTTTATTGGCCAAAAATGAATTAGCATCCTTAGCACTAATAAATGATATGGATAACTTGTTTCTCCCTATTTTCTTAAGCTTCCATTGATAATATAATAAATATGTTTTGGTGGAGAGTGAAATTCTCAAACGGTGCTACGTCTGTATCAGAATAGTTTGGGAAGTGGAAGATTTAAATCCATAACTCTCTCATTTTCCACCACTGCATTATTAGTGCAAACACAATCAATATCAGATATCTGACGAGAAGAGTTGTGCTTGCGCTTTTTTTTATTGCAGTGTTTGCATATTATAGCTTCTATGCTCCTCTTTCTTTTTTCCCGCTTTATTTCGCATAGACCCTTCCGTGTCCATGCTTGAATTGTAGGATACCTGGGCACAGTGCCCTCATGATCCTCAGGTGGATTCATAAGAAAACAAATAAAAAAGGATACGTACCAAACAATTAACAAGAAAATGAAAGAAAAATTAACTAATTTACACACTACACTCTATTAAACTGATCCTATTTATAAAAAATATTTTTAAAGAAAATCGCCAAAAAGATCGTCTAAGAGTCGTTTCATGTTTCCCGCGCTTTTCCTATGTATAATATGTTCTTTATTGTTTATTTATTATTATTTGTAAGGCTTATTCTGTTTATCCAGCCTAAAATATATATTTTAAGGCTGCAGTCTTGCTGTACAAAACTGAGATGCGGCTTCGCTTCGCTGATATGGAGACGGACGGTCGCGAAAGTTGCTCTACTTATAATTCGACACTCGCTTAGGGTTACTTATGGAAGAAATGAGGACATGGTGTTTTAGAAATACTATAACATTAAATTTATTTACACAACGTTAAGAACTAATTAAATTAAAATGGTTTTTTTAAACGTAACTAAATATTAAAAAAATACAATAAAAAAGTCGCCATATTACACAGGTAAACCCTGAAGAAAAGCTAGTATTTCTTTTTATTCTGGTCACGGATATCGATTTTGGGAACAATCGGTCCAGTTAAAAGTATTTACTTCTAAAAAATCTTTTTTCTAATCACGTAAAATAAATCAAGTAGAGCGACTGTCAGTACGAATCAATTGTACGCCATAAGACTCTGTAGAGTGAAAGAGAGATTTGTTAGAGCGAGAGGTAAAACGGGAACGAGCGTCATCCCTACGTCCATTCGCTGCGGCCGCTCGGCGGACGCCGGACACTAAGGAACTTTGTACGCCGTGCAGAGTTGCCAACTCGGATTTTGAAAAAGACGTAGGATAGTCTAGAAAATTATATAAGCAACTAACTAATTAAAAATTTAATATAATGTGTCAAAATTGTTGAGAACTTACTTGAGTAAAAATTCAAGGTGGTTCGTTTTCCATACAAAAATGTAATTAAGATAAACTAATTAACTAAACAGTAAAAATGTCTAAATATGGGCTTACTTAACTATTTTCGGCTTTTATGTTGCGCCAAATCAATAAAAAATAACTTTTTTATAATAGAAATAATTAATATTAAACATAAATCTTTTTATGCAAACATAGTTAAGTAAGCCCATATTTAGACATTTTTACTGTTTAGTTAATTAGTTTATCTTAATTAGATTTTTGTATGGAAAACGAACCACCTTGGAAGAATTATTTGTTTTATATCATAATTTTAGCGGCTTTTGCAATTTATTGTTTTTTTGGAAAAACTATTTTTGGAATTTGCTTACCAAAAACTTGTTGTTTATTATATTTAATTATAAGTTACTTAGAATAAAATTTAGTAGCCAAAACACTCGTTTACCGGTAGGCAAAATTACGGGAAATTTGGCAATTTAAAGCTCTTTAATTAAGCAAATGAAAGATTTTCTGAAAAATCTAGCGAGACCACATTAAAATTAAACATATACTTCTCTACTGATTTGATTTTCCAATTATTTTATCAGTTTCCCTTGGAAAGTGCTCAAAAATGACAGTAAGTGCATTAAACCAAATCAGAGGTATGTCTTGGTCAGGTTTTAGACAAGATAATTAGTATATTATAAGTGATATATAATTTTCACTAAATTACAATAAACATTTGTCTATGAAACAAAATAAAATATTTAATCTATCACAAAATCTACGCGTGTAGCTTTCACAGCCAGACTGGGGCCTTAAGTTCAGAGAGGTCACACAGCCAGTGTTTTGGGAACCACGCCACAGGGCCCCTCCCTGGAAGAGGTATTCTTTTTATAATTTTTATATTAATATGTTTATTTTTTTATACATTTTAGTTAAGTTGTAAATGTGTAAGTGGCATTAAAATTAGGATTGTTATTTCAGTTTATATGTACTTGTAGTATTTATTATTTTTAAGTTTTATTGTTTCGGTTTGAGGTTGTATTGTATTATTAGAGTAAGATGTCTACCTACAACTTTACATGAACAAATATATGGTATTCTTCAGTCTGAAATAATAAAAACGAAGTAGATATGTTTGCCATTTAAAAATGACATTTTGGATTTGGACATATTAAAAAATAAAACACAGAGAGATATGCAAAAATGAATGGCACATTTATATTTAATTAATATTATCCATTTTTATAATTAACCTTCTGTTATTAATATATCATTTAATGTTCTGAACAGAAACTTTGATTGTGTGTATATAATATATATATGTTACATAATTGTTTACAGAATATAATTTTACAAAAAAAATTGTCATTGTTGTCATGTATTAAAGCCTCGTACGATTAAAATAATAAATGAAGGAGAGTGCCTTAACCACATTGTGTATATGAGCAAAATGATTATTATTGCAAAAAATAAATTACAATATTTTAAAAATTTTAATTATAAAATTAATAATTAACATGTTTTGCAGAACGTCACCGTAACTTATTGAAATAATTACTGTATTGAGTTTTTTCAACCTGTATTTTTTTTACTACCTCGGCAATATTAATGTGGGAACTGCCTGAGTTCGAATACCAAATTAGGCATAACGTGTACAAAAATGAAAATAATTGTACAAAATAATGTTAACTTTCTTGCTAGGATATAATATTATATAATTTGGCACTTTTGTTATATAAGGCATGCAAGTGCGAGTGAGAAGTCTACAATGTCTACATCTGCTACATCGTCAGGTACTAATAGGAAGTGTCAGGCAAAATGTATTTAATATTTTATTACGTTGGTCCCACGACATATTTACTTGAATATTAAAAATAAATGTATCGAATATTATTGTGTGACTTTTATTGAAGTGTTTCTCCTATATTGGTTTTGGCAATATCCTCAACAGTAAATCAACAATAAATTAAGGCGACATCTATAGCACATTAAAGAGAGAGAAAAAAAATTATAATAATAAAAAAACTTAGTTTTAACCACTAAATGGAAGAGAAAGGGCAACTAAGTTAACCTAAACGAAAGAAATGTACCTAAAATACTTAACTAAACACTAATGGCCATATTCATAAACACATTTTAGAAGCGTTTTAGTTAAAATATGTTTCGTCACGCTCTAACAAACCTGTCTTTACTAATAATAGAAAGAAACAAAACACATTTTAACAAAAACGTTGCTAAAATACGTTTATGAATAATGGCCTTAATCAATAAGGAAAATATCGTTCTCGATTATTCTTTAAGTTACAGATCGTGCCCGTGCGATCTGCCTGAGGACAGTGTGCGAAAGATGGATCGATTTTTCTAAAAAAAAATAATACTTAACTATATAATACATACTATAGATAAAAAAAGCTTAAAAAAATATTAAGTGATTGTCCTAAAACGTTGTAATAGAGATACACCTATAGTGTCGCTCCGTCTTACGTCGTGACTGCATTTGGCTAATTTTAGTTTTAGCGCAACTGCTGCCGCGGCGTGCGTAATGAAACAACTAAGAATATTGTAGTTCTCACATAATCAACAAAGACTACACTTTACAATACAAATTATAATTGTTTCGAATCAATAAAACGCAATTACAACTTTTGGGACAATCAGAAACAGGCGCCATGACAAGGAAAATGGCGTCAAAATTTATAAAAAAATATATAAATATCATGTCATGCCTGCAACGATAGAGAGTCATTTATAAAAATGTCAAATTTATTTTTATACAACTTTAATTAAAATCATATTCAAAAACACATATTGAGCGTAACTTTTCAAATTGTTACAAAAAATTATATCATAATTTACTTTGTATAATTTTTGGTAAAGAAAACATTTTTTGTATTATATTCAATGTTAACAGGGCTGACCTATTATAAACAACTATATATATTTCATTCAAATATAATAACGGACGTTACAAAAAAACTGTTATATAAAATAAAATAAAAAATCCAAAATTAAATATTTCTTGCAAGACAATATAAATAAATTACACAGCCCTGTTAGTATTGAAATTAATATGAAAAAAAAATCAGTCAATTAGCTACCAATTTAAAAAAAACGATAAATGTGTAAAAAAAACTACTGAACGTAGATCACCGGGACCTAAAAAAACAAATTTCTAAACAAAATAACAATATCCTTCACTGGATCCATATAAAAACACCTTTGTTTTCCTTAAGTACATTAAACTAAGTAAAATAGCAGCCATCTTAAGTTTAAAAATAAAACGACTTCCTGTGATGCAAGCCAGAAAAAAAACCAAGCCACTTCCGGAATCTTATTTCAAATATTTATTGTCAGTTTGATAAGTTTGACAAACCAAAGTAATAATAAAAGACAAACGACGCCCGAAGTCGGTTGACTTTTAAAAAGAGGACGGTATGCGCGAGTGTTAGTTAACCATGGATTCCGAAATTATTGGGACAAAAATAATAGTTGACCTTACAAACTACACAGGCTTATGGCAGCGAAACATTATTTCAAAATAATTATTATTTCATTTCATCTATAATTAAGTCTATACAATTAAACGATACTATACATTACACAAGTCGTAGAGACGTTCTTAAGAAATACCTTTTTTATTTGTACTATTCAATATGAAAAAATATATTTTAATCTATCAAAATGAACGATAGGGGAATTATAGAAGACAACTTATAAGAAACCGAACAGTATTAAAGCGCATATCCGTATTGAATGGTACAAATCGCCATGTCAAACTTTTCACAAAAGGAAATAATCAAATTGTTGTTGTCCCTTCTTTTTAAAATGTAAATATAAAACTACATTCCTAAATATCTAGTAATATACACGACTTAGCACATAATAGTGTTCATATATACTTCTGCACCCACATACCACCATTATTAGCGCACTTTCATTTTTTTTGACACAAACTCTTGTAATAAAAAAAAACCATGAAAATAAAGCTCAAAAAGAAGTTATAGAACGTTCACGAAGCTATGTCACTTTTAGTATGCGCAGTATGCCAATTTTATGACATCTGCGCAACAAACAAAATGGCGTCTGCTAAGCGACACGCGATTGGTTTATTATTTTTGTTTCTACTTTCGACATCCCTTAATGAACGTCCCACATGAAAACGAAGACAAAAGAACAGAATGAGGGTAGAATAAGTTCACTAATTTAGTAGTAACGATTCGTCCGCTAGAGGGGGCGTGCGTAGTGCATGTGATTCTGTCGCTATTGCGGCTGCGGACCGCTCGGCGGCTGGCCTGGACACTGGCTCATGCCCTGCAACAATCAAACATGTATCATTGAAATTAAATTTCTTAACGAAAAATGTAGGGCTCGAAAGGTGAGGTGCGATCGACAGATTTTTTATTATTCGATATTTTTTCGTCATTAGAGGGAAATATAATTATCAAAATAGCGTATCAAACATGAATTTTGATGAAGTATTAAGGGAGATATGGCGTACCGACAAGAAAACACCCTCGAGATAATATAGATTGAAGTGCCTGTCTGATGGACTAACTGTAACTGACCGGCATGGGTTGGTAGTGAGAGAGCGGCGCGGCGAGCAGTTTGGGCGCTTCCTCCGCTTTCTCTTCCTCGCGTCGCTTGAGACACGCCGCTTTGGGGTTCAGGTTGCGTTCTGGAAACAGAGATGGGGGAAAATAACAATTATTTCAGCTCCCAATTATGCCAATAATTTTTATTAGGATACTTTTATACACTTTAGTGTTGAACGCAAATCTTGTATGAACAAAGTAACTGGCAGGTAAGAAGTATAAAGATGGCGACGCGCCGGCTGAATTAAAAAAAACTACGGATTGTTGACAAGTTGAAATAATTGGAAAGTTGTTAGTTTATCTATACTAATATTATAAAGAGGAAAGATTTGTATTTTGTGTGTATGTTTGTAATGAATAAACTCAAAAACTACTGTGCCGATTTCAAAAATTCTTTCACCATTGGAAAGCTACATTCACCCTGAGTGACATAGGCTATATTCTATTTTCAAAAAAAAATAGGGATCCTTACTAAAACTCCAATAATGTAACCCAAGGTGTAAAAAAATTACCTAAGAAATTCCTTATATCGCGTGCGCTGCGATCACTATTGATGATATAGAGGTAGTGGTAGAGGGTTAGGGGTAGGGATAGGGGTACGGGTAGGGGTGGGGGTAGGGTAGGAGTAGAGGCAGGGTAGGGGTAGGTATAGGGTATATTTTATTTTGTTCTTGACTTCAAATAAATATATTCATGAGTTGTACCTAAAAGCGCCTCTTATTTATTTTTCTCAAAAGAGGGGAGATGAAAAGTACCTAGAGCGTATCAATCGGCCGCAAAATTTATTTTTTTCACTTTGAATTCCTCGCTGTGCTTAGGATTCTACTTTAGTAACCCTCGCTGCGCACGGGATTTTACTCTAGAATCCTTCGCTCCGCTCTGAATTCAAAATAGCGCCCTCGCCGTTATTTTGCCTCGGCCACATTTGCAAGTTTGTTCAGAAAATATTTACCTCTAACTTGCTGCTCGAGCGTCATGATGACCTCGACCGCCATATTGAGGATGCCTAGTTTCGTCTGCGGTTTGTCACTTTTGAGGTGTGTCATGCACATACGACCGAGCTCCTTGAGCGCCTCGTTTATATCACGTATCCTTATCCTGGTGGCAACAAGAAGACAATGTTAGTTATAGCAGTGTTCACTGTTCAGATATCCCTGGTAGGATTGAAGTGGAATATGTGGCATGACTAGCAATCCCAAAAAAAGGTCGTCTTCTGTCAATATTTCCTTTCACTTCAGCCACTTTCAACATGTCTAACTACTTTACCTCATTTTAGTCACAACATCATCTTTCACTCCGCATTCTTCTCTGATCACATCGTTAATTAAGATTTTAATTTAATAAAAAAAAAATTTAATGCACTTTTTTACAGACTACCGTACTAAGCCCGATTTGACGTGACTGAATGACAAAATGGCGCATGCTCAGTCTTATTGTTATTTTAATCGCATTGTAATTCGGCTCATCTTATTTGGCTATAGTACACCTGAGTCGTCCCGTCATAAACGTCACAAACCATAGGAATGTACCAAGGACTTGCGAAATATCGACGGTTTGGTCGTTCCTCCAATTCATCGATATCCACCGCTACTATCAGGCACATCACTATGGCGTTCCATAAATCCAATGAGTGCAAGCGAGACAGTTTGTTAAAAAAGATTTATGACAGATGATAACGGCCATACTGGTAGAGTTAGTATACGTTAAAAATGGGAGGCGTGGCTTCAATTATCACAAACAATTTAGCCACGCCCATTGTAATGTTAGTGTCATAGATTACTTGTTTCAGCTGTTTTTTAAAATATTGTATAGGCAACGGTATAATGCGTGATAAGAACAACTGTGTTTTGCTAGCACGAGTTGTTTCACGAGCCAATTTCATTGACAATTTGACAGCACTGTCATTGGTTATCACCAATTAACGTAATTTTGTGCGGTTCCTTTAGAAAAAATTGATTCCACGTCCGGTCTTGGCGACAAACGCACGCGTCTCGTCGCGACATGATGAGGAATACAGTTTAATCCCGTCCGCGCTGTGATTAGTCGTTGATTAATAAGACATATCACAGTCGGCGGGAACATCCTAGCTACCGATTAATCGGCTATTGTTACTGTGACGTCTATAATACTTGACATTGGCAAATCATCGATTAACATTGATGGTGCCATTATAAAATATTATAGGAAAATTGACGATAGAGACTCGGAATACTCGTGCTAGCAACTCACGACTTATTCTTAGCATGAAAAAACTATGAAAAAAATTACAACCGCCTGAAACAAACAAGTCAAAAAAATACAATATAATGGAATAATGTAACAGAAATGAAACGAATGTATGTTGGATCAATCAATTAAGTCAAACGATATTTTTTGTACGGAGACCCAGACAATATGTCCCCCGCTCCTGATACTTTGCAATTCGATAAAGTAGACATTCCTCATAATATTAAACAGTGTAAAAAAATCTTAGTACAGTACCACAAGAGAAATCTTCGCCATACTTCGTATTTCCGACAAAAAACCGAATCACAAAACGTAAGCGCTCTAAATATCTAATCTTACACTTTAAACCTTATGAGAAAGAAATTAGGGTTAAAGGTCATTTTAAAATCATGTGCAGAGTTCGAGAGCTGTCAAAACTCAATGACACCACGATTAACTTAAACTCTTAGGCCTTTATTCATAAACGTTTATTAGCAACGTTTTTGTAAAATATGTTTTGTCACTCTCTAACAAACCTGTCTTTACTAATAACAGAAAGAAACAAAACACATTTTAACAAAAACGTTGCTAATAAACGTTTATGAATAAGGCCGTAACTTCATTGCGTTAAGGTTTAAAGTACAAGCGCAATATTTAGTGTGTCGTGTTTCGCGATTCGGTTTTTGTCGGAAATACGAACGCGAAGATTTCTATGCGCATTATTTCTTTGGTCGTACTGTACCTTTTTACGTTTTGAGCATAATTTTTAATTTAATTTAATTTAATTTTTTTTACTTCTTAAAATTTTTGTGAAGACGGGTGGCGTCCATTGACAGGTAAATTACAAATAGTGAATGATGCCATCAAGTGGTACAACAGGCTTGCCACCTGTTCTGTTTAATACGAACCAAAAAGAGGACAACTAATCAACTTTATCAAACTGCAACAACAGTAATGATTGTCAAACATACACCCGTCCCGCTCGCGCCGACATAAATACGCACCTCTCTCGCACGTTGTTCGCCTGCCGTCTCTCTCTCTCGCGGGCCGCCTTCGTGTCGGGGTCGACGTCGTCCTCGTCCGCCGACGAGCAGCTAGGTAACAGACTGCCATTTTGAATTTAGGTTGTCATTTTGCCAAAATATTAGGGGAAAAATAATCGTAAGGAGGTAAAACTTGTTTGTTTGTTTGTTTGTATTGTAGGAGGTAATATATGAAACTACTGAACCGTGTTATGGGTCACAGGGTACAAGACGAAGGCTTCTTTTAGCCATTAGGGACATTAGCGGGCCGGGCATTGCTTGGACGTTCTTCGAGTCGAAACGACGCGGTATCAACATATTTGATAACCACACAGTTCTGTTGAGGTATATTTATATAGAAAAAACCTCTAGAAGTGATTTGTTGTAAGATTTGAATAAAAAAATCCATTAGTACAAGGCCGGGAGCGAACCGTGGTACTCGTATATACCAGACGCTTTAACCACTCGGCCACCGACGCACCACATTATACATTTGAAAGTTTGTATGTTTGTTGCTCAATCACGCACTGACACTTTTTAGATAAGATACCCTGAGACCCCGTAACACGGTTTCGGGAGCTGTAAGACAACCCGTGAAGAAAGAAAAAAAAACAGACCACTTTCAAAACTCAATAAGGACAGCGCTATACAGGATTAAACATGATTCCTATAATTATTTAAAAACCACGTGTTGTACACATCCCTCTAATATTATAAACGCGAAATTTTGTATGGATGTATGTGTGGATGTTTGTTATTCAATCACACCAGAACGGCTGAACGGATCTGGATGAAATTTGGCACAGAGACAGATTATAGTCTGGAATAGCACATAGGCTACTTTTTATCTCGGAAAAATGTGGGATAGATTTGTTTTTTTCACGGGATCGACATGATTTTTTTCGAGGGACGTAGTTGGAGGGCCGGAAAGTGAAAGACCACATGTCTCCCTCATTTAGCCGATGGTATTTGTGAGGCTATACCTAACGAGTGACCAGTTCTGTTGAGGTATATTTAGATGGAAAAGCCACCAACTGTGATTTGTCAGACATATGACATAAGCAATTTTTTCCTATATGCAACTAAATCTAAATTTGACTGACAACCAACGCACAGCCTAAACCAATACACATGAAAATTGGAAGATATATTCCACTAAGAAAAGATTTTTCGAAAATCAACCCCTAAGAGGTGAAATGGGGTTGTACTCCTAATACAACGCGTACGAAGTCACGAGCAACTGCTAGTTATGTATATTTTAAACACGTGGTTTGAACAATACTAAAGGAATCACATCACGCCTGCACATATAGGTCCGTGCGTCGCATACTTACTACCGTCTCGATCGCTTGGCCCCGCTCCCCTTCCCTAATAGATCAGCCGAGCCGGACGATGATGGCTTCGAATCGAGACCGGAATCGGGCGGCTCTTTGCGTTTCTCTGTAATGAGAGGGGAAACAAAATTATTACAAATATTATGCTGTAGCAAGCGATACTAGTAATACGCGATCCAGCCGACGCCTACACCTTCAGCCTGCCACTGCTACCCACTGGATCCTCTGAGTGTGCAGCACAGGACTCTCTGCGAGTGCAGCACAGAATATACCCCCGGCCGAACAATAGCGTGGAACAGACGTGCCACCACCGCGCTAAGCCGATTGAGGACAGTGCGGTATTTTATTGCAGGCGTGCTATAGCTAAATTCTAGGCCGAACTCGAACTCACCCCTAATTAGTAATTTCTTTTATTATTCTACCTTGTATTCTAAATATTATACCTTTTGTAAATTAACTTCATCTTTTATTTCAATCTATTGCACATATTCCGTGGTGCCTACTCGCCACGGATCTGACATTGGCATTTTTATAAAAAAATTACATAGTCAGTATTGCTGTACTTTTGTTATTTGGTAAACAAACTTTGCATAGTTAGACAAAATTTAAATAAACCCTTATGTAAAATAGGAAAACAAAATGTTAATTAATATGTAAAATTGTTATTATAACGTTTTTTAAGAATTCTAAACGACTACATATATTTAAAATACATCTATATGTTGTATAATAAACAGTACATCCTAAGTAGGTATGCACATGGCAAAGATTGTTAACGGAATAAGACAAGTCTAAAAAAATGGACCTTAAGTCTATATTTTAATATACACACATACTCAATCATAACAAAATATATTATTGAAATCAACTAAGTACCTACCCTACTATATTTAACATTTAACTGTGCCAAGCAAAACCATCTTTTTACTGTTGTGCCAACGATGTCTGTCTGTCGCATGCCTTAGCTCAACTAAACGGAATATCTCATTCAAAATGAAATTTACACATGATATGTATTACTCTACCGCAGCCCAATGACGGAGAGGGTAACAATGGCACCCATACATACAAACTTTTTTTTGTCAATTTTAGAATATGACATCTACGTAGACAAAATGACAGATAAGGCAAGATAATAAGGACCGGTTTCTTTGTTCTGCTCTGTCACTATGGAAAATTATATCTTTCTCTTTCTAGCCGAAATTTTGTCTACGTTGAGAGATTATATCTACACCGTTGTGCTAGCCCGGCAGTAGTATTCCTGCCTGACAGACAGACACTAAAATATATATATATAAAATATAAGAGTGTTTACTCGTATTAGGTATAGCTAGTTGCTCCATTTTGACGGCGACCTCTTCGTGACTGGCGCCCGCGCGGCTCACTGTAATGTAAACAATACTGTATTGTTTTTTGTTTATATTTATTGTTTACATTACTCACAACATGTTGATGTGTGGGATCAGTTACCGCCACTTTTGTAACAAGTTTCTGTTACCATAATACTCGGGTCGGTCGAATGTGGTAAATTTTCATACATTCCATACATTAAGTAAGCTCTTGAATGTATCTAGCTCATATACATTCAAATATTGAATGAGATAGCATCAAGGGCGGATCCAGGATTTATTTCTAAAAGGGGCCCAAGGAGTGTCCTCCATACTGCACTATGTATTTGGTATTCATTCAATGACATACAAGAATAACTGTATAAGTGTATTTTTTTGACTTGTCTTATTTGGTTATTAAACTTTGCATGTATTTTTAGGGTTCCGTACCCAAAGGGTAAAAACGGAAACCCTATTACTAAGACTCTGCTGTCCGTCCGTCTGTCTGTCTGTCCGTCTGTCACCTGGCTGTCTCATGAACCGTCATAGTTAGACAGTTGAAATTTTCACATAATATGATGTATTTATGTTGCCGCTATAACAACAAATACTAAAAATCAAAATAAAATAAATATTTAAGGGGGCTCCCATACAACAAACGTGACTTTTTTTTTGCCGTTTTTATAGATAATGGTACGGAATACGGAACCCTTCGTGCGCGAGGCCGACTCTTATATTACTCTTATATGACTCTAATATTTTTTAAACTCTTATTTAAAAAAACAATAAAAAGACACGTAAAGTTTGTTTACCAAATAAGACAAGTCAAAAAAGACACTTTATAAAAAAATACTTGTAATAATGAAATAATAAGTTTTATATAATTTTCTTTTAATATATCCAGTACCTACTTTGAACCGTGTGACACCTCATATAAATTTGCTCATCAATTAGAATCAATTACCGAACGTGCCATCTTCTTGCGGCAGACTACTTACGCTTTTTGAACGCCTCCTTAGTCGCACTCGGGGGCAGCGTGTGATGCATCTCGGGGTATATGTCGGCGGCTTCCGCATGGTTGCGCAACACGTTTATAGCGTCGTCGAGCCGCTCCTCCATTCGCGCGCCCTGGAAAGTGGTTGGAGAACAGTTGAGCCTTAAGTTTTCCATATTGAATAGAACAGGTGGCAAGCCTGTCGTAAAGCGGTCGCTGCTTAACGTGCCCGCCAAAGCGTAAGAAGTCGATTAAAGCACATCTCGACATAAATAAATAAAACCCACAAACGCTAAATAACTCAACGATTCCGAAAAATACTGGACCGAATTGAATAATGATTTCACTGTTATAAATACATTGACAATGTTTTATTTTGAAAAAGCTAGGGTTATATATAAAAGATATAAACAGCATTTGCCACCAAAACCGGAGTAAAACGATCTAACGGGCTAAAATTTTGAATCAATTTTGACACGATTTTCTTAGTCTATGAATGACACTAATTGACTGTACGTACTAAGCAATATTAACAGTATTAGATGAAAATTAGGCAAAAAAAAATTGGAAAACTGCAAACGAAAATAAAAAAGCCAAACTTTCATGCCGATTCTAAAACTAAAAGATTGCCTTTTTTATTTCTTATTTTAATACCCTATTACTTAGCCTACGATGTTTGTCTGTCTGTCACAACACTCCGTTTAATTATCTCCGCCGTATAGAAGAAAAAAACATCGCGGGAACCGGGTCCCCTTGGTATCCGGGAAAAACAAGTAATCTTCATTTAGCTTTATTTCTCGAGGTTACCTAATTCTGCGTAGAAATTCCGTTTAGAAGGACATTGGCAGATTTCCTAGGACTGCGGTGCAGTCACATAGCGGACGCTGTATGACGGACGTTAAATGTGGAAAGTTCGGGTCGCCTTTTTATATAAAGCAGAATACAACATGTCTGTCGGTGGCCGAGTGGTTAAGACGTCTGGTATTAACTAGGCAGACCACTGGTTCGTTCCCTGATCCCGGCCATGTAACAATGGTTTTTTTTATAATTAAAAACTTAAGTAAATAAATATATAATCCGACAAACCTCACTTAGAAGCTTTTCAATCTCGTACCTAAACAGAACTAGCCATTCGTTAGCCTCACAAATATGATTTACTAAAAGAGAGAGACTTGGTCTTCCGCTGGGTACCCTGGGATCGTAACACGGTTTCGGGAGCTGTAAGGCAACTCGTGAAGAACAAAATTATATATTTGGAAAATAATCGAATGGAATCTGCACAGTCTATTAAAATTTCGTCATAGCCGCGCTGCTTGCATAAAATAAAATTGTTCACCGCTATTGAAAAAACGTTTGAAAAGCGAAAACTATTCGACACCGACCTATTTGACGTTAGGGTGTCAAAAAACGCTGTGCTAAATGACGCCATCCTAGGAAACCCGAGCGTCAGCAGAACCGGTCACCCATCCATTCCCCGACCCCCAGCATGTATACTCACTGTAACTTCGTTGTTGGCCCGCAGATACACGATAGCCTCGTCTAAGGTCCGCTGCTCTGGCGGCGCTCCCTGTTTGTATAGGAACACTCACAATTTTGACCCTGGACCCCCCTTACTATGCATTTTAATATTTAACATTTCTATAAAAGCCCACCCCTGCGGGGAAGAGGTGGCAAGATGTGGGTTTTTTGGGGTCCCTATTTATTTTATAGACTTTGTCCATAGATCAATATAAAAGGAAAAGATGGAGTAAAACAATACGCATACGCCGCTCTTCGTCGCGCTCTTTTGTTCCTCTTTTGTCCCTATCGCAACGCGTTTGTAAGGCAAAGCGCTGAGCTGCATCCATCTTTTTTACTTTTATATTGATAGAAGATTTTATCCCACGGAAATTAGTTTGTTTCTTACTCAGTCACTAAACTGATTTATATATTTCGAATTGATATAAACTTTTTGAATTAATTATTTTTTACGGAAACTCGTCGAGGGTTAAAAATTTTGAAATGTATACCTGGGAGTCGAAGACAGGGGGGCATGTAAGTAACGGTGAACAAATACGCGGGCTATTAAAAGTAATATTAATCAAACAAAAAAAAATCACTAATTCTATCTAAATACTATATCTACCTAGACTACAAGAAAAAAAACTATGGAACACTAGAAAAATGTTAAAAAACACTAGTAAGGTTTCAAGGCCCACACGGATTATTAAAAATACACAAAAAATATATGAGAAAATACCAAAAAAAAAACACGGTCAAAATTCGGACTTTACAAAGAGACTATCGGCCATGATCGGGAGACGACGCTCTACAAAACCGAAGCTAGCCGAACATGTCTCTTTCTAAAGTCCGAAGTGTTTTTACTTTCGGCCGGGTACTGTAATATGTAGTCAGAGAAACCAATAGTAACAAAAAACTTTTAATAAATGGCTTCTAACGCAATAAATTTCGCCAAAAGTAAAAGAAAGTTACAGCGAGAGCGACGAAAACTAGCTGTGTCTCCTTCACACTTTGCATTTCTTCAAAACGTTATCTCGCTCTAATAATGATCAATACTTAACGTTCGTACTTTGGGTTTCTCTGGCTACGAGGTAATAATAATAAAAAAAACACATGCCAAGTCATGCTAGTAATACAGCGATCAAACTTAAGTTACGACATGTGAACAATCTCCTCATTTAGCTGTTGAGGTATTTTGAGTTCGAAAAGCGCACTTCATTTTTATCGGATTATGTACGAAAAGTGTGCAATCTGTCAGTATACTAAACCGATTCGAAAAATTCTTTCATTTTTTTTCTTTCTTCACGGATTGTCATACAGCATTTTATATTTTTGCAGTTTCTATAAACCTACTTTTTATTCTATTACAAACAACTAATGACGTGGGTTAGTGGTGACATGTACCATTAACTGTCTGATCGCTGTACACACGCGCTATATCAGAAGAGTCGGCTCAGTTAATAATCGACTTTAAATATGTTGGAATAAAGTTTAGAATTGCCGCACAAGCGAGAACGCGAACGTATAGATGAGCTCTTTAAGGGTCCGTGGCTGTCGGCCGTCTTATATCTGTCAAAAATATGGCAAATCTCAATTAATCCTAGAAAAATGAGTTTATTTATTTTCAACTCAAATTGTAGATAGTTATTATTTTAAATTGGATTAAGCCATATATTCATTATTAAGACTTTAAAATAGCCATAGTTTAACCCAATAGCAATGTTTGTTTTAAAAACTTCATCTATTTAAATCCCTTAATAATAAAATATGACTTAATCCCATTTAAAATAATAACTATCAGTAATTTAAGTTGAAAATGTTGTATAGATATACTAATTTTTTTAGGATTAATTGAGATTTGCCATATTTTTGACAGAAGTAAGATGACCGACTGCCAAGGACCCTTAACAATCAATGCGCAGTACAAAATAAGTAAGTGGACATTTGTACTGCAATCAACTTATTGTCAACATAAAATTTAATAAGTCATGCAATTCTAAACTTAACCCACGAGCCACAGTAATTGGCCATGCTAACTTTTTGAACAGGAACGAAGATCTCGAAACCGTTTCAGTACAATTTATATTTATCAGATTTTAAATTAAGTCTATAATTTTTAAGATATTCAATAAAAAACAATAACCTTCATTTGACCAATGTATGACGTCATCATAAGCAGTATGAAAAAAAAAACCTTTGCCTACAAAAAAGGTTAATCGTCAATCTTTGAGTGACATCTTTATATAGTTATATTTCACGTGTAATTATTTTCTTTGTTATTAGGACATGACGGGATGAAACACTATTTACTTGCCATTGTAAAAAACTATTCAATTTAAATAATTATAAACAAGAGTAATTTTTAGGTTAGTCGACCTTGACTGACATTTGCTTGACGTTAATTTGATTGACTGTTACTTTTTTATGTGTAGTGGCCAAGATTATTATATAATCCTGTTCCAAATTCTTGTGACGTCACGTTTACTTTTCGCGGGTAAAATTTGTAAAATATATTAAAAATGGACGCAATGGATAAAAAACAAAAATATTGAAATTAGTTTCTTAAAATGGGCTATATTTTCAAAATAAATTATAAAAAAAGTATATCATAAATATGTAGCATGGCCAATTCCTATATAGTCTGTGGTCCTAGTGTACACGGTTGGTTACTCTGTGTACGCTCGGACGCACAGCAGATTAAATCTGTGGGGGGGTTTTATTCAAAAACATTTGTCGTCGTATAATACAATAATTAAAACTAAAATGTCAACGAGACGAAAAGATTGTAAACAAGCTGGCGTAACCTGACTACATAAAGTATGGCATTGAAAATGATGACATTTTCTGTTTGCCTCTCGCTCACACTCTATATTGTGTGAGCGAGAGGCGAATATAAAATCCGCCATTTTTGTCGTACGCTATGGACAACATTTAATTAAACCGTTTGGAAATTATCTGATACTAGCGACCCCGCACCCGGCTTTGCACGGGTACAATATAGGTTTACAACAATTTGAATATCTACATTAATACGATAATATACTGATCAGCTCCTAAAAGAGAATACCCTCCTCTTGAATAATCTACTCCTGAAAACAGCATGGTCTGTCCGTTTGTGATCTTTTCACGCAAAAGCTAATTAATGAACGGATTTTGTTGCGGTTTTTACTATCACTATTACACTGGGAAGGATTACGAGTATTTAACATGGACCTATCATGTTAAGGAGCTGAGCATAAACAGTATAAGTAAATCAAGTCGGGAAGAAAGTTAGCCCCAGCGAGTTTTCATGGCGTATGCTGTCTAATCCGTCAGAGATATAACAAAATGGTGTAGAAAAGAAATGTGTATAATAAAATTATCTATGAAAAAGTCCGCAGTAACATATATCTATCTCTAATATACAAGTAGTTATTATTACGTATAAATTCAAATTGTGGTAAACCCATATTGTACCCGTGCGAAGCGAAAAAAAAACTTGTCCATTGCGAGTTTGTCTACAATCTTTGTCTCGTTTTCCTGTCACTACTTTACAAATACTCTGCTCACCATGACAGGCGGGTACACGTTGACATGATGGTGCGGCCCGCCGTTCGTTATCTGCAGTGACCCGTTGCCGACGACCGCGCCGGACGGCGGCGGCGATAGAGCTGCCCCTGGCCATGTGGATTGCTGCAATTCAAATTTGATACACAATGTTGTAGACTAGAAATTTAATATGGCACCCTCAACTATAAAATTAAGAACTACAAATAGACATAGAGATAACGCTAGACATATGAAGTCATCGAGGATTTGAATTTTGAATTTTGTAAGCTACTTAAGGTGATTAGTATCCTCAAATGCGCTGGAATGACCATTTTCGACAGACTACTCCTCGTTTACTGATGGACTAAAATGCTTGAAAAAAATCATGTAATAATTATCAATTCTAATACGACAATTCGTAAAAAAGATTTTTTTGTAAGACCAAAACTTCAATATTTAAAATAATAATAATGGAATGGAGTTTCTTGGCTTTAATTGTCTACTGCTCTTAAACGGCTATGACATTTGGAAATATTTACATGCTTAAAAATAAATAACACGTTGTACTTTAAACACAACAAATTATATCTAAATCAATTAACACTTTCCTTTATAATATCGAAATATGTCGATTTCGAAGGTATTTCGAGGACAGCGCTCGGTGACCGTTGGTATGGCCAAGGTCATTGGCAACACTAAGCTACTTAACAACCGTTACCTGTCCGTTGTGGTGAGGCGCGTGTTTAACACCCGCCGCCGGATGGTGTGTCCCGTACAGACGACCGTGTAGTGGCGGCGGCGAGTTGACCGGAGTGCTTGGCGACGAGCCGTACGAGGAGAGCGAGCCGCCCGCGTTCTCGGCAGATGATACTGTCGCGCCGCTCGGGTACATCTGTGGAGGGGGGGTGGGGGAGAGTTAGTTGATTTGAAAACGCCCCTCAGCATATTTGACTTTAAGAGTCGAGAACTGAACGCCGACTGCAAACGGACTGCGCCGTTCATCTGCAGTTTCGACGCAGTCATGTTAATTGCACATAAATTGCATTGCATGCACCGTAATTTTGCAGCTAGATTGTCAGACCGTGTGTATTGCCCACCACCAGATAATGGCACTCAAATGATTGACTTAAAAAACAAAATACTAGAATCAACTGACCGCCTGCAATGTAGTCTTTCCCAGCAGCATGGGGTCGGTGGGCGAGTGTGTGGGAGCAGCGGCCGCCGTCGCCCTGAACGACGACATCGGGGGTAGTGGCAGCTCAGCGCCGCCCCCGCTCGCCTCGCCGCCGCTCACGCCCGGTATACCTGCAAATTGTGGTGGTTTTATATTATTTAGTCCTCAGTGCCTATACCTTCATAGAGGCCAGTGTCTACCAAAACTGACTAGAAACCTTTACTGACAGAGACGGTTTCGGACAGAAAATAAATGTACTAGTACTAAATAGTGAGTACTAGTGATGTGCTGGATATCCGTATTCGTATCCGCGGATATCCGAGGGAGAAGAAAGATCCGTATCCGTATCCGTTAGTTTTTGGCGGATCTTTTACCTTATTAATTTTCAATTCATAGATGAAATTTTATATATATATAGGTAATAATGAAAAACTGTTAAATTCCATTCAGATTATTTTTTATTTCTTAAAATCGTATCTGTTATGAGAGTTAAAGAGGTCAATAACTTTTGTCCATAACAGATTATCTCTTTCCAATAGTCGATGTGCAATATTTACCGCCGCGTACTCTAAGAAAGTTAAGATCCGTATCCGTATCCGTATTCATGGATCTTGAGATCAAATATCCGTATTCAGATCCGTATCCGCGGATATAATTAATTTTTAACGATCCGGCACATCACTAGTGAGTACAAAATTTCATCCATTTCTAAGAGTTATTTTCGAAACTTTACCTTGTGAGAGACCCCAGTAGTCCCGCCACTGCTAGTTCTACCGGTTGAAAAAGCATGCTGGGTGACATAGGGGAAACAGCGTGACATATTTCATGAATTGCTTTAGGATATAGAAACCAGCATACCAAAAACCCTTAAACGCATCTTATTTTCTTCTGCCATAAAATGTTTCATGGCCAACCTGACGATGGAAAAGGGTATCTTAATCATAATTTTACCTGGCGACACCGCATAGGGGTCGTGCTGGTAGGGCGGCGGCTGGTAATAAGGGGGCCACTCGCCCCCTCCGTAGTAGGGCTCCTGGTACGGTGGGGCGTTAGCGCCGGCACCCGCCCCCTTTGGCGACGCGTACCTCGACGGCGAATCGTGCCCGAACTCATCGCTGCCATACTGAAAAGAGATAAAAAGGATTTCCATTAGCTTCTGTATAGGAATATCATGCAGTGTTGACTCTTTCTGATTTCCGATCTCTGTGAATGAAAGAGATGGGCATGTTGTTGACAGTATGGTATGAAATGCAATGCAATAGTGAACATTCCAGAGTAATTTGACACAAAAAAAAAAACTCTGTCTTGAAAGAGAATTTTCACCAACATGAAAATGAAGGGAATTCTTTCGTAAAACTAAAATATTAAAAACAGTTGCTTTATTCTGAAACGAAATCCCAAAATAAAAATTTTTGTCAAATATTTTCCGAACTTCTCCGGAGCCCACACCAAAAGGCATCCTAGTTAGGGACCAAAGCAACCTAGATAAGTGAAGTAGGAAGACCATATTCGGCCACTCCACCTGGCCTCGTTAAATACAATTTACAATATTGTACAATTGAAATGGTCATTGGCCAATTTCATATTGCACACCACAAACAAATATTATAAAGTACTCGATTGAAGCTTCTAATACATTTGCCAATAACATTTGGTGCCATCACGTGGCATAGAATTTTAGAAAGATAGTTGCCATCCCACAGTTGGCTTTAGTCCTTACGTACTATAGTATCAGATACCATTTTCACCTCATGGTTTCCATGTCAATTTGACACAAGAAAGATTTTCGACTCAGTGCACTTACAATTCATGAGTGAGATGTGAAATGAAATTAAACGAATGAGGTTTACGTGACCTCCAAGTTAAGAAACATGCATTATTAGAGTGTAAAAAGGTATAAGAAGTGACACATCTATGTCCATTAAGTACAGCATCAGGCTTGCCACCTGTTCTGTTCAATATGGACAACTGTGTCTCTGGCCACAGCACAAGCTATAAAAGTCGTGAACGTGTGTAATGGTTGGGGTCTGCCATCACAACCACGGACCATACGCACAAAGCCGCCGGTAAAGACTAGAGCAACAGAACAGCTCCCCGCCAGTCAATGGTAACGCGCGGTATCGCTATCTGTGGCGTTACCGTAGCTACCAAGAAGGAACAATGGACATATCTGAACCAAAACAAGGAGTGTTTTGTGGCAATTGTAAATCGGTTTTGTGTTGGAGATTATTATTGCTTGCGCTCTTGAATTGGGCTAATGCGTCTTTAATAGTACTTTCTATTTGATACCTACTAATTGCTGGCGGTTTCGCGCGGTTGGTCGGCTGGTCATGCTGTGCAAGCGAAGCCAGTGCCAAATTGAATAAATCTCTATCTATCATCACGCCTTTTATCCCAAGAGGCATAAAAGATTGGCAGAGACAATCGCATGACATTTGTTACGATCCTGACATACCTCTTTCGCTTCTTTTATATTCATCATATCTTTCATACATGCTCGGTGATTGTGTGTATGTACTTTTAATATTTCCATCAATCAATAGATTTTTTATATCTTCAATAAAAATACACGTAGGTCGACCTCTGCCAGCATATCCTTTCATTTCAGCCATATAAACCTTTTTAGTCAACCTTTCATATTGTTTTTAATAATTTATTTTATTTATTTGTTAGATTGTATAAATATTGTGAGAAATATGCTCTAATATGATTGGGATTCTTAGAAGAATAGTAAATACCTTATAATTACTTATCAAATCATCAAATCAGGACACTGGCATATTTAACTGGGCAACAGGTGCTAGTCGTGCAAGTATTTATGTATGCATGTCCCAGAATAATTGTACAATAAAAAATATCCCTTTATACTCGCGACCGGTTATTGAGTACCCCTATTCACTATTAGTTCGCCGCAGCAATGCGGAGATCCAATCAGCTTTTTATGTCTGATATAATAAAGGCAGATTTTAAAAATAGCGATAACCGATTTCATACAATATTCGATAGCATTTCTAGTTTATCAATAATCAATTGGTAACATAATCAAGACAAAGTCAAGGGCGTTAGTCAGAACGCACAATAAAGACAAAGGAATATTGTTAAGGCCCCTTCTTCACGATGTGCCATCATCATTGGACACTGCACTAATTGCTGCTACCATCAGATATATAGATAGATGCGCCATAACCCACATAAAATCCGTCAGAAGTGGAACACCTGTCCAGTCTGGTCCCGATATCCGTAGTTACATCAAGTTAATTGTTTTTCTGAACTTAAAAAATACCTGTTTGATTTGTACTGCGCCATTGACAGGTGATTATAGAGTCAGTCGTGTCAAATTGTATCGTATTTTTTTTTACCAAATAGGAACTTTGGAACGTTTCTAGATAGTGTGTATTAGGTTAGATCTATATGCATTGATGGGTGCTTACACTGCTTACTACACACTAGCCCAGTGCAGTGGACCAACCATCGATGGGACCAACATCATGGCGCATCGGGGAGAGGGGGCCTTTTATTTAGGTTTAAGTCGTATCTTTGAAAATTATCAAAAACTTTATCGTCATTGACATTACTCATGTCAACGCTATTAATATTTTGCGATACGGTACTAAATCGTTCAAAATCATCTTTAATAACTTCGTAACTAGTGAATCAAGACTTGTTTTCCGCTGCACATCATACGACATTTGTCTAGAAAGTGGATCTACGTAGACAATGTACCCTAAAAGAAATCTATTAAACCACACAGCGGAAATGCCTCGATACACATGCAAGCGACTGAGAACAAAAAAAAACGACAAATAAATCGATCCACGCATTACGATTCACGGTACGGTAACAGGATGCGCGTCCCTTTGTTGAGTCACCCCGTCTTCCGATTCGGGAATAATGACTCAGGGGCAAGTCCAAAGTGCCCGCCGTTTGTCATGATGAGCTCAATAATTAAGAGTGCAATGTAAGGCATTCTGTTAGTAAGGGACGTACAAAAGTAATTTTCTGAAGTCCAATCAATTCGGTATGTAAAGTAAAATCTAATATTCTTATCTAATCTAATTTTGTGCAAATTTGTTAGAGGTGAACTCGGAAACCGCTGATTCTTATTGGAAGAACTGGACCCGGTAGTCCAATCCTCACTCGAGGAAACAATGGTAAGCGCCAAATAACTTTAGGAATAAGTGCACAGAATATGGATTATTTTAAAAGAAGCAAGTCGGTACAGACATCCACCATCCCCGTGATGTTCGACAGGCGAAGGTGTCGAATTACTAAATCCATTAGTGATCGACGCCCCGTATTGTTAAGTGTCGGATGGTGAGGAGAAAAAAACCTAGTACGGAACCCTGAAAACACTACCAACGGACATTTTGTCGTAACGGAGAACAATCTGATAACTATACGTGTGTATCATACGGTTTTCAACTGGCCTCAGGGTACCTGACGGAAGACAAAAGTCTTTCGAATCTTATTGAGTCAATTTCTAACACGGTTTCGGGAGCTGTAAACCAACCCGTGAAGATGAAAAAAACCGGCCAAGTGCGAGTCAGTCGGACTCGCGCACGAAGGGTTCCGCACCATTATCTATAAAAACGGCAAAAAAAAGTCACCTTTGTTGTATAGGAGCCCCCTTAAATATTTATTTTAGTCTGTTTTTTAGTATTTGTTGTTATACCGGCAACAGAAATACATCATCTGTGAAAATTTCAACTATCACGGTTCATGAGATACAGCCTGGTGACAGACAGACAGACAGACAGACAGACGGACGGACAGCGGAGTCTTAGTAATAGGGTATCCGATTTTACCCTTTGGGTACGGAACCCTAAAAAATTATACTAAATCCGAAATCAATATCATTATACTTCTGTTTTAAAATGTTAGAATTTCCATGACTTTTGCAGATCTCTCCCTGGAGTTTACGACTTTTCTCAGACTTTTCCTAATTTCCCAGATTATGGAGGACACCTTGCGTCACACCATACTAAGAGGCCTTTCCATCTCAAAATACCTCCAACAGAACTAGCCACTCGTTAGGTAAACCCAAAAATATATAACCAGACGACCCTTAGGCCGGCCGGCAACACGTTTCCTGAAAACCCGCGAAGACAAAATTAAATATCTAAAAATCTATTGGTTCGGCCATTGTTTAAAAGCCCACCAGAATCAACTAGATATCTCAACAGTTAGGTAGAAACACTAATGCAAAGTGCGAAACAAAGTCCCTAGTACCCCCAACAAACGCCCAAGAGTTATCTACTACGTAAGTCCTAAAATAGAAATGTTACAAATATCGCAATAACGTCTCGATATGATCTTTGGAGCTCGCGCTGCGCCCACGCACCCGGCCTAGGGCTGTCAACTCTCCCAAAAATAGGCAGTTCGTTTTTAAAATCTCCCGGCTCCAGGAACACTGCTAAAATCACCCAGATTTATTCTCCGAATAGCCGGGCAGCCCGCACGCAGCGAGTTAAGCCGAAAACATATTATCGGACGCGTCCATCAGACTCTATTTACAAGAAAATTAACATTTTGATATTGCAAGAAGAAATTGATTGGAATGAATTAAAAGTTTTGAGTGCTTTTTGTTGAACGTGCAAATACATAAGGATAAATTGTATGACGATTACTGTTAACTGCAAGAAGTTCGTGAAGTTGTGGCAAGTAAAACAAAGAGGATAGACTTGCGTTGAGTTCGTTTTTATCGTTTCCAATCAAAATACCTTCCTTGCTAGCGACTCGCGTGTATAAAAAAATTTTTTTCACAAATTTTTCATTCCACCTCCCGGATTTCTGATCCACAGAGTTGACAACCCTAACCCGGCCGCCCAATTACAACGTGCCGGCCACAATTAATACAACAACACAATATAAAGATGGCGGAAAATGACTATCTAGGTTTCCAAAGTGTCTGCCCGTAGACCCTGCTAAATATTTAATTATATCAATACTATGTTTTGTAGCACAAGGATCCCCTTGCAGAAATCCCTCAATATTCCATAACTTTTCTTGATGTCACATTTACAGCATTAGTGGTTTAGGTGGCGATTCTGTCGCTGATTCAAGGCAACTCTATTAATTACACTAGCGTAAGCATATAAATCACGAAAGTAATAAAAACCTATTTTACGATAGTAAAAATTAAAGAGATATCTTGACTATCAAATTCAAACGGGAAAAGTTTTATAGATTGTGTTTGTCGATTGGCAGTCATTAGTAAATTATAATCTAGTATCTAGGCGGTAATTATGCTAGATAATAATTTTGTGACTGGTATGCAAAGACTGATTTTCTTTTTATCGGACTAAAATTATTGCTAACAAGTGGATTTGCGTAAAAAAATTAACAATTTTCGGGTCTCTCGGACGGATCAAAATGTATGATAAACCTGAAGAAACTATAGAAGAAGAACGAGGACGTGTAGAAAGGTCGAGTCACGCAAAAAGAACGTTATGCGAAGTTGATGTCTGTTTATTTTGTAAAGGTTTCATTAATCAGCCTGGTCAAAAAAACCGACAAATTTTCCACCCAGCGCTCTTATTACATGACGGAACTTAGTTGAAGCAAAGACCAATTCGCAACTTACCCCGCTCTCTTGGCTGGTCGCGGGCGGCGGTTGCTGCAGTCCATGCTCTTCGTTGTATTTTCTCCTCGCTCTGTGCCTTAGAAGGGCAGAGGTGTCAGGTTGGCCGAATTGGAAGATCGGCTCTTCCTTCCTGCTCAGAAACGCCTCCGAGCCCAGAAAGTCTGTGTTCACGTACTCGGTGTCCGGCCGAACGATGCCGATGATCTCCGATGTGACGCGAAGCGAGTCCGAAGTCTGCCGTAGGCTCGGCACTTCGGAATCGGGTCTATAGCCATCGCCGCATATTTGGCTGAATGTGTTGAAGTATTCGGAAGCTAGATCCCCTTTCGATTGGTAATCCATGTCGGGGATCGGCGGCGGATCCGCTGGCAGGAAATTGTGCTCCATTGTGTTGAAGTCATGACGCATCGCCATGTTATCGATATGTTTTAAAACACTGTCATTTTATATCGACACTCGATTTCTTTTTACGTTTGATGTGTGACATCACTATTCTTATTAGCATTCTCAGTTAGTGTATTCTTACCTACGACATAGTTGACTTTAGCGTTTGTTGTTTTGTCTGTTCATCTGATTTTTACAAGATTAAAATATAGTGCGATAAATAATTTTAGATTCAGAAATATTTAAACTAGACCAGCGATTGCTATTTTCTTAAATCATAAGACCACCCAAAGGGAGGCGTTAAATAGGATTTTTTCAGAGAAAAAAAGCATCAGCGATACTGACAAGAGTGCCGATCGAGAGAATCTTTCCGGCGATTTCACATGCACAAAACCGCGTGAGAAACACCTTGTACATGTGGGAACACGGTCAGAAAAAAGAAACCCTTTGTACGCGACGATCAATAGAATGCAGTGCAGGTATACAACATGCAGCTTTCACATACAAATAGTGTATCCTTTCTTATGATAGTTGATGTATCCTATTCCTAATTATTACTTGATACTATCGATGAATATTTAAGAAATCAAAAAATACAGAACGGATTTAAAATAAAAAATCTAATGTTTAATAATATTCAACTTAGATATGTATTTTGAAATCACAGATAGAGATTTAAATTTAATTATTATTTGTATACATCATATACATTTAGTACAGAGATTGGCTATCGTATAATTATTATCAGTATTATGACGTAGGAATAAGAATTTATATAAATAAAAATTAAATGATATTTGTTGTAAGCGCAGTAAAGCGCAGAACGGCTGGGTCGATTTAGATTTTTTGTAAATGTTTCCCGGAAAAATCGAAAATTCGGAAAAAAACTGATTATTAACTTTATAACGTTAGGACACGATATATTTTTGGTGTAACGGCTTAGTGCATATAAAAGACAAAGATAATAGATTTATGTCAAAACTAAAGTTTTTGAAATGTGACATAGAATTTATCGCGAAAGATAAAAAGCAACATAGGTGAATATCACTTCCCGGCCCTCCAACTATCTCTGTGCAGAAAAACACGTCGATCAAAACAAACAAACACTCTTTCGCATTCACAATAGTAGTTAAGATTAAGATTTTAAGAGGCTACCTTCATATTAAATCATATTTTTCAAATCGTTTAGAGTGATAATTAATCATATTTCATAATAATCTGTTAATCATAAAACATGTTTTAAGAAACTTTGCTCGATAGAAAAAAAATGCAAAGTAGCCTCTGAAAATAGTCTCTTTTCCAAATTTCTCAGTAGTACATGAAGTATTGTTTATTAAATTAAGTACAAATTTGTATCATCTATTACTAAAGTAAGATGTTAATTTAGATTTTCAATAAAGCTACTCCTTTAATTTAAATAAATTATTTTTGATTTGTCACTTAGGACGTTTGTTCCAAGCACCTTCCGTGCGCCTCATCTCTTTTGTTTCTATTCAATGCGACAGAGAGAGATTCAGCGGAGAGACCAATCGATCACGTAGCGCTGGGTAGCGCTAGAGTATCGTATGCAGCTAGGCCACGCCCCTCAAACTATGAATTTTTTTTAATGTATCGTCTTAAGTGGCATGAACGAACTTTTGACTTTTTCCCCAAAAATTATCAAAAAAAAAAATATTTCTAATACCTACTGTATATTTGATTATGGCCACCATACCACACAGACAATGAAATTAAACGCATTCATTCCGTCATTTCATTCTCTCGTCAATCATAAGAAATAAGAAAGAGCGTGGATTATTGAAAGTGCGTGCAAAAAAATGTATGTAGGTAGGTACCCTCAAGGTGCGTACCACAAAAAGGAGCAAGGTGCTATTCGATATGTGTGTCATATATTTTTGGACATTTCTTCATACTTTGGACGGCGAAAAATACTCACGGGTAAAGCAGAATAAGCATGCTAGTAAGTAAAGTACTGTTGAGGAAGTTTAAGAACCGTTAGATCGAGAATTGGTGAGATTAGATTGAGAAATGGATACTGAATTCTGCTAACAAATAAAACACCCGCCGCGCCTCTGTCTGTCTGTCTGTTTGTTGGTTTGTGTCCTTTTCACGCAAAAACTAGTGAACGGATTTTGATGCGGTTTCCACCATTAGATAAGTGGATTCATCATGTCTAAGAGCTGAGCAATAACAGTATTAATGAATCAAGTCGGGAAAAAAGTTTGCCCCAGCAAGTTTCATGGCGTATGCTGTCTAATCCGTCAGAGACATAACAAAATGATGTAGGAAAGAAATGTGTGGAATAAAATTATCTACAAAAAAGTCCGCGGTAGCATTATATCTATCTCTAATAGACAAGTAGTTATAATCGTATTTATGTAATTTATGTAGATGTAATAAATTGTTGTAAACCAATATTGTACACGTGCAAGCCGGGGGCGGGGGTCGCTCACTGACAATGATTTTATGTTAGTATCATCAAACGACATAATATGTGTGCGAGTATGTTTTTTTTTGTTAGAAGATAACTAGGAAACTACTGGACCGATTTGACAGTTATGAAGCTACATTATTCCAGATGGACCATAGGCTATGATTTTACAAAAAGGCTGCAGCAAGATTTAAGAATTGTAAAATTGCAACTAAAAGCGGAGGGTTAAAAAAGTTATACCTAATTTCTTGCTTGACATACATTTAGTATCAGCTGTTTCGCGATGCAATTAGTGCAACAAAAAAAGGCACGCACCTGCCCATCTTAAAAACCAATCTCGCGCACAGATTCTCTACACCGGCTTCCCAAAGTCAATGGACCAGTTTTCTCGACAAATAACTGTAACCTAATATGGGAAACCTTTCAGTTCGCGTGCAAACCCAGCTGTTTACACTAAGGTGCAGTCAACGATCTCTCAGAGTACACATAGAAATACCGATCGTCACGAGACGTATAATAGGGGATGAAAGGTAGTATGGGACCCACGGGCAAACATCTAGTATTTTCAAAAGTAGTCTAGTATTTGCATGTCTCCGTCAATTACGAACCGATTTTGACGCCTTTTACGATCGATAGATTTTTTCATGAAAATTGATTCTTTAATTATGAAAAAAATGTGAAACATCAAACTTAGTATATATTTTGTTAGACGAAGAAATACACGACCAGACGCACGCAGCGTAGACCAAAACCAAGCTTGGTATTGCTTCATGACAACGCGTTATACCCTCTACGTGCACACAGCGGTAGGCGCAGACGGCGTAGGCCAAAACCAAGCGTCTCCTGAATTTTGAGACGTCTTGGTTTTACCCTAGTCTAACGCGCTATAGATGTTTCACATCAAAAGTAGGTAAGTACTTACTCAAAACATTGTTTTCGAGTAGGTGTCTAATTTCCCCCTCATTTCTTCAATGTCCATTCAGGTCATCCACACCAGTTCTACCCAAACTGTGTCACATGCAAAAAACACCCAGGTGGTCCGACAGAAGCGCAGACCACCGGAGCAGTGGGAACACAATCCGTAATCAAGACAAGTCAGCGGGAAATGTTGTATCACAAGTGTTTCGGGGAATATTGTCTTTGCAGTTATCACATCAAATCGATACTATAAACTTCTATCTATCATCACGCCTTTTATCTCAACAGGGATAGGCAGAGACAATCGAATGTCATTTGTTACGATCCTGACACATACCTCTTTCGCTTCCTTTATATTCATCATACCTTTCATACATATTTCACATACATATAATCGGGATAAAAAGCTTGTGTCACTTTCGCATCTATAATACTAGTTAGGCAGGAAGACCTGACTGGATGATATGATAACGATAGTGGAAATGTGGAGACTTGGAACTCTTGGAAGATCTGATGATGAATCCACCTGAACTATTGGAGACAGAGGTGTGCAGCGAGACTATGAAAGTACCATCTACTTTCCAAAGATCTTCAAAATTTTCTCAACCATACATCCCTTTATTGTATACCCTTACACGGCCTTTATACCTTATAGTGTGGCCAGAGACATTAGCAACAGTGTCCACTTTTAGCCCGTTGTCCGACATCAAAACGGGACCTTCAAAATCCACTCTCTCTATACTCCCAAGGGTCAACGATACCACAGTACACACAATCCTGTTTCCATTGCACCTGTCCTCAAGAAAACATCTGTTTGTCGCGGGGGACACGGCTTGAGGCGAAGGCACGCGGAGGGCTTCGCGCGACTGCTTCATTTGAGAGTCGGACTTTCATTTCTGTCCCAATGTTAGTCGAAACGGCTGAATGGATATAAATCATAGTGGGAATTTAGATTTAGAATTTGCTTTTTTAACGGCTCCCGAAACCGTGTTATCGTTTCCAGCTGAAGACCAAGTCTTCCTCCTTTAGCCGATAGTATTTGTGAGGCTATACCTAACGAGTGGCCAGTTCTGTTGAGGTATATTTACGACTAGCATTCCGCCCCCGGCTTCGGCCCTATAATAGCCCTACCCTTACCCCTACCCTGTTTCCTACGACTTCGTACGTGTCTATTTCAGAGGCAAACATACACTACATACATAGCTTTTGTCATGTCACCTCTGCCCACCCTTGTCCCGTCGTAATGTGTAGAGTAAAATGATCAACAAAAAAGTCCGCGGTAGCATATATCTATCTCTAATAGATAAGTAGTTATAAGCGTGTTTATGTAGGTATTCAAATTGTTGTAAACCCATATTCTACCCGTGCGAGGTCGCTAGTAAAATATCCAAAATTCGGTCGAAGCCGCGGGCGGAAAGCTTGTAGTTACATTATACATACGCTTGGAATTTCCTACGTATAAAATTATCTATATGTTATATATGTTACAGGCAAAGTCCGAAAACTGTACACGAGAGACAATGTCCATTAATATCTATAGATACTAATTTGATTTTGTGATCTTCGATTTATAAAATTTATTCACTGTTTTGAAGCAACATTATTCCAGATGAATATACGCATTTAAAAAACGTTGACTCCGTTTGAAAGTATGCTTACTGCCTCCTGTCTATATAGAATCGTAATAATTTGAAAATTATTTATATGTAACTCAATCTAAACAAAAATATAAAACAGAGGTTTTAAATTCATATCTAATAAATATCTAAGCGTATGGAGGCGAGACTTGGGTATGGAATAAGAAGCATGAAAGTAAGATAAATGCAGTGGAAATGCGATGTTTACGTAGAATGTGCGATGTATCATGTAGGGCGTATTGAGCGCATCCGGAACGATGTCATTAGAGAAGAATGCGGAAGAAAGATGATGTTGTGAGGTTTATATGGCTGAAGTAAAAGGAAATGCTGGCAGAGGACGACCTAGGTGTACTTTTATTGAACGACGAAAAGTCCACACAATCGCCGAGTATGTATGAAAGGTAAGTATGACGAATATAAAAGAAGCGAAAGATGCCAAATGGCATGCGATTGTCTCTGCCTTCCCCTCTTGGGATAGTTCAATATCTAATACTATTTACATGTTATTATATTTATTTTAGTTATTGAAAAATATCTGGCTATGTAGGTTTTTGTACAGAATAGACACCAAAACGGCTTAATTTTTTTTATTAAACTTTCAGGATGAGCATTAGTATCAACATAATACGAGCGAACTTGTGAGTTATACAATAATTCAGTTTTTAATTTAAATTTTCACTATTAGAATTTTTTTATTAAAATTAAAATAAAATTAAAATATTAAAAGTACACACAATCGCCGAGCATGTATGAAAGGTAAGATGAATATAAAAGAAGCAAAAGAGATATGTCAGGATCGTAACAAATGGCATTCGATTGTCTCTGCCTACCCCTCTTGGGATGAAAGGCGTGATGATAGATAGATAGATAGATTTTTTTTGTATCAATTTGACCCGGGCAATATAAAATGTATGCGAACAGCGGGACTTGGGCCGCAACATACAATATGTATTATGTAAATAAAATTACAATTAACTGTATCATATAAGGACACCTCATCCGGTAGGTAGAGTACCTACGTACCTACTTGTCGTAAAGAAGGCGTCGCATTGTCTGCGAGCCGACACCGAGCGACCGTGATTGGTTGCGTCACGTAATCACGTTCAATAATAGGTGCAGCGGTTTTAAAAATTTTTTTTACATATACAAATACATTATTTTGGCCCCAATTAGGGGGTCCTAACTCTCAAAATAAGTTAGGACCCGGAGTAGATACAGCACTTCATCATCATCATTACATAATTATAAAACAAAGTCTCCCGAAAAGTTTGCCTCAGCGAGTTTTCATGGCGTTTGCTGTCTAATCCGTCAGAGATATAACAAAATGATGTAGGAATTAAATGTGTAGAATAAAATTACCTACAAAAAGTTCGCCCTATTAATATTGTGATATAGATAGATGCGACCAAATAACTTCTACAAGAGTGACAGGATTCCGTTTCTTGTCATTTGACTTCGGGAACCCTAGACTGAAAGGTCCAAGGGTACCCAGCGCAGAGTTCTAAGGAAATTCCTATAGAATGCGTTTACACTTGCGTAATATACGAATTTAATAATATTATTACTATAAAGAGATTTATTTACACAACACTAGATAGAGATTGTGTTCTCGTTCCCGTACAAGTAACATATGCGCTACTTTTTATGTGTGTGAGATGTATGACAGAAAAAAAAAGAAATTTGTAATTAAATAACTTCAAAATTAAATAAACAAAAAGGAGCCGGGAGGTAACGGGTTCACGCGCCGTCCACACTTCTTCTACAAATAACAGATATTTACGTGTGTTAAAGAAGTGACAACTGGCAAAAGGTGGACACTGTTACCGGTGTCTGTGGTCACACTGCAAGGTATAAATTTAAAATTAACATCCCGAATATGCCCCGCAACGGCCGAATGAATTAATTTTGTTTCATCTTGATACCTTATTTATAAGGTTTTCTACTAATAAAAAACTACTGGATGGATATGAAAAATTATTTCAAGAAAGAAAGAAAGAAAGAAAGAAATAAATTTTATTCAGCACTTAACAATTAAGTTATAATTATTACTTATATAAAATTGAAATTATAAAGTACCTACTGAAAGGGCCCCACTCAGCTTACTGTCAGACTGCACGTAATGTACAGCCATGACGCTGGTTTTCTGTGGAGCCTATAACGGTAACAGTGAGGCACACCACTGCGCAACAAACATTTGAAAAACGATAGGTGCCCAAACTAAATCTAATCCATATTCTATGTAATAACACTAAACTATATCGTGGTATGTACAGGTACTTATAACTGCTAAATTATGTTCACCAAACAAAAACAACTCTTTCGACACGCACAAACAATTCAATCCAATTCGCACATGAGACAGCACAATATACCAAACAAATTAATAATTCTAGAAAAAGAGAAGCCCTATAAACTTATATTTGAGCTCTACAAAGCAAAACAAAACAAAATACTCAAGACAATTACTGTTATGAATCTGCAATACTCCAAAAGGGCATAGGCTACGTTTTATTTAAAAAAAAGTTAGTGTCTGATAAATATTTGAGGTTTTTTATTTTACTTGCATTTCTGTGATAAGAGAACAGTGCGGACTAAAAGATGATGTAGTAAGTATATAAGACTTTGGAGAAATATATAAATAGAACAGTGACAGGAAGACGGAAGTTTGTGACATAAAAAAAAAGATACCCGAAATCGAAGAGCATGCATGTAAAGATGCATGGATTCGACCAGCGGGGTGAGCATATATTTGACGCGACATCTTTCGTGACGTTGTCGGGGCATTCCGTGGCTGGCCCTGCTGTACAGACATAAACGTTTTTGGCCTTTAGGTCGACACGAAAAATGTCGCGTCAAATATATGCCCACCCAGGATCGTGGCAAGTGGATATAAGACGGACGAAGCCGCCGGCCGCAGCTAATACAACCATCGAGTATAAGAATGTCGATCGATCTGTTATTCGCAACAAAACTCATAAACTATTCAGCGGGGAGATGCGCGCCATGACGTGGCCCCACGGTTTATAATATGTATTCTGATATTCAGGCCAATTTGTGACGCGGCTAAGTGGCTCGCGGGTAATTACCCAGTGCCGGCTATAAGGTACCGAAAGGCGGCGGGTTCGAGACCCGACTAGGGCAAAAACTACGTAAAACATTCAAGTATCAAGAGAGTGCGAGTCTGATAATAAATAAACTACTGGACCGATTTTCATGTACTTTAGATTAATTTAGATGGGCTTTAGTTTTTTTAATACAGCCCGTTATTTTATAACATTACAAAAATTTCCACGGGCAAAGTTAATGTTTAAATTAAAACTTGAATATGATTATTAGTTCTTCGAATGTAAAATAGGTTAAAAATGTTAATTAATATGTTATTATAGCGTCTTATAAGAATTTGAAATGACAACTTATTTAATGTATGAAAGATAAGATGAATATAAAAGAAGCAAAAGAGATATGTCAGGATCGTAACAAATGGCATTCGATTGTCTCTGCCTACCCCTCTTGGGATGAAAGGCGTGATGATAGATAGATAGATAGAACTTATTTAAAAAAGTCATGCAAAATTTGTTTACCAAATAAGACAAGACTAGAAAAACGGACCTTACATACATAATGCGACAGACTGTATTAAAAGGCTTTACTCAAAATACCTCAACAGAACTGGCCTCTCGATGGGTAGTATATCATCGGCTAAAAGAGGAAAAGAGTTCGTCTTCCGCTGGGCCAGTAATCAAAATCAATTTAAAGTACTCTTGACAAAGTCTCTTTGTAACAAAATAATTTTGTAGCCAAAAGTAGTTTTGACCGGAAAATAATTTTGCCTGTAACAATAAAATAAAATAAATAAAATTGAAGTGTCTGTCTCTCTGACATTATGTATATAAATAAAAATTACTTAATGTTCGTTGGTAAGAGCATCACTTGAAAACGGCTGGACCGATTTGGCTAATTTTTTTAAATGTTCGTAATAGTCCGATCAGCTTTTTAGGGAAAGAAAAACTTAAAGCGCTTTTTTCTATGTGATTTTTGTATGAACTCAAGACTAATAGCGGATGAATATGGGCTACACAGGCGAAAGATAGTTTAAAATAATTATAGGATGTAAACATAGCAGTATTTAAGTTCAGAAATATATAATTTGTACACCGGCAGTCTAAATTAATTAACACTATAAGAAACAGAGTTCAAAGAAATAGAGTCTGACTAAGAAATAATGAGACTTGATAAACTAAAAACAAACAGAAATATGTAATGGCAAAACTGGCTAAACGAATATGTGTAAAGTTCTGTACAAAACGAAGACTTAAAGCACTAGACCATCATCATCACAACCTTTATGCACTGCGATGTGGCCAGAGATTTAGCAATAAGTCAAGCAAAATCAAAGGCAAACTTTTATTTGCCCTTTTTGTTACAAATATTTTGTAGCACAAAATTACACGCTGTGCTAATAGTAGTCAAGATTAAAGGATTATGAAGCATTGAGATAAGTGGTGCATACTCTCTGTCTACCTCTATAGGAGACATGCTTGAAGGTATGTTAAAGTATCAAAATGTACTAGTCGCTGTATATATTTTGTCTCCAGTCCCATATTTCATTAGCCAAACTATAATTTTAACACGATCCTAGAGAAAATAATGACAGAAACTAATGGGTGTATTTTGGAACAGTTTTTTAAATATTTATTTATTACTAGCGATCCCGCCCCCGGCTTCGCCCGGGTACAATATGGGTTTACAACAATTTGAATACCTACATAAATACGTTTATAACTATAACTAATACTTTGTAGATCATTTTATTCTACACAATTCTATGTAGGAATTTTGTTCTATGTCTGACAGACTAGACAGCATACGCCATGAAAACTCTTAACTGGGGCTAACTTTTCCCCGACTTGATTCACTTACACTGTTAATGCTCAGCTCCTAAACATGACAGGTCCATGTTTAATACTCGTAAATCTTCCCGGTGGTAACCGCAACAAAATGCGTTCAGTAGTTTTTGCGTGAAAAGGGGACAGAATTCTACTACGAAATTCCCATACAAATTCGTTCATCCGTTACCAATTGAACACAATTTAGAACATAAGCACCATAATTTGAACAGGTACAGTAAGCATCAAATATTTCTCATTGGAAATCATGCACACACTTTTGTCGCCGACTGTACATGTTAGTTTTTAGGATTCCGTACAATAACTCCTACAGCTCCCACATGTTGGCCTTAAATATACTTATTAAAATTTATATTTCAAAACGCTATAGTAGAAAATATTTTGTCGATGAATTTAGCATTGAGTGGAAACCCACACACACTAGACAAACCTAAAAATATACTCAATTAAGCGCCATGAGAAATAATGGTATACCATTGGGTAGCCTGGGGTAAAAAAATTTGCGAATGTAGAGACACTTATCACGCCTTTTATCCCAAGAGGGGCAGAGACAATCGAATGTCATTTGCAACGATCCTGCCATACCTCTTTCGCTTATTATATTGAGCAATTCAAATAAGAATTTAGTTATTTAATATAAGAGTTCTAACGATAACTTCTTTAAAAAATAATTAAACAAGGAAGCACCTATCCCTAAAATTTTACCGCAAATTATTCAGAAAACCAGACAAAACAACGAACGGGGCGTTTAAAAATAAAAAAAGCACTTTGGCTCTTACAAAAGTTAAAGTACTATAGGAAACTTCGAACACGGTCCGCTTTTAAAGCTAGCCCACTTCTGTTACCAAACAAGTGGTGTAGTTCCAAATTTAAATAATCCCGGAGGAAAAATTAAGAAAAAAAAGAGAAACACACACTGGCCAAGAACACAATCACAAAATAAGTTTCCACCAAATAGTTTTTACACACAAAGTTTTCACGTTAAAATTGTTTTGTTTGTATCGGCGCACAACGATAGGAGCAACGCTGTCGGCCGCTTGACTCTACTACCACTCATGGACGCCTCCCGCCGCTCACTTTGCGTCGGGGCTGCCAGCTTAGAAATTTATTTTCCCTTACAGAATTAATTTTGTGCATGAGAAACACAGTGTTATGTTCTAATTTGCTTGTTTTTCTTTCCCTATTTAAAAAAAGTATTTTTAAGAACATAATTTGATAATATTTGAGATAAGATGGTTCACCCACTTTAAAGAAAAGAAAGTCAGTACAGTTCGTGGAACAGACAGTTTAAAAACTAGTATATTTGTTTAAAATAACAAATATTCAATCAAAAATATTAATATCAATAAAAAACATATATTCGCAAACGTGTCCAAATTAAGTATCTAAGTATCAAATAATAAAAAAACATTACTTACATTATATATATAATGTACATTGTACATAAAAATTCAATGCTGTTCGTTGGTAAGAACATCACTTGGGCAGAAAGCAAGTATTGCAATAAAAAAAGTAGACTGTATGCGATACATACAAATGCCTCAGTTCGTCAATGAATAACTTTTATTTTAATAATGCCAACGTTAATATCGAAACATAATAGAACTTTGAATCAGTAGGGCGCCATCACGAAAATAATAAGAATGAGAAAGTCTTCAAATGTCGTACAAGTAAGTGATTTCTGATAAGTAAATAATAAAAGCAACAAATAAAAATAATAACTTACAATAGTTACATACTTACAATGAAGACAAGTCTTTCCATTTGGTGTCTGCCTAGAAATCTTAAGATCAATAGACTTAAGGGGGTGAATTTAATATGTTGCATTTTCACCTAAAGAGCTTATATATGTATTTAATATTTCAATTACAATATTTCGTCATATCTTGCCATATAAAACGTGACAATGAGTTGACCTGACAATCTAATGGAGAAATAAAACTTGGGTAAAAGCGGAAACCCGTGGATCTATTTACTTTATTCACAAGTCAAACAACAACTTATTACAAAATACACACAGAACTAATACAAAACTAATAGGCAAAGTAACACAAGAACAACGCAAACACGTGTCCTAATAGGTAATAAAAACCACCTTGAAATCTACGCAATTGGTAATTAAAAAAAGAGGCATTTTAGATATCAAAACACAAAAGTCCTAGAGCTAGTCTTAGGTAGGCTCAAAAAACCATCATAATCTGCTAATTGACGAAGAAGGCACTATAAAATAATTAATACTGAATATTAGCTAAAATAGCGCGGGATTAAATTGGACTCCGGCCCTCAGAAAACCTCACAAAATTCCCCAAATATGGGCAATGAAAGCTCCCACAAGCGCGGCAACACCATCACACAGGGCGACGTTGCCAATTCGTCGCACAGACGAGGGGCGGCGCGCGTTCAAGAGCACGAATATCCACTATAATGAGGTTAAACTTTTAGAAGAAGTTTTATGTTTATTTTTCATGAGTTTAAAGACTTCGGGACAATAAAGGCGAAGCTTAGACGCTTAATCCGAAGCCAACAAAGTAATTAGCCGTGTTTGGAGATAGTAATTTTATTTAAATTTCGCAAACTTAAAATATATCACGGGCTTTATGAATCGTGGCGTGGATAGAGACAATGCTAAATAATCTATATATAAATTTTACAAAGCTGAAAAGTTTACATTGTCGACATTTTTAGACTCTCGTTTATTGAGGAAAGTTGTAGGTTAAAAATATAACATCACGCTTCGACCCAAAGGAGCGGAGCAGTGACCTTCAACTAATCAAAAAAATCCACAAAAGCCTGTCGCCGCACTTTATGGTACACTTGGCCTTTTCATGAAAAAAAGACATATAAAACAAGATAAATAGCTGAATTAATTAAGACTGGACAAATATCTAGGTATACTCTGGACCGACATATATGTTAAAATATTGGTAGAGTTTTGATATTACAGACGGTTTCAATTCCAAAATATAATTGTTATTTATATTGGAGAAAAATTCCCACAAGTTGGGGAAAAATTCGCACAAGTTGGAATGTTAAAAAAAAATCAAATAGATTTAAAAATCCAATATGACCAATAAAAACGAAAGCATTAATATTTTTTTCTGCTTTCGTCAGCGGATTAAAATTTGTATAGAGATAAGAGCAATTTGATAACAATGAATGACCTACGATTACCGGCGCAACTTTGGGTGTTCATTATCAAAATTACGATTATTCTATTTTATTAAACTTATCTAATCTAATCTAATATATTTATTGTATACTAGCGAACCGGTCAGGGTTCGCTCAGGTAGATAAAGATTGCACAAAAAAGCTCCAAAGGTCAAAAACTTTTTTTATACCTAACAATATTAAAAAAACACTGTCAATATGACAAATGTTTTAAAAATCTAAACGATTTTTTTTCTGTCTTTTTTTTGATTCTCTAAATGTTTTTTTTTCTAATTTGTATTAATTTCCAATAATATTAAATAAGAATACTATTGTACCACATGGAAGACACAATTTTGTTATATGTTACCTAAACACCTTATTTTGATTCTGTGTGATAATAACAATATATTTGAATTTGAATAACTTGTTCATGGTTTAAAAAAAACAATATTATATAAAAAGACCCATCCGAAACAATACCTAGGAATAATAAATAAATCTCGTTTTTTACAGTCATTGCCACTTTTGGGTCGGTCATGGTTTTTAGCGATAGAATTTTTCAGAATTTTGCTAGAAAACATCACAGCTTAGCTTAGACTCACACACAATAATTTAAACATTCCTCAACTTTCCATTTAGATCAAAGCAGAAATCTAAACCAAACTAAATCTGTCTAATAATTTAGGTATCTGCCCCAGCTTCGTCCCTGGAAGCAATTTCAGTTTTTCCCGAATTTTCCAATTATACGGGCAACTTTTATAATTTTTTTCCCTGTTTTTTAAGGTTCCGTACCCAAAGGGTAAAAACGGAAACCCTATTACTAAGGCTCCGCTTTCCGTCCGTCTGTCACCAGGCTGTATCTCATGAACCGTGATAGTTAGACAGTTGAAATTTTCACAGATGATGCATTTCTGTTGCCGCTATAACAACAAATTTACAGAATATTTAGTTATATATTCACTTTAAAAATAAATAATTAAATTAAAATAAAATTAATATTTAAGGGGGGCTCCCAATACAACAAACGTGTTTTTTTTTTTTTTTTGCCGTTTTTATAGATAATGGTACGGAACCCTTCGTGTGCGAGTCCGACACGCACTTTGCCCTTTTTTTTAATTGGCCAAATCGGTCCAGTTCTCAAGTGATGCAGTTACCAACGAACAGCGTTTCATTTTTACTAATATAGACTGAAGAACTACTAACTAATATGTAAAAAGACTGGATTACTCGTGCGCACACTTCGCATCATTAGTTCAACTGATCTCCATTAACTTTGATACAGTATTACGAGAGATATTTGATACCGACAAAAAACACAGTGGTGGCAGTTAAAACACTTTATTTGTGTACTTAATTTTTCTCGAAATTACTCTATTCGAAATTGGCGATAAAGCTAATATATAAAGCGGAAACTAAAAAAATGTAGCGTGTAAATTACCGAACAATTTTATTCTGCCACTTTTGGCGCGGGTGTGGGGGGGGGATTGGCGAAAGGGATAGCCCGTCTATGGCCCCTCCATAGGCTTAGTACTCTATGGTTTTAAGGTATTTAAAGGTTTTTTTTTTAGATTAAATTTAATGTATATTTTAGATTTATGTCTTTTATAGTGTGAATAAAATACATATATCAAGAAAGAATAATAAATTTGAAAACTACAAATATATAGTAACAATTTATTTTGTTTACAATATGGTGGCAAGCTCAAAATCTTTTCATAGAATTTATTTGCAAGCGCGCCGATACACAAATAGCTCTACATACAAATGCGTTTATTATATAAGGATTTCCTGTTATATGTACACCTATATGTCTGTCTGTCTGTCCCTCACATTTTTTGTAACTATTAAATTTGCTGAATTTCTGAAAAACTACTGAACCGATTTTCGTCATAATATGTCTGTGAGATAATGTCGAGTAATTATTATATCCTAAAAAAAATAAGTCGACAAAATCGATACATATTTCATCGAGATATTAAGAAAAATTGACTTATAAAGCCAGTTTTTTCAAAATTTCTGAAAAACCAGTGAACCCATTTTTATGAAAAAATTATGTGTCGAAAATCATCAAAATCGGTTCACAATTGGCGCAGTAATCGATGTTCATACATACATAAAAAAATACTTTCCTAATTGAGAACAGTCTTTTTTTGGAAGTAGGTTAAAAATCACTTAAACCTTTCATACTTTTCAGGGCTTCTTTCAGTTGTATGAAAAACGAAAATCAAATATTTTTATTAAACGTTTCGTGTGAATTTAGATGTTATATAGCACCTCCCCCGCCCCCTTTTCCCAAATAAAAAGTATCCATGTTGAATCCGGGACATTACCTCCAACTTCATCAAAATCCGTTACGCTGTTGAGACGTGATTGAGAACAACACATCACATACAATAAAAAAACACAAATTTTCGCATTTATAAAATAAATAGGATAGTATTCGCTCGTATTATTTCGTATGTTGTTTTAGTTATCTACGGAACCCTTTAAGGCAAAATGGTCACCCATCCTTAAATTGACCTTGCTGTACGTTCCAGCTGCTTAACCTCTGTTAACCGTATCACAATTACATTACAATCCAATCTATGAATGGTAGAGTCAGTCTATAATAGTTAAGCGCGTCTTCAAAAGGCTTTAGCGCTTATCAAATTAGTGACACCCTGAGCGCAGGGGTAACACAAAAGGGTATTGTTGGGGTAGAGTAGAGACACTGGTGACAATGTTCACATTTAGCCGGGGTCTAACCAAAATAGAAGCAGTACCAAAGTATATATTATTTTCAGAAGCGGGTTTACATGTCGTCGGTAGCACGAGAAGTCGCAAGAAAAATGGCGCAGGAGATTCGTGTGCGAGATTTTGTATGGAGAAAAGCTCCCATTTCGACAGTTATTTTGACTGTTTTTCATTAAAAACGGAAAACTGTGAACTTAATAAAAAATGTTTTATTTCTTTCTTCAGCTTTCACGGTTCCAGGGGTACCCAGCGGAAGACCAAAGTCTCCCTCGTTTAGCCGATGGTATTTGTGAGGTTATACCTACGAGTGGCCAGTTCTGTTGAGGTATATTTAGATGGAAAGGCCTCTAAGTGTGATTTGTCGGATTATGTACATTTGTTATTCCGATTATTACAAAAATAATTTGGCAAATTAGATATAGATGTAAATAATCAATAATAAAATAAAAAAACTTTAAATTTGTGCTGTTAAATATCCCAAATTTGTACTGTTAAATATCCCAAAAGTTCATTTTTGTTACCTGTCACAGACACCATCATAATGTTGAACAATAAATCGTATAACTTGACCTATTTTTTTATTTTATTTTTCAGCTGCTATTAAAGAAATTAATCCATAAGTAGAAACTTTACCTTTGTATTCTGGAATATGGATACATAACAATATAATTATTTTTTAACACATCTGTAAGTGTAAATATCACAAGTGTAAAATCGCCATTTTAGGTCATGTTATAATCCAGGAACTATATACGTTTGTGACGGGCTAGCTAGACAGTTAAGGGCCCTATATCCATAATTTGTATGGAGATATTACTATTCCCAATTTCTCTGTAAATACTCCACCTGTGTCACTGTAATTTAGCATATAGTTACTTATTGAATATATCTAAGTGAAATAGTCGTTATTTTTTCAATTCGTTTTATTTAATAGGAAATATGGGTGGTAGAATAAAGAATTATTCTGGCCCTGCTGACTCTTTCAAAAACTCTAAATTTTTTTAAAGCGCTCTTATACCATTATTTTTCAATTATATATATTGCTTTTTTGTAGCTTATAGAAAATTAAAAAAAAAAAATTTAAGATTTTTTAATTTAGCAATAAATTGAAGAGTAATGGTATAACAGCGCTTTTTAAAAAAAATAGAGTTTTGTGATAGATTATGAAAGAGACAGCAGGGGCAAATGTTAAACCACCCATATTTCCTATTCAATAAAACCCATTAAAAAAATAAGAGCTATTTCACTTAGATTATATTCAATAAGTAACTATATGCTAAATTATAGTGACACAGGTGGATTATTTACAGAGAAATTGGGAAAAGTTTATCCCGGAAAAATTCCCAGTATAGGACCCTTAAGTTGTCAAATGGGCTATAATTATTCGAGCCAAAACTATGATAACTGCTAATATAAAAAAAAAAAGTAGTCGATAACGTGTTTAATTCAAATCATATTTACAAATAAAAAGTGTGAGTACCTACACACTTCTACAGTAATCTAAAGAACCCAAAAAATATTACTTATAATATAAATTACTAGCGTTGCGCCCCCGGCTTCGCCTGTGGATATTATAAAACAAAATAAAATACAACATATAGCACTCAGGGATAACGTAGCTTCCTATTAGTGAAAGAATTTTCAGAATCACTTTCAGTAGTTTCAGAGATTATCCCCTACATCCAAACTTATTATCTTAACTTTACTTATATAGATTCAAATAATACTAATCATTTGAATTTTCTTTACTTTCATTTACACACTTTCGTCCCATCCCATTTCACAATCTCATCCATACAAGCGCCAAATGTTATGGTCATCTCATCTCTCAAAAAAACTTCGAAAACTTTTCTTTCAGAGAGTCTCTACTTCACATCAGACGTCTTTCCGGCCCATTTAGATGGCCGAATGGCTTTGACACGTCGAAATCATTCTCGTCACGGAACCCTAAAAAACAAGCCTAATTTAATATAGTGCATAGGAAAGTGTAAGTACAATCAACAAAAAAAAACAACTACACACATTATCTCACAGTATGAACAGCGCGACGTTGCCAACTCTCCCCCCTCCGTGACGCGTATAAACAAAGTCTACCAACTGAGTTTTGAAAGCGATGTCTCATTTTGTCGAGTCAAAGTTGCTCTGAGAGTCAAAGTTAATTAGATCTAATCAAAACCAACGTGATCAAGAGTTAATCTACAGAGTTTGTTTTTGACTTGTCTTATTTGGTAAACAAACTTTGCATGTCTTTTTAAATAAGTTGTCATTTAAAATTCTTGAAAGACGTTACTTTTTAAACCTAAGTATTTTACATTTGCAGAACTTATAATATTTAAAAAAAATTACAATAAAAAGACATGCAAAGTTTGTTTACACAAGAAAGACAAGTAAAAAATACACTTAACATAACAGTTGACAAAAACGTAAAAATGTATGGTTGGACAGTTGTTAATTGTTATATAACTAAACTCTGATTAACTTTGACGAGCCTTTCAGACTCTAGGCGTTGAAACTACTATTAGATTAGTAAACATAACAGCGGTGCGAGCATGACAGGCGTACGCAGACAAAATGAGAGAAAACTTTATTTTTGTTCTGTTTTGCCTCTAGGGTACATTATCTCTTTCTCATTCTAACGAAGAAGATTTTCTCTACGTAGATATTCTGTCTACGCCCGTCGTGCTAGCATGGCACTTGTCAAATACGTGAAAATGTATGGATTTGTCAGTTGTTATTTTAGACTGTCAGAAATCGTTTATTTGGACAAATCAAAGATCGTTTTCAAAAACTCAGCTGGTAGCTTTTGCTTATACGCCTCCGTGGTAGAGCGAGACAGCACGATCTCAGATTCAATGACTAAGTATGCCAGAGCGGGATAGCACGAGACCATATCAATGGGTAACTTTGCACCTTAATGTATTGGGTTAAAGATATAAAAGTTCTAGTAGGAGATCTGGAGAGGGGGAAATTAAGGAGGGGGGAGGACTGGAGGGAGGGAGGAATTGTTATACGTACGTGTAGTTCGATTGGCAAGAGATGGCACGTTCCATATTTGAATTTTTTAATTTGTATACAGATTAATGTATACGTAATAAGACCCGGTACGTTAATTTTTTTACGTGTAACATAATTATTAGCTTTTGCTATGTGGCATAAATTTGTAGGTAGTGATTTCGTGAAAGAATGGAACGAAGGTGTGTAACGCGGAAGTAAAGAAGCTCAAATTCGAAGTTCGATTTCGCATATTCAATTCAAATTATGAGAATCTCTATATAAAATTTCTCAATTTTTTTGTCGGTATCAATTATCTCCCTTATTACTGTATGAAAGTTAAGATTTGATACGCCATTTTGTAGATTATTTGGATATTCAAATTTTTTATACCTAACACTCGCTCTTTTAAATTTTGACAGAATAGACTTTGAAACATACGAAATTTGAATTAACAATAATTTCCATACAAAAAATAATAACACTTAGAGCTGGCCCGTTCAACATTTGAATTAACAAAAGTCAGTCACGTCGGAATTTGTTCCTACGCAGTTCGCGCCAGCTCTCACCAACCGAGCTATAGTGGAGGGGAGGCGATTGTTTGATAAATAATTACGAGTTATTACGACTACAGAGTTCCCTGCAACTTTTCAAGTGGGACAAAACTTTATTATAGAATTCTGACTTTGGTATAATAATAATAAAACGACTTGGCGATTGTACTAACCAGCACGGTGTTAACGGGTCGCGACGTGACCAGGTACAATGTCCACATTTGGAGGTTATTGTATACCTATATCTATTTATTTTTAAATATTCGTTAACAGTCTGAAAAAAGAAAAAGTTGAAAAACTGTAGTCGGAAAAGTTGGCCGGAAAATTGGGAAATTCGGGAAAAACTGAAAGTGCTTTTTTTCTATGGGATTTTTGCACGAACTCAAGTAAGACCACAATAGGGGATGAAACAAGAACCCTAACATACCTACTTAAAAATAATCTCGATTATAAAGTAAATATTTTCCAAATTTCAAGCTAGAGGTATACAGTATACACATATTACTAATTAGAACTTTTTTTTTAATCTTTAATTTTTGTTTATTAAACTTCTTAGGCGGCGATTATTGAGTGAAATTTCAAGGACGCGTCACGTTTAGACACATTTCGTTACATAAGAGAGGAGGCAGATATCTACACAGTAAAACAATATCATAATGTTGGGCCAGATAGGACCATTTCCAGTGTAGAAAATGTTATCAATAATAACGTTTATTTTTTAAAGAGGGTGCTGCACGCGCAATTTTTTTTATAAACATTGACTAGCGTTATACGTGCGCGTCATCAAGACCCAAGATTAAGCCAAATTGATAGGTTATTTCGAAAAGACCTCTGTGACAGACAGACCGACGGACACAAAGAACTTATAAAGGTTTTTTAAACGCTTAAGCTACTTTTTATCTATCAATATTGCCATTCTTAATATTGAGCAAATAACACTGACACGTTTCTTGTATTAACTTTATTTTATGTGCTATTATAGCAGCCATAGTAATACACACTCTGTGTAAATTTCAAGTGTCTACCTATTAGGGGGCATCCATTAATTACGTGAGCAATTTTTCTTCAAATTTAGACCCCCCTCTCCCCCTTGATGAGATTGAGTGAGATTTAGTGGGACCCCCCCCCCCCCCATACGTGAGATTTTTGCTACAGTTGTTAAAAAACTACATTTATTTATATAAAATCGGTATTGTCTATACCTTTTTTTTTTAATTAAATGTTTCTTTTTTTTCTTACTTTTAAAATAAATGTTTTTAACCATGAGATGTTTGAGCGGGCAAAATGGGACATTTTAATAAGAGAAGAAAAAAATATATAGCAATGTATATTACTTTATAGTTGACGTGAGATTTTCAATTATACCCCCCTCCGTTTAAGTGAGATTTGATGAGATTTTACTGGACCCCTCCCCCCCCCCATTTTGAGCTCACGTAATTAATGGATGTCCGCTTACGGTTCAAAAGATACAGCCCTGTGACAGACGGACAGACAGCGTCACTCTTTTTGATAGGAACTCTAAAAATACTATCACGCAAGTACAGGGAAGTAAAAGGCACGAGTCTTGCTCATTAGCCCAAATTTACATATAAATACCTATACCTCAACAGAACTGGCCACTCGTTAGGTATAGCCTCACAAATACCATCGGCTGAAAGAGGGAGACTTGGTCTTCCGCTGGGCACCCTGGGATCGATAACACGTAATGCAACCCTATACTAATCCCACTAATATTATAAACGCGAAAGTTTGTATGGATGTATATATGTTTATCTGGATGAAATTTGGCACATTATTATAGTCTGGAATAGCACATAGGCTACTTTTTATTCCGGAAAAAAATATGGTTCCCGTGGGATAATTTGTTTTTCACGGGATTTTTTGCATAGTGGTAGTTTGGGGTCAGAGAATGACATACACTACTTTTTATACCGTGAAAGAGGGCGGGGGAGGGGCACATTACAGCCACGGGATTCCAGTAATTCCACGCGGGTGAAACCGCGGACAGAAGCTTGTCTATATTAATATTATAAAGAGATTAGTTTGGATGTAAAGAATTTTTAGAATCGGAATTCCATAGGCTATTTTTTTTTTGTTCTAATATAATACATTATACACGGTCAAAGCCGGGGGCGGTAAGCTAGTAACAGCAGCTAACCGATTCACTAGACTCACAAACAGACAGACGCATGTATTTCCCTTTTCACATACTTATCAAGGCATACTTGAAACTATATGGGGGAAAAGTTTAAGACGCAAACTTTCCCCCAACAGCTTTTAAGTCGTGAGTGGATTTAATATTTTATAGGGTCGGTGCCAAAGTGTTTCATGTCGCAACTTTTTAAGGGCACCTAACAGATATTGGTAACCGTGTTACGGTTCCAGGGTACCCAGCGGAAGACCAAGTCTCCCTCGTTTAGCCGATGGTATTTGTGAGGCTATAACTAACGAGTGGCCAGTTCTGTTGATATTTAGATGGAAAAGCCTCTAAGTGTGGTTTGTCGGATTATGTACGTAAGTTTTTAATTAAAAAACCCGTTGGTACATGGCCGGGATCCGGGATCGAACTCGTGGTCTGCCTAGTTAATACCAGACGTCTTAACCACTCGGCCACCGACGCACCTTATAGGTGTCTTCTAGACTTCCCAAATATTCAATTGAGCTGAGGCTGGGTTATGTATTATGATTCTGTATATCAAAATTAAATCAGTTTTTTCACTTTCGCAATGTTGTACCACTCGTTGGAGTATGTGATTTCGTTTAAATTTGGCCGACTAGCCGACTAAGTATAGACGGTAGATAATTCATATTGCAATAAAACAGTTACCGCACATCAACACGGGCAGAGCCTAGTATAATATCAATTAAGCAGGTATGACACACCAATTTTATGACAAAAAAAACGGACCTCAAATTAACATAACATGTTAAAAATCAACAAACACGCCAATCTATATGTAAATCATTATTTTAGTATAATTTTTTCTTCTATTTTTAGCCAAGTTAAATTAAATTATATTTGTTCACTGTCTCTATTTATATTGACTAGTAGCCCGCTTGGCATAATTTATTTAAAAAAATTAGTATCAGTCAGTAATTATTCATTGGCAAAATTTTAAAATTATTTGTAACGTAGTGGTTATATTCTCTTTGTTCTTTGGCGATGATCTTTACTCTATGCGAGCCGTCATGTTTGACATTGACATATAAATGTAAACAATGAAAATTCAATTTAATGAACATTAAATAAAAATTTTTTTTTACACACCTCATCTCATACACCTCGGAAATCCAATTACTGAGGCTCCGCTGTTTGTCTGTCTGCCTCAGAGTTGTATCTTTTGAACCGTAATAGGTAGACAATTGAAATGTTTACAGAGTGTCTATGGCCGCTAAAACAACAAATAATAAAAATACTTTGAGTATTTAAGACTAAAGAGCTAAAATCACTGAACAATTTTTTCTGCCACTTTTCGCGGGGGGGGGGGGGGGGGGGGTAAACGCCTAGTACTAGCCCCTGTACCACTGTATTTTTCTGTCGTTTTATTGTCGCAACGGATTTTAAGTTCTATGATGATTATGTTAAAATACAAACATAATAATTATAAGTTTAAGATTAATGACTAAGTTTGACGCCCTAGATCGCCTTTCCCGTTTAAAACATCACAATTAACTATTTTCCTAGAGCTCTGTCTCGCGACACAAAACGATACCAACGAAATCTAAGGTAACATGGGAAAAAATTGGCGAAAGGGGGAACCCGTCTATGGCCCCTCCATAGGTACTCTATGTAAAAATATAATAACCACTTCTGATGAAGAAAAAAAACCACCTTCAAAACCAAAATGTGCTTTCCGAAGTCACTCTAAATAAATACCCAAATCGCTTCAAGTGTGCCTATAAAATTTGAAGAGTTCTCGATTTCTCCAGGATCCTGACCTGGTGACCATGGGATCACCTGGAAAGTGTACCCTTTCAAACAAAAAAAAAATTAAAATACGTCAAGGGGTCTTCATGTCTTCAAGTAATCGGGGAACATACATAAAAATATACGAATTGAGAACCTCCTTTTCATTTGAAAGTTAAAAATTAAAGGGGGTCCCCATACAAGAAATGTGTATTTTCGGCGTTTTTTCCTCGATCTTAATAATGGCAATACATACAAATGTCTAACTAGTAGGTATAGGTAACTCTAATGTATACACTCTTAATTAAAACTACAAATAATAACCTACCAACTGTGTGTCGGACTCGCACTTGACCGTCTACTATAATGACACAATAACCAATCGTAATTTAGCCGGACGTGTTTCAGCACTTATCCAAAACCGTTACCTACCTAACGAGTTAAAAACTTGTCAGACAGACAGACGAGTCCAAACCTTTCTTTTTATACTATTTAAGTTTTTTTTTTCAATTTCTATTATTCAGCGAGGTGACGCGTAATGAAAAGAACCGGTAATCGTAGCATGATTACAGGGCGGGAGGATTGCAAAAATAATATAGCTTCATGGAATTGGCACAGTATAAGAAAAAAGTCATGGGGCCTGCCGACAGAAGTGAAAACTTAAAACTAGAAAATAACAGTGTTTTTTTAATGTTCAAATTAATTGTTTTACAATTTATAAATTATGAACAGTAATAAGTATAAGTATCTAGCGATAATTTCACATATAAATGTATCTGTGTCCAGACCAAAGAATTGCAGGCCAGAAATGCCTGAGGCATACGTGGAACTCGGGTCGGGCAATCAATGGTCTTGTGCCGATAACATGTCGCGAATCCATAAGATCTCCCCCTGGCAAAAATCTCTCAACAAAGATTTCACAAACCAGTACGATATTATGTTTGGGGGGGGAATAATTCTAATTTTTAAAGAACTATCTATCTATCTATCATGCTTTTTATGCTAAGAGGGGTAGGCAGAGACTATCGAATGCCATTTGCTACGATCCTGACATACCTCTTTCGCTTCTTTTATATTCATCGTACCTTTCATACATGCTCGGCGATTGTGTGTACTTTTAATATTGCCTTTGATCAATAATTTTTTTATACATTTTTTTTCTGTTCAATGTTCAATAAAAGTACACCTAGGTCGTCCTCTGCCAGCATTTCCTTTCACTTCAGCCATATAAACCTTTTTAATCAATCTTTTATCCTGCAATAGAGTTTTTAATCAATTAAATAAATAAAATAAAAAAGCCTTTTAATTTCCTATAACATTAAACTTATTATTTATTTATTTTTTTTAAATATATTATAGACATAAATTATATTTTAATCAATTAAAATCCTTGAATTAAGTGACTGTAACAAAAATAAATAATTAAAAAAAAAGTTATCTCGTGTTACCTCCCCCCCCCCCCCCTAAATTAATATATTTCAAACTCTTTGATTAAAGCTCATATTCTCAAAGAAAATTAATGACTAGCATTTTTGTCACGAGCTAAATTAGAACCCGGATCTACCCTGTTTTAAGTCCAACGCTATCACGTCACAACGATTTGCGGACTTTTATTATGAAATCACAACCAGAGTGACCATTCGTCCTCTGCATACTCTGTGCCACTACTATTATCTATTCTAGGCTATTGCGAAGTTAATGGACAAATTAAATCGATTAGGCTTCAAGCATTTTTTTTTATCCAATGGGCGTCAATGGCAGAGTGGTTAAGCGTGTTTCCTGGTTCGAACCCCACACGTACCAATGGGGTTTCTTAATTAAAAACATAGTCCCCACGCAAAAACGACTGGACGGATTTTGTTACGGTTTTCATTATTAGATAGGTTGGTTCACCGGGAAGGTTTACGAGTATTAAACATGGACCTATCATGTTTAGGAGCTGAGCATTAACAGTATAAGTGAATCAAGTCGGGGAAAAAGTTAGCCACAGCGAGTTTTTACGGTGTATGCTGTCTAATCCGTCAGATATATAACAAAATGATATAGGAATGAATTGTTTAGAATAAAATGATCTACAAAAAAGTCCGCGGTAGCATATATCTCTTGTACCCGTGGGCGTATTCGCTAGTGAAGTATAAAAGCAGCGAGGCCGCGTAATATTTTCATGAGGCTAGATCGAGGTCGGGTTGTGTGTGATATCAATTAGTCATTTCACGAATCACAACTCGGTTAATTGGCGAGTTAATGATTCATGGTGAACTTTGGGATTTGTGTGGAGGAATCCCACTGATTTTAGCTTGGTGTTTTTTTATTATTATACAACTACTTATCTATTAGAGATAGATATACGCTACCGCGGACTTTTTTGTAGATCATTTTATTCCACACAATTCTTTTCTACATCATTATGTTACATCTCTGACGGAACAGACGGCAAACGCCATGAAATCTCGCTGGGGCTAACTTTTTTCGCGACTTGATCATTAATACTGTTAATGCACAGCTCCTAAACATGATAGGGTTCAGTAGTTTTTGCGTGAAAAGGTCACAGACAGACAGACGCGACACGGGACTTTGTTTAACAATATTATGTAGTGATAGTGATTATTTTGGATCGAGGAGGATTTAGGATTAGGATTAGTAGCACTATAGTGAAAGATGATTTTGTGAAGGATGAAAGATTGACTAAAAAGGTTTATATGGCTGAAGTGAAAGGAAATGCTGGCAGAGGACGACCTAGGTGTACTTTTATTGAACCTATTATTTAAAACATATATTGATCGATGGAAATATTAAAAGTACACACAATCGCCGAGCATGCATTAAAGGTCTGATGAACATAAAAGAAGCGAAAGAGGTATGTCAGGATCGTATCAAATAGCATTCAATTGCCTCTGCCTACCCCTCTTGAGATAAAAGGCGTGATGATAGATAGATAGCACTAGAACCCTTATGGGATCTCCTTGTGGACGGTCTGTCTGTCCATGTGTCAAGGCCCTCTTTCTTCAGAAACACCTTGAGGTATTAAGATTCTAGTAGAAATATGGCATTTAAAAGCGTTCTATTTATGCTGCAAAGTCATTCGCCAAATTAAAATTACCTACCTAACTAAAAAAAAAAGACCACCTGTACAAAAATCACATAAAATATTATTATATTTCATTTAAAAAAATTGAATTTTTATGTAGAGAGCCGCCGCACGCGCTTACACGACAGATGTTTACGCTCGGCCACCTTCGGGCGAGATCGGGTCACTTCGTGCGAGAATCGGTTACTACTATCGAATAATAAAAAATACACGGTACAGTCGCCGGCATAATGTGGTAAACTAATCCGACTAAATTGTCTTCACTTAAATGCTGAGTGAAAGATGATGTTGTGACTAAAATGAAGAAAAGTAGTTTACGCTGAAAAGGTTTATATGGCTGAAGTGAAATTACACTCGATGAAGAGTATAGTATATTTTGTTATAACTAGCTTTCCACCCCGCCTTCGAGTGATTTTTTTTAAAGTGACATAATAAAAAAACCACCGTACAACATTTAACACTACATGTTTTTTAAATAGTTTAGTAAAAAAATTTGCGCGAATTCAACTCACACTTGACCGGTTTTTATTTTTTGTGTTATTTTTTACTATATTTAATTTTTATTATTTATTGTTATAGCGGCCATAGTAATACACACTCCGTGAAAATTTCAAGTCTGGCTATTACGGTTCAATAGATACAGCCCTGTGACAGGCGGACGGACGAACAGAGAGCGGAGCCTTAATAAACCTTTGAGTACGGAACCCTAAAAAAGTTGCATATTTCACTATCCGGCCTTCAGTGCAAAACACGTCGATTCGTTGCTCCGTATTGGCGTCAAACAACGAATAAACAATCAATCAAAAAAACTAAAGCGCGACGAGATTCCACGAAAACAAAAAAAAACAATGTCACAAATCACAGAACTGCACAAATTCGGCAAGTGGGCAGCGCCAACCCTGCCAGTCACGTGCGCACACGCACGGCCGCTTATTAATTTCAAGTAATTACCGGACCATAGCAGCTTTTGTGCGAAGACGTAGGGTTGCCAACTCAATCTCGTTCTATGAATATAAATTACAACTAGCTTTTCGTCTATTAATCTATATCTATACTAATATTATAAAGAGGAATCATTTGTAAGTTTGTTTGTAATGAATAGGCTCAGAAACTACTAGGCCGATTTTAAAAATTCTTTCACCATTAGAAAGCTACATTCTTCGTGAGTGACATATCACGGCATGACGACGGGAACGGGGTGGGCAGAGGTGAACATGACAAAAGCTATGTACAAAGTGTATGTTTACCAACATTCTGAAATAGACACGTACGAAGTCGTGGGAAACAGGGTTCCCCCCTTCTTAAAATTTTGAAAAATACCGAAAATATAGGACCTTGTTCATAATTTACAGGAAAACTTAAATGACCAATCCTCGCTCTTGGCCCATTTTTTTTATATATATATTGCTTATCCTAACCAATATTATAAATGCAAAAGTGTGTATGTTTGTTTGCCCTTCTTTCACGTCAAAACACCAGAGGCTCGAGAGCGAGTTTGCATCGCTAGGCACTCTGAGCACCTGATTGACGTTACTTTTTGCAAGGCCGAAGAGTACGGAAGTACAATTTTATGTCGCACCTCAAAAATTTCTACGGGCGAAGCCGGTGCGGAAAACTAGGTACTTTTATTATATGCCACTTTTGGATCGGATTGGATTATAAAATATTTGTTCATGAAAATTATTGCCAACCCTAACGAGGATCAAAGAAGGGGTCCTGTGAAAAGGATGCCAAGTCGCATTTTCTATAGAAACCGCCTCCCCTATGGTGCTCGCGAGCGCGGTCGACGAACTTGGGTCTTTTAGTCTTTGGGTCTTTGTTCGTGGGGTCCTATTTTTTTCTTCTTTTTCTGCAATACCATAATACGGGTATTAGCATATCGTACTAGTCTATTTTTAATAAGGAGGACGCGGGACCTGTTGCGAAAGCTATGTTAAGCTTTACTGCGGAGTGAATGATGATGTCATTTCTCAAATTAAGGGCCTGTTATCCGACCGCGGTAGGCATTTAGCGCTCTCTCAACCCTTGCGTAAATAACATCGCGCTTGCGCAGCGCGTTTGAACTCACATTACCCCGAGCCGCTAGATTCGTGGCGTCGCGCGTCACAGTAAAAAATATGCAGTAGGAAAACTTGATATATATGTACTTATATTCATTTAAAGATAAAGTTTGTAAATAAACTATGCCGTTATGTAACTTTTTCCTATTAAATTTTTAAAAGGCAAAGTTTACTTTTAAATGGTGGGGTTTTGGGATCTAAACAGGTATAAAATAAAAGTAATGGATAGCGATAAACAAAAAGTTTTTATTGATTTCTTATAGAAACACTAAATAAAAAAAGTAATTGATATTACCAAATACAAGGGCAAGAAAACGTAAATGTTGAGTCTTGTGGATTGTTCATAGACAAAACTTATCCATATATTGGAGCAACTCCTGACGGATTAGTAGGCGATGATACGCTTGTAGAAAACAAAATACAAATAATGAAATATAATAGAAACACGAATACAGTATGTACAGTAAATAAAAAGAGTAAAAACAAGAGCAACTTCACGTTACTGAGAGGCAAGTGTGTCTTCTTGAAATCTGTGCAGGAGCAAAAGAACCTCTATCAACAAAACAGATTGAAAGAGATGATAATTTCTGGAAAACCCTAAGTTGGTTAAATTTTATATTAAACTAGCGGACTCGGCAGACGTTGTCCTGCCCAAACGTTGGCTTGCCTGCACTACTCTACCCCTACCCTACCCCTACCCCTACCCTACCCCTACCCTACCCTACCCCTACCCCTACCCCTACCACTACCCCTACCCCTACCCCTACCCTACCCTACCCTACCCTACCACTACACCTACCCCTACTCCTACCTCTACTCCTACCCCTACTCCTACCCCTACTCCTAGGCAAAATTAAGTTTCGCGAAGCCGACCAAACTGAAAATCAGTACTACTAATGATCTATTAAATTACTTAAATTACATTTTGTGACTATTCAATTTGGTCGCGTTCGCGATATTATCACTTTTGTTGAGTGTCGGAACGCGACATTAGATTCTCCAACACGCACGCGAATTTTAACTTTGTGCGGTGACATTAGGAACACATCTACATTGCATAGACAACAATGAGTGCTTTTAATTTAAAATGAACTTTATTGAATAGCAATAAGGTTCAAATTGACTCTGTTATTATGGGAAAAAGAAAAGGGCTGTTTTTAGGGGTTTTTCGGCAATTATTCGAATTGTCTGACCTTTTAAACCTTCCCTGGATATCTAGGAATATTTTAAGACTAAAATCAGCCAAATCGGTCAAGCCGTTTTCATGTTATGTCGTAACAACGGAAAACGGGTTTCATTTTTATATATATAGATGTTTACTTCCTGAAAACCCACCACATTCAGGGTTAAAGACTACAGTTTGTGAGTTTTTTTTATGTCCACCTGCATGGACTGCATGTGTTTGTGTGCGTAAATAATGTATTTTCTATCATTATAGTCGGACTGGACTAATCAATTTTGGTCCTCAGTATGATAAAGGTTCAATTTCAAAATAAAACACATCACGCGCTGATTTTAATAGCACTTTTTAAAAATATTTAAAAAATATTACAAAATTACAATGTTGTTCTATTACAATAAATAATTATCATTTAAAATGAAGTGTGATTTATAGAGAAAATAACAATTTTATGTGCTATAATTTTTACTTTTTTTATTAATATCATTGTGTTTTTTAATTTCTGAAGAAAAGAAGCAAAATATTAATATATTTATTGATAACTATTTTCCTGAGAATATTTATAGTCTAATATTTTATTATTGTGAGATCGGCAAGTGATTTCAGATATTATAAGTTTGAAACTTGATGATGAAAGCGAAATTGAGAAAAGCCGTCTCAATTATCTTGTTATAATTCAAAAATTCTTTATTAATTTAAAAGTTTTCTTAATTTTTTAGATAACAATATTATCTATAAAGTAACAGGGAATTTCTTCAAGTGCTTCACGGAAATTATACTGTTCAAATAGTACAGTTTTTGATCCAAAAGTTCGATTTACTCTTAAAGGCCCTTAAGAAAAAAAAACTGTGATCATGTAGTTTCATTATTTCTTAGTTTGTTTTAAAAATTTTTAGACTAATTTTGATTACATGTAGCATTACACTTACTCTTCATCGATACATTGAACAAGTTCATAGGTTCCATTGTTTGATCGATGCTTTGATGCACTAAAATAATTACATTCAAAAGTTATAAATAGTTATTAACATAATCTAGGTATATGAATAGTTTCTCTACTGTAATGTGATAATGTCTATACTGTGACGTTATAGATAAGAGAACATTATAAATTATGAAAAAAATACATGATTGTTTACTTGGTCTTACGACAATTCAAATTATGTAATATATTTTTCTTATTTATTTAATTTCCCATGTTTTTGTCAAAAAATAAAAAACCGGTTGCAATACAGTAGCCAAGTGCGGGGAGCGGCAAAAGCGACACAGGTCCGACCTCGACAACGCCCGGCAGGCTTCTGGCAAGACGCGCGCGGAGCGTTTTCTATATATATTACGCTTTTAGTCATTGTTTAAAAAAACCTATTTATTTACAAAAATATAACTGTACAATACGATCTTAATCAGTAAAACGATAATATATATATAAAAATTTTGACATAATCTTTGTTAGATTTGGAATAAAACTGGAAAAACAAACGAAGTTTAGACCTGTTTTCCATTTTTTTTATGATCGAGCGATATTAAAAGTTTCATGTTTTTAACTGTACAAATATATAGAGCATATGTTGAACTATATCACATATTTTTTTTATTTCAAAACAATCGACATTTGCCTATTAAAAATTGGTTCAAAAAACGGTGAATTTGGGGTAACCCAGCCTTAAGTTACTTTTTATCCCGAGAGAACATCTCATCATCTATTCACCGAGTATGTCATCATCAAGGTGCGTCGGTGGCCGAGTGGTTTAGACGTCTGGTATTAACTAGGCGGACCACGGTTCTATCCCGGATCCCGGCCATGTAGCAATAATCCGACTATCTACACTTAGAAGCTTTACCATCTAAATATACCTCAACAGAACTGGCCACTCGTTAGGTATAGCCTCACAAATACCATCGGCTAAACGAGGGAGACTTGGTCTTCCGCTGCGTACCCTGGTATGTCATTCCCCCGGAAAATTGATTTTTTTGATAAACAGCTCTGGAACCAAGAACAGATGTGTGTAATTAGAAGTGTAGACACAGGCTTGCCACTTGTCCTGTTTACAAATTGACAGTCTCGCTGCAGATATCTGTTTGCACATTTGTATTTAAAATAGTTTATGAAAAACCTCAGAGTCCATCGACATCAGATCTTCCACGTTTCCTTACATTTCCATCATATTCATCATCACACGAAAAATAAGCAAATATGTTTATATGAAACTCCCGCCAACACTTTACACTACGGGACGCGCCAATACAAGCACTCTATAAATTATTATCTATCACTCTACGGTTAGAAACGTTAATGTGACAGTAATCTTAAGACGGGTCACAATTCACCGCAGGCGACTGTACAGTGCAGATCTAAAACCAACATAACCGCTCGGTCACTTGCAGTGTACATGTATGGGTAGATATAAACCAAACAAAATAAGAGAAAAACACGAATCCGTTAGCGCACCTGCCATGCTCGCTTCACACACGTCAGAGATCGTAAGGCCCTATGGCATGGGGTTAAAAATATATGCTTCGCCCGTGGATATGTTTGATTGGTTGCCGTTTATGGCCACCGCTCTGCTGCTTTGGATCGTAGCGTGATGTTATATAGCGCATAATTTTCCTCAATAAAATTTCATATCAGACTGTTCGGAAAGTTCCTGAGATTAGCGTGCACTTCTTAGAAGTGACAAATCTAGGTCCATTAAGTGCAGCGACAGGCTCGACACCTGTTCTGATTGAAATGGGCAAATGGCTTACAACATTAACCAAAATATGCCATGAAAAATTTTATTGCAGCAACGAAACCTACATACCCTCCAGTTCTCGAGAGGGCTAATCACCAATTTCGTGGTCCAAGTCCAAGTAAAAATCCACCAAGTTTTTTAGAGGTTAATTAATAAGCAAAGTGGCTGGCCCAATTCAGAACTCTCCCAGAGGGTGAAAAAATGCAATTACCAAACAAAAAACCTCTGAGTATGAGGATATTGGCCAAAACCACCCCATTTTCGCGTACTTCGATGGTTGTAGCCTATCGGAGGAAGACTGGGAAGGGTCTTCTCTCGACTAAATATGCCTGAAGCCGTATAACACCCACCTGACTGACGTTTTCAATCGCCATATTAATGTAGTTACCCCCTTATCTAAGTAATTGGACATAATAATTTCAATACTCATCTCCCAGAGCAGAAATACAAGTTTGACAGATGTGTCGCATTCGCCTCAGACCTATATTTAATCTCTTAATTGGCCAACAATAAGGCAATGTTTTACAATTTACATGGACATTATTTGCGACGTGAAACGGTGAAGTAGATCGTGGCTTTTTTAGGGTTCCGTGGCAAAAATCTATACAAATAAATAAAATGGAAGCGTACCTTCCACGCCAAAAGCTTGAGAGATCACATAACTAACGATGAAATACGCAAGCAGTCCAAAGGATTTTATCTGTTAAGTGGAGTTGGGTTACGCACGTCACCAGAATGGAGCCAACGAGGTGGACACATAAAGTCACCATGTGGAAACCTCAGAAGAACAACGAGGACGACCTCTGAAGAGATGGAGACAGTGACATACTGGGTGGTATAGGAGGAGCTAATGTTCAGCAGTGGACAGATTCAGGCTGAAGAAAAAGACGAAGCATAATCTAATCTATCTATAATCAGGCCTTTCATCCCAAAATAGGCAGAGACAATCGAATTAATGCCATTTCTTACGATCCTGACATACCTTTTTCGCTTCTTTTATATTCATACCTACATATACCTTTCATACATGCGCGGTGATTGTGTGTATTTTAATATTTCCATCGATCAATACCTTTTTTATATGTTCAATAAAAGTACACCTAGGTCGCCGTCCTCTGCCAGCATTTCCTTTCACTTCAGCCATATAAACCTTATTAGTCAATCTTTCATCTTTCATTTTTTCAAAATATAAACTATCCACTTTAGAAATAAATTTTGTATGGCTGTCCCAATGTTCGACCAGGGGTTCAATGGTTTTTGATGAAACGGGAAATAAATGGTACTGAAACGCCACTACTTATTACTACTTGTTAAGGGGATCTACCGACCGAATAGTCGCAGGGGCAGATTAGTCGTTAGTCGGCTATAGTCGGCCAAATACATAGTCGGTAGATCACTAGGTAGTAGGTAGCATACATTATGTATGAACTACCATTTACCGGACACTTGAAAGACCTGATGATGGACTCTTAAGGTTCTTAAACTAATACAGATAGACAAATGGCGCGAGCCAACACTGTTAAGTACTTGTTCATACCGGTGTTGACAGTTCATACTTGCCGCACTTTTTGTACACGACTTGAAATTCGAGACGAAGAGGGAGGCCTCTATCAGGTCAATCAAAAGTCAATACACCAGTGATACACACCTGGTCAGTGAAATTAACATAATATGTGGTCGGGTTATTCTGTATGCGTATATGGACAGGTTTTAAAAAACACTTTTAAAATGTTTTAACAGTATGTGTATGCGATCAGTCATCGCCATTTAAAGGTAACATTCGCATAATCTGACGCCGGGATGCAAAGATCGAGAGAAGTGGCGCTGAATACTCTATGCCTACCCCTTTAAGAAACAGGCTTGAAGGTATTTAAACTATGTATGTATGTATGCTACATAAGAAGAAAGTTATCAACGATTGGAGTTAAAAAAAAGTGCTACAACTTGGTACCTACAGCTCCAAAATCTACTTGGTCCAGATTACTCCAGACATTCTGATGCTCAAAAGTTGTTTCGGCTGTAAAAATCTGAAAAAACACCTATGAGTACTCCTAGTACCTGCAACTAGCTGAACCTGACCTGACGTCAGAATGGCTGGCCACTTTCTTTGTTAATTTTCTCTGTATATTATTCAATGTCTGGTACAAAACAGGTACTAAAACTTGGTAATGCTGAAACTCCGATACCTCACTTGGTCCCGACATCCTGATTCTCATAAAAAAATCCGTAACCACGGGCAAAAAACTAGTGTTTACGTGCAAAGTAGTTTTTCAGGAATTTAATACACACGGGTAAATTGACATTCTAAATCTAACCCCCTTTGTTGAACGGACTATCTACATACAGAATAACCCTATAATATATATTATATATTTGATTATAATACGCTCATTTGTATGCCGAGTGTTTTCCGCTCGCGCCCGTGAGAATCGGTGTCGAATATCGGAAAGCATGAGCGGTTTTCTCGATTGTGATGAATCTTGCTTGATTGATGTCATTATTTTATTTATGATTTTTCGCAAACTCCCTTTTTTTTTACCAAAAAATCCTTTAACAATATGCAATTTTGAATTTCGCCCGTGATTTTTTTTTTGTAAAATGACACAAGATTTCATGCCGAAGGAAATTCGGGATAAAAAGAAGTCAATGTCACTCGACAACCCTCCCAACAATCCCTGCACAAAATCACATCGATCCGTTGATCTGTTATGACGTGAAAAATGGACAAACAGACAAACAAACATACTTCATGAAAGACGTAAATAATGCACCGGTTTCAAGACGTTATTAAAAAGCTACAAAATGTGGTCATTGTTACCACTACATATTAAAGTAGATAGGTTAATTCATGAGAAAGGTTTACGAGCATTAATGGACCAACTATCGGAAAAAAGTTAGCCCCAGCGAGTTTTCATGTCGTATGCTGTCTAATCCGTCAGAGATATAATGTATCTCTAATAAATGAAGCGTATTTACGTAAAAAGCCCTTGCAGGGTCGCTAATTTATAACAAATTACAAATCGATTTTAAAATACACTACACAGTAACAGCTTTGATGACAAAATAATCTTGTGTTTGCGCACCCAATCAGTTGGGGTGACACGTGCGCGTCAATTGGCCTCATCAAGTATTTGCTCAGATCGGTACGCGGGCGCGATAACTCATTATTCTGTCAATATATATAATTTTGCAGAAATATAGAACCCTGGAAATTTTAGCAAAACCTAGGGTCCTAAAAACCCTATGGCCCCGAGTTTTGTAATTATATGTTACAATAGAAGTTCGATGCCTAATGGCTATTCATTCATATTCGGAAGTGTGTAACAGGAAGCCGGGGACGCGCGCGCTATTTGATTTGACCAATGAGCGCGCGCGGTTTTCCGAGATGTTAGTACTGTCACTGTCAGACAATAGTGTGTGCGTGTGTGTGACAGAGAAAGGGAAATAGAGAAGGAGAACGCATCAGCTGTGCGCTTAACCTACAGTGTTGTGTATAAAGTGTTAATGTTTTCAGGATATAAGTTAATTACCAGGGTGAGATGTCAGATGTTACACATCATATGATACTACTGTTAGGCTCGCTCGTTTTTTTTACTATCGTTTAAACAATTTAAATATCTACACAAATACGCTTAACTATTTATGTATTAGATATATATGCTACTCTAGACTTTATATCTTTAGTATTATATGTATTGTTATATCTCTGACGGATTAGACAGCATATGTCATGAAAACTCGCTGGAGCTAACTTTTTCCCCGCCTTGATTCACTTATACTGTATAATCCTCAGCTCCTAAAAGTGATAGGTCCATGTTTATACTCGCAAACCTTGCTCGTGGATCAATTTTATCTAATCGTGACAAGAAACAAACGCGGCAGGGGAGTTTTCTTTTTAACAGAGTTCGAAAAAAAAAGAAGGAGAAAGTTCTCAATTCGGACCGTTTTTTTTTTTTAATTTTTTTTTATGTATGTACATCGATTACTCCGCCAGTTGTGAACCGATTTTGATGGTTTCTTTTTTAATCGACAGATAATTCTTCCGGATTGGTCCCATTTTTATCTCATAAAAATTGGTTCTTTAGTTTTTCAGAAATTTTGAAAAAACTGACCTTATAAGTCAATTTTTCGTAATATCTCGATGAAATGTGTACCGATTTTGACGACTTATTTTTTTAAGGATATAATAATTTCTTGACATTATCTCACAGTCATATGACGAAAATCGGTTCAGTAATTTTTCAGAAATTCAGTAATTTGTCTCTGTTTACTGCTGAAAATTATATCAGAGAAAAGCCTTAGAAACGGTTGCTATTGACACGAAGTTGTCAATTTTCGTATCGACGGTGGTCTAGCGGCTAAAGGTATGGGATGCAGCGCAGGGTGCACATTGCTCGAGGTTCAAATCCCATCCACCGCAGTATTTTTTTTAATTTTCCATCATTTTTTTTTAGTTGCGTTATTATTTATTTCTCAGGGCAACAAAATCACTTAAAAGGGAAAAATAAACCTTTTAAAAAAAAGTGTACCGACTTCAAAAATTTGCACTGAAAAGTAAGAAATAATAAAAATTTCGTCGTAGAATTGGAAGACGGTTGGTGCCAAATTAGAAATAATTTAGTACCCAAATTCACTAATCTAGATAATTCATTAGTAACCTACGATCATCAGTACAAACACAGATTGAAGATCTTTATGTCCCTAGATGTTTACTTAATTTTGAATCCTAATTTGGCACCAACCGTCTTCCAATTCTACGACGAAATTTTTATTATTTCTTACTTTTCAGTGCAAATTTTTGAAGTCGGTACACTTTTTTTTAAAAGGTTTATATAATATGTAGAGAAGTACCCAGTTTTTGGCCGTGAAAATATTCAATACAATACACAGTTACAGTAGGGATAATACTATGTATTTTTGAAATCGGTTCATTACTTCCAGAAATAATTAACTTCAATCAAATACACGGGCGAAACCAAGGTGGAAAGCTAGTGATTATGAAAATTCCTGAATCAATTTTCATGAAAAAGAAGTGGAATCCAATCCAAATCACTTACCGATACAGATAGTTGTAACAAGCATGACGATATAGAATTTGAAGAACTTACCTGAAAAAAAAAAAGGTTATTTTATTATTGCGCAATCAAATCCGTGTTCCAGTTAACTGTAGCAAGAGGACATTTAGTTATACGTGGTCCCGTTAAATTTTCGATAAATTTTTCACGTTTCGGTTGAAGGGCGAAAGGATCTATGATGCTGAAAACATGGTAAAGAGTTGGAAAGAGACATTTCCACTAAAGCACGACATAATGATGTTGAAAAATTACCTAAGTATGTAACGGCCGAAATAATTTGACTAATTTAGATATTGAATGAAGGGAATGAAATAAGAAAGATAAGAAGCTAACATAAAAATGTCCATAACAGCATTCTATAATTGCGGCAAATAAAGCATGCTTTGAGATAAAAACTGATCAAACAAATAATATGGACTTCTAGAATAATCTAGAAAATCTAGATGATCTATCTATTGAGGAAACTGGTGCCCCTTTCTTTCTGCCTAAATAAATTATCTATAAAAACGGCAAAAAAATCACGTTTGTTGTATGGGAGCCCCCTTAAATATTGATTTTATTCTGTTTTTTAGTATTTGTTGTTATAGCGGCAACAGAAATACATCATCTGTGAAAATTTCAACTGTCTAACTATCACGGTTCATGAGATACAGCCTGGTGACAGACGGACAGACAGACAGACAGACGGACAGCGGAGTCTTAGTAATAGGGTTTCCGTTTTTACCCTTTGGGTAAGGAACCCTAAAAAGGGCCAATCAGTCACTAGATCCCTAGTCTGTACGCACTTCGGAGACGCTTGGTTTTGGCCTACGCGTCTGGTCGTTTATTTCTTCAATTATAATAATACTGTTGTATACTAATTCCTTTCAAATAGTAGATACTACTTTCAAATAATTTGCCTGACACCGCTGGGGGGGTAATCGGGTATTTGCACGCGGGCGCCGAAACAGTTAGCGGCGGGCCAAGGGCGGGCCTGTCTGTACGTATGTATGATGAGCTATCAAATATAAATCAAAATTACACCCGCACAAAGCTCGAAAACGGAACTCGAATCTTGCGTGCGCGCACCTAATTTCTTTTTTTGCGCTCGCATCTAAGGGTGAATTTTAATAATGAGAACCCTCCCACCCTTTCTCTCCCGCACAATTACATATACAGCCATCCCGCTCGGCGGGGGCGTAGGGATTACACGCCAGATGTTCGAAACATCGAACCAGGGAGAATCTTTCACCTTTTTTTTTCACTTCGGAGTCTTTTGGGAACAATGGAAACCGCTCAACTTCTCCAAAACCTTGCAAGGCGACATGTGGTAAATTGTACTGGATAATCGATTTAAGGGCATTACATTTAACATATCCACAGGTCATCTACCATCACGCCTCGTATCCCTGAAGGGGTAGGCAAAAGACGATGGAAAGCCATTTGCTAAAGACACACCTATCTCTGAAATGTGTAAAAGCCACAAAACGGTGTTTAACAAGTGCACAGCTGAACTATATTTTATCACTCTCTTACTTATCTGTCATTCAATATGAAAGACTAAGGCAGAACTATGTTTAGTGTGGTAAGGGGTGTATGTTTTGTTCCTAAACCACGCTGCAGATTGAATGGATTTTGATGCAGTACAAAATTAGAGATAATTTCGCTACGATCCTGAATATCTTTTTCTTTCGCCACCTCCATATTCATTACACCTTTCATACAGGCTCGGCGATTGTTAGTGCTTCTTTGAACATTGCCTATCATCTATCTAGCATCACGCCCTATATGCCAGAAAGGGTAGCTAGACTAGATGCAATAAACATGCCATTTGCTACCATCCTGGCATTCTTTCGTTTCCACAATCATCAAGGTAGTGTGTTCAATGGAAGCCCTTCTGCCATGTGAATCCTTTTAGTCAATCTCTCATAGTTCATCGTTCCAGCCAGATTGGACCAGCGCAAACCTATGCTTGTGCCTAGATTTAATAGGGGTCAAATATGAATTGTGTCGAAAAAGACTCTAAATTAGATGCCACCAAACACTTGATATACACGTTCAAAGATTCATACTTAAAATGCATTGGTTTTAGTTTTATAATATATATATATAATATATAATATCTCGGAATAGGTTCATGTTAGGACAAAGTCCAAGGAACAGGATATTTTGCATTCCCGATAATTTCCTAAGAAACCGCGCTCAGAGATAATGAGGTGTGAAGCAAAGCCGAAACACGTGTTCTTAAAACATTGTTACAGGAGTGTGATAAACAAAGATATTGTTTGCCGCACACGAAAGGTTCCCATGATCACCTCGGCCATCCAGAAATGGGTTCAAGTGACAAAAAGTGACAAAGAGGATAATTCTTCTTATCCCAGAAGTGCCATGAGCGCGTCTGTTTGTCTGAACTTGAACGGATTTGAATGTAAATTGCACTAGTTGAGGAAAAGTTTGAAGGTAGCGCGTTCTCATAGGATACCTACATAACGTAGAGATAAAACAAAAAAAATCATATAGAAATTAGTGATTTACAAAAACAGGTTTTGAGATCAGAAGACGAAGTGGTCACCCATCCTGATCCTGACCTAACGATCAGCTACTGTTAATTACTATCACAGAGCCACTGGACTATTAAACTATTTTAGTTTTTTCTAAAAAAAAGCTTTGACCGCCATTTTCAAGCAGCACTTTCGCCAATATTTATTTATGGTGTATTCATTGTATTTTTGCGCTAAAAACAATAACGCATCATCATTCCCACGGTACCCAGGAAGCGGAGTTTTAGACTAAATAACCAACCCTAAGTCACCTTTCAATAAATTTTAAAAAAACGCTTCGATATGTACCCACCGGTATATCCGTCGTGGTTCCGTAGCTCTCAAATATCTCTTGAACAATCGGATTTTTTCTGTCTGAATTAAAAAAATCGCCAAGTTGTCTTCTATTTAGAGTGTTTTTGATGGCAAATACTATGGCATGCAATAATTGATAAGAGGGAGACAAAAGCACTGTTTAACTTTTTCTCTTCCTCACAGCTCCCGAAATCGTTACGGTCTCAGGGTAGTCCAAGTCTCCCTATTTTAGCCGATGGTATTTGTGAGGCTATACCTAACGAGTGGCCAGTTCTGTTGAGGTTTTTTTTATTTAGAGCCCATTCAATTTTAACAATAAACAAATAAAAACATTGAAATCAATAAAATATTCCACCTATTCCAACTGGCCAGTTAACAACAATGGGACTTAACAAAACAATAACTCATACATATTTAAAAAATATATTCAGAGAACTGAATGAATCTTCGCAGAAGAAGTTTTATTATTTGAGCGTTACATACAAATCAATGCTAATCGATACGTGGCTACAATGATAAAACAATGAAACCAAATGGACACATCTAATAAATGGGGGGGGGGGGGGGGGTCCAACAAAGTGTGACATGTCATATAAAACAACTATTTTACACCTGTATTATCTGTGATAAGCAATTCAATGAATAGCGAATGTTTCTCAGAGGAAATTAGCTGAAGACCTAGACAGATCACGAGAATCAAATTTGTGTAAAAAAGTATCGTATAAAAAAATTTGTCTGTGTATTATTTCTCAAGGGTATTTTTTGTCGGTACGCCATCCCTTATAGCTTGATAAAAAATTTATTATTATTTCCTCACTAATGACAAAAAATAATAAAACAGATCAAAATTAAATGTTTCTTTTAAAATAAAACTAATTTATGTATTTTGTAAAAGACGCCATCTGTTGGAGATCAGTTGAACTAGCGGAGTGAAGTTTTGGAAATTACCTAAACACGAGTTTCATTAATCGAGCATTTCTATTGGAACCATACAAAATGATGACAGACAAATTCTCATTCAAATTGGATAAAAGCGATGACGATACGACGAAAAAAGAGCCAGTCTTACAGAAGTCGCCAATGATGTGAAACATCCACAAGAACCTCAAAAATTCGATTCTAATTCGTTCCATTAGACTATAATTTTAAATTATGGAAGAGCTTGGATGTTATCCACAATTTTCAGATGGTTTTTTTCCCAATTACCGACGGAACCCCAAAGCTGCGCGCCCGCATAAACCGGGCAATACCGCATACTTTCAATACTCCCTCAAACATCTGCCCTCGCCCCGTCCCGCTCTAACACGCGCCACAGCACGCTTGCTATCCCCCTCGAACTTGCACTCCATACAGCAGAGCAGGTAGAACTTGCGACTCTCCCACACGGCACACCTGAACTTTGTATTATGTTTACCGTGTAAGGGAATTTCGCATTGGTGAACTATGCTTGTAGTAGCTCTTGCGAGGGGGTGGATGGATACCAGGGGGGCTTTTAAGGCCTGTAGTCCAGGGAGAGTGCAAGAAATCGTAGGGGGCAGCCAAAGTTGGATTAGTTCAAAAACACTCGACATGGCCATCATGCCATCTCTTCATCACATTGGGCCAAAGCCATCATGTTGGCCCACTGCAATAGAGCTTCGTGTAAATGCAAAATTTTATATTAAAAGTACATACAATCGAGCATGTATGAAAGGTATGATGAATATAAAAGAAGCGAAAGAGGTATGTCAGGATCGTAGCCTACCCCTCTTGGGATAAAAGGCGTGATGATAGATAGATGGCTTATAAATTGTGATGATCAAGAATGACCGAGGGTCATTGAGGGTGGACTCGGTATCAGTTTTTGGGGCACAAACAAAAAGCATTGTATCTAGGTGGATCATTAAATTACCGGTCAATCGGAAATCTCCACATTTATTTGTATGGAATTGAAGTCATATTTAAGGTGAAGTGGTCGATGGGAAAATGAGTGATGAAAACGCATTTATCTAGAATCACGCGCACGCGAGCAGGATAGAAACAGTAAGCGATTCAACGTAAGCGATAATTTTTGGTTAAAACGCAATTTAAAAAAGATCTTAAACAATAGAAATAATTTTACAATGAAAAGATAGATAATAGATAACCAATAAAATATTTGTGTTAATTTTTGTAATGTTAGTTTCATTCAGAGGGTTATTAAGTTTTTTTGTCCATCGAGTAAAATGTTTCTAATCATATTTGCTAAACAATAAAAAGATTTGTCATATCCGTAAAATGAATATTATGTTTTTTTCAGTTTCGTAAATAAATCAGGTTTTCTGAAAAAATTGATTAAAAATTGGATTTTGATGACAAAAGCAAGAATTTACACACAACTAGAAGTATCTAAGTGTATGTATGCTCATGCGTATTTTCATGACAGTATGAAACACTTGGATATCTACTACAGGAAACAATAACGTCCCACGGTCAACCCTTGGTTGGTTTGGTAACGAAGGCTAATTACACTAAGCTAGAAAGTATTACCTTTTAAAGCTTACCCCTATGAAAAACAGGCATGCAATCGACAGAATTCCCATGACGAATTCCATCAATCTATATGCCTTTAGTAACAAATCAATTATACATTTTTTCTTAAAAATTCTTCGGAAGGCAATAGTTCGCACTTCTTCGAAAAATAATAGACAGCTCTGTGCAGCGACATTCCCATCAGTCCTCGCTAAAAACATGGGCAATTTTAGCATCGCAGCCAAGAAACGAGAACTTCTTAAAGCTATCCTTGATCTAGGTTTTAGGAGCACCATGCCACTGGTACCCCGCGGAAGACAACTTCTGTAATTCTTTTACTGCTCTAAATATAGCCTGTTATTTTGATATTTCAAATAATTTAAATGGAAAAGCCATGGCAGGAAGCTAGTCTGTATTATATATACCTATACCATAAATAGATTTTGTTTGTTTGTAAGAAGAAAACTCCAAGAACTACTGAACCGATTTCAAAAATGCTTCCACGGGCAAGTTCTTTACATTTAAATGAATCATTGAAAATATTGATCAAAAACACAGGTCAGCGCGACTCAGGCGCAGCACAACAAACAAAAAGTAGCGACGGCGAGCGGCGCGCGCGCAGGCACGCGATTGGCGCCCCGGCCGCCAGGTGCTAGCATCCACCCTCCGTGAATCCGCCCTTGGTTCTATCTTTTTTGTCATCGTAGAAGAATATTCCAACTTGTCTCGGTAACTTGTGTGGTGGTTTTATATTAAAAATCTGTTCCAAATCGGGGGAGGAAACGGTTGAAAAAAGCGGTTGGATAGGGTTTCCGAAAATATCTGTGTTGTGAAGTTGAAAGAAGCAAGTTATATCTTCAGAAAACAGGTCATAGACTTTCTATGAGGTCCCTGATTCAATTCAATCCACACTTGAGTCACAGAGCTTCGAAAAGCACTTCTGCAACTGTTGCTTATTCCTATTAAGGCGACGCATCACAGCGCAATGAACTCAGTGAAACGCGCGACTTATTTTATTCATAGCTCTATAGAAAGATGTAAGCAAGATACACTACCATTAGAAACGATAAGATATATTCACGTACTAGTAACATGAGGAAGAACGATTTGACAAAAAAATTGTCTTGGGAAAATACACAAAACGGACTACAGCTATCGGAGTATTATACAAAAACTATTAAAAACTAGAAAAAGCAAGTTGTAGTTAATGTTTTTTTTTAATTATGTGAAACTATCTATGAAATAAACTAAATAAAAGTCGTAAAGTAGGTTAAAAATACGCGAAAAGTTAGGACTTTCAGGGCTTCATAAAACTTATGTGTTAAAGCGGCTATACACGCCCCTAAAATCGGTGGCAATATTGGGAGCGCCCTAGATCGCTACCTATCGATTATCGGGCTAGGGAGCATTGTCGCGTCGTGTGTAGCGAGCGAAATCGGGGCGATTACCCGCAGTATCCTGCTAGCGGTGCGGGTGATAGGACGTAATATTCGTGTATTTTTATACGTCAACATGACAAAAGAGAGAGAAAGAGAGGCTTGGACGAAAGTTATAGATCTATTTAAAGATTTATCCTATCTTTATGACAAACACAATAAAGAATATTTTAACAGAGACAGAAGGCAGGAGGCCTATAAACTGCTTCATCAAGTTTTAAATGAAAATCTTGGCAAGGAGATTACGCTCATGGACTTTAAAAAGAAATTTGAAAACATGCGTACTTCTTATGGAAGAGAGTTTAAAAAGGTTCGTAATTATAATGATTTGTCTTTGTAGTTTGTAATTTAAACAAATGGAGTCTGTTAATTTTAACTTTATTTTCAGGTGAATGCTTCTAAGCAAACAGGTTCAGGGTCGAATGAAGTATATATACCATCATTATGGTATTATTCACTTTTCCACTTCCTAGAAGGGATGAAAGAGCCATGTCGTTCCGGAACAAACACTTTGGATGAGGTAAGTAAAAATAATAGATAGGTATATAGTTTTTTATTCAAAGACATACACATACCTACTAGGTATTAATTATTTTAAGTAGGTACTACTCTTAACATATTTTCCTGAAAAGGAACACTACCATTTCCATTAAAATAAGTTGTAAATTTATTTCGCACATTATTGCCTTCATCATTGCGCTCCTTTTCATAATTTGCGCAAGCAATGCTAGCCCTGGAGTTGCTGCTCGCCAATCTCCTAAACGAAAAGTCGAATCGTTGATATTTTCAGCGTCGACACGTGTTTCTGTTATGTAACTACTTGATTTTGTTCTCAAATAATTATGTAACGCACAGCACGTTAGCACAATACGGGCAACATTATCAACGTGCACATTTATTATTTGACGAAAAATCCTAAAACGTGCTGCTACTATTCCAAATGCGTTTTCGACTAGTCTTCTTGCCCGTGATAACCTATAGTTAAAAATCCTTTTTTCGTGGGTTACTTTCTTGAATGGGTATGGCCTCATAATATACCTGTTAATGCCGAAAGCAGAATCTCCCAAAAATGTGTACGGCACTGATATATTTGTTCCATGTAATGTAGATGGCAGCGGTAGGTTTAACTCATTTGTCATTAGTTTATTATAAAATTATGTATGTTGTATAACGCCACCATCAGAGACGCTTCCGTTAATGCCAGTATGTACGTACATAAACTCATAATTAGCATTTACCACGCCGAGAAGTAAAAAATACACTACACTAAAAAACCTTTATAGTTATAAAAAGACGAACTACTTCCCGGTGGCTTTTCTATGGCTATGTGTTTTCCATCGATCGAACCAACACAGTGATTGAAGTTCCACTTATCTTCAAAAATTTTAGCACTGCATTTCCATTCAGTTTCCGTTATAGGCATCTGTAACAGAAAATCATTTTTGATTATTTTTTTCAGACACAGAACTCCGAGTCACCAGTGTCTTGGGAAACATCGTCGGTACAGGATACAGTGACCTTCGCTGCGCCCACCAAAAAACTACCTCCAAAGAAGCAGAAAATGACTTTCAAAAAAAAACAAGAAATGATGATGAATTCTGTTCAAGCGCTGATGACACAAAAAGAAGATGACTGGGAGATCATCGGAAAATCGATTGGCCTACAAATTAGGGATCTCAGCAAACATCAACAACCAATTGTACAAAAAATCATCAGTGATGCCATATTTTATGGAAAACGAGAAAAATTAACAGATGAATCACAAATCCTTTTGTCGCCTCTGGTACCACAACACAGCTCACCATACCTTCAAGTCCGCATCCCTCAACGCTACCATCCTTATTCCTCCGGTTCATCGATGACCTATACTTCTCCTCAATCATCTCCACAATATAAAGTAGAGCCATCTCCTCAACATGTAGTGCAATCATCTCCTCAATATTCAGTCCAATAATTTTCTCAAAATACAATACAACCGTCTCCACAATACATGGTACAATCCCCTGAACAGTCTACACATCACTACGTAGACCACACCACTGACTTTCCTTCTACTTTTCAACCACTATCTAACATAGAATAGAAATATACATCCCAACACTGACTTAAACTCTTCTTTTAATAATCGCAGCCCTACAGTGGCAAAAGGAACTGGCGCAGAGATGAAAGACTTTTAATATTTAAAAATAAGTGATATAATTTAATAATACTAGAAATATACATAATAATAAATGCAAATAATACACTATTAAATTGATGTTTTATTTATATTATGCAAAAGTTACCATTACTAGAATATCATAGACCAGCTATCCGCCTTGGCTTCGCCTTTGGAAACAAATTTTACCTACATATTATAATTACTGCTCTACCCTAATGCAGCGTGAGGATATTATAGCCTATAACCTATAGCCGGAATAAATAAACTACGCAACACAAAAACAATTTTCCAAATCGGTTCAGCCATTTCGGAGATTAGTGCGAACAGACAGACTACACTTTTATAGGTATAGATAATAACATAATATGCACTTACTTTGATGTAGTGTTTCAAACTTTTGTAGATAGCAGAACATGTCCCCGGAATCATTTTTGACATTAGCTGCGGTGACATTACAGCACTAAATTTCAAATCCTCATAGCTTTGTCCAGTCGCCAAGAAACGTAAAGTAGCAATGACTCGTTCTCTAGGACTTATGGATTCTCGCATTATGGTATCCTGTTTTTGTATTAATGATGTCACCATATTAAGGAGCTCTTCCATATCCATTCTTAAAAAGTTTATCAAGTCCACTGGTTCCAAATGTCTCATCACGTTCATGTGGCTCAATTCATGTGTTTCATTAACCAGTTTTTAACCCAGATATTTCTTTTCCGTCTCTGACTTGATAGGGACGTGTGTAGAGTCCCCACCACCACTGTCCCCATATTGCCACCGATTTTACGGGCGTGTATAGCCGCTTTTAGGTATATTAATTTTATTTTGTTTATATCATGTTTAATCTCGAATCAATCTTTAAAAAGCAACTTTCGAAATTTAATTTCGAACCCATGACCGCGTAATTTACAGATAGCTGCAGGATGTAATTAGTATGGGACTTTAGGAAATTTTAGACATCCCGAGTCTATGTGTTTACTTTATAGGTGTACTATATCATCGCAATAGCACTTCAGATTTAATTCCGTTTTCTCTCTGATAATTCTCGAAATCTCCAACCCGATTTCCCTTGATTTAATTACGAGTCGCCCTTGATCATCCATACCATCCTCTTTATAAATAATTTTCATGGAACAACTTCACTAGAGCCTAGAAGAAACCGCGGGTCCCAGCTTCACGTGCCCTCCAAATATTGAGAAGTAATAAAATATTAAAGAAATTAATATAAACAAATTGATATCATTTGCACAATATTTGTAACGCCATTGTTATATCGTGTAACACAGTCATAGATGATAAAGCACGAACAAAATACGATAGGTATTGCACGACCTATTTAGCCATAACTGCACAACAATCAGGTCACTAGAACATAATGTGTTGTTATTGAAAATTACATACTTTCAAGTGTCGGATTTCTACAACCGCGTGAATATTGCAAATTACAGGTTTATTTTACATGCACAATGAACTACCTAAAAATTGATCTTAACTTACCATTACTTAGTTCCGAGACAGACAAAGAAATAAGTTTTCAGGTGTAACTTTCAGATATTTAATATCATAATATAACAGCAGCGACACACAACCGGTAACAGGTGGATGTCCAGAGATACTTTTATAAACCATACAGATAATGAAGTACCTAAATTCAAACACCAAAAATCAATAAAAAAAGACATGAAGAAATCCAAAATTAGTTTTAGCACTACACAAAAGCAAAGAACGACAACAAAATACACGTACATATTTACATCTAGGCAAAAATCTCATTGCTAAGACTACAGAGATTTGCTACGTGTGCTGTGATGATACGACCTTATTTTCCTGGCCGCTTACAAGCTGGCCATCATAAATAGCATTTATTTTGATTTTAGAACACGATATTGTTCATTTTAATTCAATAGAACATTGTATGTTATTTTCAAATATCCGATGTGTGGAACCTAAATTAAAATTTTACTCATTCCTTCACAAACTGTTGACTTAGGCAGTACTCTGCCAATTGTAAAATTTATTATATTTCTATTTTATCAACTAAGTAAATAACTATATAAAATGTATTGAATCAATATTCAAGAACTAATATCTATGTTAATATAAAAGGAGCGCAAATAAGTATTGTAAGTATTTTTATCATACTTTGTATTGTGTTACTTCAATAGCTTAACGCCCTGTAGTAATGTGTAGTTCATTTTTATTACAGTGCGCTCCTTCTCCTTGGCTCCTTACGGATGCTTTTACTGGTTGTTCTTTTGCTGCTTGTTCTTCCTTGTTAATTCGACCAATAAACGAATGGTGAAAGTTTACTACGAGTTTTCCTGCTATACCTACCTACCTACCCGGCCTGGCTACCCCACACCCGACAGTGCGAGTAAAACCAAGGGTGCTAAGGTGTTTTTGGATAATAATACAAAAAAACACAACAACACAAAAGCAAATATCGACAATAAAAAAAAACATATTTAACGCTCTAGTTCTACATCTAGCTAGACGAAAATCTAAATGCATAAGCTAGTGTGTTTTTGTAAAAAATAAAAAATCGTATATACACAAAAGCAAAACGACATCAAAAGACTTGGCATGTGCGAAACTTGGGTTTGGTTTTGAATAAGAAATGCAGAAAGCAAGATCAAGGGAGAGAAAAAATCTCTCTACGTAGAATATGTGGCATTAAAAATTACGTGATTAGAGAGAATAGAGATGAGTTTGTGAGTAAAATAAAGCGGTTTGATTTGGCATCAATGGCTAGGAGCAATGGAATGAATACCAGGAAATACACAATAAAAGCTCGATGAGGCCAATGTATGAGAGATTGAGAGGTGTGTTATGACTGCTTTAGGAATGATGTGGTTAGAGAACAGTGCGGATTGAACCAATGTATGGGAGGTGAGATGAATATATGCTTTCATATCTAACCATATTGGCACAAGTTTCTATATGTGGTGTAAGGCGCAACTATGAAATTAGAATAAAAGTGCAGAGTAAAAGATTATGTCGTGATTAAAGCAGTTTGATTTGAATCAATCAATCAATGATGGCAAAGATTTATGAGAGGTGTGATTTTTTTTACATATACTAAGTGCAAAACACAAAACAGCGAACTAAACTATCGCCATCTACGCTACAAAACCGCTCTGCTCACCCATTGAGGAGGGACGTCTGCGTGCTGGTGCGATATGTGCCTCCTGTCATGTTGATGGTGACCGTTGGGCGCGGCGCACGAGGTCGCTGCCACACCGTACTGCGTGCAACACATAGTGTGAGACGAACACAATCTAGAAATCTTTCGTTTCGTGACCATTCGGACAGACAGACAAACATTCTAAGACAGATGGTATTAATTATGAAATCACAGACAGACGTACAGGTAAGAGTGATGGATTTGAAACTGGAGCTAAAAAGCATTTGCTTTTAATCAACTTAGGACACACAAATTCCGCATCTGAACTTCTTCCGAAAATAGTATATTTCTCAATTTATCAAAGGTTTAGGTGATAGCTGTAGTGCTATAAAGTGCACCGACAGGTTTCCCGTCTGGCTTGTTTAAGCTGTTCGTAATATACCTGAAAACATATCTTAACCATTGAGGTTCTACGTACATATAAAGAAGTTCACTCAATAGATATCTAATTTTAAACTTCGCTAGACCTGAAGTATGATGCACATATCATAGTTTCAGTTTCAATCCTCCCTCCTACATTCTAATTCCAGTATTTGCAAAACGTTTAGTTAGGTCTCCAATCACTTAGCGAAGGCCCAAGAGACAATCGCACTATCTAAAGCTAAACAAGGTCCAAAAGTACAGTAGCCTTCTAGGCGAGGGGGGGAAGGAGGGAGAGGTCAATTGGGGGACGGGGGGAGGTCAGAACTTGCGTTTAATTCGTGGACTCTTGTCTTAAGTTGCCTCTTAGTTGGTACTGTCGGACGCAAAAGTGTTACGGGAGGTATGGAAAGTGAAAACCAATCTGTCAAGCTGTTAAATCTTCTTCTTCTATTATGGCTCCACCAATGTTCATCGGTGCCTTTATAGTGTTTACAACCGATTACAGCACGGACAGGATTTAACTGGATTCCCCATCACGTCTTGGTGGGCGCGTGCGTTTTTCACAAATGCGTGACGTGGAATCAAATCGGCATCAACAGTCCTAACTAATGTTATAAATGCGAAAGTGTATTTGTTGGGATCGACGTGTATTTTGATTTGAGATAGTTGAAAGGCCGTGAAAGTGACATAGGAGTGCCTTTTTTGGCGAAAATCCTTCGGGATAATTTTCTATATCACATTTCATAAATTTCCACTGGCAAACGAAAACCTAGTACACAATATTTTAATATTAAAACGGTATGACCAGTTCTATTGAAATAATTCATAATTTAATACTTAACGAACTTTCGATTCATGTTTTAAATAGGAAGGTTACAGGCTATATAACATCTTGCTACGCCCCAAAGGAGTTATCATAAACGCTAGTTCTATCTATGTATCATCATGCCTTTTATCCCAAGAGGGTTAGGCAAAGACAATCGAATGCTTCGATCCTGACATACTTATTACGCTTCATTTACATTCATCATACCTTTCATACATGCTCGCGTTAAATAATAATTTACCATTTACGTCCACGAGTGTACCAAATACGGTAGAGCCATAAAAGCGGCAAGGATAGCTTTAAGAGAGACGCTCCAACGACCCGTCCCGTGTATAACCTCCTCAAGACGTTCCTCCTATATCGATATCTATCTAGAACCATAAACGGTAACCTGACTTAGCCGAGGCTATGAATGCGCGCGTCTGGTTGCAAGGAATCCTCCCAACTTCCATTGAATAGAGATAGGCTCTGAAGGTTGCGAGCAGTCCACGTCCACAGATTAGTAATGTACGATAGACCAAAAAGAGCGAGCGTGCACGGTACACTCACTCTCGGTCTGTCATATTTACTAATCTGTGGACGGTTACCAGCACGTTCTTGTTAGCAATCTCTCTCTCAGGATACGGAAGAGGGGAATGATCGTATCAGGAAAAGGTTAAAAACTTCTGGTTTTGGTGAGCGAATCCGACTGATGTGCTATCATCAACCGCGAGCGAAAAAAATAATTTGTTGCTGTCCCTTGGTGACCTACACGGCGATGCGCAGCAACCCACATGTTTGTATCTTATTACCAAAAACTAAATTATAATTCTTTCTAACTTGTCGACCAAAGGGCGCCGAAAAACAATCTCGCTCTACCCTGATAAAGGGCTAGGGCCGCCGCTGGCTATCACACATCCACAAGATAATCGCGCTTTGTATCGTAATAATTTTATGTGGGTGTCTATCTTTTTAGGCAATGAGAGGTTTTCAATCTGACAGTTAAAAAAAAACAAAAATAGTTCTATTATGTTGTTGATAGATGGCTATGCAGTGCAGTCTTTTGTCAAAAACTCATGAGGGTGGAGAAAATAACATCCAGTCTGTGAGCGTCGTCGTGCATTTTTCTTTAAATTTTTTTAAACTTAACCATTTCAATTTAGCTGTCATCGTGCTAAATCCATACAGTACACATTTTATTTTTGACATATTACTAGACCTAGACGCCATCTATTGGCGTTAAAAAAACGTCTTTTAAAAAAAGTCATCTTGAAAACCTTTCATTCAGCTTTCCAGGGCGTAGCAATTGATTTTTTTCTGGGGTTTTTTTGGTATGGCCCTGTAATTCATCAAAGCGACCTAATCGTCACAACACGCGCGACAAGTCTATGCATGCTAACCCCGCCGGTGATTTAGCTACACTTTTGCCGTCGACTGTACAACATCGATGAACGGCATGGTCCCAGGTAAAAAAAAAGTATTGAATGTAATTACTTAAAACCGCTCAAGTTAATTGACTAACAAAGCGAAAGCTTACGGGGCAGGTGACGAACGGACCGGCCAGTATCACAACGGGACGACGGCATCCAACTGGGAACCATGCAACAATTTTAACTAGCGGAGAACAGCACGTCGGATTTTACGCTGATAATTACCGCTGAATACGCTTTATTCCTTCATGCAATTTTGAAGCTTAATTAAACACTTAAATATGACCATTTAAAAAAATACTAATTCGTTTCTTTAAATTAATTTCTATCGAGTAAACTAATCAAAATTAAACTCAAGATATTATTTTGTATTTTTTTTTAATTCTAGGTCCGGGTATTTCAGAAACAGGTAACCGTACCGGCTAAGATATGTTTTAATCATTGTCGTCCTCATTTTAGTCCCTAATATTTTACAGACTTCAATAGAAACACGAAATACTTAAAATTACTTAGCACATATTTCAGATTATTAGCACATATTTGGGTCGGGCATTTTTAGCTGCGCGGTCCGGACCGAGATTTTTTAAAAGTGAAACCTTCTGTAGGCGCGTTGAGCGATTTTTGGTAGGGGAAAATCTTATGGGTTCGCGTCACCGCGTCACCGACATGCTATGGCAACTTGGAACATAGCCCGTGGAACAGCTTTAGATGAACCCTACCATCAATTACAGATACATTTATATGTGAAATGTTCGCTAGATGGCGTTATTATACATTATACATTATACACATAAATAAAATACCACTGTTATTCATGGATTTAAGTTTTGACTTCTGTCGGCAGTCCTATGCCTTTTTTGACTCGAAAACATTAGAGATAAAAGAAAAGTGTTTGATTGTGGACGTTTTTTCCCCCGTGGCTACATTTCGCATAACCCCCACCCGGGTGGACAAAACTCGTCCCCCGACAACAACTATTCATGTGTCAATAATAGGTAGTTAGTACACATTTAATTGATCCCAAGTAATTGAAGCTGGAACCAGTTTCGGGGCTATATTAATATCGTCAAACGAAAAAAAAACCCACCATCACGACCTCCATTGGCTTGCTCGAGGAGTTGCCAGAATTATATTTCAAGAATAATCTTACTGTAACTTGCTGTTTGGAAGTTCGTTTTTAGGGTCCCGTATCCAAAGGGTGCCAACGGAAACCCCATTACTAAAGCTCAGCTGTCTGTCCGTCTGTCACAGGGCTGTATCTTTTGAACCGTAATAGGTAGACACTTGAAATTTTCACAGAGTGTGTATTATTATAGCTGCTATAATAACAAAATATAATAAAAATTAAAATTAAAAGGGGTGCATTTATCTTACTTTCATGCTTCTTATTCCATACCCAAAGTCTCTTTTGTATTCTACATTAGAAAAATTAACACTTTTTTAAAATGTATTTCATCTTACAACTCATATCATCTGGGCCCAAAAGTCCCCGTCTTCTCTAACCCCAACAAGTGTAAACGGCTATCTGTGGAGTGGACATTGTTTACTATCTATCTATCATCACGCCTTTCATCCCAAGAGGGGTAGGCAGAGACAATCGAATGCCATTCGTTACGATCCTGACATACCTCTTTCGCTTCTTTTATATTCGTCATATCTATCATACATGCTCGGCGATTGTGTGTACTTTTAATATTTCCATCGATCAATACATTTTTACATGTTAAATAAAAGTACATCTAGATCTTCCTCTGCCAGCATTTCCTTTCACTTCAGTCATATAACTTTTAGTCAATCTTTCATTCTTCATTCTGTCAAAAGAACCTTAAAATCCACATCAGATAAGCAAGAAAGAAACACACATTTCCTCCAGAAACCAAAACATAAATCACCGACTTTGATTTAAAGGCAACGCGTTTTGCTACAGGTCAAACCTTTTTATGGGGGCATTGCCAATATTGCTGAATATTGTAAAAAAAATGCTTCAACTATATAAAAATAACGGCCAAGCGCGAACCTGATCCGCGTACCGAGGGTTCTGTAAATTAACAAGATTTATTTCCTTTGGAAACTATACCAAAATGTCTCTAGAACTTAGTTTTATTTTTCGTGTTAATAATAATCAGGCCTAATTCGGATCAAAATACCTACTAAAATTCCACCAATCTATACTAATATTATAAAGAGGTAAAATTAGATTTTTTGTATTTTTGTTTGTAATGAATAAACTCAAAAACTACTGAACCGGTTCTAAAAAATATTTTACTAATAGAAAACTACGATATCCCTGAGTGACATAGGCTAAGTATATTTTATATTGTTCGAATATATCCACGGACGGAGCCGGGGGCGGAAAGTCTAATACTAATATTATAAAGAGGAAAGATTTGTATTTTTGTGTGTGTGTATGTTTGTAATGAATAAACTCAAAAACTACTGTGCCGATTTAAAAAACTCTTTCACCATTGGAAAGCTTCACCCTGAGTGACATAGGCTATATTATATTTTCAAAAAAATTAGGGATCCTTACTAAAACTCCAATAATGTAACCCAAGGTGTAAAAAAAATGACCTGAGAAATTCCTTACATCGCGTGCGCTGCGAAAACTATTGATGATATAGAGGTAGTGGTAGAGGGTAGGGGTAGAAGTAGAGGTAGGGATAACGGTAGGGGTAGGTATAGGGTATATTTTATTTTGTTCGTAAATATCCACGGGCGAAGCCGGGGGCGGAATGCTAGTACTATATAAAAATAATGGCCAAGCGCGAACCTGATCCGCGTACCGAGGTTTTCGTAAATTAACAGATTTATTTCCTTTGGAAACATACAGTGTTTGCGTGACATACATACAGACAGACCATAAGGAACGGTGAATCAGTTCAATAAAATATGGCGGTTATTATTATACTACATATATATAATGTATAGATGATACAGGCTGGGATAGTTCGTTCGGGGTCACCAGTTTCCGTATATTTTTTTAAATCAAATAGCATTAACATCACAATTATAATAAAACAAGAAAATTACGTGACATCATTTTGTGTTCTATTTCACAATATACTTAAGGGTCCTATACTGGGAATTTGTATGGAGATATTACTATTCCCAATTTCTCTGTAAATACTCCACCTGTGTCACTGTAATTTAGCATATAGTTACTTATTCAATATATCTAAGTGAAATAGTCGTTATTTTTTCAATTGGTTTTATTTAATAGGAAATATGAGTGGTAGAATAAAGGATTATTTTGCCCCCTCTGTCTCTTTCATAATCTATCACAAAACTCTAAATTTTTTTTAAAGCGCTCTTATACCATTATTCTTCAATTATATATATCGCTTTTTTTGTAGCTTATTGGAAATTCAAAAAAAAATATTTTATGATTTTTTAATTTGGCAAAAATAATAAAATAATAATTATTTTAAATTTTCAATAAGCTACCAAAAAAATCGACATATATAATTGAAGGGTAATGGTATAACAGCCCTTTTAAAAAAAAATATAGTTTTGTGATAGATTATGAAAGAGACAGCAGGGGCAAAGTTAAACTACCCATATTTCCTATTCAATAAAACCCATTGAAAAAATAAGAGCTATTTCACTTAGATATATTCAATAAGTAACTATATGCTAAATTACAGTGACACAGGTGGATTATTTACAGAGAAATTGGGAATAGTTTATCCCAGAAAAAATCCCAATATAGGACCCTTAAGGTGACCACACATTCGTCCAATCGCCGGCGTGCCGCCATACGATCTACCGAAATCGACAACAGATTCGTCCAATTCTTGTAATGAACGGTCCGCCATCCGTTTTCAAATCGTTGTACAGGTATCGGGACAGTTCTTGAGCGCTCGACGAAAAAGTGGGGGAATGTTTGCGCATATGTAATTCGAGTTCAATATAACTTGTATATTTATTATAATTGATTTATTGGTGTTTGTTTTTACGATTGCTTTTTACTGCTGGTAAAATTAAAATTAATACCTCATACCGTCAAGCAGACCCAAAAATTGTGTTCTGCGCATCTAACGGCCACCGCTCAAGAACCGTCCCGGTACCTATATTTGTGGTTGATTTCGATGGCCAGAACACACACACACACACACATCCACACGCCTTTGTTTTATCGAATCTTGTGTCTGTGTGAGTGAGTGAATTGCATGTGATCTAGATCTCGATCATACGGCTGGCCGGACCGAAAATTTTCGGTGAGATACCGAACCAGTGCGTGGGCTACTTAAGAGGAGAAAGGAAGACTTCTTTCCATAGAATATCTATCGTTGGAAACACACAAATAATAAAAATCAACTCACCATGCCATTGTCCATGCCTCCATAAGGTGACTGGTAACCGGGCCTCTCTGTGACTGTGGACAAAATTTTTATTTAAAAAAAAGTTTGTATAATTCTTATATATTTGATATGGGGCATGTGCAGAAAGAGAACCGTAGTGGCTAACTATGAATAAGGAAACTATTTTTTTTTAATATTCAGAGTTCATTAGAATAAAAAAAATTGATATATTTTTTCCTAATGACGAAATAATTCCCAAAACGATTCTCTTTCTGCACGGATTCATTGATATTGACATTTCACTGTGAACTTCAACCAAAGTTTTTACATAGGTATTATTTACAAGTGCACGGATGTCCCATTCTATTATGCCAATTTCAAATCAGGACCTAATATCATTGGATACCTTAACCCTTCTAAAAGTTAAAAATTTAAGTCATTGCCTTACAGCTCCCGAAACCTTGGTAAGCGCATAGAGAATGGCTGGACCGATTTGGCTATTTCTTTTTAAATGTTCGTAATAGAATAGATTAAATAATATTTGATGATAGTCTGAATAAGGTTTTAAGGTATAGAAAAATTTGAAAAGTTGCCCGGAAAAAAGGAAAATTCGGGAAAAACTGAAAGTACTTTTTTCTATGGTAGGTATTTTTGTATGACCATAATAGGGGATGAAATTAATATGGGCTCCACGGGGGAAGCCGGGGCGGTAAGCTAGTATAGTAGGTACCTTATGTATATTGATTATTAAAGAAAATGTGATACGTTCCGATGTCAAAAATACATAATGTGTGCGAGTTGCTGATGTCATGAATCGACCATTTGTCCCAAATGATGAAAATCTATGGCGATGCTTACCAATAGGGTAGATGACAGGGTAAACAAAATATTATTCTATTTAGTCCGTCATTTAGATTATCAAAAAATATTGGACACGTACTTTTTCTTTTGTCCAATCAAACAAAAAATGACAGAAATAAAGCGCGTCAAAGTTTGGGAGTGGGGGCTGGTGACGTCACGCCTTGCTAAAAATTGTACCACGGCGTGACGTCACGCGGAACTTTAGCGGGCTATAACTTCATCATTTTTTGTTTAATTGACAAAAGAAAAAATACGTGTCCAATATTTTCTAATAATCTAACTGACGGACTAATTAGAATTTTTAGTCATCATGCCTATTGACATTGAAAGTGGCTCGACAGGGATGACAAGATGATAAAAAAAGCTAGCCCATCAGAGCTTACAATTTTCAGTTTCATGCAGGGTACAGTGATTTTTTCTATAGAATTTTTGTATGAATATGTTAATATGGGCTAAGTTAGTTAACTATGCATTAACAACATATTTAATGTATCGATCTTCATAATTGAGACCAATTAGGTACTTTGTAAACAGTCAAATCCACTGTTTTGTTTTCGTCACACAAAACAACCAAATTTATCATCCAACATTCTAAAGGACGCCCACCCATAATACAAAATAATTATTTTATAATTGTTTCATTAGAGACAAAGGCATAAGGACGGGGGTTATTAAACACAAGACTAAATACCTATTTAACTCTTCCATTTTAAATTCTAAACAAACTGTAAAGTAGATAGACAACTGATAGCCACTAGGCTCTGAAGATCCTGGTTCAGTTCAATCCGTGACAAAAATAATGGACAACTGACATTGCTACGACACGACACATCACTATATAAATAAAAATTAAATGCTGTTCGTTGGTAGGCGCATCACTTGAATGTTTTAAACTTTTACGAAAATAGTCAAAATTGGAAAATTCGGTGAAAACTGACAGTGCTTGTTTCCATGGGATTTTTGTATGAACTCAAGACCATAATAGGGGATGAAAGTTAATATGGGCTTCACGGGCGAAAAGCTAATATGGAATAAAGGTACCTTCTTGCCACTATTCCACGCGGACCTGGTTTATTTAGTTACTAGCATTCCGCCCCCGGCTTCGCCCGTGGATATTTACAAACAAAATAAAATATACCCTATACTACCCCTACCTCTAACCTACCCCCACCCCTACCCTTACTTCTACTCCTACCCCAACCCTCTACCACTACTTCTATATCATCAATAGTTTTCGCAATGTAAGGATTTTTTTTACACCTTGGGTTACATTATTATAGTCTTAGTAAGGATCCCAAATTTTTTTGAAAATAGAATATAGCCTATGTCACTCAGAGTGAATGTAGCTTTCCAATGGTGAAAGAATTTTTGAAATCAGCACAGTGGTTTTTGAGTTTATTCATTACAAACATACACACAAAAATACAAATCTTTCCTCTTTATAATATTAGTATAGATTTTTAATCTTTAGATTTGATTTAAGGTTTTTATATTAATAAAAAACATATAAGGTACCTTATGTAATATAATATGTATCAAATATTCAAGAAAATCTGACACGTTCCTACACAACCGTGTGATATCAAGATGCATAGTGTGTGCGAGTTGCTAGCACGAATTCCTTTTGTCTTTCTCCCGTCATGAATCGGCCAATTCTATTTATCTCTATATATGTAGGTATTCAAATTGTTGCAAACCCATATTGTATCCAACGATCGAAGCCGAGCGGGGATCGCTAGTGCATTATTTGTATGTTCCCAGCTCGCAAACTATAAAAATATTACATGATTTTTTCCAACCCCTAGTTTCAGGAGTATAATCACTCCCTATATCCCACGAGGGGTATACACTACCACTCTTATTAATAAACTCGAAGTAGCGACGTAGTAACTAAACTGTATTTCGTCTCCGTCTAACAAATCTGCAATTCATTATGATAGACGGCTTCGAGTTTATTAATAAGAGTGTACAAGTATACAATCTAATCCTGACATACCTCTTTCCATTCTTTATATTCATCACACCTACCACACATACGCACCTAACCTACTTAGTTTAAAAACCAATCATTGATAGGAACGACAGATAGGAAAACACCTGTTGAATCTTATTCGCTAACCTAGCTCACGACTATGTGCGATATATATTTAGAGGTCCGTTTAGTCGTAAGACTAAGTAATTCTATTGTCGCTGTCTACCACTCCTGAGATAGAAGGCGTGATGATAGATAACTAGATCGATATGATAAAAGCCATTATAACATTTATGACCAAAATAAGGACATTAAATAACAAACATCGTAGCATATCCGACCGTAGGGGATGTAAGTGTAATACTGAAGCGAATAATTCAAATTATACAGTGCACCCTATGCAGGGAATTCACCCTGCATTTTTATTTACCACTTGCACCGACATAATATTTAATAAATATTTTTTGTTTGGGTTTTGATTTAATTTTATTGCTGTAGTTCACCTATCAATCTAACTTCACGCCATTTATTCCAGGAGGGGTAGGCAAAGAACATCTAATGCCATATATCTCTTTCATCTGTAGTATCTCATTCTATTTATCTTGCTTTTCGGCGCCCAGGGTAGATACCCAACGCAATCCAATGAGGACCAGAGAGTGATATCTAAGGCTACTTTTATCCCTGAAACCATTGGGGATAAATCCTTATGTCACATTTAAAAATACGCTTACTTATCTATTAGAGACAAATGCTACCGCTTACTTTTTTGTGGGTTATTTTATTCTACACAATTGAAATTGAAAGGGTTTTTTTGTGGGTTATTTTATTCTACACAATTGAAATTGAAAGGGTATACTTCCCAGGTCAGGATCTGATGATGGGATCCTGGAGAAAACTAGAACTTTTCAAATTTTATAGGCACACTTGAAGCGATTTGGGTATTTTTTTATAGTGACTTGTGCATTTGCTTTCGGTGCTTTTCAGTGCATAATTTTTTAAGTCCGTACACTTTTTTAAAAGATAATTATAAATATATTGAATGATTCCAAAGCCTTAATGTCATATGAAAGAGCATTATGAATCTGTGCTCCCTCAAATTAAAGATATACATATTTCTTTTGCCATAATTTGTTCTTGACGATGCGATGGCATATGAATATTTCGTACATTTCTGGTATACCTAATATGTGGTCAGTTCAAAATTGCGTTTAAAAGATGTCATGTATACTCTTCTTACAATTCAATTCTTTCCTACATCATGGTGCTAACTTTTCCCCCGACTTGATTCACTTGTTAATGCTCAGCTCCTAAACAAAATAGGTCATTGTTTAGTGAATCACCCTGTCTAATATTTGTTTTATATGTAGCGATTGAGGCTACCCAACCCTATTGGCAAACCCACGATCACCCATCCTAAACCTAACCTTCCTATTAAGCAATGTTTCAAATCAAAACAGTATAAATTCTGAATACTTCGTCTGACAGAACAAAATTAATCACAACAGCAAACGACTTAATAACGTTTTCAAATCCATCATGTCACGGTGACGTCACAGAAAAAAAAAAACCCAAATCCAAGTCATAGACCGTCCGATTTACCAGCGCTAAGCCCCGGCAAAGAGGGTGAGATATCAATGGGTGAAGTAGACCGATATAAGATTCTTGTCCACTGTTACCGACATTGAAAAAAACGGTCCGATAAAAATTCTATTTTATAAAACGCTAAACAATGTTTACCGTAACTATTCTATCTATCACCACGCCTTTTATCTCAAGAGGTGTAGGCAGAGACAATCGAATGGCATTTGTTATGATCCTGACATACCTCTTTCGCTTCTTTTATATTCATTATACCTTCCATATACGCTCGGCGAGTGTGTGTACTTTTAATATTGCCATCGATCAATACAGCATTTCCTTTCACTTCAGCCATATAAACCTTTTTAGTCAATCTTTAATCCTTCATTCTTTCAACGTGTCCAAACTAGCGTAAACTACTTTCTTCATTTTAGTCACAACATAATCTTTCACTCCGCATTCTTCTCTAATGACATCGTTCCGAGTATAGTTTACCATGACTATTCAAGTTTCAAAACAAAATCCATTCAGCCGTTTCGGCGCTGTACTAGAATAAGCAGATTTCAAGTCAAAATACCCACTATAAACGAACCCTGAAACTTTCATCATAATTAATTCAGCCATTTTGGAGATCATGGGACATACAGACAGACAACATAACCAAAACTCTACCATAGATCATTATCATAGGTGCGTCGGTGGCCGAGTGGTTTAGATTTCTGATATTCTGGTTTGATCCCGGCCAAGCACTGCACTAGCTTTCCATCTGAACTGGCCTCACAAATACCATCGGCTAAAAGAGGGAAACTTTGTTTTCAGCTGGGTACTCTAGAACCGACAACACGGTTTCGGGAGCCGTAAGGCAACAACAAGGCACATGTATTCACTCATACATACATTTACGTAACATCCAACGAGTACATTTTTTATCCTCACCGTGCCTAAAGACTCCCTTAAAAAAGAATAAAATGTAGGTAGGTATATAATTTCGATTTTTACTAATTTCACAACTTGACCTACAAAGCTCGAAAAAGCAAAGTACCACATCGCGATCGCGTATCGATAAGAAACAAACATTTAACAGCAATAAAAAAACGCACGCACAAAATCAATTTTTAATTTCCGACATATTTCAATAGTTACCTACCCCTTGATAGTCGTCAGAGTGAACATAAAAAAACCGGTCAAGTGCGAGTCGGACTCGCGCACGAAGGGTTCCTCCGTACCATTATCTATAAAACGGCAAAAAAAACACGTTTGTTGTATGGGAGCCCCCTTAAATTTTTATTTTATTCTGTTTTTTTAGTATTTGTTGTTATAGCGGCAACAGAAATACATCATCTAACTATCACGGTTCATGACAGACGGACAGACAGACAGACGGACAGCGGAGTCTTAGTAATAGGGTTTCCGTTTTTACCCTTTGGGTACGGAACCCTAAAAATCTCTTTATAATATAAGTGTAGAATCTACACTGTAGGTAGATGTATGAATCATCAAATTCGGTTTAAAACTTTAAACACTAGTATTTTGTGACAGACTGACGAACTGAACAACATCATAAGTGTTGCTAGTTTTACTACAGAATCCTAAAATAAATAAAATCTAGAGAGTATTTCCAAAGTGGCCCTCGCCCCCAGTACGGGACTGCGACCCTCCGCTGCATTGTCAAGTGAATAATCCAAATTATACACCGCGCGACTTCGGCCAGTGTCCCCTTGCGCGTGAAATTCGAGATTCGTTTACCACTGTCGCCGACATTTCGGGACGATAATGGAAAATCTCTATATATTATTTCTCAAGGGTTATTTTGATGCCGGGGATGCGCGCGCTATTTGATTCGACCAATGAGCCGGCAGATGGTACCAACCCATTTTTCGAGAGGTTGGTACTGCCAGCCAACAGTATGCGACTAATGTAAGGCTCGCTCTTTTTTTGTCAGTACGCCATATCTCCCTTAATACTTCATCAAAATTAATGTTTGATACGCCATTTTGAAGATTATTTTCCCCTCTAATGATGAAAAATAATCAAAGAAATGAAATGTTTCTTTTAAAATTAGACTTTTGTAAAAGACGCCATCTGTTGGAGATCACTTGAACTAACGGTACGGGTCACCTAGTCACTAATTTGTATGGGGATAAACTATTCCCAATTCCTCTGTAAATAATCCACCTGTGTGTAATTTAGCATATAGTTACTTATTCAATATATCTAAGTGAAACAGTTGTTATTTTTTTTAATTGGTTTTATTGAATAGGAAATATGGGTGGTAAAATAAGGGATTATTTTGTCCCTGTTCTTCTTTTTCAGTCTATCACAAAAACTTTTTTAAAGCACTGAACGTTATACCATTCAATTATAACCATCGCGTTTTTTTGTAGCTTATTGAAAAGTCAAAATAATAATTATTTACCATACCTATATGCTAAATTACAGTGACACAGGTGAATTATTTACAAGGAAATTGGAAATACATAGTTTATCCCAGAAAAAATATGAAAAAGCTTTCACCTATTCTGGTTTAGCTTGGCTAGTGGCTGATTATTCGGGATGAAGGTATCAGTGCTACATATTATAAAAACTAATGAACGGATATTGTTGCGGTTTTCGTCCATGTCCATACAAACGGAGAAAACGTCTTACTACCCCTAAATATTATTTAATTTTAACGATTTTGTAATATGTTACTGACATAAAGAAAAACTACGTATTTTTTCCTGTTTTCAAAATTCGTAATAGGTAGGTCAAAAGTTATAAGCCCCTCAAATCTCGGTTTTTTTGGTTCATAACTTGCTCGTAATAAACCGTGTGTATTCGAGAAACAAAGCAAAATTTCAAAAAAAAAAAAAAAAGCAAAACGTTCGTACGTAGATTATAAATCTGCTAAAACGAGTGACGCCAAAATTATAAGGTTTCGTTATAGTTTAGTAGGTGTAAATCGTTTTCGCCCAAAACGCAATTTTCAACGAAGAACATACCTACCTACGAACACACACTGTGTATGCTCGATGCCCGGGGGAAGAGCGCGCGACAGTAATATGATTTTGTAAATATGTACATATTTCGCTGCATACGCTGAGCTACAGAGCTACACGGGAAGGTTAACGAGTATTAAACATATGGTCGGATGTAGGAATGGTCAGCTCTTAAAATGTACCAATGGGTTTTTTATAATGAAAAATCTATGTACATTATACGACAAACCGTGCTTTTCCATCCATATTCTCAACAGAGCTGGCCACTCGTTAGGTATAGCCTCAAAAAATCATTGGCTAAATGAGGAAGACTTTGTCTTCCACTGGGTACCCTGGGGCCGGCAACGGTTTCGGGAGCTGTAAGGTAACCCGTGAAGAATAAAAAAAATAAATAAAAAGGAGCTGATCATTAACAGTATAAGTCAAGTCGGAGAAAAAGTTAGCCACTGCGAGATTTCACGGCGTATGCTGTCTCATCCGTCAGAGATATAACAAAATGATGTAGGAAAGAATTGTGTAGAATAAAATTACCTAAAAGAAAGTCCGCGGTGGCATATATCTATCTCTAATAGCGAAGCTGGAGACGAGGTCGCTACTTCTGGATTTCTGGATATGACTAGAGAGGGTCTGAAGACTAGTCTGTTAAAAAAAGTGACCACAATGTGCTAATTTATCTGACACCACATTACCACCAACCAACCCCACAATCCGGTGGGGTAGTGTGGTTTAAAAAGAAAAACAAATTTGGCGCGAAAACACGTGTCGGTCACGCGCCGGTTCGAGAGGCAGTTGCCAATACGACAAACTTTCAGTTTTATTCGTTAATGTGACAACGCTATGTAGAAATGTAAGGACAATTTGATAAATTAAAATTAAATGCTGTTCGTTGGTAAACCGCATCCTTTGAAAGGCATATTTTTTTAAATGTTCGTAATAGTCTGAATAAGGTTTTAGGGAAAGAAAATCTGGAAAAGTAACCCCGAAAATTAGAAAATTCAGGAAAAACTGAAATTGATTTTTTTATGGATTTTTTGTATGTCATCAAGACCATAATAGGGGATGAAAGTTAATATGAACTCTACGAGCGAGACGGGGAAAAAGCTAGTGGCGAATAAAAGCTTAAAATTAGCTAATATTTAAATACATAAATAAAGCGTAATGACCGCATCCGGAACGATGTCATCAGAGAAGAATGCGGAGTGAAATATGATGTTGTTACTAAAATGAAGAAAAGTAGTTTACGCTGGTTCGGACATGTCGAGAGAATGAAAAATTGACTAAAAAGGTTGGTAAAATGGCTGAAGTGAAAGGACGACATATGTGTACTTTTATTGAACACATATAAAAAATATATTGATCGATGATAAGATTAAAATTACACATAATCGCCGAGCATGTATGAAAAGTATGATGAATATAAAAGAAGCGAAAGAAATATGTCAGGATCGAAACAAATGGCATTCGATTGTCTCTGCCTACCCCTCTTGGGATGAAAGGCGTGATGATAGATAGATAGATTTTAATAAATTAGGTATCTACCTATATAAAAATAAAATATCTCAAACTGACAAAGCCTTAAAGTTGTGCTTTACGTACCTACTTAAATATCTGTATGCAGCAAAAATATACCTATACAAACTTAAAAAATATACCTACATTCATACAATATGAATAAATTGTTTTTATACACACACACAGTCACATATTTAAATATGTTTACTTACATTTCCTCCATTACGTACTCTAGGCCAGTCTGGCTATTTTGAGCTGTATGGAAAATTTTCGTAACCGTTATACAGCAAACGAAGATATGTAAAAAATCGGAAATATTCCGTAGAATTCAATGCACTATTTTTAAAACAACTGACATTAGGGGAACTTATAGAAAATGGCGGCCAAAGCTGGTAAAAAACACTTTATTTCGTTTTAAAAAAAAAATAGGTTTTATTTTAAAAAAGTTTAATACACAAGTTGTGGAACTATTTATTTCGCATCGGTCTAGTCCGGTCCGATGTCAATAAATTGTAAAATATATTATTTATTTTAAAAAAAACCGTAAAAAATCGCATTATTTTAAAACGCCCGTATCTCTTTGAAAAAAAAAATTTTTTGAAACCGATAAATAGTGAAAATGTAGCTCTTGACAAGCCAAAAAAGAGCGTATTTTCAAATTTTAAAAATATTAAAAAGATCTTGCAGAAATTTGATTTTTCGAAAAAAAAGTGTTTTTTTTTAAATTCCTATAACTCATAATCCCGTGACTTTTTATAATCGTGTCTATGCTTAAAATTTTCTATAATATTTGCCGTAACATGTGCGAGTATTGCGCGCTTCATTAACTGATCGGTAATATGCAAAATATCGGTCGAAAAATAGGTATTTTTCGGTAAAATGCTGGAAGCGCGTCGCGACAGTCGCTCATATGCATGCGACTTCGGTCGGCTCTACCCCCCTAATCCACCGCTTGAGCTGAAGTATGGTACCACGGCGCTAAGCTCCGTGTGTGATTAATTTTGCAGTGCTCAGCGACGGCCGATGGAGTTCTCGTATTTTTTTATTTCTACTATAAATAATTAACTTTAACTCATATAAATTTTAGCTGATAATAAGAAAAAACGGCGCCACAGGATTTTTTTCAAGCAAAAAAAAAAATCTTAGCTCCAGAAGGTCGTAGAGAAAAAAAATTGTTTTTAAAATTTGCAGAAAAATACCAGCTATAACATCGCGTAAACGTCAATTTTATATAATTTTAACTATTAAAGATAAATTACGTTTTTGGAACAAAAAAAAGAAACCGATTTTTTGACCGATATTTCGCATATAACCGATCAATTAATGAAGCGCGCAATACTCGCACATATAACGGCAACTATTAAAGAAAATTTTAAGCATAGACACGATTATAAAAAGTCACGGGTTTATGAGTTATAGGAATTTAAAAAAAAACACTTTTTTTTCGAAAAATCAAATTTCTGCATGATCTTTTTAATATTTTTAAAATTTGAAAATACGCTCTTTTTTGGCTTGTCAAGAGCTACATTTTCACTATTTATCGGTTTCAAAAATTTTTTTTTCAAAGAGATACGGGCGTTTTAAAATAATGCGATTTTTTACGGTTTTTTTTTAATAAATAATATATTTTACAATTTATTGACATCGGACCGGACTAGACCGATCCGAAATAAATAGTTCCACAACTTGTGTATTAAACTTTTTTAAAACAAAGCCTATTTTTTTTTAAAACGAAATAAAGTGTTTTTAACCAACTTTGGCCGCCATTTTCTATAAGTTCCCCTAATGTCAGTTGTTTTAAAAATAGTGCATTGAATTCTACGGAATATTTCCGATTTTTTACATATCTTCGTTTGCTGTATCGTGATTTTGGTCCAAAAAATTTACACAGACTGGCCTACTCATACAGAGACAAGAACAGTTAAAACTTAACTTAAAAAAGCTTAAATTCTTGGATATTTAAGTCAACATATCAAAAGAACTGTAAACTCAATCCGTAATATAAAAAAAATCCAAATTGAAAAAAAAAAAGGATTTTTGGCAACCTCTTTAAAAACTATTCGTGCTTTTGAAGACACTGAAAATGATACATATCAAAGCCGCTCTAATCTGTAAATTTAAAAAAATAAGGACAACGTGAACGCCACAAAGGTTAAAATTCGTGAAGCCCTTCCCTCCAAAACCACCAAACCATAGTCACCCTAAAATCAGACAAAACCAACAAGCCAATAAAAATAGATCCACTCTACAATCTGCCTACATTTACACAAAGGCGGTAAAACCATCAAGTGCAGTATGTTTACGAGGGATGGCCAGTGAGTACATCAAATCGACACACGTGTCCCTATTAAAAAAAATTGTAAAACACAATACCAGCCGCACATTTAATGGGATCAATTAAATTTATCTACTGGCGAACCGCCCCGACTTCGCACGGGTATAACAGTTGTTTCTCAACAATTCCGTTTTCCCGGGAGTATGAGATATTTTCCCGGTATAAAATTTGTTATATATGTATCACCACGCCTTTTATCTCAAAATTCTAATGCAATTTGTTACGTTCCTGACATACCTCTTTCGCTTCTTATCACACCTTTCATACATGCTCGGCGATTGTGTGTACTATTAATATTTCCATCGATCAATACATAATTTATATGTTCAATAAAAGAACATCTAGATCGTCCTCTGCCAGCATTTCCTTTCACTTCAGCCATATAAACCTTTTTAGTCAATCTTTAATCCTTCATTCTTTCAACGTGTCCAAACCTTCATTTTAATCACAACATAATCTTTAACTCCGCATTCTTCTCTAATGACAACGTTCCGAGTATAGTTTACTATAACTATTCAAGTTTCAGAGAATGACTTAATACTATTTTTTATATCGCGAAAGCGGGCGGGGGAGAGGCAAATTACAGCCACGGTATTATTTCTTTTTGGATCTATGTCTTGTCGAATATAAAAAAAGCACAGCAAGGCCGCAATTATCTGTTTATTCTTGAAACATATTATTATTAAAACATTAATTAATATTTTAACGATTATTATTAATTGAAAATCGTAATCGTTGTGTATAAAACGCGTTATCGGTGACACTGTGACTTACAAGCGATTCAACAAGAGCGCAGTAACCTATAGCCCCTTATCAATTTGCGGCACACAAAAGGCCACTAGGCAGGCCGATATCTCAGTGGTTGTACCAATGGATTTAGAACCGGAGGTCCCAGGTTCCAGTTTCAACCCATATTAGGGACACATGGGCTTCGGAGGGCATGTACAGACGTAAATCCGCACGTCTTGCTAATCTATTAACGGCAGCGACAGACTTGCTACGCGGTAGCATATATATATATATATATATATATATATATATCTATCTCTAATAGTTAAGTAGTTACAAGCGTAAATACGGTAGGTATTCAAATTGTTGTAAACCCATTTGTACCCGGGCGGGGTCGCTAGTTAAATCTAAAAATCTCAATATGGACCTGTTCCCAGGCATTCAGGTGTCCTTAAATTCACCAAACCACGGAGGCGCCTAAATATTATAAGAAATCGATATTAAAAAAAAAACAAGACCCCCCCTCCCACCCCATGCGCACGCGCAGCTGTACAAACAACCGACACAAACTCCGACCCGATTGACGCGTACCGATATCGCGGGTTTATTGTGATAATGGAGCGTGTGTAAATTAAATAACCTCTCTTAACCTGCCGTGATCTTTATGTTACAAAATTACTAAATTAATATTTTGATAAATAAGGTAGGTAATATCTCGGAAACTGCTCACCCGATTTTCATCAAACGTAGCTAAGAACCGCGCCGACTAAATTAGCCTTCAGATAAAAAAGAACGCATTCAAATCGGTCCATCGGTTTGGGAGCTACCAGACAGACACGTCGATGCCTGTCTGTGCCCTTTTCACGCAAAAACTACTAAACGGATTTTGTTACGGTTTCCACTATTAGATAGGTTCATTCACCGGGAAGGTTTATGAGTATTAAACATGGACCTATCATGTTTAGGAGCTAAGCATTAACAGTATAGGTGAATCAAGTCAGGGGAAAATTAACCCCTGTGAGTTTTATAAGAGATATAACAAATCTATCTCTAATAAATAAACAAGATGTACATAACCCGACAAACCACACTTATAGGCTTTTCCATCTAAATATACCTCAACAGAACAGGCCATCGTTAGGTATAGCCTCACAAATACAATCGGCTACACGAGCGAGACTTGGTCTTCCGCTGGATACCCTGGAACCGTAATACGGTTTCGGGAGCTGTAAGGCAGGCAACCCGTAAGGAAAGAAAAAAAAACGTAATATTTATGTAGGTATTCAAATTCTTGTAACCCCATATTGTAACTGTGCAAAGCCGGGAGCGTGTCGCTAGCTAGTAAGATTATAGAGTATGAATTTGTTTGTAAGGTCTAAATTACTAAACCAATTTTTTTATGTACGTAAAGGCCGATTTAGACGTTACGAGTGTTTAGTAGAGTGCGTAGGTGGCACTCGAATGCCAGTGCATTAGTAGGTTTCCAGTGACGTTTATACTTCTTCCAGTAGATTGCCATTTTGTAGGCCAAAACACACATAAAGGCCGATTTAGACGGTTCTAGTGGTTAGTAGAGTGCGTTAGGATAGTACATTAGTTGAAACATGTAAACGGTAGTTTCCAGTACTTGTACTAGTACGTTCCACTCGCCTTTCAACTAGAATCAAATAGAATCGCTTTTTATTTTTGTTTCAAGTGACACCCTCCCGCGCCCGCTCAACCCCCCGCGCGTTCCTGACTCGCTACTCGCTGTAGTCTAAACGGTCAGTTTTAGTAACTTGCACAAGTTGACAAGGAGAGTTATGTGTGTTTTGGCCTACAAAATGGCAATTTACTGGAAGAAGTATAAACGCCACTGGAAACCTACTAATGCACTGGCATTCGAGTGCCACCTACGCACTCTACTAAACACTCGTAACGTCTAAATCGGCCTTAACTCTCCTTGTCAACTTGTGCAAGTTACTAAAACTGACCGTTTAGACTACAGCTAGTAGCGAGTCAGGAACGCGCGGGGGGTTCAGCGGGCGCGGGAGGGTGTCACTTGAAACAAAAATAAAAAGCGATTCTATTTGATTCTAGTTGAAAGGCGAGTGGAACGTACTAGTACGAGTACTGGAAACTTCCGTTTACATGTTGCAACTAATGTAGGTACTATCCTAACGCACTCTACTAACCACTAGAACCGTCTAAATCGGCCTTAAGATATTAGGTTATAGCAATATTTGTGTGTCATATTTTCTAATTTCAAAACATTTCCTCGGGCGAAGCCAGGCCGGCGGGAAGTTAGTCTTAGGTGTATGCCTGTATATTTATCCTAACTCGGCCTGTCCACACTTAGATCTAGAATTCTAGACCAATGTAGAGAATACCTAGATGCATTTTTCTCAGCCGCCTATACCGACCTCGTCCGATCGTGTGAGTCGACCTTAATTTGACGCAAAGGCGACGAATGGAATCCAATCTATGTTTATATTATTAAATCTATGCTATAAAAAAGTTCTAAATAAAAAAAACTAGTTATGAGCAGAGGGTTCCGTACCATCGAATCTGAAAATTCAGGGGAAAACCGCATGTAAATTATTGTAAACGACATTCGCCTAATCAAAAAGTCACTTAGGTAATCTCTATAGCATGTTTTTTTCTTTCTTTTTTCACGGGTTGCTTTACAGCTCCTGAAACCGTGTTACCGTCCCAGGGTACCCAGCGGAAGACCAAGTCTCCCTCTTTTAGCCGATAGTATTTGTGAGGCTATACCTAACGAGTGGCCAGTTCTGATGAGGTAGGTAACTAGGCATGTAGGTATACGAAAAAATATTCATCCCCCAGTAGAGCTACCCCTAATAGAAGGGATGTCGTTAAAGGGGACGAGGGAGGGGTTCTGAATTCAATACCACTGGCAAAAGCTAGTAACATTCGTGTCTGTGGCACCTCGGTGGTACAAATAGGTATCTACGATATTTTTACATTGTCACGGATGATAATAAATTTAGCTGATGACATTTTTTAAATCAAAAAACGACGCGTCCAGAGAATTCCCGGCCCGAGAATGTCCGAGCAAATCCGTGTACTGTCTTTGCCCGACCCAGCATTTTGCTGAGACATTCTCGGACTGGGCATTCATTGGCTGACCCGTCGTTTTGGCCTTCGAGTCAATATGCTAACCCCGCAGCACTCATTGTCGGTTTATGGCCCCCTACCAACCTCGTCGTAATAGCAAAAACTTAGCGACACATGACCGATGATTAATGTCAAACACTTTCTGTGTTATTCGTGACTCGCCGTATTTGGATGACATAGTAAGCAACATATACAGAGTGTTCTCTTCAGATCAAAAATAATGTAAAAAAAATATATTATCACTATTATTCTCGAAGGTGATTTTTTTGTCGGTACGCCATAATCTCCCTTAATGCGAAGTATTCGCACGGGTCATCTATTAATAAAACGTATTTTAAAGATTCTTTTATAATTTATTCAATGTAGACATTGGTAACTTCATAATTCGGTTTGACTTTCGGCATAGGTCTCCCCGAAGCCTTCCAAGTTTTCCTATCAGGGGGTTAAAAGAACTAAAATAATACTGTATCAAAGTTAATGTTTGATAGACAATTTTGAAGATTATTTTTCCCTCTAATGACGAAAAATTATTAAACAAATGTTTCTTTTAAAATTAGACTAATTTATTGTATTTTGTAAAAACGGTGCAAAGTTTTTGCACGGGTCATCTAGTCACTACATATTTTATAAAACAAAGCCCCCCGCCGCGTCTGCTGTCTGTGCCCGCCTCACGCAAAAACTACTGAACGGATTTTGTTGCGGTTTTGACTATTACACAGATAGGTTGATTCACCGGGAAGCTTTACGAGCATTAAACATGGACCCATCATGTTTAGGAGCTGAGCATTAACAGTATAAGTAAATCGAGTCGGGAAAAAAATTAGCCCCAGCGAGTTTTGAATGCATTTCTGTCTAATCCAAACAAAATATGTAATGATGTAAAAGGCCACGGTAACATATTATTATTATATATAATATATATATATATATATGTGTCAACAGAACTAGCCACTCGTTAGGTATAGCCTAAGACTTGGTCTTCCGCTGGGTACCCTGGCACCGTAACACGGTTTCGGGAGCTGTAAGGCAACCCGTGAAGGAACAAAAATAAAAATATAATAACTATCAGTTGAACTATGACAACAACACCACTAACGGTGAGAAGTATTCGCACGGGTCTCTAGTAATAAAACTATTTTAAAGATTATTTTATAATTTATACAATGTAGACATTGGTAACTTCATAATTCGGTTTGCCTTTCGGCATAGGTCTCCCCCAAAGCCTTCCAAGTTTTCCTATCAGGGGGGGAATGGGGGGTTAAAAGAACACAGTAATTTTGAAACACCCTATACATAGCATTTCAATAATCCATTGAATGGATACATTGTATCAAGTTTTACCTGCCATATACAGGCCCAGCATGTACAATCACGCTGAGATGTCATCAATTATGAATACCGCGGTTTGTGCAACATAGGCCACATATAGACAGAGCCACATACATACATAATCTCTGTCAATAACAGCATAACGACTACAATCCAATAAGGGGTAGTCGATAAAGTGACGAGTGGTTACACGGGTTCGATGCCTAGTTGGGTCCACTCCAAAACTACTCAACGGATTTTGTTGCGATTTCAAGGTTTACTAGTGGTTATCACGTTTAGGAGCCGAGCAGAATTTGTGGTCGAGGGAAAAAGTTACTGAGCGCCAGCGCGCTTTTATGGCGTATGCTCTCTAATCCGTTAGAGATATAACAAAATGATGTAGGAAAGAATTGTCTAGACTTAAATGATCTACAAAAAGTCCTCGGTAGCATATATCTATCTAAAATAGCGCTCATTATTTTTAGGGTATATCTACCCATGTACTAGGAAAAGTCTGGGCAGACCAAATAAAAACACTGCCCAGGACCAGGGCTCATGGAGGCGTACTGTCCAAGAAAGTGATGATCTCTACCTCTTCCTGATAGACACGACCTTCAGCAATGAAAATGCCAACTAAGAAGAAGACCTATAAATCTTTCCAAATTCTAAATCTAGAGCAAATTTAGTAATGTTCATTTCTCTAACACCCATTGATTCACCACGCACTAATAGGGCCCAAAATAATGGACCATTCCCCGTTAGGGTTGCCAGATGGAAAGACTAAAATATCTGGACAAAATTTAAAATTTTCTTTTAATTTTTTCTTCACGGGTTGTCAAGTGCGTCGGTGGCCAAGTGGTTAAGACGTCTGGTATTAACTAGGCAGTCCACGGGTTCGATCCCGGATCCTGGCCATGTAATGTGCCAATGGGTTTTTATAATTAAAAACTTATGTACCTAAGTACCTACATAATCGGACAAACCACATTTAGAGGCTTTTTTCGGGACAAATAAATATTACAATTCTAAATGTTACTTTTAAAATTAAATCTATATATATATATATATATATATATATATATATATATTCAACAGAACTAGCCACTCGTTAGGTATAGCCTAATACCATCGACTAAACGAGGAAGACTTGGTCTTCCGCTGGGTACCCTGGAACCGTAACACCGGAGCTGAACCCGTGAAGAAAAAAAAATGTAATTAAATCATAACTTTTCCGAGCGCGTTCCTTTCAATCGGGGTGAGTAAAATGATTTTTAAACCGCGTGGAAATTTTAAATGTATGTTATCCAGAATCTCGAAAAATCGACGAATCCCGGCCGTCTGGCAACCCTATTCCCCGTCGATGACCGTCAATAAAGTCTTTATAAATACACACTCGCGAGCGAATTGGCGGTGAGTTGGGCGAAATAAAAACCGTGTTTATCTATTCGACCGGGACCATCGTTAAACTACACTTTTTAATTAATCACAATAAAATATCTATTAATAAAACTATTTGGCCTAGTGGTCATTCTCCAAGACAAACAAGCGGACGGTACCGGGTTCGAATTTCAGGTGGAGTGAAATAAGCCGCAATAAGCGAGAATATCCTGAGTCTAATTTCAGGTGGACCTGGAGTGAAATAAGCGGACGTTCCCGGAGTCAAATTTTATGTGGAGTAAAATTAAGCGGACGCGCGGACGGTTCGAATTTCAGGTGGAGTGAAATTAAGCAGACGGTCCTAGTTGGAATTTCAGTTGGAGTGAAATTAAGCGGACGGTCCTGGTTCGATTTTCAGGTGGAGTGAAATAAGCGAACGGTTGCAGGTTCGAATATAGGTGGAATGAAAAAGGCGAACGGCGCGAGGTCGGATTTCAGCTGAATTGAAATAGGCGAACGGTCGCGGGGTCGAATTTCAGATAAAGTGAAATAGGCTGATGGATCCGGGGTCGAATTTCAGGTGAAGTGAAATATGCGAACGTTTGTGGATTCGTTTCCACGTGATATGAAAGCGAACGGTCCGGGGTCCGATTCGGGATCCCTGAAATAGGCGGATGGACCTGGGATCGGATTTCATGTGGAGTAAAATGGTCCTGGGTTTGAATTAGGAACAAGCATAATTATAAACTTTTACATTAATAATGGTATGTATGTTATATGTATTACTCAGCACTGGGTATTCCGGTTTAGGGCCAGATACACCAAAATACCCTCCGTCTAGTTTTCACCAAATAAACTGGAATTTTGATGACATGTTTGTTCAGGTGACAATATGATAAATATTCTAAGTTACACACAAATTAGTTACGGTGTGTTTGTTAAATACACTTTTCACAAGTACATAGTTATGGCCAGAATAAAAACTATTTTCATGAGACTGTGCTACATACAATGTATGTATGGGTGTAAAATTCCACATCTGTCTGTCTGTCACACAAAAACTACTGAACTGATTTTGTTGCATTATATAGGTTATCAACCTATATAACTATATCACTGGGAAAGTTTACAAGTATTAAACATTGACCTATTATGTTTAGGAGCTGAGCATTAACAGTATATGTGAATAGAGTCAGAGAAAAAGTTGGCCCCAGCTACTTTCATGGCAATAGCTGTCTAATCCATCAGAGATATAACAAAATGATGAAGGAAATAATTGTGCAGAATAAAATGATCTACAAAAAGTCTACGGTAGCATTTTACTATCTCTAATAGAAAAGTAGTTATTGAAATTGTTGTAAACCTATATTGTAACTTAGCCAGGGTGTAGCCAGATACACCAGTAACTTGTATAATAAGGTATGTTAAAGCCCCTATTACACTGTCATAGCTGTTGGATGTGTGTGAAGTTAGAACTGCCACTTAAGGCCGATTTAGACGTTACTAGTGTTTAGTAGAGTGCGTAGGTGGCACTCAAATGCCAGTGCATTAGTAGGTTTCCAGCAACGTTTATACTTCTTCCAGTAGAGTGCCATTGTCTAGCTAGGCCAAAATGCACATGTCTCTCCTTGTCAACTTGTGAAATCTACTAAAACTGACTGTTTAGACTACAGCGAGTAGGGAGTCAGGATCGCGCGGGGGGTTGAGCGGGCGCGGGAAGGGTGTCACTTGAAACGAAAATAAAAAGCGATTCTATTTGATTCTAGTAGAAAGGCGAGTGGAACGTACTAGTATGTGTACTAGAAACTACCGTTTACATGTTTCTACTAATGTACTCTCCTAACGCACTCTACTAAACACTAGTAACATCTAAATTGACCTTTAGTGATAGATAAACATAATCAAAAATAGCAGGGGCTAACTTCACAGTTCACACACATATGACCCTAGAAATATGATAGTTTAATAGAAGTCTTAGAAAAGCTCCAAATATAATTTAAAATAAATGTGATATCAAGTCCATAATTTTACCCAACAAAAACATAATTGTTTACATTATAATAGATAGGTTAGACATTAAAACCTTATAAGATTTAATTTTTAAATTGTCAATAATTCATTGTTTACTGATTTTTTGTTTGTTAGAACTCTGTTAAAACTGGACCAATGGATGGAGTTTATTAGATAAATAAACAATCAGATCATAAACATTGGCATAGAGGGGACATTAATATGTCGATTTGCGACCATTGACGCACTTACTGTACCAATATCCATGGAGCATCCTTGCACTTGTAAAATTAACAACAAAATTGTGCCAAAAATTACAATATAATTTTCCCCAAAATACACAAACATAAGAAGCTATAAGTTAAACTGCAGCCCAGGTACATACGTAAATGTTAATAAAACTTGCAAGCATTAATTATTTTTGTAAAAATAAGAAAAAAAATGCTTCAAATACATTTTGACAATCTAATACGAATCAAAACATAGCCTATAATAAGAATTTTTAACGCATTGAATGCTTAATTATTCAAATTGGTGATATATTTAGATGGACTGCAGCCATATCTATAGCTTCGTATTATAAAATGTTTGAAAAACCCGTGTATTCTGCAAGAAAAATTGGTATCGATACAATGATGGCACAACACGCATTCACTTTGGTTGAAATTCACAATTAAACACATCACTTGGAGGCAATTTTTTAAATTGGAAACTTAGATACTGAATCACTTTTCACAAAAAAATCACTCACCCTGTTGTTTGTTAGCTATTTTATTAAAACAGTTCTGAAAAACTTCGTATAAATGCATTGGCTCATCATCACTTGTCGCCATTTTGGTATCTACTGCCAGTGTTGCCAGGTCATTTAAAAGTTGTCAACAACAGGGAACCAGAAAACGATTCTTGTAACAAATGATTTTGGTAGGTACTACAAAAATTACAAAAATAAGCTTATTTCACTGCTTTGTTTGTTGTTTAATAGCAACCTGCCCAGTGCCCGGCTTCACACGCTAAGAATATTTTATTTTATTTTTATATAGATTCTAATAGGAATTTTATAATTATGATTATAAATATAAAGAAGTATTTTCCCGGGATGAAAAGCAGCCAGTAGCCTATTCGGCCCTCCAACTACCCCTTGTGCTCAAGTCAAAATCACGTCGAGCTGTTGCTACGTGAAAGAATGACAAACAAACAAACATGTTTTCATATTTATAAAGCGCCCTACACAGAGATGCTCGTTCAAACAACGGTTTGTTTGAAGAAAGCTAATTTGATGCGATTAGCGTTTTAATATATAGTAGAAAAGAAATTGATTGTCTCAACTCAAACACTTCATTAAAACCTCAAATAACACTAAAGTTGACACAAGGTTTGATTGATACTTAATATTAAGTAGGTAGAGGAGCAAAAAAAATTTCCAAGTACCTAGCAGTTTTCGCTAACCAGCCACGTAAACATTTCAGCCTAAATTGCTAAATTGTGTTTGTTTGTCCGTGTTTCATGGCAGAAAGCAACGCAACGACGTGATTTTTGACATAGACATAGTTGGAGGGCCGGAGAGTGACATAGGCTAACTTTTTAGTGTCACATTTTCCACAGGAGAATTCGGGGCTTAAAGCTAGTAGGTATTTTCACTTTCGAGTTTCGACTAAATTCAGTAGATTCATGCATTATCTGTCGGGGAATAGGAGAAAAAAAATCAAAAATTTCAATGGTTCACGTTCACCTCTTACCGGTATATTTATAACGGATTTGGAACGAGAGTGATGGGGAGACAGGCAACGAAGAAAATGTTATTTTTGATTCTCTGTCAAATGGATCAACTTTTTATATTCTAAAATTATGTCAAGCGTGCGAGCAAGACTGTGAAGACAAAATGTACAGGGTTAGACAAAATGTACTGGGGGTATCTATGACATTTGTCACGTGATCAATAAAAACTTTTAAGGATTCTACATCCGGTCATGGCGACGAGCGCACGCGTTTTCGTTGTGGCGTGATGTGGAATCCAGTTTAATCCTGTTCGTGCTGTGATGGTTGTGATTAATCAGTGATTAGTAAGACATATCACGGTGGGTGGGATTATCTTAAATACCGATTTATCGGCTATAAACACTATAAAGGCTATAATACTTGACATTGGCAAATCACCGATAAACATTGGTGTAGCCATAATAAAAAAAGAAGAAGAAGAAGAAAAACTTTTAATTGAGGCAATTTAATTTCAAATTGACGCAACGCTACCGCTTTTAGATTTTGTGTACCTACTGTAGATTTTGTCTACATTAGTGAGATTCTTTCTACACGCCTCATGCTCGCACAGCAAGTGTCAGTAGATCTGGCAACACAGTCTGTCATTAAACATTTCAGCTGGGTTAGCATATATTTTGACAGCGACACTTTCGTTTCGGTCGAATGGCCTTGAACAGGCCAAAACGTTCATGTCCAACAAGGACCGGCCAGAGATAGCCCGGACCGGGCATGCCCTGCACAAGAATGCCGAGCAATTTGCTTGGCCGGACAAAGACAAGTACACAGAATTTTCCCGCACATTGTTGGGCCGGACCTCTCGGCCCCGGGCTATCTCTGGCCGGTCCTTGTTGGACATGAACATTTTGGCCTGTTCAAGGCCATTCGACCGAAACGAAAGTGTCGCTGTCAAAATGTATGCTAACCCCACAGCACAGAGCCATTTCAGTACCTCTGCCCGATACCAATTTTAAAAAGAAAGAAAAGAATAAAATTGAACGAATGAAACGAACGCAAAATAATATTTCGTTCACCCGCCATGTTTTGCAACGAAAATTGAGTTTGACTTGAAAGCCTACAAAATTTTCGAGTGCATAAAAAATATAATAAAACAATAAATAAAATTATTCTCCTACATGTAACATGTTCTCATTGAATTCACTCAACACACAAAATCAGGTAACGCATCTGTTATGTAGAAGTGTATTGTTTTTGCGTTTTGTTTGTCATCTACATAACCTCTGTTTTATTTCTTATTAGCAGGTTTTAGTTAGTTTTGGGCAGCTGTGGTCGCGCTACGCGGGCGTGTTCCCGCGTAGCGAACGCGGCAGAGGCGGCAAACATGTCCGGGAAAGAGATGCCGCGGTTTGTGGCAACAGTCAATTGGAGGCATTGAGAAATTTTGACACAAGTGTCTTGGCCGAAATGCGAAAGGTCGACGTAAAAAGACTGTGTACATCTATAAGTCCTCGCTCAAGTTTGAGTACCAAGAAGGTTTCACACGTCTCGACCTCTAGCTTCCAGCTTAACAAGAATGGGTTCAATTGGGAACAAAAGGTTCAACCTACAGTTACTGTTGATTTTCGTGGTAAATCCCCAAGGTTTCATCTAAATGACAACTTTATTGGTGCATTAAGTAGAGGTATTCTTGCAAATAATTTCTCATACGATGTTCAAGTACGCGGTTTTAAGACTGAGAGGAGTGTTCGAGCTGATTTAAAGAGGAATCCCAACATTTTGAACAGACTGCGTAAGTTCTTGGGTCAGTATAATTAAGATAACATTTCTTCCTGTTTCTGCCTACTATCTTTTAATAATAAGTGAATTATTTGGTATATTACCTAACAACAGTAACAGATTTCATCACCTTTTAATAACTTAAATACAGACATTTGCATACTCTGTGCTTTGCATACTGCATTAACTAACTAATCCATTGCGGATGAGGCCAAATGGTTGTTTTTGAGGCCACTTAACAAATGGCGTAGGTATGTGCTACAAAGTTTATATTAGATTCAAAACACATTCAGTTCCATAGACAAATTTTGCAATTTTTGTAATCTTTAATTTTGATACAGTCCCTGTTCTGTTGAGGTATATTGTTGCCCAAGGCTAGTTGCCATAGGACAAATCTTCCTCATTTAGCCAATGCTGTTTTTTTGTGGCCAGTTTGTTGAGATATTTTGTAATTGAATCCTTTTTCAAATTTATTTAACAGTTACCTTCCTGCCCCAGCTCTACCTGTGGCACAGAACACAGAAGTAAACAGTATTTATTTCAGCAGTGTCCTTGAAATATTACTGTCCGCTCAGTAGATAAACATGTACTTCTTATTTTTCTTAGTTGTGGTCAATCATGGCGGTCCACAGCGCGACACACCTTGTATTGACTCGCTATGGTTAACTTTCTCTTGTGTTGCCAAAAGTGTGACATGTCATATAAAACAACTATTCCACACCTGTATAATCTGTGACAAGGACGGGGGGAGGGGGGGCCAAATCATGAAATTTGTGTGACATAATTTATGGATGGCCCCCTCATGTGGCATATCAAATGAAAAATGCATAAGTAGTTTAAATTATATTAAAGAAAATATACTAAAATTGACGAATTCCTCTTATTTCCTAAATAATAAGTCTAAAATTTTGAAAAAATAGGGAATCTAGGACCTTTCTTGTAGTTCACAGGAAAACCTAAACGAAAATCCTGTCTTAAAGTTCAGCATGTTAGTCATACTCTTTTATAACAACACCATTGGCTATTATATGTTTCTCCACTCACACAGCCCTAACTAAATATTCCAGGACTCACAGTTACACCGGACAACAAGCCACCAAACACCAACCCTGAATCAACGGCCCGCCTAGAGAAGTTGCTCAATGAGGAAGTGTCACTGACACATGACCAGAAAGACAAGATTAAGATTGCATTCGCGGAGGGATATCTGGCTGGTAATTTATTGGTGTATATTTTGTGTGTGTGTTTACGATGAAAGAATGACTAAACAAATATCATCATCAGCCTTTTAAGATCCACTGCTGGATCATGGTCTCCCTCTAGTGCACCATTTTAGTGGTGCTCATTGAGAGCAATTGCCATAGTCACCACGCTTGGCAGGCGGGTTGGTAACCAAATATATAAACCTATATTACCGAAAGGAATATATTACAAGGAAAGGAAAGGACGATCAAGGCGAACTTTCATTGATCAAAAAAGTAGTATGTATAAAACAATGTATGAATGTGGATGAAGCAAGAGAAGTATGCAAAGATAGAGAGAAGTGGTGCTCCATTCTCTGCCTACCCCTTTGGGAAACAGGCGTGAATGTATGTATGTATTTTACTGGATATTTACCAGCGCACAGGTTGACAAAATTGTTAATCAATGATTCCAACAAGAATTTTCTCAAAATAAAAATTGACTAAAAAGGTTTATATGGCAGAAGTGAAAGGAAGGTTCATGGAAACATGATTAATATAAAAGAAGCGAAAGATTTATGTAAGGATCTTGGCAAATGACATTCGATTGTCTCTGCCTACCCCTCTTGGGATAAAAGGTGTGATAATAGAAATATGAAAATCTCTATATTTATTTCTCAAAAGGTATTTTTCTGTCAGTATCAAATACCTCCCTTAATACTGTAACAAAGTTAATTTTTGATACGCCATTTTGAAGATTATTTTCCCTCTAATGACGAAAAATAAACAAAAAAATCAAAATAAAATGTTTCTTTTAAAATTAGACTAATTTATTTACTTTGTCAAAGACACCATCTATTGGAGATCAGTTAAACAATAACAACAACACCACAAACGGTGCGAATTATTCGCACGGGTCAACTGGTCAACCTAGGGGTCTCTTTAGGCTCACTGTTGCAACATGTGACATTTTTTTTCTCTTTAATCGATTTTTTTTTAAATTATACCTAGGTAACAGTCCAGAGAACCAGCGCGGCTCCAAAACATCGAAATACCTGAAAGTGGCCCAGCAGCTCCTGACGCTGGTGCTGTTCCTGGCGATATTCGTGAGCGTGATGGCCTCGCTCAGTGGCTCCGTCTTCAGGTATAGGTGATTTCAAGTTTGATATGAATCTTTTTGTGTCTGTGTGTCTTGTACAGTAACTATATATATATATATATATATATATAAAACTATATATATTAATTTTAAAATTACCCCACTCCCCCACCCAGATTTCCGGTTCTAATCCAGGAATTTTATTTTTTTAATTGCAATCCGTTTAGAGTTTAAAGCGTCCACATCCAAATAGCCAAACTTTCACATTTATAATATTACTAGGATTGTATTGCCGCGTGAAAGGAAATGCTGGCAGAGGACGACCTAGGTGTACTTTTATTGAACATATTAAAAATGTATTGATCGATAGCAATATTAAAAGTGCACACAATCGCCGAGCATGTATTAAAGGTATGATGAATATAAAAGAAGCTAAAGAGGTATGTCATATGAACGGTTACTAACGCTTTTTGTTAGTAACCGAGATACGTAATATAGGGGCTGAAGTGTATGCAGTTGGTCTGTCATATATTTATGATGGAAATGTAGAGACTTGGAAGACCTGATGATGAACTCCTAGGTTCCACCTAAATATCAGATTAAATGTAGAAATTCATACTGATGTTTACAGTTCATATCGCTCTATATAATTTTTTTCCTAATTTATAGTACCTTTAACTTATGTTACAATGGCGCCCTACACTCTGTTCCTTTTTATAAAGGAGATCAACATATTCCCATACATAGTTGGGCTAGTGTCGGGCAATGTCTGGCACCAACTGAGTGCCGACATGAAATATATATATTAATAAACGTCACAAATGGGCGAACCAAAATAAATTAATCTTATATTTTTAGCGGCCGTATTTCACACATATTTTTACTTATAATGTTTTAAACACTAGTAACACTAATATAAAATGTTTACGCTTCGGAACGTATCTACTTAAGTCAGCCGTCGTCAGCCAGTTCAGTCAGTCAGTCAGGCTGTCAGTTCCCTAGCTAGCTTCTGTTTTTGTCAGTTTTTGTTATTTCTCTCGTTATTTCTTATGTTATTCAATATAAATAGATAAAATATAATTAATAAAACAACCTACTAAAAAAGGTAAACAAAACAATCAGTCAAAGAATGTCAGTCAAGTTGAAAGTGACAGCTAAATAATTATTGCCAGCAACAAATAATGTTAAAATAGGTGTTCAAAATCAAAATTTGAAAACTATTAATTCAAGAGCTAAAAATACTGGACCACGATTTTTTAGTTCTATATCTTATATCTAACAACTGTGGGTATTATCGGTTCTGTTCGCGAAGATAAAAAAAAATAGCCCAAATGTAGGGATCTCCTTATATAATAGGCTATATTTTATTTTGTTGGAAAATATCCACGGGCGAAGCCGGGGGTGGAAAGCTAGTGGACAAACGTACACGAACTACGAAACCCACTGAATACCCTGAGCTAAGGAATAAGCCGCAATGGTATTTTTTTTTCAGGATCCAGCTGGGTAACCAAGTGGAGGTGGATCCTGAGGACATATCAGTGACGTTTGATGACGTTAAGGGAGCCGACGAAGCTAAGCAGGAGCTGAAAGATGTTGTGAGTAATATATTTCCTATCTAATATTATTATGTTGGATTCATACATTCGTTACTTCTCATTGTCACCTTGCTGGTTTTAAAGAATAAGACGTTGGATGGACTGTATGTATGTTTATTGTTATAAAATGATACGCTTCAAATTCTACGACGAAATATTTATTATTTCTTACTTTTCAGTGCAAATTGAAGTCGGTACACTTTTTTTTAATATTAATTTTAAATATAATATGTATTAAATTACAAACAATTTAAAAAAAGTTTCCATCTCAAAACCTAACTAATGACTTTTCAGGTGGAATTTCTAAAATCGCCAGAGAAGTTCTCCTCGCTGGGCGGCAAGTTGCCCAAGGGTGTGTTGCTGGTTGGCCCGCCCGGCACGGGGAAGACGCTGCTGGCGCGCGCTGTTGCCGGCGAGGCTGCGGTGCCGTTCTTCCACGCGGCCGGACCGGAATTCGACGAGATATTGGTCGGGCAGGGCGCGAGGAGGGTGCGGGACCTGTTCAGTGAGTCGCTTTTTAGGGTTCTAAGTGCGAGTAAAAAAGGAAAAAAATCAAGTTTGTTGCATGGGAGCCCCCCTTAAATATTTATTTTATTCTGTTTTTTAGTATTTGTTGTTATAGCGGCAACAGAAATACATCATCTGTGAAAATTTCAACTGTCTTACTGAGATATAGCCTGGTGACAAACGGACAGACGGACGGACGGACAGCGAAGTCTTAGTAATAGGGTTTCCGTTTTTACCCTTTGGGTACGGAACCTTAAAAAGGAGCCCTACTGTTGTGCTAACATAATCACTGTGTATTTATTATTTCTCAATGGTGCTTTTTTTCTGTTACTGCGCCATATCTTCCTTAATACTTTATTATTTTGAAGATTACCTTCACCTCTAGTGACGAAAAATAAACAAACAATTTAAAATTAAAGTTTTCTTTTAAAATTCGACTTATAATACATTATTATAGAAAAGAGAATTATTTGCACTGGCAAACTTTAACTTGCATAGTGCGACGGACCCCTACTTTTTGCATGGCTCGACACTTGACACGCACTTGGCCAATCTATAACAACTATTTCTTGTATGTATATGGGGGGGTCCAAAGTCATACACCTCTGAAAACTTTATTTATCAAATTTGATGGCTATAATTTAGATGGTATCATTAAATCATTACTAAAATTAACATGAATATTTTTTTTGTAATTATCTATCTTTTTATTGTAAAATTATTTTATATATGTTGTTTAATTTTTTTTTAAAATTGCGTTTTAAACAAAAATTATCGCTTACGTTGAATCGCTTACTGTCACTATTCTGCTCGCGTGCGCGTGATTCTAGATAAATGCGTTCTGCTTTTTCATCACTCATTTTCCCACCACTTCACCTTAAAGTTTAGTCATGTTAGTCCAAGTCAAAGTCGAATGTCACAAGTTTATGACTCTGCCATCTTAGCGATGAGCATTGTTTAATTTTTTTTTGTATTGAGTAGTTAATACATACCTAATAGGTGTACTTTTTAATTTTTCAGAGGCGGCAAAAGAGCGTGCGCCGTGCGTGATATTCATAGACGAGATAGACTCTGTGGGCGCCAAGAGGACAAATAGTGTGCTACACCCATATGCTAATCAGGTATTTTTTTTCTTTTCTTCTTTCTTGACAGCTCCCGAAACCGTCTTACAGTTCCAGGGTACCCAGCGGTAGACCAAGTCTCCTCGTTCAGCCGATGGTATTTATGAGGCTAAACCTAACGAGTGGCTAGTGCGGTTTGTCGGATTATGTACATAAATTTTTAATTAAATAACCCATTGGTACATGGCCGGGATCCGGGATCGAACCCGGGGTCTGCCTAGTTAATACCAGACGTCTTAACCACACTAAATAACTAATTAGATATTTTTACATTATTTTTTACGTTTCGGTTTCGCCCGGCTACAATTTAGTATAGCTATACCTTACGGAACCCTAATTCTTTGCCTTGGAGAAAATCTGGATTAAGTTTTATGAAGCCCTGAAAAAGTCATCAATTTCACAACTTTTTTTAAAGAGATATCGACAAAATAAGCTGCAAATCAAGTGAAAGATTTCTTTGATGCCATATTTATATTTTTCGCTTGCATGTTGTTTTAAGAGCAAGCTTGTTAGCGCAATGAACTCGGTAAACCGCGCGGCTTATTTATACGATAGATTTGATCTAACATATTTAGCCGTTTCCGGGACGCTTTATATTATCTTGCCGCCTCCGCTTCGCCCTTGGTAATTTTTTTATCACCGGCGACCCGATTCCAGTAACAGTTTATATGTTTAAAATGTTCCAATATAAAAAGTAGCATATATCAAAAAAATAAATCCCTGATCTACCTCCACGTGCCAACAGAGTCGTACTTTCAATAATTTATTTGATCTACATACAACATGTAGAAGTGTGCAAAATATTTCTTGTAAAATTACCTCATGTTTGCCCTTTCGTAGACAATAAACCAGCTGCTTTCCGAGATGGATGGCTTTCATCAGAACGAGGGTGTGATCGTGTTGGGCGCCACCAACCGGCGGGACGACCTGGACCAGGCGCTGCTGCGACCCGGCCGGTTCGATCTGGAGGTGAGTGCTGTGGATCCGTGGAGATGGATCACAACTCGATCGATCCATATTCCGATATTTACCTAGACAGGGCCGCAAATGTCCGAATCAACTTCAGGGTGAATTTAAAAGAAGAACATTGAACTGTCCGTCCGTCTGTCTGTCACCAGGCTGTACCTATCTCATGAACCGTGATAGTTAGACAGTTGAAATTTTCACAGATGATGTATTTCTGTTGCCGCTATAACAACAAATACTAAAAAACAGAATAAAATAATTATTTAAGGGGGCTCCCATACAACAAACGTAATTTTTTGGCTCGTTTTTGCTCGATATTGACAACGGCAACAGGTAGACGCCCATACAACAAACGTAATTTTTTGGCTCGTTTTTGCTCGATATTGACAACGGCAACAGGTAGACGCTTGAAATATTCACAGAATATTTAGTTATATATTCACTTTAAAAGGAAATAATTAAATTAAAATAAAATTAATATTTAAGGGGGGCTCCTATACAATAAACTGGTTTTTTTTTCTCTCCGTTTTTATAGATTATATTACGGAACCCTTCGTGCGCGAGTCCGACTCGCACTTGGCCGGTTTTTATGTATTTTATTATACACTAGCTTTGCACGGCGGTTTCACCCGCGTTAATGGTTACTGCTACGCTCCTGTGGGTCGTAGCGTGATATTATAAAGCCTATAACCTTTCTCAAGAATTGGGCTATCAAATGCAAGAATTTTTTTTTTATGAAAAGCTGGTAAATAAATAAATATATTTTCAGGTGAACGTCCCCACTCCGGACTACAGCGGTCGTCGCGACATTCTGCTGCTGTACATAGCGAGGATCGCGGCCTCGCTGGACGTCGACGCGGACATCTTGGCGCGCGGTACTACCGGCTTCACGGGCGCCGATCTCGAGAATATGGTCAACCAGGCGGCCCTCAAGTGAGTGCATACCGAGAGGCAGCAGCAAGTGAGACGACAAGTAGTTTGGGCGTTTTTCGATCTGTCCTTTTAATCCTAAGTAGTGTTATAAATGCGAAAGTGTGTTTGTTTGTCCTTCACATACATACGGTCCGCCGAAATCGACCACACACTCGTTCAATTCTTGTAACGTACGGTCCACCATCCGTTTTCAAATCGTTGTATTTGTGGTTGATTTAGATGGCCGGAACGATCTGTCACACACACACACGGATGTTTGACACTTTGTTTCATCGAATCTCGTCTGTGTGAATGAATGAATTGCATGTGATCTAAATCGTATGATTTCACGTGTGGTCTGTGTTCATTCTCGATCATACGGCTGGCCGGACCGAAAATTTTCGGTGAGATACCGGACCAGTGCGTGGGCTACTTAACTTAAGGCGACATCAAGTAGTCACGGCCAAGTCATTCGCTAAGCAACTGTTACTCTGTCGTAAGGATCGAAATGACCCGTCGCTATCTTGAGTATCGAAGTTCGTAGATGCACTCCTTTGTCTATCTCCTGAACAAACTTGGAACACTGCGATCAGATTTCTTCTTTTATTTCGTCGCCTTCTGATAATCCTCAAAGTCTGCAAACCCAGCAGGCAGGAACCAAAACAGGTGGAAAACAGAGTGTAGTTGGAGAACCAGAGACAGTGACATAACTTTTTATTCTTTTAGAAAAATCTAGTTCTGAAGTGTCTAATATTTCTAAGATTGTATTTTTATTAACCAGGGCGGCGATAGATGGCGCGAAGAACGTGTCAATGAAGTATTTGGAAGACGCGCGGGACAAGGTGCTAATGGGACCGGAGAGACGGTCGCGGTTACCGGACGAGGAGGCTAACATGATCACCGCGTACCACGAGGGTGGGCACGCTATAGTGGCGTACTATACAAAGGTGTGTATCTAAGTACAGTACGACCAAATAAATAAGGCGCATAGAAATCTTCGTCATACTTCGTATTTCCGACAAAAACCGAATCATAAAACACAAGGCCCCTTAATATTGCACTTGCATTTTAAACCTTATCACATTGAAGTTAGAGGGTTAATTTAAAACACGTGAGAGCAATAGGTGGCCAATGTCATTGAGTCTTGACAGCTGACAGCGAAATAATTAGGGCCCTTACGTTTTGTGATTCGGTTTTTGTCGGAAATACGAAGTATGGCGAAGATTTCTATGCGCATTATTTCTCTGGTCGTACTGTACATTATCCGACATCTGTACAAAGAGGCTTTTCCGTCTACATACCTCAACAGAGCTGGCCACTTGTTAGGTATAGCCTTAAAAAATCTTCGGCTAAGTGAGGAAGACTTTGTTTACCGCTGGGTACCCTGGGGCCGGCAACGGTTTCCGGGAGCTTTAAAAAAACCCGTGAAGATTTAAAAAAAGAGGTATTTTGAAATTGAAGTGCTTTTGTCTACGTCGGATTTTACTCTCACAGGATCTGAGAACTAAAGTAATTAGTTAATTTATTGTAAGTAAGTTATGAAATATGCTGCCTAATCTGTTAGAGATTTAACAAAAATTATTTGAAAATTATATGGTCTAAAAAAAGTGTATTGTAACATTATTTTTTTGTTCACGGGTTGCCTTACAGCTCCCGAAACCGTGTTACGGTTCCAGAGTAACCAGTGGAAGACCACGTCGCCCTCGTTTAGCCGATGGTATTTGTGAGGCTGTACCCAACGAGTGGCCAGCTCTGTTGAGGTATATTTAGATGGAAAAGCCTCTTAAATGTGGTTTGTCGGATTATGTAGGTCTGTACATAAGTTTTTTTACAATTTATTGTATTTTTAAAAATATATTTTTCCCTTAACATTTCAGGACTCCCACCCTCTGCACAAAGTGACAATAATACCCAGGGGCCCGTCGTTGGGGCACACAGCGTATATACCGGCGAAAGAAAGGTGAGGACTAAGTGTGGTAACTGGCTACATTTAGCGAGCGGGGGTGGTAAATTTCTTGAATATTTGCAAAGGCCTGGTACTTTATTTACTGTTAAAATAAGAATTGTGTACTTGTGTGCACTTTTAATATTTCCATCGATCAACATATTTTTTATATGTTCAATAAAAGTACATGTAGGTCGTCCTCTGCCAGCCTTTCCTTTCACTTCAGCCATATAAACCTTTTTAGTCAATCTTTCATCCTTCATTCTTTCAAAGTGTCCAAACCAGCGTAAACTTCTTTTCTTTAATTAAAATTAATCTATACATTTTTGTTCGATATTAAAATAGCTTACGAAAGATAAATGTACTAAACATAACCTCAAAAAATATCACAATTAGTGACACCTAAGATTTATGAAACCCTGAAAGTCGTTAATTTTACGCCTATTTTCAACCGACTTTGCGACTCGATTTCTCTTAATATATTTACTAATGTACAATTTTCTAGAGTTTATTATATAGATAATTTTACATACTTTAAGGAATACTACTACTTGCTTTTTGTAATAGTTTTTGTACAATAATTGAATAGCCGAAGTTGGATTCGTGTATTTTTTTGTGAAATCGTTCTAATCTTGACTTGTCTTATCAATTCTAATCGCAGTGCATCTCACTTAAATCTTTCTATGAGTCACGCCTTCGTTGCGCTATGATGTTTCATCTTAATTTCAAGAACACGGCGGAGTTACTATATTTTATTTCTGTTGCTTTCAGATACCACGTGACGAAGCAGCAACTGCTTGCCATGATGGACACCATGATGGGAGGGCGCGCCGCTGAAGAACTCATCTTTGGACCGGAAAAGATTACGTCTGGTAAGGCATTTTCGTAAAGATTAGGCGTGGTGGAAGAGGCGTGCCAGTAAGAGTGATGCTGTGGGGACGTGTGGTGTGACTAGGGAATGCAATCCCGTAAGATATTAATCCCGGTTTTTGCGGGACTGAACATTCCTATTCTCACGGGATCCCGTAGAGTGCTGTAATAGCCCACTAATATTATAAACGCCAAAGTTTGTATGTGTTTGTCACTCAATCACGGCTGAACGGATCTGGATGAAATTTGGCACAGAGATAAATTATAGTCTGGAATAGCACATAGGCTACTTTTTATCCCGGAAAAATGTATGCTTCCCGTGGGATAGATTTGTTTTTGTTTTTCACGGGATCGACATGATTTTTTGCATAGTGCTAGTTTAGGGGTCAGAGAATGACATATACTACTTTTTATACCGCTTAAGCGGGCGGGGGAGGGGCAAATTACAGCCACGGGATTATTTCTTTTTAGGTCTATTTCCATGCGGGTGAAATCGCGGACAGAAGCTTGTTTAGTAAATAAATCATAAATTATTTAAAGGGTATGAAATTTGTTATTAATATTTTTAACTAGCTAGCTCCCCGGTTTTGCTCGGGTACACAATATCGGTTTACAACAATTTGAATACCTAAAGTGTACTTTTTTTTGACTTGTCTTATTTGGTAATGCATGCAAACTTTGTATGTGTTTTTATTGTAAAAACATTATAAAGATACGGGATGATACACATACATACCCCCCCCCATACGCAAACACACACACCAAAACATCACACACACAAACATTCGAACAGTACCTAATTTATAATCTATATATATAAAAACGAAACCCGTTTTCCGTTGTCACGACATAACATGAAAACGGCTTGACCGATTTGGCTAATTCTTTTTTAGTTTTGTTCGTTACAACACAGGGGTGGTTTAGAAGAAAAAAAAATTGGAAAAACCTTAAAGTTCAGCTGAAAAATAAAAAATAATAAATAGGTAATTTTGTATGGAAATCGCAGGAGTAGAATTGTAGGAGTAGAGGTAGGGGTAGTGGTAGTGGTAAAGGTAGGGGTAGGGGTAGGGGTAGGGGTAGGGGTAGGGGTAGGAGAGGTAGGGGTAGGAGTAGTTGTTTTCCACGGACGAAGGAAAGTAAATAGCAGGCATGCCAACATTTGGGCAGGACAACGTCTGCCGAGTCCGCTAGTAATACTATATTTTATACACTCACAGTTTTTGTAATAATTATGTAATAGAAGAGGGGTGACTCCTAACACAAGTAAATTCATTACTTAAAAGAAAGGAGGCATCAGCATATATATTGTGTCTGTTGTTTTGGTTACTGAATAAATATTTTTGTATTTGTATTGTAAAATTTTTAAATAAAGTTTAAAAAATATTATTAGTTCTGCAAATGTTAAATATGTTAAAAAAGTTAATTATTATGTAAAATTGTTAATATACGTCTTTTAAGAATTCTAAATGACAACTTATTTTATATAATTTTAAATAACAAGACACGCAAAGTTTGTTTACTTAACAAATAAGACAAGTTAAAAATACACTTTACATAAATACGCTTATAAGTACTTAGCTATTAGAGATAGATATATGCTACCGCGGACTTTTTTGTAGATTATTTTATTCTACACACTAGAGGATTTTATCTTTCTTTCTTCGGTGGTTTTTTTTTCGCTTATTTAATATTCGTCATACCTTTTCATAATTTTCAGCACAATTTTAATAATGTGACCTTTTTCATTACAGGTGCGTCTTCAGACTTGAAGCAAGCCACGTCTATAGCGAATCACATGGTGCGAGAGTGGGGCATGAGTGAGAAGGTAGGTGTTTAATGTAAACGGCTGCGCAGAGGGTTCCGTCTGTGAAGTATGACCGCAACATCGTTCGTTTCGACTCGAAGGCCAAAAACGACGGGTCCGCACCAAATTGCTAGGTCGGGCAAAGACAGTACACGGACACTTGTGATGATACGACCTTATTTTCCTGGCCGCTTACAAGCTGGCCATCATAAATAGCATTTATTTTAATTTTAGAACACGATATTGTTCATTTTAATTCAATAGAACATTGTATGTTATTTTCAAATATCCGATGTGTGGAACCTAAATTAAAATTTTACTCATTCCTTCACAAACTGTTGACTTAGGCAGTCATTCTGCCAATTGTAAAATTTATTATATTTCTATTTTATCAACTAAGTAAATAACTATATAAAATGTATTGAATCAGTATTCAAGAACTAATATCTATGTTTATATAAAAGGAGCGCAAATAAGTATTTGCGCTCCTTCTCCTTTGACGGCTCCTTTCTCCTTGCTCCTTCTCCTTGGCTCCTTACGGATGCTTTTACTGGTTGTTCTTTTGCTGCTTGTTCTTCCTTGTTAATTCGACCAATAAACGAATGGTGAAAGTTTACTACGAGTTTTCCTGCAATACCCATCGACCCATCCTGGCTACCCCACCACCCGACAATGGCGCCCAAACGTGATTAAAATACTGCAGGAAGAAGGAATAAAGAAGAAAGAATAACGAAGTAAGAGAACATAATATTTATTTTAATACAAACTTTTATTTCAGGATATGTAATGTCTATATAATCTTAATATATAACGTAATTCTATTTAAATTCAGTAGAATATTTCTTGGAGATGATGGTTCTGAATCAAGGTTATGTCGGCAAACCTTCGAAGTTGACAAGTCTGATGATCTTGGTCAGATTCCATTATTGAAGAGGATATTTTTTTTCTATACAAAGGCAGTATTCTTGAATCATTTTACATTAAATTCACTTATTAATTTCGTAAATTCAGATTATATATTCACATTGAATGTATGGTTGTATGTGAGATTTTCATCATATATATCTGAAATCTATAGATTACTTCCCATAACTTAAATTTATTAATAATTAATTTAATTTCCGTTATATTATCCCGTCAATTCAATGTTTCTTAATAGAAAAAGGTTCTTTTTATAGTCGTAACTTTTTCAAGAAAAATAATATATATTAATTTTTCTTATAATTGCTAAAATATCTATTTTTATCCTAAAAGTCTATCGTGATTCCAGAAAATAATACATAAATAAATATTATTTAATTCAAAAATTTCATTAATTGCGATTTTTTTTAATACATTTTTTAAATATCCAAAACAATTTGTCCATTCTTATTTTAATGATTTCTAATATTACATTACAGTTTACATAAGTAAGGCAATTAAAATATTTCCGAGAATAAATTTAATATATAATAATAAATTTCAAATAAATTATGATACATATAAAAGCACCTCGATATCAGAATTTGAACTCACTTGATTTTTCTTTGTTTTACACAATTTGTTTTGCTCGGCAATATAGCATTGGAATATTCGATTTTCAAATGTATCCTATATAATTTCTTTGTCATTGACAAATTTTTAAATTTTGAATCGACGACGTTCGATTTTCTTTCAATTTTCAATTGTTATTTACTATGAAGTCTATTTCATAGACATATGATTACGCTCTTATTACAACTAGGGGTAGTCATGTTGATTTAAATTCAAATACTATTTCATTTCATATACTTATATTATTAGCTTTTCACTGGCTTTGCTCGTGGATAGTTTGAGTTAGCGCATACCTTAAAGCATGCGTTGATTTTATTTCATAAATTTTTTTTCTCTTTCAATATGGAGGAGTTACACTTACTTAAACCAAGGAATTTTTTATATCTATATTATTTTACATTTTTCTTTATTTTATCTACAATTTATTAAATTGTATTTATAACCTTATGGTTACAAGGGAGGTTAAATTTATTTCAATTTCACAATTTGGTTGTAAACATAATTTTAACTAAACAACTAAAACTTTTACATATTTTCAAATTACAGGTTAAATATATAACCATGATTAATAATTACTATTTTCCTTATTTCATTCTCATCATTTCATTTATTGTAAATACTTGTAATTATTTAGAGCGGATTGCGACTCTTTAAAAAAGCCTTCGTCTATTATAAATATTATACCTAATATCTGTGGATGTATTTCCATGGGTGTTTATTAGAGCAAATTACGGCTCTTTAAATAAACATTCGTTTATTATTATTATATCTATGAATATCAGGGTATTCATGGGTGTCTTTTAGAGCGGATTGCGACTCGTTAAAAAAGCCTTCGTCTATTATTACTACTTATTATATCTGTGGATGTATTTCCCATGGGTGTTCGTATGAGCGGATTGCGACTCTTTAAACAAGCCTTCGTCTATTGTATTACAGCGGATGGTAACTGTATAACTAAGCCCTTACTAAATTCGAGAACGTTTTTGAGTCATTCCTTATTAAATGGGAATTACTCTATATTATAAATGAGTTTACTGTACTTACTAATAACAGATTAAACAGATTAAATGAAGATGAATGTTTGTGATTTGTGTGATTGTGGAAATCGTTTCTCTTGTAAAATAATTAGTTTTATTTATAATAAAACTTGTAAATTTATCTTTTCATTTCATTCATTAGTATTTTTATATAAGTCTCATCATCAAACTTTATTTTATTAATTCTCTGAATAAAATCCTTCATTAAGGTCAGGATTTTTTCGGGGGAACCCCGGTATTGTGATGATACGACCTTATTTTCCTGGCCGCTTACAAGCTGGCCATCATAAATAGCATTTATTTTAATTTTAGAACACGATATTGTTCATTTTAATTCAATAGAACATTGTATGTTATTTTCAAATATCCGATGTGTGGAACCTAAATTAAAATTTTACTCATTCCTTCACAAACTGTTGACTTAGGCAGTCATTCTGCCAATTGTAAAATTTATTATATTTCTATTTTATCAACTAAGTAAATAACTATATAAAATGTATTGAATCAGTATTCAAGAACTAATATCTATGTTTATATAAAAGGAGCGCAAATAAGTATTTGCGCTCCTTCTCCTTTGACGGCTCCTTTCTCCTTGCTCCTTCTCCTTGGCTCCTTACGGATGCTTTTACTGGTTGTTCTTTTGCTGCTTGTTCTTCCTTGTTAATTCGACCAATAAACGAATGGTGAAAGTTTACTACGAGTTTTCCTGCAATACCCATCGACCCATCCTGGCTACCCCACCACCCGACACACTGTAGGGTTAGACATATGTATAGGTCTCACAAAATACCACTTTCATTCAAATTCGTTCGTTTAGGTTATTTTTCTTTCTTTACGGGTTGCCTAACAGCTCCCGAAACCGTGTTACGGTCCCAGGGTACCCAGCGGAAGACCAAATCTCCCTCTTTTAGCCGATGGTATGTGTAAAACTATACACCTAACGAGTGGCCAGTTCTGTTTGAGATATATCCTTTTTTATTATTTCGTTTAGCTGTGATTAAATAATTAACATTGTTTTTTCGCAGGTTGGCTTACGGACTTTGGAGCAGCCGAGGGGCCTCGCGACCAATCAAGAAGTACTAGGACCCAATACCAATGAACTGGTAAGTACGATTAAAAGGTGGCTGTCACGCGACGCCTTGCAAGATGTGAAACAACGAAATTGACGCGTCAAGTATACTGTGGTCAAACTAGTTAATCCGTCGACGCGCAGTACACACTCACACGGAGAAGCAACTAAGTATATTGTATATGCGCTATGCACACAAGGGAGTAGAGAGCGGCGGGGAGGGCCAAGTAAAATTCGTATTCGGAGACAATATTGATATTCTGGAAACAATCGGTCCAGTAACTATAAAAGTAAAAAAAAAGGGGGTCCTTATCAAATATCGATTTTGGAAATCATCTGTCCAGTAAAAAAAAATGTAATTTACAAATTAAGTAATTTATTTTTATCTCGTTTTACGACGAAAGAGTAGTATGACGCTTGCATGTTTGTACAACGTCATTCAAAGTTTTATATATTTTATATATTAAGTTTATATAACTGCCGAGTTTAGGAAGGATGGAGCTGCTTGAATTTACACGTGTTCAGCACTAGGACTAGCCGAGGGCTGGTTTATTTAATTATATTCAATTCAATTCAATTCAAATTCAATTCAAATACATTTATTGTTTCACATATACATGTGCTGCCTATTAAGGCGTACAATACTTATCCTATGTCACAATAATATAATTCTACAATAATAATAAAAAAACAATTAAAATTATATAAATACCCACAAATATACACAAATAGTCAAAAAAATTACAATATTATTGATTTAAAATTTACATACAGCGTCATACTCTTTTAATGAATAGAAGCAATTTATGACAAGCCATTTCTTGAGTCTATTTTTAAGTAAATTAAGTGGCAAATCCTTAAATGTGCTTGGCAAATCATTATATATTTTTCTACACATTTGTGGGGAATTATTTGCAACCAATGATAACCTGCATGGGGGCATGTATAAATAGTTTTTATACCTAGATTTAGAGCCGTATGCACTTTCATTTGTTTCAAACAAATTAATGTTGCATTTGACAAATAAACAAACCTCCATTATGTACATGCTTGGCAGGGTCAATATATTTAATTTTTTAAAAAGTGGCCTGCATGTGTCCATTGGACCAGCCTCGCATAAGGCGCGAATACATTTCTTCTGCGCTTTGAATGCAGTATCCATATCTATCGAATTACCCCACATAATCAAACCATAACGCAAAACTGATGCAATATAACCGTGATACACAGACAAGGCGGTGTTTAGGTTGGATATATGCCGAATGCGTCTAAGCGCGTAAATGAATTTATTTATTTTATTGCACACTGTAGCTATGTGAGGCTTCCAGTTGCAATGTTGGTCAACTATTACGCCTAGGAATTTGGTTTGGTTTACCTGTTCGATTGGCTCATTATTATATAAAATGTTTAATTTTGGAATATTACTTTTGTATGTCTTAAATTGTATTAAATTTGTCTTTTCTAAATTAATTCTCAAATTATTACACTGTAACCATGTCAATACACTTCTAATAGTCATATTTATTTCCCTTATCAGATCGTCATTGTTATTACTAGTCAAAATTAATGTTATGTCGTCCGCAAAAAGGATTGATTCATGTCTAGTTACATAAGGAAAATCATTAATATAAATTAAAAACAATAATGGTCCCAGGATACTGCCCTGGGGTACCCCAAAATTATTGTTTTTGTACGCCGATCTGTATGTTATTTTAGATTTATTTACAACTTTATTAATCTCAGTGCATTGGCTTCTAGAACTAAGGTAACTTTTTATCCATTCGTTTGCCATACCTCTAATACCGCAATACTCTAATTTTTCTAATAATTTTTTATGACAAACAAAATCAAATGCCTTACTCATATCTAAAAACAACACTGCCTGAGGTGTTTTACTTGTTAGTTTTTGCATAATTGATTTTATTAAAGTGAAGCAAGCCAATGAGGTTGAGCTATTTTTCCTGAACCCAAATTGTTTAGGTGTAAGTACATTATAGTCATTTAGAAAACCGTTTAATCGCTTGAACATAATTTTTTCAAATACTTTTGAGATTACTGGTATAAGAGTTACCGGACGATAATTGTTTAATTTATCCTTATCACCTTTTTTATACAGAGGTTTTACAATAGATATTTTCAGACTAAGTGGAAACACACCATGCTCAAAGGAAAGGTTAATGATGTATGTAAGAGGTTGAGCGATGCATTTTGCGCATCCCTTTAAGAGCTCTGTATTTAAATTGTCATGTCCAACAGACTTTGTGTTTCTTAGACTCATTAGGATACGATATACTTCGTCTTCGTCAGTTGGGCTTAGAAATATGCTGTTTTTTATGGATTTAAGATTTCCATCAACATTATGGGAACATGTACAGCTTTTGTGATTGCTTATTTCTATAAAAAAATTATTAAACATTTCACATATACTTTCACCATCACTATAATGAATGTCATTGTGTACAATTTCTTTAATCTCTAATGTTTTTGAATTTACGTTCAAATTATTATTTATAATGTTCCACGAGGCCAAACATTTATTCTGATGCTTACTAACATATTTATGGTTGTTAATTCGTTGTGCTACTTTTACAGTTCGCTTAAATATTTTGGTATAAGATTTGTAAAGAGCTCCATTGATTTTTTTATTTTCATTGCTGTATTGATATTTAAAATATAAACGCCTCTTAGACTTAGAACTTCTTTTGATGCCCTTTGTTAGCCAAGTAGCCCTACTTGATTTTAAACTTCTTTTTAGTTTAATTTCTGGAAAGCACAAACCAAAGAATAACTGTAACAATTCATGAAAGCTCTCGAAGGCGCAATTCACCTCTTTTTCGATGTAAATGTTATCGAACGATAATGCCGATATACATTCATACAATTTTTGTACATTTTCTGTACAGAAATCTCTCTTTATTTCCCACCAGTATGAGCAAAACCCCTTATTGTCATTACATACAGGGAACGAAATGGTTTGCCCCGTATCATGATCCGATAATCCCAACTTGTGCACCCCTATATGTACTTCTTTAATATTGCTGGCTATTTGGTCAATACAAGTATTTTTTCTGGTCGGAATAGTAATGTGAGTCTTCATATCAAAATTATTTAAAATGTAAAACAATTCAGTAGCTATTTTATTTTTGTTTAAAGTATTAATGTTCCAGTCGCCACACACTATAATTCTTTTGTTATGTTTAGTAGTATACTTATCCAATAATATAGATAAATTATCAAAGAAACATGTTACTTCAGACTGTGGTGTTCTGTATATGCAGAATACTATGACTTTATAATTAATTATCTCAACACCACAGCACTCAAAATGAAGTTCACACAATATATCTTTGTCAATATCAATAACTTCATAGTCTAAATTGTTTCTTACTAATATACAAGAACCTCCTCTTTTTTTATTTATACGCGAATAATGGGAAGCCAGACAATAACCACTCAGCTGTACATTAACTTCATTACCTAAACTCAAAAAAGTTTCAGTGAAACAAATTACATCCAAGGTTTGACCTTTAGACATAAATTCACTCAATATAATTTCTAATTCATCTTTTTTATTCAATAACCCTGCAATGTTTTGGTGTAATAAGTTAAACGTTTTGGTTTTGTTATTTATACTAAAAAAATATCTTTTTTAAAGTTTTTTGCATTTCTTTTTTTATTACAGCTAATTTGGAAGTAATAAGGTATCGTCCCCTTTTTAAATGTATTAAACTCGCCATTGTTTAAATTTACTTTATTGTTATGAATTCTACTTTTATTGTTAATAATATTAAAATAATACGGGATTGTACCTTTCCTCATAATTGATGATTGCAATTTAGTTTTACCTTTGCCAAAGCTACTTAAATTACTACGGTTTTTAAATTTTAAATATATTCTTTTATAATCAGAACTGTCAATTTCTATATTTATTTTAAAGCATGTCTCCTCAAATAATGATGCATTATGTGAAAGTGACAAATTAGTACTTAAATCTATAAATTTACAGTTTTAATAATTTTGCGCTAAAAGCCTAATTTCAGAGTTTAACGGTTTTACATTTATATATGGATTATGGGTAATAGACAGAACATACACACTACATTTTTCCAGCATATGTAACATAACACACAGCATGGACATAATGGCATAAGGGTTGCTGTCACATGATCCTACTCCCAACACAATTTTATCATTGGCTGTTATACTCTGAGATAATGACCTACAATATTCCATTATACGAGAAAATATATATTGTATCGCAATAATTCCCTGAACATAAAAAATAGGCTTTTATTTAAATGCCTTTCCACGGATTCCTATTCGGAGACAGTAGGGTCGATTTTTGGAAACAATCGGTCCAGTAACCAAAAAGTAAAAAAAATAAGCAGATTCCAAGTCTAATCATAATTATTTTTTCTAGGTGGACGGTGAAATTAGGAAAATCCTTTCGGACAGCTACGAGCGCGCTAAACTTATACTGAAGACTCACGCCAAGGAACACAAGGCACTTGCTGAGGCGCTGATCAAGTATGTACCTGTTACTTTGGAGCTACACTAGCTTACCGCCCCCGGCTTCGAACGAAATAAGCCTATAGCACTTAGGGATAATGTGGCTTCCTATTAGTGAAAGAATGTTCAGAATCGGATCAGTCATTTTAGAGATTACTTACAAACTTTACCTCTTTTTAATATTACTATAGACTTTGTATTCCGCAGGGTACCCTGGGACCCATAATACGGTTTTAGGAACCATATATATATGCTACCGCGGACTTTTGTGTAGATCATTTTTCATTCTATATAATTATTTCCTACATCATTTTGGTATATCTCTGACGGATTAGACAGCATACGTCGTGAAAACGCGCTGAAGCTAACTTTTTTCCCCGACTTGATTCACTAATTCTCTTAATGCTCTGCTCTTAAACATGATAGGTCCATGTTCAATACAATTATTTATTACTGTAATACATGCTTACTTATTCTTATATTTAATTTTTTTGACATTTACTATTTACAGAGTAACATTCACATCAAATATTATAGTTTTTAGGCTGGGTAGAGAAAATTTTTCGATAGGTGTAAAAGCGGCTACACACGGCCCTAAAATCGGTGGCAATATGGGGGCCCTAAATCGCTACCTTTGTCACGTGTGTAGGCAAATCGGGTCGGGCGAACCCACGATCTAGGGGCGATTATCGGGATAGGGGGAGCATTGTCGCATCGTGTGTAGCGAAATCGGGCCGATTTTTTTTTATTTATTAAATGGCAATCGTACTAAGATAAGTACATTTCTGCGAGTGTCACGTCGTTATTCAGTTACATACAACTGTCGAAATTTAGAATTGATACTTTCAGGAATCTGAAATAAATATACAATACTACTTCTATTTACAATTAAATTAATTCAAACTATTTACATACTCATAGATAAAATAAAATATTCAACGTTAAAATAATAATTAAATTAAATAATTCATGTCTAAATACAAGATCTTAACTTAAACTAACATATTATTTAATAAGTATGATAATAAATAAACATAAAGCTTTAAAACTATAAATTCGCTGCACGGTAGATATTATACTGATCGGTAGGGACGTGTTTCCCGATTTCATCCCCACCATCACTGCAGTGCCACTGCCCCGATATTGCCACCGATTTTAGGGCCGTGTGTAGCCGCTTTTACTCTTTCTAAGAAATCCCATTAACAATAAATTCATATTTATTTAATTATGTTAATTCTTAATACTAATGACCTTTCCCCCACCAGATACGAGACGCTGGACGCGGAGGACATCAAGGCGATAGTTAACGGCGACAAGTTGAAGCCGGAGAGACAGGTCAAGAATAAGGAGCCCATAGTGACGCCCGTGCCCGCGCCGCCCGCCATCCTGCAGCCGCAACCGGCGTAGACAGGTACGTTGTCCGACTCATTTAGTATTTGAGTGAGTGGAATTTTTTTAAATGCGAAAATATAACAACCCCTCCTTTTTAGTATTTCTAACAACAGTGAAATATCAAGTAGTTTTCGCATTTACTACTAACAAACATATCAGAGATATCGTAGCTTTCTATTGGTAAAATAATTTTCAAAATCGGTTCAGTAGATCCAGAGATTACCCCCTACAACCTCACAAACTTTACCTCTAAACAAACAAACATTAAACAGAACTCAGTATCTCCTCGATCCCCTAAACGGTAATTCGCATCATCAATGACCCAAAGGCCACACGAAATCTATAGCCTCTACAGTTACGCAGAGACATAACTTGGTCTTCAGCTGGGTACCCTGGAACCGTAACACGGTTTCGGGAGCTGTAAGGCAACCCGTCAAGAAAAAAACATTTTACAACAACAAAAAAAAGAACTAAACATTTTAATTAATTTTGATCATTTTGTTTCAGAACTCGCGCCAAAAGTCACCGTTAGGCAGTAATCGACTAAGTAACCATAAGGGAATGATGTAAAAAAATAATGTACAAAAGAAAAAACCGACGATAAAAAAAAATGCAAAAAAGTTTGTATAGATTATAAAATAGATTTGTATAGACACTGGTAAATCAGCTAAGGGAGTCCGCTGGGTGTGCGTTAATATGTACAAAATCTTATGGCGTGATTAGAAAGTTGTTACAACGTCCACATATCATCTATGATTTCTAACCGTCTTCGCTCGTGGATATTTTAGTATAGGTCGCGCCAAATAAATTCCAGTGGGGACTGTCCGCTGCCGAAATAATTATATGTACATTACCACTACCTATTTATTGAGAACTCCCCTCATTACGTTTGTCCCATACTAATTACATGCTGCAGCTATCCGTAAATTACGCGATAACTATATCTCTTGGGTTCGAAATTAAAATTTCTTTCTAAAGATTGATATATGAAATATGATATAAACGAAAAAAAAATTTCAAAATCAGTTATACATAAGTTTAATTACCACGGGGAACGTTAAGGGCAAGTGGTACTACTTTTATTATAAAATAATAGTACCACGGGACAGAATTGCTACATTACCTGAATGATGACGTCACTCTGTCGTCTGTCAGAAAATTAAAAAAACTACTGCATAGAAATAAAAAAATATTAAAATTAGTTGCTTCAATTTCTTACCAAATACCAAGTTGACAGAGTGAATGAAGTGCATCGTTACTAACTCTTGGTTCATTCACATCCATTGAGCGTTTTACGCATCTATTTTTAGTGTTGCGTATTAGATATTTAAAAAAAAATGTGGTTTTTAAAATGTGTGTAAAAAATAGCTTGTTTATAAAAAAAATCGACGCTCTGTTCTGGCATGAAATAAGGACAAACAACATCATCATTAATGCTACATCTTTCTTCTAGTCACGTCTACCACCGAATTGTACCAAACACGTACCGGACTCTCTTAGCTGATTTACCGATACTGTGATGTTGTTCTTACAAAAAATATGAAAGTTTATTAAGAATATTATAATATATATTTATAACAGTGCCTCGGATACTTTCAATATACCCCTGTGTTGTTATGCGCCGTGATTATAAATTATACGGTTTATTACACTCTGTTCAAATAATGGTGGGACTTTTACAAAACCAAAATAGGGCTGTTGACAGTGAGAGAAAATAATGTTTATTTGTTTAATAAATATATCTTTTTTGATATCTAAATGAACAATATTTAGTTCATACTTCTGGTCACGTGGTCGCAAAGTGGCGTCGGGAAGTGACGTCACATTCACCTAAACTTTAACTAACCACAGACTAATAACTATATTATAATAATTGTCTGTCAATCTGTCACTAAGTTATTTTCTTGTTATTTTATCTAATCTGTGACCATCATATTGTTGATTTTTCGCTTCGCCCGTGGATATTTTCGAACAAAATAAAATATACCCTGTACCTAACCCTACCCTACCCCCACGCCTACCCCTACCCCTACTTCTACTCCTATCCCTACTTCTACTCCTACCCCTATACTCTACCACTACCTCTATATCATCAATAGTTTTCGCAGCGCACGCGATGTAAGGAATTTCTTAGGTAATTTTTTTTACACCTTGGGTTACATTATTGGAGTTTTAGTAAGGATCCCTATTTTTTTTGAAAATAGATTATAGCCTATGTCACTCAGGGTGAATGTAGCTTTCCAATGGTGAAAGAATTTTGAAATCGGCACAGTAGTTTCTGAGTTTATTTATTACAAACATACACACACAAAAATACAAATAATAATTTAAAAGTGTTTCCAAAAAAATATCAACAGCCCTATTTGTCAAAAGTTAACATTTTGTTATAGGTATTGCAGTGAGAGTTGAGATGAACATAAACTTATTTTTGCATAATATATAGAGATACGCCACACACGAACTTTTGAATGTGTCAACTCTCGCTGCCTGACCTATACCTGTCCCCCCATAACTTCTTATATAGAACAGAGTATAATAAACATGTACAACTTAACGTAAGGCGGCTATGAATTATATGAATATAATTATTATACCTACAAAAAAATTTGCTAAGTTTGTGTCTAAAAAGATAAGATAAATCTCAAATAGTTCTAAATTTTTTTAAAAGACTTTCAATTGTAAATAATAATATCCATAATGATCGTTGAAAGTTCCATCAAAATTAATTCAGCCGTTTCGGAGCTTATTTTGTACCGATTTTTTCTAAAATATGCTTAAAAATGGTGTAAATATGTTCTAAATTTACTCACAGCGTCATGCAATTATATTTATTTTAGATTAGACGTAGATATGTGGACTTTTTTTATAAATTATTTTATTCTATATAATTTTTTATTACATCATACAATCTCTGACGGATTAGACGGACAGACATAAAAACTAGCTGGAGCTATTTCCTCGACTTGATTCAATTATATTGTAAATGCTCAGCTCCTAAACATGACAGGTCCATGTTTAATACTCGTAAACGTTCCCGGTGAGTCAACTTATCTAATAATGGAACGGCAACAAAATGCGTTCAGGGGTCTTATAGCATTTTCAATTAAAACAAATATAATTATGTAGCTTTATTACAGTAGAAAACAATTTCAAATCGGTACAGTAGTTTTTGAGTTTTATTCTATATATACTATCCTACTATAATATTAGTATAGATATCCAATTATCTTATTTTACCTTACTGTGTTCACAAAAAAAATACTATATCCTAAATATTTCCGGGATAAAGAGTAGCCTAGCTCTATATCTGAAAATCCCCAAAAAGGACAAACAGACAAAAAATTTAAAAGACGATTTTTAAAATTTAAAAGAGATGATATAAAAAAAAATGTGACGCGACTAAAGCCCGATGGGTATTATTTACTGTCGGGTACTGTGTATAAATAATTCGCATGGTGGGTTTCTTGTGTGAAATAGAAAATCTGAGATTGCTCTTGTCATTATTCTGAGGTTTACAGTATTTTTTTCTTATTTAGCTTTTTTTATTATAACTTAACTTTGACATACAGAAAAAATGCTTTCGTTGGGTATTTTAGCCTGAAAATAGCAAATTGAATGCTATATTCGGCGCGGCAAGGCTAAAAATAATAAAAAAAAACATTAAAATACCTTTTTTATGGATACATAAAAAACTTTTCCAAACCTCTTTTTGTATTTTCTCTTCGACCCCAAGTAGGCTCCACTATTTTTTCAATTTATTTGCACCATTGAGACAGCGCATTTGACATTTGTTACGGTTAAATAATTTTTTTTTTGCTGACATGGACCCCTCCGCCCCCCACCACCATATTCCGTACCTTTGTTGCTAACAAAAACGTGTTGGTAATCGTACACAGATTAGTAAATATGATAGACTCTGAGAGTGAGTGCACCGTGCACGCTCGGTCTATCATATATTACTAATCTGTGTACGGTTACCAACGGGCTGGTAATCATATATTTATAATACCGTAGAAAATCTGCCCTAATACAAAAAATTAATAAAAAATGTAAATGAAATGAAACATTTCAAACTCGAATTTATTGTTTTTTTGTCTTGTTATCGACTTTAGTTTGAAAATGAAATTGTTGTTGACAACTATACTGTAAGTTATAGTCTGTTCTAGAGCAGGCAGAGAAACAGTCAATACTATATCCGCGGTCGTTATTTCAACGATATAAACATGATGTGTGTGCATTGACCGTTTTTTCAGCCTGCTCTGGAAACAGACAAGTTGGTTTCTTTTCTGTTAAATTGTAAGTAGATAAAATAAATTAAATGTAAAATAAAAAAAAACCGCAATTTTTTAATCTAGAACCTGGGGCCCTTCTAGCAAAGCGTGAAAAGGCATCTCTATGGTCCGTATAGTGGGCGCGACTGGCGGACTGTATTATGCTCTGCCAGTCGCGCGCATTCATGGACCAACCACCTTGGCAAGGTCACATGTCGTCTTCTCTATCTATCATGACGCCAAGAGGGGTAGGCAGAGACAATCGAATGCCATTTACTACGATCCTGACATACCTCTTTCACTTCTTTTATATTGCCATTGTTAAATATTTCTAATTAATTTTTTTTAGGGTTTTAGGAAACAAAAATGAAAAAAAACGAAAACCCTTATATTTATAGGATCACTTATGTCTGTCTGTATGTCACAGCTTATTTTCTCCGATTTACTGAACAAAAATGTTGAAATATTTGGTACATATTTAAGTTTCATGAGAGATTTTGGGGGGAAAATGTGACATAAAATGAAAGGGTTCATAAGGAATACAAATATATATTGTTTATAATTTTAAAATGCATAATTTAAATTATATTAAAGAATATATACGAACATTGACCGTCCTCCCCCCGAATTTTAAAAAACGGAATATAAGGCCTTTATTTTAGTTTAAATAAACACTTATTCGTATACAAATTTTATTCATAGCGCAGAGTATTCATGTGCTATCGTACCTAACATAATGGACGACACCGTCTCAAGTCTCACAGACTGTCTTACTGCTCTGTTGACATGATGGAGCTCAATCAGGGGCCGATCTTCGTCATTTCTGAAAAAATAAAGGTTGCTATTCAATTTGATCCTAAGGCCGAGTGGTTAAAGAAGTCGGAAATAATTAAATTAAAAACTTATGTACATAATCCGACAAACCACACTTAGAGGCTTTTCCATCTAAATATACCTCAACAGAACTGGCCACTCGTTAGGTATAGTCTTACCAATAACATGACGTCCATGACCAATTCGGTATGTAAAGTAAAAGCTAAGGTACGATTTTTATTTTAAAGATTAAGCTATTTTAAGAAACTAATTTGAATATTTTTGATTTCTATACAGTAGTTTTTTTATAATAAATTATCAAAGTTTTGGCACTGATGACGTCATTTTGTCGGCTGAATACTTCAATACCTTTGATATGTCGGTACAGAAAAAAGAACATCTGTGTTCTTTGACTTTGACATTTAACAAACAGTGTTGCCGTCTCTAAATCCTACAAAATCTACCAAAACCTACCAATTCCACATAAAACATATTAAAACAACAACAAAGAAACACATCTTTTACGGCTTTTATACCGTAGTCTGGATAGTTGTTGTGATACAAAATATACACAAAGGTCAAAGAATATCCTACCAAATAATAAACTAGATTAGTTATAAAAACTAATGAAATAGTAGTATATCTAGTAACAGGGTAACATTGGTTGACAAGTTGACAAGTAAATATTTTGCTTTTATTTAGCCGATATAATGACGTCATTCATAGGTGAAATGTAGGTTAAGTAAATTATTTGTTTTTGAAAAAATAAAGACAATCTCACGATTTTAAGAGTTATAAATTGAAAAATACGGATTATTAAACCAATATCTCGAAACGGTTTTGGATTCAGGATACCTTTGTAACGAATTTATCTCTGGTGTGGACACGCAAACGAATCGGGATCGGTGTCTTGGGCTGGAGGTGACCACACGAAGAAGAAATTCGTTATATTTTTGGTTGATATTTGAAATGTGTAAAAGAATAGGCTGTATGATGGAAGTTTCCCTTTGCTTGCACTCGAGGTTGAAAAATAAGTAGGAAACGTCAAAAGAGAGAACGAAAACCTGAAGTGCAAGGAAAGGCGAAAAAACTAATCGCTCTTGAGAAGTTATAGATAAACGGAGTCTTGTATTTGGACACGAGGACGAGAAGGGTCTAGATTGGAAGACAGAGGCGGAAGAGAGATGCAAGCGGGGCAGCGGGCTGCACGAGGACTATTTCCTCGGGCAGCGAGAGTGGCAGACCACGACGGCATCAGGGGTGCCATGCAGGCTGCCAGCAGCCTCGTAGGTGCCCAGGAGGATTGCTTCCTGGGGCATCAAGGGTGATACGCCTGCAATGACATGGGTGCGCCAGGACGGCCGCACTCCGCTTCAGAAGAAGCAAAGATGGGAGCAACAGTACTTTAGTCCGTAACAGAAGTCGCGCCACAGACGTGTGGCTCGACCGTCAATAAATAACAAAGAAGAAAGAAGACGGTAGGGATAATCAGCTTATCAACCTCGAGTGGAATTTGTGTAAATATAGTGTTAAACATGTAAGTGTCTTTTAACTGTTCACTCCTAGCAGGCACCCGTGAGACCTTGTAATTTAGACCGCCGAACCACCCCTGAAGTAATGTAGGTACATGAGCTAGCTGGGAAACATCTATCTCCTCCTTTCTCTTCATCTACTTTCTCTATCTTTCCTCTTCTTGTGATGTCTAGGAGCCCTAGGTTTCCTATACGTTACACCTTAACTTTTACTTTACATACCGAATTATTATATTGAATTTACAATGAGCTACTAAAAAACTCTATGTAGGTATATAATTAAAGGGTAATGGTATAACAGCGCTTTAAATAATTTAAGAGATTTGTGATAGATTATGAAAGAGAAAACAGTGTCAAAATAATCCTTTATTTTATCACCCATATTTCCTATTACATACAACGAATTGAAAAAATTACGGCTATTTCCCTTAGATATATGCTAAATTACAGTGACACAGGTGGATTATTTACAGAGAAATTGGGTATAGTTTATCCCCATACAAATTATGGATATATAGGACTCTTAAAGCACTTTGTTTTGTTTTGTCCAGAGACATCAGTGTCCACTTTTTGCCCACCAAATCAACCAATTACGCTGTACGCTGTCGCCTCAATAAAAAATACAAAATATATACAAACTTACACATTCCAAACCGACATAGGCAGGCCGTTATCCTTCTTCCGCACGTCCATCTGTCGTTGTGCCAGCGACGCTCGCACCATCTCCTCCGCAAACTTCTTCACAGCGGACAGCATCACCGCGTGCACCGCGCTGCAATAAGAAAGGAATGCTTTAGATGGATTGGACCACATAACATTATAACGAACCATAGAAGTATCAAGTGGACCACACATGCGCCGCAGCATATATATGTTTTCCCGCACAGAATTCAGATATTCCCCTGAAATATAACCAAAAAATACATCTAATATATTTTGTGCTATATTTCAGTCCAAAAATGATAACCACACGAATAATTTGCCTACACATAGTATATCATATTTAACCATATTATCATTACAGTACAGTTTATGGTACTTATATTTTCTTTATAATGTTCTGTGGTTTGGACATATGGAAAGAATGTATGACAAGAGAATTACGAAATCTCCATAGAAATAAAATTCACTGAACTGAAAAGTAAGAAACATACTAGATCTACAATCTTTTATTTATAACTTATTTAAAGCTTATAACTACTTATCTATTAGAGATAGATATATGCTACCGCGGACTGTTTTGTAGATCATTTTATTCTACACAATTATTTTCTACACCATTTTGTTATATCTCTGCCGGATTAGACAGCATATGCCATGAAAACTCGCTGGGCCTAACTTTTTCCCCCGAACTTGATTCACTTATACTGTTAATGCTCAGCTCATTAACATGATAGGTCCATGTTCAGGGCCGCGCCGACCCCCCACAGCGCCTGTGTGCGAAACCTATGCAGCGCCTCTTTTTTTCACGAATCTTAATGTTTTATCATGAGTAAAAGGAATACTCCCCAACGCACATCGCTGGAAAGTTGCATATATGCCAATCTATTAAATATTTTCAATGGCGCGATACAGGTTTCAATGAGTTAGTATCGACGCAGTGTGCCGCCACAGTTTCATTCAACTTATTTTTATTTCATATTTGTTAATTTTGACCGAAATAAATGTTTTCTAGTTTTATATAATAAGATAATATTTTCCTAAATAAGTAAAACCAGTTCGTTTTCGCTTGCCAATTACTGAGAAAAATATCACGCGAATTAAATTTTTACATACTTTATTTATGATGTTCTATCTAATCGTATACTTATATATTAATGACAAAATAACAGATTTTTTTCTAATAATACTAATTTAACTATTACATATGCTATGTTAAAAAAACAACAAGAGTCTAAAATGTGTAATAATATAAATAAACATATTTAAATTATATTATTTCCACTCTTCTAGCTTTTTTGTTTGCGAAATCTTTAATAGTTTAGTGTATGTCTATATGGTCTCCTCTATGGATATTGTTGTTAAATTTGTTAATCTTTCCTGGCTCATTGTTGAGCGCAGGTAATTTTTTATTAGTAAAATTAAACCACAATATTATCTTGGGACACTTGTACAATAAGCGCAATATTATGTTTTGTTGTTTACGAGGCATTTGTTGGGCCTATTATACCTACTTACTTATCGATACTCCACTACAACAAAAATAATTTCGATAGCGACGCCCCTATTGTCTTGGCGCCCACTTCGCACACAGGGGCGGCGCGGCCCTGACCATGTTTAATACTTGTAAAATCAACCTATCTATTTAATACTAGTACAGATCGAAACCTAGTTTTTTTATTGTATAAAATGTCTTACCTATATGAAACCCCGTTTCCGATATCTTCATTCCTCAACTCCACACCCATATCCGCGCACTTCTTCTCAATGAACATGAACCTCAGCCTCTCCTCCTTGTTCTCCACGGGCAACACCGGCAACTTCCTACTTTTCCGATCTGGCAACACTTTATCAGTCGCCTCAGCCACGCCTTCAACGTCTACATCTTCGTCTACCGTCAAATCGATCTCGGTGATAGCTGTGTTTTTATTTAAAAACTCGTCTTTATTGAAGACACTTAGACTAGTTATTTTCGTGGGGTTTGGATAGATTTCTTTGAAGTTCGTCTGTAGATCTAGACTAGATAGTAATTTGTCGTCTTGTACAATTTTTGTCGGTTTCATTGGATAGTAGCCATGCAAACGTGCAAACAATAGGATCTGCTTCGTCCGCCATATTGATGATTGGACGAAATGTTTTTTCAAAATTGTGTTGATGAATTTCGCCCTCGACCACTGAAAATTAAATGTATGACATGTTAATTACGATTTTACGTGATTATGGGAGCAAACACAAAGGAAGCAGGTAGTGAAGAAAAATGTTGGTGAAGTTAGCATATGTCCTGCACATCATAATTTTTGTTTTTTTGTATATTTGCTATGGCTAACTTTACAAATATGTTTCGGACTGGCTCGCGGCCTATCACCAGAGGCAGGCAGCTAAGAAGAGTTCTGAGAGGCTAACACGAGTATGAGAGTTGAAAACTCGCTGGGCCTTACTTTTCCCCCCCCTACTTGATTCACTTAAATTGTTAATACTCAGCTCCCTAAACATGATAGGTCCACGCTTAATACTCGTAAACCTTCCCGGTGAATCAACCTATCTAATAGTGAAAACCGCAACAAAATCGGTTCAGTAGTTTTTGCGTGAAAAGTTCACAGACAGACGCGGCGAGGGACTTGTTTTATAATATGTAGTGATACGCACCTCTATATTTCTTCTTTTAACAATATCAAAGGTCCAGTACTTTTCCTCAGTGGGAACGACGAAAGGCAAATATTTCTGATATTTCTTTGATATGAGTGGAATTCTAGTCAACAGATGGCAAACTGCCGACCTAACACAGGCAAACCTCGAGAGTTCGCCTTGCACTTTTTCCAATATATTATCAATCTCTTCAACTTTTGGCGATATTCTAATTTCTTCATCTGGCAACACTGTTTCTTTCTTCTCAACTATGTATGGCTTGGGATTGGAAATGTAGCAATGATCGTTTTCAATATGCGAGTATTGATTTTTAATCACTTTCGGATTAAACTTGATCAAATTTTTGATCTCCGGCCTCAGTAGCGATTCCCCTTCCTTTTTGATAACTTTATTAGCATGACCTACTCCATTTACAGGTTTAATGGGACTTATTTTGGCTGTTTTTATATTACCATTGGAATTAATAACGATTTCCTGCACTTTACTTATATCTAAATTCACGTCCATTTCTAAGTAGTATATTTTGCCCGTTGTTGAATCTATATATTTCATTATGCGTTTTGGCGTTTTCGGTGGGATAGTTTCATCTAAATTCTCATTCGGTATAGGAATTTGGTTTGCTACTACACTATCATCGTAATCAATGGGTTCTGTTTTTAGTTCATCTTGAATCCATTCCGGTTCTTTTTTAACTTCAATTTGATTTTCTTGATGGTCATCGGTGTTTGGCTCCGGTTCTTTTTTAATAGGCTTTATTATCATTTCGTCGACGTCCAAATCTTTTGATTCCGTAGCGAAAAAGTCCATCCAGCTAGTGTCTTTATCAAATTCTATACTAGGTTCCATTTTAATTTCTATTGCGTCATCATTGTCTATGGCATCGTTGGCTTTGGTTTCGTTGTCTATATTTGTCTCAGCTATTTCATCATTCCCCGCAGTCAAATGGTAATGATCTTCAACAAATTCATATTTGAGCATATCTTCATTACTGTACAACCAGACGTCAACCACAGTTTCTCCACCTGTAAAAAATAACAACAAAAATCACTACATATTATAAAACAAATCCCCCGCCGTGTCTTTCTGTCTGTTCCCGTTTCACTCAGAAACTACTGAACTGATTTTGTTGCCATTTTTAGATAGATTGATTTACGAGAAAGGTTTACGAGTATTAAACATGAACCTATCACTTTTAAAGTCGGGTGCAATGTCATCATCAGCGCTTCCAGCTTATGCTGTCTAATCCGACAAAGATATAAAATAGAATAAAATGATCTACAAACAATTCCGCGGCATATCCCTATATATAGACATATGTATTGTGGTTTGATTGAGTAGGCATTCAAATTAGCCATGCCAATGCCATTAGCCAAGAAGCTTTCAATACAATTTATATTTATCAATTTTAAATTAAGTCTTTGTTAAGATATTCAATAAAAAAACAATAACCTTCATTTGACCTATGTATGACGTCATCACAAGTGGTATAAAAAGAAACCTTTGCTTACAAAAAAAAGTAAACGTCAATCTTTGAGTGACAGCTTTATTTTATATTTCTCGTGTGATTATTCTCTATATATATTTTATATTTATCTTGATTTGCAATTTTGAAAAACGATTAACAATTTAGTCGTTTTAGTTAGTCGACCTTGACTGACGTTTGTTTGACGTTAATTTGATTGACTGTCACTTTTATTACGTGTGGTGGCCAAGGTTTGTGATGATACGACCTTATTTTCCTGGCCGCTTATAAACTGGCCATCATAATTAGCAGGATTTCAATTCATTTTATTCAATAGAACATTGTATTTTATTTTCAAATATTCGATATGTAGAACCTAATTAAAATTTTGCTCATTCCTTCACAAACATTTGACTTAGGCAGTCGCTCTGCCAATTGTAAAATGTATTATATTTTTATTTGATCAATTACGTCAACAACTAAATATTATCAATGTAATGATTATCAAAGTATTCAATATCAAACAGCTATGTTTATAAAAGATGCGCAAATAAGTATTTGCGCTCCTTCCTTCAGTTCCTTCCTTGGTTCCTTCAGTTCCTTGCTTACCTCCTTCCTTGATGACTCTTCATGTTACTTCGTCCTTATTCTACTTGGAAATAACAATTAAAATGGGCTATATTTTCAAAATTAAAAAAAACATAAATATGTAGCATGGCCACGTCACTTTTTGCACAGAGATAGGCTACTTTTTATCCCGGAAAAATGTTTGCGGGTGAAGTCCGAGCGGATCGCTAGAGTAGACACACATCTTACCCAAGGTCTGCAAGCCAGTATAATTCCTATCCAGCTTGATGGTGTGATCTATGGTGACAGGTCGGTTGACCATGGGCTGAGCAAAGTGCATTTCTATCCGAGCCGGAAACTCGCCCCAGCCGCGTCGAGATATGTGGTAAGGCGGTTTGCTGAAAAGAAATTTTGCATATCATGACGAAAATAGGTACTTATTTAAATAATTTTTTTTCAATTAAAATAATCTATTGAATCTTTATGTATCCATACCTTTTTTTATCATAGATAGATTTAATAGTGTGCATATTTTGACTTAAATATCGAATAGTTTAAGGATTTTACCGCTGTTAAAGCCTTAAGCGCTGATATTTACATTTAGTAGAACGAAGCCTAAGCCTTTCCGCCTCCACTACGCCCTGCCAGCTCTCACCAGCAAACCCAGTGGCGTACTCTGTCAATATAATTTTTGGTCCTTCGATCCGGATACGAACCAGCTATGGATACAAACAGACATATCTTTCGGTGTAGCCAGAAACTCTTCGAAACATACTGCAGAATACTCACTGCATATACACTTTCTGATGCGGCGCGTAAGTGTCGTGCAGCGTCACCGACACGGAAGTCACTATCGCCGAGATGTCGGGGCTCGCGGGCGGTCCTCGCACGTACAACAACCACTTGTGTGTAGACCGGTCCACCTTCGAGGAGGGCGGTGCGTACTTGGACGTGTTACCTGCGAATGGTTAATGTTAAAGTAATGCCAGCAGGACAGCAACTAATCTATAAATACACTGACGAGCAATATAAAAAAGCCACTTGCAAATTGCCTCAAAAAAGCAATATAAAAAAGTTTTACGTTGTTTAACACTCATTTGCACGCGCATATCTGGGAGGTAAGCATATATTTGACGTGACATCTTTCGTGTCGACCGAAAGGCCAAAAACGTTTATGTCGGTACAGGACCAACCAAAGTATGCCCGGTCGGAGAATGTCCAACCCTAGAATGTGCGGGCAATCTCTGTGTACTTGTCTTTGCCCGGCCCAGCAAAATTGCTCGGCATTCTTGTGTTGGACATTCTCGGACCGGGCATTCTTTGGAGAAACGGAAAGTGAGAATTGGGATAAATTCTCGTCTAATTTATACAATTTTTCAAGGGCGAAGCTGGGGCGGTATGCGGAACTTTCTTCACGGATAAGTCTCCCTCGTTTAGCCGATGACATCTGTGAGGCTATACCAAACAGCGGCCAGTTCTGTTGAGGTATATTTAGATGGAAAATCCTCTAAGTGTGGTTTGTCGGATTATGTACGTATTGTACATAAGTTTCTAATTAAAACCCCCATTGGTACATGGCCGGCGGATCCGGGCCACCGAACCTGTGGTCTACCAGACTGCTACTGCCTAGTTAATTTAAGATTTGACCTCAAACTACATTTCTAAATAGTACGTAAAACAGGGAGCATTATCTATATATGTATACTAGCATTCCGCCCCCGGCTTCGCCCGTGGATATTTACGAACAAAATAAAATATACCCTATACCTACCCCTATCCCTACCTCTACCACCACCCCTACCCGTACCCCTACTTCTACTATTACCCCTACCCCCTACCCTCTACCTCTATATCATCAATAGTTTTCGCAGCGCACGCGATGTAAGGAATTTCTTAGGTCTTTTTTTTACACCTTGGGTTACATTATTGGAGTTTTAGTAAGGATCCCTATTTTTTTTGAAAATTATATATAGCCTATGTCACTCAGGGTGAATGTAGCTTTCCAATTGGCACAGTAGTTTTTGAGTTTATTCATTACAAACATACACACACACAAAAATACAAATCTTTCCTCTTTATAACATTAGTATAGATAAAATTCACGTGTCAGTGTTTGTAACTAAACTCCCCCGAAACAGCTTGACCGATTTGTATGATTTTTTTGTGTATATTCGGTAGATCTGAGAATATGTCGTAAACTATTTTTCACCCTCCTACCCCTATCCTCTATTTTTTAATAGCGATTTTAATATTTTTGTATGAACAATATCTAAAGTTAGTGGTAGGGGTAGGGTTAGTGCAGGTAAGCCAACGTTTGGGCAGGACAACGTCTGCCGGGTCCGCAAGTTTACCTATAATAATCCTATATCTATGCTTCAATTTGTTCCTAGTCGCCTCATCATGAGTCCGAACATTTTCAATCTTAGGCGGTATGTATCGTGGCAGTTTTTTTGGTCTGTTTTCGACGGTGGCTGTCGCAGGCCGTTTAGCCACGTCCGCTGGCACAGGCGTGGCTTCAGTCTTGATAGTGGGTCGCAAACTTTTAACGTTTGATTCAGCTGGTATTGTGCAGTTTTTGACCATCGCCTGTTGACAATGCAAAATACTGTAATTGCGTATTAAAAGTAAAAAAGGAAGATATTTGGAATTTTTTTAATATATTTTTTTATAGAAACTCTGCTCGATACGAAGGCTATGTGATAAAGGTTATGATAACCCTACTGGCCACAAGTATTTTCCTGGTTTTAATTAACCAACTTCAAAAGAAGGAGGTTCTCAATTCGTCGGAATCTTTTTTTTATGTATGTTCCCCGATTACTTGAAGACGCCTGGACCGATTTGGAATTATTTTTTTGTTTGAAGGGGTATGCTTTCCATGTGGTTCCTTGGTCATCAGGTCAGGATCTGATGATGGGATCCTAGAGAAATCGAGAACTCTTCATATTTTATAGGGACACTTGAAGCGATTTGGGTTTTTTTTATAGTGACACTTGTGCATTTGCTTTCGGAAAGCACACTTTTCAGTGCATAATTTAATTTAATCCCGTTCGCGCTGTGATAGTTGTGATTAGTCAGTGATTAATAAGGCATATCACTGTCGGCGGGATCATCTTAAATACCGATTAATCGGTATATATTAAGTATCCTGTGACTTCAATGATATTACAATAACATGGTAACCTTGATCTGACGGTGCTGCATCATCTGTAAGCAGCCAGATACAGATACCCAACTCCTCACCAACTCGGCGGTTTTTAGTTTTTAAATTACTTTAAGCTTGATTCCACATCCGGTCATGGCGGCGAACGCTTGCGTTTTCGTCATGGCGTAATGTGGAATCCAGTTTACCTGTTCGTGCTGTGATGGTTGTGATTAGTTGACGACTAATAAGACATATCGCGGTCGGCGGGATTATCTTAAATACCGATTATCTACCTATCTATCATCACGCCTTTCATCCCAAGAGGGGTAGGCAGAGACAATCGAATGCCATTTGCTACGATCCTGACATATCTCTTTTGCTTCTTTTATATTCATCATACCTTTCATACATGCTCGTCGATTGTGTGTACTTTTAATATTTCCATCGATCAACATATTTTTTATATGTTCAATAAAAGTACATCTAGGTCGTCCTCTGCCAGCATTTCCTTTCACTTCAGCCATATAAACCTTTTTAGTCAATCTTTCATCCTTCATTCTTTCAATGTGTCCACCAAACCAGCGTAAACTACTTTTCTTCATTTTAGTCACAACATCATCTTTTACACCGCATTCTTCTCTAATGTCATCGTTCCGAATGCGGTCAATACGTTTTATATCACACATTCTACGTAAAGACCGCATTTCCACTGCATTTATTTTACTTTCATGCTTCTTATTCCATACCCAAGTCTCGCTTCCATAAGTAAGTGATGGAACTAAAACTGCATTATGTATGTTCATTGTTCATTTTACTTTTAGTTGTAAGTTGTTTATTTCTGCATTTAAATACCGATTAATCGGCTATAAACACTATAAAAAGGCATACTTGACATTGGCAAATCACTGATAAACATAACTTAACGCTTACCAGATAATCCTTTCTCATTTTATTCCTCGGCGTTCTGTAGTTGATGATCTCCTCGAGATCCGCCGTCTGGCTGCCCAGCAACTTCTTGATAGACGGATGGAGGCGTTTCTGTTCGTTTCGAAGCAACGTGCTCACCTGAATGACGAATACATTATTTTAAAAAAACTAGGCAAAACGAACGCGCTAAAAAAAAGTTTAGATGTAGGTCTATTATGTGCAGCTACACAACTGGCAAAAAGTGGACACCGTTACTGTTATTTTTAGAAGCACCAGTATTCTTAAAGAAAACAATGTTGCATGTCTTTTTAGGGTTCCGTACCCAAAAAGTAAAAACGGAAACCCTATTACTAAGACTCCACTGTCCGTCTGTCTGTCTGTCCGTCTGTCACCAGGCTGTATCTCATGAACCGTGATAGTTAGACAGTTGAAATTTTCACAGATGATGTATTTCTGTTGCCGCTATAACAACAAATACTAAAAAACAGAATAAAATAATTATTTAAGGGGAGGCTCCCATACAAAAAACTTACAACTGGAGATAGCAATTTTTTTTACGAACTTCCCCTAAAACTGTCCAAAATACCCCAAAATATCGAAAAAAGGGGTTGCTGTCAATTTCGGAAGTAGAAATTTTTGCATTTGATAGCCCAATTCTTGAGGAAGCCTATATAACATCACGCTACTACCCATAGGAGCAGAGCAGTAAGCATTAACGCGGGTACAACCGCAGTGCACATCTAGTACTGATATATAAAGCTGAAGGGTTTGTGTGATTGAACGCGCTAATGGAACTACCAGTTGGATTTGAAAATATATACAGTGTAAATTATATATAGCGACACTTAAGGAACTGCGCACTTTATGGCGTTATTGAGAGTTGACGTTAAAAGGAGAGAAGAAAAATCGATATTATTTTACTATTGTAACGAGTAGGTATTTAAATCGCATACATAAACACCTAGGTCACACATCAACACATCAAGGTCGACAGACGTCTCTAGAAAATTCCAGAAAGAATCACACCTACAAACGAAAATGGACCGTATGTACCTAACCATAAGTACCAAATCGGCCGCGGTCAGTGTGCAGGTATTTAACGCCGAGCCTGCATCGAGGACCGTCTACAACTTTGTAGGCCTCGGCCTTTCTCGAATGTTCGGTGGACGATAAAAACAGAGCATCATTGCCGGAAGGACACAGTTCAAATCAGAGCGACCAAAACGAAAGAGCGAAGCGGAATTTTGTGCGACTAAGTGTTATTTTAGTGTTTTCATTTATTTAACTGTATTTATGTAGTGTTAAAGTAAAGTTTGTCTATTTAATCGGTATTTTGAATCTCTTCGAACCCTAGCTCGTAACACTAGTAAAAAAAACTACAAACAACAAACATTAATATTGGTACAAATAACAGCGCTTATTGCTTATAGTCTGTTTAACGTTTTTTGCTGCCTAAAGACGAGGTAAACACGCGCTAGACCATAAAGCAACAAAAGAACCTACACAGCTGCAGTTCTTATTAATTTCGGCAACTTAGAAAGTACTGTTTATTGCATAATATTGACCTATTGTTGACGTTATTTAGAGTGGGTGTGATGCTAACAACAACAAGGTAAATCAACGAGTCAAGTAATTTCGACGTTTTAGGGAGTTTGTCGTTAAATCGAGTGACGTTAAATGGAGTTTACACTGTATTTGCATTTGATAGCCCAAGTCTTGAGGAAGGTTATAGGCAGTAACCAGACTCGCCGCTAGCTGTTTGAACGCCCGCGTGCAAATACCAATATTACACCCCACCAGCGTTACGTTTGCGTTTATTTTCGAAACTGACCAATAGATGTCGTTATTATGACATGATAACTTTGAGTATATATACAAAGGAGACGTGAAGCGTGTAAATCACCGAACAATTTTTCGGCGCGGGGGGGGGGGGGGAGATAATCGCATAGTACTAGCTCCTGTATCACTGTATTTTTCTGTCGTTTTATTGTCGCAACGGATTTTACGTTATATGATGATTATGTTAAAATACAAACATAATAATTATAATTAATGATTGGAAACACTAAGTTTGACGCCCTAGATCGCCTTTCCCGTTTGAAACATCACAGTTAACTATTTTCCTAGAGCTCTGTCTCGCGACACAAAACGATACCAACGAAATCTAAGGTAATCTAAGGTAGGCGCACCTGGTCAGTATAACTGGTCAAAGGGGAAAAAATTGGCGAAAGGGGGAACCCGTCTATGGCCCCTTCATAGGCTTAGTACTCTATGCATGATAAAAATTTAAAATTATGAGAAGTTTTCGTTTCGATATTTGTTTTTGCCGCACCATTGAAAATGCCGCCCTTGTGCGGTGCACGCCCTGCACGCTCGTACCCAGCGGGCCTGAGCAACCTCAAACAAAACATGGAGTAGCTCACCTCCCGTTTAGCCACAGGCTCAGTCTGCCCAGCAATCTCATCTTGTATCTGGTCCGGTGGGTACTGAAGTTTCTGACAGTTGTAGTACTGGCACACAACTTCGTAACGCAATCGGTTGAGCAATACTCGACTTTGATTTAATCTGAAAAATAAATTGGGTAGAACAAGAATCCATGTGATTTTATAAAGAATGCAAAAGAAATTAGGGATCTACATACTATTCGGTACAGCCACTATTATAGTGACATTATAAAAAAATGTGTGTACTTGTGTACGCGCCTTAGAAATTATACTTTTTTGGCATAATACAAAAATAAGTTTATTTAGCATGCAAATGCAAATAATTAGAATATACGGTTGCTAAAATCTGAATTCAATTAAATATTAAAAAAATAATAGTCTAATATAATTAAAAATTAAATATAGGCACTAAAACAAATAGGCTTGCATGGTAATTTTTTTTCCGGGAATCTTTTACAAGATACATAAATTAGTAATTCCAAAATTCGATCATCAACTGCGAGCGAAAAATTATTTAGGCTTGCTGTCTTTGTGGTGATCCACATGGGGCCAGGTGGAGCTCCAGCACATTTGCATTTCATTCAGAAACTGAATTATATTTGATTCGAAGGTGGCCACCCAGGTGCTGAAAGACAATCTCCCTCTACCCTGGTAGACATCTGAGGCCGCCGCTGACTGAATTGATTTCATGCCAGAAAAAATATCTTTTAACATACCTTTGAGGGGCGTCGGTGGTCGAGTGGGATAGTACAAAGAGGCTTTTCCATCTACATAAGTCTCAAAAAATCATCGGCTAAATGAGGAAGACTTTGTCTTCCGCTGGGTACCCTGGGGCCGGCAACAGTTCCCGGGAGCTCTAATGAAGAATATAAAAATAATAAAACATACCTTTGATTAATTATACTAAGCTCCTCTTCCTTATAACATATCTCACTGTCAAACTCCCTGTTTATAATGCTGACCAACTTCCCCAACTTGTCCGGGCTGGTCCCCAACTCCGATGAACAACTAGCTTGCAGATAGTCAGGGTCCTGGTACTCCACTCTTTGTTCCATTTTATAGTATAATATTTATGTGTGTGTGGAAAGTTCTGTAAATAAAAAATAAGCACATATAAGGTTGATCCTTATTTTGATGATTTTTGATTGTTTATGCTCTCAAAAATTGGAAGGTATATTCCTTAGGTGTAGAGGTGCACTAAGAAAGGCTTTTTCAAAAATCAACCCCTAAGGGTACGAAGTCGAGGGCAACTGCTAGTAGGGTTATAAAAAAACACTTTTCCCTTACTCTCCATCAAGTAGGTACTGTAATCAACAGAGAGGTACACCGCACACACAGTACACACCACTCACACATAGAAGCAACCAAGTATATATTATACGCGCCACGCACGCACAAGAGAGCGGCGGCGGAGAGGGGGCATGACAGCCAATCATCAAAAATGATAATGGCGAAGTTTCAGGTTTCTTAATTAATATTAACATTGCTCTGCATTGAAAAATATTTTTTTTTTAAGTATCTGTTCAATAAATTTTAAACTTGGCAGACTTCAATGCGTGTATGGAAAGGTAGATGAATATAAAAGAAGTGAAAGAGGTATGTTAGGATTGTAACAAAACAAATGGCATTCAATTGTCTCTGCCTACCCCTCTTGGGATAAAAGGCAAGATGATACACAGATAGATATAATTTTAATAGATATTGGCACAATAATAGGGGTCCATCTAGGTACAAGACCCTAAAAAACAATAAAACAATACTGGCCCCAGATTTGAAATGTAATCTACCCAAATATAGAAGATTTCCTTATGCCCTGGGCTTTGCCCATGGGGCTCATATTAATATTCATACCTTAATATACCCTCTCAGGAGGGTGGATTAAAAAAAAAGTAGCCTACATCTCTCCCTATGGTTCAAGCTATCATTAAATTTCATCATAATCAGTTCAATGGTTTAACCTAAGACTAACTAAAAACACAACAAAAAAAAAAAGGCAAATCGGTCCAGCCTTTGTCAAGTGATGATATTTCATACATGCGGCAATTGATTTTTATTTATTAAGGCAGTAATGATAAAGGCCTTTATTCATAAACGTTTATTAGCAACGTTTTTGTTAAAATGTGTTTTGTTAAAATGTGTTTTGTTTCTTTCTATTATTAGTAAAGACAGGTTTGTTAGAGAGTGACAAAACATATTTTAACAAAAACGTTGCTAATAAACGTTTTTGAATAAAGGCCAAAGTATATTATGATTCACTATCAGTAATACTTGTTTACAACATACATAAACATAGTCACACCTTATTTTCCTTCAGGTGGGCAGAGACCAAATACATCCATGTGCAATGGTAGACCTCCTTTGCCTCACTCATGCATGCTCTTCAATTTTGGGTGCTTAACATTTCCTTTTTTTAAATATCACGAAGATTTGTGTTTTATTGTTGATATTAATAATGTAAAACCTAAGCCATACATTTGAGTCAGTATATATTATGGATCATAACATGACATAATCCTGACAAATTTCTAGTAATCTACAGCCAACTAAGACTTTGAAGATCGCTACAAATCTCCCACAAATTCATACACACATACATACATACATAAAAAAGGCTTAGGGCACATGATACCAACTCATACATAACACAAACAAACATGCATTATTATTGTTGATTTTTTCTATTATTTTTTTAGAAAATAATATTTTAAATGACTAATTACTAATAGCATGTGGTTCTTAGTAAACATACACTTTTACATTTTAAACGGTCGTGATTTCATGGTTTGTTAATTAGGAATTTACCTTTGAATTAAATTATCAAGAAGAAAACAAACAATTTTAAAACAATACAAACAAAATTAGAGAAACGTCAATAATAGGCACATTTCGATTACTAAATTGATTTTAAATTATTTAATAGTGCGTGTACATACTTACTGTTTTAGGTTTGATTAAGCCCTTTGGACACGGTTTTTCTATAATTCTTGTAATATTAACTTGTACCTACCTAATGTTAAAAATAAATAATTTTAATAATTCACAGTAAATACGGCGTTTTGACAGCATTGACAGCAAAGAAAAGGTCCAACCACTATTTTTCCCCCAAATCTAATTTCACGCCCCTAATCGCTCTTAAATTACATTGAGCTTTATTTCATAATTATTTAAAGTTCAAAATCAATACAATGATTTGACATATGACGCATTTTTTGTACTTTTTAATTTGAAAATGCTTTGGTGTTTTATGTACAGCCAAGTTTGATTATTTTAAATCAGAGGTTCCCAAACGTTTTTACGCCGGGCCGTAGACCCTCTTGCTAGACTTTTTTATTTTCTGTAGACCGCGCCGTAGTACTTTTTTCTTGCTGACGCAAGTAGAAATTGTTAATTGACCACTATATTTAAATGTATTAAATATTATAGGGGTCTATACAGACCACTTTAGGAAACGATACTTTAAATTAAACAAAAATAAAGAAAATCTAAATACATATAAGCATTGATTTAATCATGATAATTGAAATATTTTTCAATAAAAATAAATTCAAGGTTTTAGACTTTTAGGCAAGTTTTCAAAATATCAAAGTTCATTGCCACCGATTGATTGATCAATAACTTCATTCATAATTTTCCATTCGCATTTCCTTTCCCATTCATTCCACAGAGCAAGTAAATTCATTCAATCAAATCATTCACACATTTCCATTGTTTGCTTTGCTGGCTGGTAATTTCTTTTTTCAGTGTTTCAAAGTTTTGTTTTTCATTGTCTAAAACAACAGCTTTACAACGAAAAGTCTTCGTAAGCCACGTTTCAGACCCGAAGGGCGCGTCCGTCGAATGTCTGAACCGTCGAGTACATCAGGGGCTATATGCGAGCCCCGGAGTCGCTCCTTCTACCCAGACAGCAGCAGTGACACAGAGGAATACAGAAGGGATGAGGAGCGCCGCCGTAGGTTATCTAAACGAGGGGCTCAAGTTGCGCGTCCTAGGGCTCCGACGACGGCCAAGGGGCTTCTTCCATGTCCAGTCCCTGGCGAAGATAGGATTACCATAGTAGTGGATAACACAAGATTCGTGGTAGAGACATCTCAATTCACAGCGCATCCTAATACCATGTTAGGTAGGATGTTCAGTTCTGGGTTGGAATTTACACATCCGAATGAAAGAGGGGAATTTGAAGTGGCTGAAGGTATATCGGCTACAGTTTTCAGAGCCATTCTTGAGTACTACCGAGGTGGGACAATAAGATGTCCACCTACTGTTTCTGTACAAGAGTTAAGAGAAGCCTGTGATTACCTACTGGTTCCTTTTGATGCAAATACTGTTCGATGTCAGGTAAGATTTTTTCTTTTTTGAATGCATGTAATAGGCTCCTCTCATGGAGGTGGACAGGTCACACAATAAGAGGAAAAGAAAAATGGAGTAAAAAGATTATCTATTGGTATCCTAGATATAGAAAGAGGAAGCGGGGGAGACAATTTCGGAGATGGGATGATGAGATAAAAGATAAGGCAGGAAAAACTTGGACCAGACTGGCAGGAGATAGAATAAAATGGAAAAAGATGGAGGAGGCCTTTGCCATTAGGCAAACAGACAGAGTTACCGATGTGTGAAAAAATGTTTAGATTTAAGTTATTTTTTAATGTATATCTGAATAAAAGGCTATTATTATTATTATTAAATAGGCTCCTACATCATAGGTTGAGTGATTTAAATCAAAATCATAAAGGTGTTGAAAATTTCATGAAAATAGACTCTTTATTACTTCAATATTACAAACGAATCACTTAAATACTACTAAACACAGTAGATTCTACTGATTGTCCATCACAATCTGTCACAGCATCTTCTTCTTCTTTTTTATTATGGCTCCACCAATGTTCATCAGTGATTTGCCAATGTCAAGTATTATAGCCGATAAATCGGTATTTAAGATAATCCCGCCGACCGTGATATGTCTTGTTAATCACTGATTAATCACAACCACCACAGCACGAACAGGATTAAACCGGATTCCACATCACGCCACGACGAAAACGCGTGCGGTCGTCGCCATGACCGGATGTGGAATCCCTGTCACAGCATCGTAGTGTGTTATAGTTTAATGGCCATATTCATAAACACATTTTAGAAGCGATTTAGTTAAAATATGTTTTGTCACTCTCTAACAAACCTGTCTTTACTAATAATAGAAAGAAACAAAACACATTTTAAACAAAAACATTGCTAAATATGTTTATGAATAATGGCCTAAGTTTACATGATCCTGTACAGCTGAGGTCTCCAAACTTTTTAGTGCAAAAGCCATGCTGACTTTTCCTCTAGGTGTCAAGGTCCAAGACATCGGCCCTGAGCTCATTGTACCAACATAATGCAGTTTTAAATTACATGGGAATTAAATTTCCGGACTAGAATTTGAGTGAGGCATCTGTGGCGGATGGTGTGGGGTTTCGGTGATCCTCGTGGGCCGCAGTTTTAAGACCCCTGATTTCAAGACATTTTCCTCTTTCACAGAATCTCCGAGGTCTCCTCCATGAGTTATCCAATGAAGGGGCTCGCCGTCAATTCGAGTCATTTCTGGAAAAACTCATTCTACCTCTCATGGTAGCTAGTGCTGAGAAAGGTGATCGGGAATGCCATATTGTGGTGTTGCTTGATGATGACTCGGTGGATTGGGATGAAGAATATCCACCGCAGATGGGGGACGAGTACTCGCAGACTGTTTTGTCCACACCGCTGTATAGGTTCTTTAAGTACATAGAGAATAGGTGAGTTTTTTTTCATGTATCAGCATGCCTTGTATCTCTGGTTGGGTAGGCAGGGACATAAATATATTTTTTTACAGTACTAATATGCTTTCCATGCTGCTTAGCTCATTGGGCTAAGAACTAGTTAGTGGGCAACTTCTTCTTTCTCCGGCCTTATCCCATGTTTAATTGGGGTCAGCTCTCCTAATCGCTTTACGCCAGCTTGATCTATTCCGGGTCGTCAGTGGGTTTAGTTCTAGGGCTTTGAGGTCATTATTAATTGCTGATAGCAATGAGAGTCGGGGTCTGTCGCGACGTCTCGGTCCTGACTCAATGTCCAACACTTTCTGGGTCATGTGGTCTTCGGGCCTTCTCATACCAATGCAACTTGGTTTCAGTGAGCTTTTTAGGTATTAGTGCCAGTTAGTGGGCAACTAATTGGCATAATAATTCTAGACATGAATAGATTGTGCAGTTAAGGGGAAGGGGTAGCATCCTCAATTGGCCTCAGTAGAAAAGGACATGCTTGAAGAGTTGTCATTGTTATCACAATTCAGTCTAATTTAATTATTACTAGGAACTCGCCCTGGCTTCACATGGTTAGAGAACTTGTTTATGAAAAAATGCCATTGTCCCAGGATAAAAAGTAGCATTTATGTCACTAATATGTGACTTAGTTCCAGAGATGTCAAACTCAGATTAATTATTAATATAGATTTCTCAAGGCTGTTTTTTTTGTTGGTACGCCATATCCTCCTTTAATGTATTAAAGTTAATGTTTGATACGCCATTTTGAAGATTATTTTTCCCACTAATGACAAAAATAATCAAAATTAAAAGTTTTTAATTTGACTAATTTATGCATTTTGTATAAGATGCCATCTGTTGGAGATTACTTGAACTAACGGTGCGAATTTACATGCACGGGTCATCTAGTATTATTTTTTTGTTTAGATTAGATACAGATTACACATGTTTCCCTTGACGGTCACCCATCGTTGGACCAACGGACCGGCCTAGCTGTACGATCCCTAACCGCCGTATAAAATGTTTCAGAGACGTCGCCAAGCAAGTGATGAAGGAGCGGGGCCTTAAGAAAATCCGCCTTGGCGTCGAAGGTTACCCCACTTACAAAGAAAAAGTGCGAAAACGTCCCGGCGGGCGCGCCGAAGTCATCTACAATTACGTCCAAAGGCCCTTCATACACATGTCCTGGGAAAAGGAAGAGGCTAAAAGTAGGCATGTCGACTTCCAATGCTTTAAATCCAAATCTGTCACCAATTTGGCTGAAGCAACAGCCGATCCGGTTATAGAGTTAGAAGCGAATAGAGGCCGCGATCCCGATGCGGAATTGCCTGCGGAATTGCCTGCGGAATTGCATGCGGAATTGCCCGTTGAGCAGCTTGAACCGAATTTGGAAGGGGACGAGCCGCAGTGATATTGGTTTCGCTCGGCACGAGCTGTTGGTCTGTTCAAATTGTCTATGGCTTACTTTTGCTGGTATCCGGCCGGATAACGTCTATAACGGTTAAAAAGTGTCAGTTGTTATAAATTCAAATATCGAATGTATCAGCTATTATAAATTCAAATATCGAACGTGTCAGTTGTTATAAATTCAAATATCGAACGTGTCAGCTATTATAAATTCAAATATCGAACGTGTCAATTGTTATAAATTCAAATATCGAATGTGTCAGCTATTATAAATTCAAATATTGAATGTGTCATCTGTTACACTGTCAAATATCGAACGTCAGCCGAATGATATGATTGACAGATGATGATCAATTTACTTTGCTATTCGGTTATGTATTTATTGTATGAAAATATTGTAAATAACGAAAGCAGTGTGCACAATACTATATTTTAATGTGCTTTTAATAAAGAAATTCTTGTAATCATTGGTGTAATTATGGATTTTTATTTTTAACCAATATTAATTAGGCAGATGTCGCCGCGTCGGTTTGATCTAAATATATGTACCACAACAGAACTGGCCACTCGTTAGGTATAGCCTCACAAATAAGAGGGAGACCTGGTCTGCCGCAGGGTACTCTGGGACCCATAACACGGTTTCGAGAGCTGCAAGGCGAAGCGAGTTAAAAAATAATTTAGCCTTGCATTCGCTAGGATTAATTGATTACGAACAATAATATGTAGCCTTTTGTTACTATCTGTGCAAAAATTTACATTGATCTGTTGCTTTGTTTTAGAAAGAAAAAAAAATGTTTCGCATTTTATAATTTTAGGTACTACCCGTACTACATTAGAAACAGAAAAACACATGCACCTAAATGGCCGTGTTTTATTGGTTTCCCCATTTTCCTTGATCTTATTTAACTACCTACCAAATTGATTAAAAGCAGAAAGGTGTGATGAAGAAAAAAAACCGCCTTTAAAACCAAAATGTGCTTTCTTCAGGATCACATCATCAGAAGGCGCCTGCATGACCATGGGACCACCTGGAAAGTAGGTATACCCTTTTAAACAAAAAAAAAATTTCCAAATCGGTCCAGGCGTCTTCAAGTAATCGGGGAACATACATAAAAAAACATAAAAGATTCCGACGAATTGTACCTAAACCTCCTTTTTTGAAGTTCGGTTAATAAAAGAAGCGGAAGAGGCTGAGGGCAGAGGTATGTCAGGATAAGCAAATGACATTCGATTGTCTTTACATACCCATCTGGCGTGATGATAGATATAAACTCCTACCTCTGGCCTTCGTCATGACATGACTTCCCTTATCCCTAAAAAAAAACAAGGTAGAACGCGTCCCCGTGGCCCGCCGCCTACCGGCGCGATGGAATAGGTACCGTGGGGTTTTAGTGGGTTAAAGTCCCACATAACCCGTTCCCTCACCCCCGAGGGCGCGGGTATGCATGATGCATTTCCCCACGTAAAAAAAAAATGGTAGGTACTTATTGAATATGGTCCATATTGAGAACCTTCTTTTTTAAAAGGCTATAGCCACTCATGATAAACCTACGTAGTACTCAGTGCCGGATTAAGCAAGCGCGGGGCCCATAGCAAAATTTTATCAAGGGGCCCCAAGGACCAGGGGCAGATCTGTTAGTATTGAAAAAATCTAGACATTTTTTAAATTTTTTTTCACCCTATGAATAATTTTAAGTTTAGTATGGACAACTGGAAAAAGGTGGACATTGTTACTGGTTATCCTTTTTTACGCCCAGGCGCGGGGCCTGTAGCATTTGCTACTCCTGCTACGTGGTTATCCGGCACTGCTAGTACTAGGTGTTCGCCTCAGAGATTCTCCATACTAACTTTAATTCCCTATAAACTTCACTAGGGTTCAAGCATATTTCTGTATCAAATTTCATCAAAATCGGTTCAGCGGTTAAGCTGTGGAAACGTAACAGACAGACAGAGTTACTTTCGCATTTATAATATTAGTATGGATGGATAATGGACAATGACTTAAATAATTGCCTTTAAAAAAAAGTGTACCGACTTCAAAAATGTGCTTTCCGAAAGCAAATGCACAAATCACTATAAAAAACCAAATCGCTTCAAGTGTGTCTATAAAATTTGAACAGTTCTCGATTTCTCCAGGATCCCATCATCAGATCCTGACCTGATTGATGACCATGGGACCACCTGGGAAGTATACCCATTCAAACAAAAAAAAATCCAAATCAGGTAATCGGGGAACATACATAAAAAAAAAGATAAAAGATTCCGACGAATTGAGAACCTCCTCCTTCGGTTAGGAATATATCTGCAGATGTCATTAAAAAAATCTAGCATGCAAAAATACAAGTACATGTATGAAACGAATGTATGGATGTGGATGAAGCAAGAGAAATAGGTACCTACGTAAAGAACATCCTCTCTTTGTCTGCATACCAAAGGGAAACAAACGGGAAGATATGTACATACAATTGTTCAGCTTTGTACCTATTTAATTGTATCGCTATATTCTCCCATAAGAAAATAAGTTACATTTCTTTCTTGAACTAAACACAGGCAAAGCGGCGGGCGAAGGCTAGTTTTTAACGAAAAAAATTTTAAATAAACAGCGGGTACGAAAAATTTTCATATTACATGAAGTGCGGGGTATCTATTTAAACACGTTATCTATTGTTAACGATTATTTAAACTATTTAAATATTGGGTTCCGTATACAACATAATGTAAATTATATATTTTGGGGTTGGTCAAAGTTTAGATTACGAGTAATACATAATGTAGGAATAATATGTATATTAGGTACATTAGCCCCGTCTCATCTCAGGGAAACAGCTAATCAATGCGGGAGCTGCGGCGGAAATTGCCTCGCAAATATAGTTCAATTATTAAAAACTACAAATTTGTGCCGTTTGGTGTAGAAAGTTTAGGTCGGTGGGGTTCAAATGCCCTTGCAGTCATCTCTTCTGGTGACAAGAGGGCTGGCACCTTCCTCGCTCAACGAATCAGCATCGCGATTCAGCGGGGAAATGCAGCCAGTATTCTTGCAACTATTCCACGCGTACCTAGTTTATTTAGTTATTTTTAATGTTTAGATTAGATTTAAGGTTTTTATATTGTTATGTGTATTAATTAAAAGATGTAAATAAATTGATGAATATTATAAAGAGGTAAAGTTTCTAAGTTTAGTTTGGATGTAGGGGATAATCTCTCAAACTGCTGAACCAATTCTAAAAATTATTTCACTAATAGCACGGCTACATTATCCCTGAGTGATAAGGCTATATTTTATTTTGATCGAAAATAGCCACGGCCGAAGCCGGAGGCGGAATGCTAGTTTACTATTAATAGAGCGATTGTAGGTGTTGCAGAGCTAACATGATTTCAATATGATACTGTAAAGATGCCATAGATAGGGCTGTGTGAAGTTGGCACCCCCAAATGCATTTTTCAGTTTTTTTTCATCAGGTTCGTTTGTCCACCAAACATTTTTTTTGCCCACCTCTCAAAAAAAAGTTAATCAAAGAAATAAAATTGGGGTGGAAGTTGGCACCCCCAAATGCGAATTTCCATTTTTTTTCATCAAGTTCGTAACTCCACGTAAGTCCACGTTTGTCCACCAAAAAATTTTTTGTCCACCCTCCAAAAAAAAGTTATTTAAAAAAAAACTAAAATTGAGGTGGAAGTTGGCACCCTCAAATGCGAATTTTCAACTTTTTTTTCATCAGGTAGGTACGTTTGTACATCGTTAGTCCACGTTTGTCCACCAAAAATTTTTTTTTGTCCACCCTTCAAAAAAAAGTTATTCAAATAAACATTTATAAAGAAAAAGCCCTGAATTTAATTTTGACGGAGGATATCTAGCTTCCTAGGGGTGGATTTGCTTTTCTGAGGGGTAGGTTTGTTTGTCCACTTCAGAACCTCGTTTGTCGACCACATATTTTCATTTGTCCACCCTTAGAGATATAGTTATGCGTGATATAAGTATGTATCTAAGGATTTTACCTTTGTCGTGGGATCTCCAACTTCCTAGGGGTGGATTTGCTTCTCTGAGGGGTAGGTCTGTTTGTCCTCTTCAGAAACTCATTTGTCCACCCATAGGTCCACCACATATTGTCGTTTGTCCACCCTTAGAGACGTAGTTATGCGTGAGTTGTTTCAGTATAATATCTAAGTATTTTCACTTTGACGGGGGATCTCTAGCTTCCTAGGGGTGGATTCTCTTCTCTGAGGGGTTGGATCGTTTGCCCACTTTATAAACTTGATTTTCAAACCTTTAGTGTAGTTTGAACGTACACGGAAATTCAGTTTCTATAGTTTTTTCATAAAAAATGTTTATTTGAATAACTTTTTTTTTTATTGTGGACAAAAAAAAATTTTCGGTGGACAATTGTGGACTAACGATGTACAAACGAACCTGATGAAAAAAAGTTGAAAATTCGCATTTGGGGGTGCCAACTTTAAAGGGTGGACAAAAAAATAATTTTTGGTGGACAAACGTGGACTAACGATGGATAAACGAACGGGATGAAAAAAAATGAAATTTCGTATTTGGGGGTGCCAACTTCCACCCCCAATTTTTATTTTTTGAATAACTTTTTTTTGAGACGTGGACAAAAAAAATTTTTGGTGGACAAGCGTGGACAAACGATGGACAAACGAACCTGATGAAATAAAACTGAAAAATCGCATTTGGGGGTGCCAACTTCACACAGCCCATTTGCGTGCTAAATAAACTTATTTTTGTATTATGCCAAAAAAGTATAACTTTTAACGCGCGTAGGTACACATAAGTACACACACATGTTTTTATATGTAGTATTTAATTAATAAATAAAGTAATATATAATTATCATAAGGCCGTTTTTCCATAACGCACGACACGACACGATTTTATGCAGTGACGATTCAGAGCGCCGTACATTTAATATTGACGTTTTCTCACAGACACACGATTTACAAACGACAATTTGGCTATGTCGTCGCGTCGCTAAAGCGGTGACGATATAGCAACAGTGTGGCGACTACTAAATCTATGGCCGTCTCTCACGTACACTGCGGTGTCGTTGCTGGAATCGTCGGTAGTGGAAAAACGAACGAACGACAGACCGTGTGCCGTTTGTTGTTAGTTTTGTTTTGCAACCGTAAATCGTGTCTGTCGTGCGTCGTGGAACAACGCCCTTATACTTTGGTTCATTCACGAAAAATTCCTACGGATTGCTAAAATAAGCTATTTAAACCGAATTCCCACTAAACATTTTCGTCTTGACATCTGACATCGCCTGAAGGACGGACGCGTCGGCGCTCACACCATCCTGCACCAAGGTAAGTGATATATCTATACTAATATAAAAGCTGAAGGTTTTGTTTGTTTGAACTACCAGCCGGATTTGAAGAATTCTTTTTAGCCATTTGATAGCCCAATTCTTGAGGTAGGTTAGGCTATATAACGTCACTCTACGACCCCAAGGAGCAAAGCAGTAACCATTAACGCAAGTCCAACCATGTTCACGCCTTATTCCCTTAGGTTAGGCATAGACTAAAATATCCACTTGCCACGATCCTGGCAAACCGCTTCTGCCTCATTCAAATGCATACATCTTTTCATGCATTCTCTTTGATTTGATGGTCACGGCCTTATAACTTGCTGTATGTCCAGAGACACCACTTTTAGTCAGTTACATTAAAGATAAGAGGTGGCAAGCATGTTTGCTTCTATTCTATTTTTTGTGTAATGACTCCATCAGGGTTTTGATGATTCCGCCAATGTCAAGTATTATAGACGTCACAGTAACAATAGCCAATTAATCTGTAGCTAACATGTTTTACTAATCACAATCATCACAGCGTGGACGGGATTAAACTGGATTACCTATCATGTCACGAAGGGGCGCGTGCGACGTCCGCTATGACATGACGTAGATTCCATCAATTAATACATTTGCTTCACTTAATGAATCTAGATTTAAATTGTCACTTCTGAAGGTATGTTATCTGTTATTTTACGTTCCCTCTGAAGCACACGAAGTGGATTATCGTTGCTTTTAATTTTCCCTTTTTATTCTAATTCTAGATTCATTCTTAATTCCAGCAAGTACCAGTTTCTTTAGCATTATTTTCTCTCCGTCCACTTGGCTCCCCTCGTTAGGTTCGTTTGAATCTAGGTCTATTTTCTTTAAAATTCTTAAGTTTCTGGCTCATCTCAATTTGTTACATAGCTTTCATCCAACCCCGATGACTCGGCTTTGCACAGTATTAATATTGGTTTATAACTACTTATTTGTTAGAGATAGATATATGCTACCGCGGCCTTTTTTGTAGATCATTATATTTTACACAATTCTTTCCTACATCATTTTCTTATATCTTTGACGGATTAGACAGCATACGCCATGGAAACTCCCTGGGGCTAACTTTTTCCTCGACTTCATTCACTTATACTGATAATGCTCAGCTCCTAAACATGATAGATCCATGTTTAATACTCTTAAACCTTCCCGTTGAATCAACGTATATAATAGTGAAAAACGCAACAAAATCGGTTTAGTAGTTTTTAGGTGAAAAGGCCACAAACAGACATATTATATATTTCGAAATCCGTTCAACCGTCACTGCCTCACATGTTCTCATCTACCCTCGATTTAAAATATTTTGTAGTACCCGCACGTATTTTATAATTTGAACTCTGCAGGTAGTTCAGTACTTTTATTACCTTCATGCCTTTTTACCATAGAGGTAGACATAGAATATAGAACACCATACTTATCTTGATCTATCTATCTATCATCACGCCTTTCATCCCAAGAGGGGTAGGCAGAGACAATCGAATGCCATTTGTTACGATCCTGACATATCTCTTTTGCTTCTTTTATATTCATCATACATTTCATATATGCTCGGCGATTGTGTGTACTTTTAATATTTCCATCGATCAATACATTTTTATATGTTCAATAAAAGTACATCTAGGTCGTCCTCTGCCAGCATTTCCTTTCACTTCAGTCATATAAACAATTTTAGTCAATCTTTCATCCTTCATTCTTTTAACGTGTCCAAAGCAGCGTAAACTACTTTTCTTTATTTTAGTCACAACATCATCTTTCACTTTGCATTCCACATTCGTTCCGGATGCGGTCAATACGCAACGTCAATATCACACATTCTACTTAAAGACCGCATTTCCACTGCATTTATCTTACTTTCATGCTTCTTATTCCATACCCAAGTCCCGCTTCCAAAGTAAGTGATGGAACTAAAACAGATTTTTCCATCTTAATATACTTCAACAGAACCTGGTCACTCGTTTGTCTTGAGCTGGGTACCCTGAAACCGATAACACAGTTTAGGGAACTGCAAGGTAACCCATGAAGAATAAATCATACCTACTTTTAAACTTGTTTAGCTGTCCACCCCAATGATATGCAGGCGTGAGTATTTAATTGTTTTTAATTATTTTTCAGATTCAGTATAATGTCTGAACAAGATAACTCTAGACAACAATACGAGATCAAGACAAGTGCCAGAATTTTTCATCAATGTATGGTGAAACAACTTGAAGCGCCTGCAATGATTTTTAAACTCAACGACGCTCTTTTCCGTTCCCAGGCGTAAGTACAAATTGTATTTTTCTACTCTACGCCACGGATTCGCCCGTGGTTTTTAAACAGAATTTTCCCGCACATTGTTGGGCCGGACCTCTCGGCCCCGGGCTATCTCTGGCCGGTCCTTGTTGGACATGAACGTTTTGGCCTGTTCAAGGCCATTCGACCGAAACGAAAGTGTCGCTGTCAAAATGTATGCTAACTCGGCAGTTCTGTTGAGGTATATTTATAGATGTGTGTGGTCTCTAAATGTGGTTTTTCATATTATGTAGGTACATAAGTTTTTATATATAAAAATCCCAATGGTACATGGCGGGTACCGAACCGACCTACGCCTAGTTAATACCAGACATCCACATTAATTAACCACTAGGCTACACACTACGGAAGTTGAATAATTAAAACAAGTTGTTTTTTTTCCACAGCAACGTGCAGTTTTTCTATCAACTCACTGAAAAAAATCATGAAGAGTAAATTATTGCAGATTCTCACAATATCTTTGGGGAAAAGCTACGCTTAAAACAACGGCTCAGCAGTTACAGACTATGTAAGTACTTGTATCTATCTATCATCACGCCTTTTATCCCAAGAGGGGTAGCCAGAGACAATAGAATGTCATTTGTTACGATCCTGACATACCTCTTTCTCGTCTTTTATATTCATCATACTTTTCATACATGCTCGGCGATTGTGTAGCCTTCGATCAATATTTTTTTATATGTTCAATAAAAGTACACCTAGGTCGTCCTCTGCCAGCATTTCCATATAAACTTCACTTTAGCCATATAAACCTTTTTAGTCAATCTTTCATCTTTCATTCTTTCAACGTGTCCAAAACAGCGTAAACTACTTTCTTCATTTTAGTCACAACATTATCTTTCACTCCGCATTCTTCTCTAATGACATCGTTCCGGACATTGAACTTCTCTTTGTTCAATGGTTACAGATGCGGTCAATATGCTTTATATCACACATTTTTTTTTACTCTTAATTAGGCGGTAAAGACCGGATTTCCACAAATCGATGATTTCCACTGCATTTATCTTACTTTCATGCCTCTTATTCCATACCCAAGTCTCGCTTCCATAAGTAAGTGATGGAACTAAAACAGCATTATGTACCTGTTATTAAAAAAATCGGGGTACCTTTAGGCACCTGATATTTTGTACTTAGGGTACCCACCTAAGCAACTACGTAGACAAATTTCATTCAAATCCGGTATACGTCGCGGGTTATAACTTGACCTATTTTTTGAACACAATTTTTTATATTTTCCAGCTGCTATTAATTTCTACTTTACCTTTGAAATGAAATGAAATGAAATGAAATGAAATGAAATGATTATTTATTTGTCAGAATATGGCATAAGTAGGTACACAACACAGGTGGAGTAATCTTAGAAGTGTAGCACATTCTACCGTATTACGGTGTACAAATATTTAATAACAAGTAGGTACAAACAAAGTCTGGGACGTTCAAATTTAAAATTAGATTCAATATTACACACATCAATACAATTCAATGTCAAATCAAAAACTCAATCAATAAATCACACCAAACAATTACAATAACAGAGCATCAAATATAATCATAATAATAAAATGTCAACAATAAATTACAAAATGTCAGGATAGATCATTAACAATGTCATTTTACAATAACAAAATACAATAAAAATACCAATTATATGTCATTTTATAATAATAAAATACAATAAAAATACCAATTATATCGATTCAAATTATACACTTTTAAAAGAGTCATCAAAATACTCTGCTAAAGTATAGTATTGTTTGTCATTGAGCAATTCGAATAATCTATTTCTAAGTATACCAATTGGAAAATCTTTGTAGACGTCTGGTAAATGGTTGTACACTTTTATCGCCATACAAAAGACATTCCTAGTATACACCAATAATGTTTGTGGAGGCACATACAACTTATGTTTATGTCTACTTCTGCTGTTATACATGTCTAGGTTAGTAGGAAACAAGTGACTATTATTTCTTACAAACATACAAATTTCGTATATGTATATGCATGGCAGAGGTAATATATTCAACTCTTTGTATAAGGGCTTGCAACTGTCACGATAGCCAGCATCACATAATGCCCTTATACATTTTTTTTGCGTTTTAAACGCTATATGTGAATCAATAGAGTTGCCCCAAAGTATGATACCGTATCGCAGTACGGATGCAACATAACCATGATACGCTGATAGGGCTGCTTGCCGACCAGCTACTTGTCGTACACGTTTTATAGCATACACAAACCTATCCAGTTTGTTACACATTTTGCTGATGTGCTCCTTCCAGTTACAGTATTTGTCAACAGTTAGTCCTAGAAAATTAGCTGAGCTTACGTTCTGAACGTTATTATTACTGTATATAATATTAATGCTATTTGGGCGACTATTATATGTTTGGAATTGAATAAATTTAGTTTTTTCTATATTTAGTTTTAAGTTGTTAGAAGTCAGCCATTTATGCACTTTGTCCAATACACTAATTGCATCCTCTTGTATCCTACTCATATTTTTATTTTTTATAATGAAGCTAGTATCGTCAGCAAATAGGATGCAGTCTTGGTGAGTTACATCAGGCAGATCATTGATGTAAAGAAGAAACAACAAAGGTCCCAATACACTTCCCTGCGGGACACCATAATTATTTTGGCAGTACTGTGATCTGTATAATTGTGTTCTATTTTTGATTGTTCTACCTATTTCCACACACTGTTGACGACAGTATAGATAGCTTTCAATCCATTTAAGTGCTATGCCTCTAATACCGTAATTGTATAATTTTTTAATCAAAATTGTATGTGAGACAAAATCAAAGGCCTTACTCATGTCCAGAAGAATTGCTATTGGAGACGTATGATTATTTAAACACTCTGTTATGTTTTTTATTAAATGAAAACATGCCAGAGTAGTGGATCTATTTCTCCTAAAGCCAAATTGAACTTCTTTCAGTATTTTATATTGTGTTACAAAGCTATAGACCTTATTATACATTACTCTCTCAAAAATCTTTGATAAAATTGGTATTAAGGTTATGGGGCTGTAGTTGCTTATTTCCAAGGAATCACCTTTTTTATATAAAGGTTTAATAACAGAATATTTCAGACGGGTAGGAAAATGACCTTCACATAGAGATAAATTTATTATGTGGGTTAAAGCAACTGTTATGTATTGAGCGCAATGTTTTATTATTCTTGTGCTAATTTGGTCATATCCAGTTGAATTCGTGTTCTTCAGTGATTTCAACAATTTGTATATGTATGGTTCATTAACAGGTGTCAGGAATAAGCTTTTAGGATAATTATTAATACATTTCGAACCATATACTAAATTATTATTTACATTGGTAGTTTCAATATAATAGTCATTAAATGCTTTCGCTATTTCGTCAGGGTCATTTATCATCTCATTCTTATACCTAATCGTGGTGATGTCATTCTGCTTTACTCTACTCTGTATGTTGTCCTTAATGATGTCCCATGTAGCCTTACATTTGTTTTCCGATAATGAGATATGTTTCGTGTTTACTATTTGTTGGGCTCTATGTATACACCTTTTCAAGATTTTCGTATAATTATTGTATTTCTTTTTATTTATGGATTTACTTGAACGTGACAGAAGGTACTTTAAATAGAGATTTCTCTTAGTTATGCAACATCTCTTTAAATTTTTGGTCAACCATTGGTTTTTTATGGGTTTATTTGATTTTTTTACTGATACAAAAGGAAAGCATAAGTCATGAAACAGTGTCATTAATTCATGAAAATCATTGAAAGCCCTCTCTGCATTACTTTCTGAGAGTACGTCACTGAAAGATAGCGATGATATACAGTCCATAAATTTTTGTATATTCTCTGTACTATATTCCCGTCTCATTTGAAGTATAAAATTGTATCTTTTGGCTATACGCAAATCCATTTCAGCTTCGAAAGCAATAGATTGTCCAGTTTCATGATCTGAAAGTGCCAACTGATGTATTCTCGCTTGAACCTTGTTAATGTTACTAACTATCAAATCTATACATGACTTACTTTGACGTGTCATCACAGTAATATGATTGTCAATATTGTAATTTTTAAGTATACTAGTTAATTTTTTTGAGTTAGTGTCATTTCTAGACATGTCAATATTCCAATCTCCACATAACACAACCTGCTTTTTGAGTTTGTAAATAAGTTTTGTTAATAGAGAGTTCAATTCATTAAGGAATACATGTACATCAGAAGAGGGTGTTCTATAAATACATATTACTAGCAACTTATAATTTAGTATCTCTACACCACATACCTCGAAAACACTATGAATTGGCTTTAGGCAATTTATTTCTTTGTATTGAAGATGATTTTTCACAAGTATACAAGATCCGCCTCTACTTTTGTTTTCGCGTGAGTATGAATTGACAAGTTTGTATGTCCGCATATTCAGGTTACTTTCGCTTCCCTTCTTTAGGAAAGTTTCCGTTAAACATACAATATCAATATTACCAATCTCTTTTTCTAAATCCAATATGGCTGTGTAGCAAATATCTTGTTTGTTCAGTATACCAGCTATATTCTGGTGAAGAAGAGTAACTTTTTGGGTAGCTTTATACAAATTAGCGAAATGTCTTTTCTTTATTTATTGAATTTATGTTTAATTGTTTTTTAGTTTCATAAGAACTTATAAAATGCATGCAATCCTGTAAGTAATGGATCCAATATAATAGTCCTTTCTTGTTAATTTTTCCAGTTGTGTAACTAAACATGTCTGAAGTAAGGTACATGTATATATTTATATTTATATTCTGGAATATAACTATATGCATACATAACAATGTAATTTATTTTTATTTTTTAACACATCTGTAAGTGTAAATATCACAGTAAATGCCATTTTAGGTCATGTTATAATCCGGAGACTAATAGCAGATACGAAATAATTAAAATAATTGGCCAAGTAGCGAGTACACTCGCGCGCTGAGGATTCCGTGACGTACCCATTTTAAGGTCAATATTAGGCGCGCCCAAAGCACTACCGGATAACACATCTGATAGTGTGGTATCTGAGTAATTGTAGTGCGCTATCGTAGCGCGTTTTATAGTTAGGGTAAAATAAACCTTTTAAAAAAAAGTGCACCGACTTCAAAAATTTGCACTGAAAAGTAAGAAATAATAAATATTTCGTCGTAGAATTTGAAGACGGTTGGTGCCAAATTAGGATACAAAATTAAGTAAACATCTAAGAAGATAAAGATCTGTTAAATGCTATCTATGTTTGTTTGTACTGATGATCGTAGGTTCCTAATTAATCGTCTAGATTAGTGAATTTGGGATCTAAGTTGTTTCTAATTTGGCACCAACCGTCTTCAAATTCTACGACGAAATATTTATTATTTCTTACTTTTCAGTGCAAATTTTTGAAGTCGGTGCACTTTTTTTTAAAAGGTTTATTTTACCCTTTTAAGTGATTTGCTGCCTTGAGACAATTGAGAGACAAATAATAACGCAACTAAAAAAATATTGATGGAAAAATATCCTGCGCTGCACCCCATTACATTTAAACGCTAGACCATCGTCACGAAAATTGACAACTTCGTGTCAATAGCAACCGTTGCTAAGGCTTTTTCTGATACATAATTTTCTGCAGTAAACAGAGACAAATTACTGAATTTCTGAAAAATTACTGAACCGATTTTCGTCATATGACTGTGAGATAATGTCGAGAAATTATTATATCCTTAAAAAAATAAATCGTCAAAATCGGTACATATTTCATCAAGATATTACGAAAAATTGACTTATAAGGTCAGTTTTTTCAAAATTTCTGAAAAACTAATGAACCAATTTTTATGAGATAAAAATGGGACCAATCCGGAAGAATTATCTGTCGATTAAAAAAGAAACCATCAAAATCGGTTCACAACTGGCGGAGTAATCGATGTCCATACATTGAGAACCTTCTCCTTCTTTTTTTGGAAGTCGGTTAAAAATAAATAATTATATTATGTTTTGTGTCAATTTACTAGATTTATTATTTTACTATACATACCAGTTTATTTGATCATAATAGAATACATACTTTAAGAGATTTGCTCAAAAATAATAAAAATAGACCTAATTTATTTATTTATTTTTTCAGTGAATTTTGCAATAAAAAATTTTTTTTTGTCATTTTATTAGATATTGGTCCCTATATTTTTTCTGATTAATATATATTAGCGTAAGGCTTATTTACTCATTTGAAAATGGTGATTTTGCTCTTGAGTGCCTATTACTGCACCTAACCTATATTCCCTATTTTTTCAAAAATATTGACTCCGTACTTTCCGAGATAAGGGCCCGGTCAATTTTCGTATATTTTATTTACATGATATAGTTTAAACTATGCGTTTTAAAATTATATAAAAAAATGTATTCCATATAACGAACCCTTTCACTTGACGCACTTGAAAAACTTTTTTTTAAGTTTTCATTTTCCCCTCAAAATTAACCTCCAAAATCGAAATTCAATTATTTACGCTATACGTCCGTGATTAGGTCATTCATTAATCTCTAAACTATTGTGTAAATACATACATACATTACAAATTTTTTATTTAATATAATTTAAAAAATAATAATATAACTTAATAATAAAAAAAATCTCAAAACTACAAATTAAAAATTTCTTCCAGAGAGTCCGAATCCGCTGCCATAGTGCCTAGAACACATAGCGCGTTACCCTTTTGAATTTCTAGCGCTATGCGTTGTATGAAAAAGGCTTTGGAGCGTGGATCGCTAAATATAATACAAAGTTTCAACATTTTCATCGGAGATGTTCGGAACCTTAAGACGATACATTCAAATAAAATCATAGTTTGAGGGGCGTGGCCTAGCTGCATACGATACTCTAGCGCTACCCTAGCGCTACGTGATCGATTGGTCTCTCCGCTGAATCTCTCTCTGTCGCATTGAATAGAAACAAAAGAGAAGAGGCGCACGGAAGGTGCTTGGAACAAACGTCCTAAGTGACAAATCAAAAATAATTTATTTAAATTAAAGGAGTAGCTTTATTGAAAATCTAAATTAACATCTTACTTTAGTAATAGATGATACAAATTTGTACTTAATTTAATAAACAATACTTCATGTACTACTGAGAAATTTGGAAAGGAGACTATTTTCAGAGGCTACTTTGCAATTTTTTTCTATCGAGCAAAGTTTCTTAAAACATGTTTTATGATTAACAGATTATTATGAAATATGATTAATTATAACATGTAATTTTTTCTATATTTCTAAGAGCTTTAGGTTTCACTCAAAACGATTTGAAAAATATGATTTAATATGAAGGTAGCCTCTTAAAAAACATTTGAAAAGTAGGGTTCCGTAGTCCCTGCTGCAACCCCGGATGTTGTAATTTGTAATACTATTTTATGTTTTACTAGCTATCCGCATGTTCGAACTAAATAAAATATACCCTATACAGTCTTATTAATAAACTCGAATTAGCGACGTATTAACTAAACTGTATTTCGTCTCCCTCTAACAAATCTGCAATTCATTATGATAGACGGAGACGAAATACAGTTTAGTTAATACGTCGCTAATTCGAGTTTATTAATAAGAGTGTAACAGTCTTATTAATAAACTCGAATATGGCGACGTATTAACTAAACTGTATTTCGTCTACCTCTAACAAATCTGCAATTCATTATGATAGACGGAGACAAAACACAGTTTAGTTACTAAGTGGCTACTTCGAGTTTATTAATAAGAGTGTAATAGTCTTAATAATAAAGTCGAATTAGCGACGTATTAACTAAACTGTATTTCGTCTCCCTCTAACAAATCTGCAATTCATTATGATAGACGGAGACAAAACACAGTTTAGTTACTACGTCGCTACTTTGAGTTTATTAATAAGAGTGTAACAGTCTTATTAATAAAGTCGAATTAGCGACGTATTAACTAGTTTAGTTATACAGTTTATTTCGTCTCCCTCTAACAAATCTGCAATTCATTATGATAGACGGAGACAAAACACAGTTTAGTTACTACGTCGCTACTTCGAGTTTATTAATAAGAGTGTAACAGTCTTAGTAATAAAGTCGAATTAGCGACGTATTAACTAAACTGTATTTCGTCTCCCTCTAACAAATCTGCAATTCATTATGATAGACGGAGACGAAATACAGTTTAGTTAATACGTCGCTAATTCGAGTTTATTAATAAGAGTGTATAGGTATTACTTAGGGATAATATGTAGCTTTCTATTAGTGAAAAAATTTTTATAATCGGTTCAGTAGTTTGAGAGACTACCCCCTACATCCAAACTTACAAACTTTGTAATATTTGTATGTAACTATGTTAGATTTTAGAATGTTTGTTATAATTTTCATCAATCTCTTCACGATTTAAAAGCATACGCCATGAAAACGCACAAAAGCTAACTTTCCCCGACTTGGTTAATGCTTCTCCTAAACATGATAGGTCCGGTCCATGGTTGATTATCGTAAACCTTCCTTTTATAGGTGAAAACGGCATAAAATTCGTTCAGTAGTTTTTGCGTGAAAAGACAGACAGACAGACAGACAGACTAGGCGGGGGACTTAGTTTTATATTTGTAGTTATTTAAATTATTCAGTTATTTTCTATTTGTTAGAAAAAAAAACAATATCTACTAATATTATAAAGAGGAAAGATTTGTATTTTTGTGTGTATGTTTGTAATGAATAAACTCAAAAACTACTGTGCCGATTTCAAAAATTCTTTCACCATTGGAAAGCTACATTCACCCTGAGTGACATAGGCTATATTCTATTTTCAAAAAATTAGGGATCCTTACTAAAACTCCAATAATGTAACCCAAGGTGTAAAAAAATGACCTAAGAAATTCCTTACATCGCGTGCGCTGCGAAAACTATTGAAGATATAGAGGTAGTGGTAGAGGGTAGAGGGTAGGGGTACGGGTAGGGGTGGGGGTAGGGGAAATTTATATTTTATTTTGTTCGTAAATATCCACGGGCGAAGCCGGGGGTGGAATGCTAGTAATATATAAATAAAAAATATTTACATTGCAATAATAATAATAATTGACTATTGTAATTGTCAATTAAATTCCTATTAGATTCTTTTACAATTTTTTTTATAGGATCACTCTTGTGTCTGTCTGTCACAGATCATTTTCCCCTAATCCTAGCTACGAGTAAGGAAAGAGAATCCTAGACGCAAAAAAAGTTTAAATTTTGTACATAATTATATCGAGTTTGATGACCCAATCACGGACGTAGGTATAGCGTGTAGGGAATGCAATCCCGCAAAATAATTTCAATCCCGGTATTTGCGGGACTGAACCAACTTAATCCCGCGGGATCCAGGTAATTGCGGGATCCCGCAGGGTCGACTTAAACCTCTGAAATCAATCGTAAATAATCGTAATAAAGACCTAATAGACCTGTAACTGGCAAAATATAAGTAATCAAACGCCTTCACACCGTTCCCCTAGGGCTCGGCGCCCCGCACCTTAGAGAAACACGTATGTACCACGCTTCTCTGTAATCCCGCCAGTCCAGCGGGATCCCGCAAATTTTTCGACCGAGATTAGTCCCGCAACATGTATGCGGGATCCCGGTATTTCGGGATCCCGGTATCCCGGTATTGCATTCCCTAAGCGTACGTAATCGAATTTCGATTTTGGGGGTTAATTTTGGGCGAAAAATTAAAAAGTTGATAAACATTTTTGTTACGTGCATCATGCATAGAGTACTAAGCCTATGGAGGGGCCATAGACGGACTTCCCCTTTCGCCAATTTTTTGCTCTTTGACCAGTTAAACTGACCAGGTGCGCGTAATCAGCAGTAATAGGTTACCTTAGGTTTCGTTGGTATCGTTTTGTGTCGCGAGACATGTAACGTTGTGCTCATTTAGTTAATAAATGAGACCATTTCAGTACTTAACTTATTTTGTAAGGAGGTTAACAACTATTTCTTAATGAGGTTTGAATAGTTGTTAACCTCCTTGCAAAAATAGTTGTTAACCTCCTTACAAAATAAGTTACTAAAATGGTCTCATTTATTAACTAAATGAGCACAACGTTACAGACAGAGCTCTAGGAAAATAGTTGATTGTGATGTTTTAAATGGGAAAGGCGATCTAGGACGTCAAACATAATTATCATCCGTTGCGACAATAAAACGACAGAAAAATACAGTGGTACAGGGGCTAGTACCAAGCATTTACCTCCCCCTCCTCGCTACACGTCTCCTTTGGTATATACTCAAAGCTGCATCATGTGACATATCAACTTTTATTTTTTATTTTAAAATGCATAGTTTAAAAAAATTGAGTGTTGTGCCCCCTTTTCTCCAAAACTATTGTCTAAAGTTCTGAAAAAAAAACAGGAAACATCGGGCCTAACTCATAGTTTACAGGAAAACCGTTTAAAACTGAAAACGTTGGCCAATTTTTTTGACAATTCTTCATTAAGTAGCACAGCAACAATTATTTTTTTTAAATTCCAGGAACACTACCGACGCTGGGATTTGAAATGTGGCTTCAACTTCACATTGACGCGGAGTGATATTAGAAATACCTAAAAATACCAAAATCTTCATCAACTTGAGATCATCTTCAACGAACACCGACATAGTGTGAGCGACTGTCAATTTATTATACATTTATTAATAGTTGTTGATATTGAGTCGAGTGAGTTACAGTAACATTTTATGCTGCCTATTTTAATTGATGATGTATTTTAATTGAATATCTATAGAAAATTAAGCAAATTTTTTGCAATAGCTCCAATTTTTTTATTAAGATCTATATTTTCATTGCAACAAATTTGTTAGTTTTTTAGAGATCGCAATATGTTATATATTTTTTAATTGAATTTACTGAAGTGTTATAGTTTTGTACGGATCATAATGCAGTTGAATTATAGTACAATTACATAACTGAGAATCAAATTAGAACCGGCATTTAAGAAGATTTTATCTTAGTTGAAATGGGAATTTAATGTGGAAATATGTTTGAACGCATTAGTTGCTGATATGTGTGGATGTCAGCTTCGAGTGTGGTCAACCTTAAACTTTAATATTCATTAATGCTGTTAAAGTAAAAATCTTAGTGCGAGGTTCAATAAAATAGTGAGAATGAGTTCAAGCTGTGCTGTCTTCTTCTGTTACTAGAAGCGGCACTTAATTTAAATAGTGAGAATGTTTTTCTGATACTTATCTAACACTTGCATTTACGAAAGCTCAATGATACAGTGGAAATCTACGTCATTCATTATCGTACTTAAAAAAATAATAGCACAAATTAAAATAGTGAGAATGAGTTCAAGCTGTGCCTTCTTCTTCTGTTACTAGAAGCGGCACTTAATTTAAATAGTGAGAATGTTTTTCTGATACATATGTAACACTGGCTTGTATGAAAGCTCAATGATACTGTGGAAATCTACGTCATTTATTATCGTACTTAGAAAAATAATAGCACAAATTAAAATAGTGAGAATGAGGTTCAAGCTGTGCCTTCTTCTTCTGTTACTAGAAGCGGCACTTAATTTAAATAGTGAGAATGTTTTTCTGATACTTATCTAACACTTGCATTTACGAAAGATCAATGATACTGTGGAAATCTAAGGCATTTATTATCGTACTTAAAAAAATAATAGCACAAATTAAAATAGTGAGAAATAGTTCAAGCTGTGCCTTCTTCTTCTGTTACTAGAAGCGGCACTTAATTTAAATAGTGAGAATGTTTTTCTGATACATATGTAACACTGGCTTGTATGAAAGCTCAATGATACTGTGGAAATCTACGTCATTTATTATCGTACTTAGAAAAATAATAGCACAAATTAAAATAGTGAGAATGAGGTTCAAGCTGTGCCTTCTTCTTCTGTTACTAGAAGCGGCACTTAATTTAAATAGTGAGAATGTTTTTCTGATACTTATCTAACACTTGCATTTACGAAAGATCAATGATACTGTGGAAATCTAAGGCATTTATTATCGTACTTAAAAAAATAATAGCACAAATTAAAATAGTGAGAATGAGTTCAAGCTGTGCCTTCTTCTTCTGTTACTAGAAGCGGCACTTAATTTAAATAGTGAGAATGTTTTTCTGATACTTATCTAACACTTGCATTTACGAAAGATCAATGATACTGTGGAAATCTAAGGCATTTATTATCGTACTTAAAAAAATAATAGCACAAATTAAAATAGTGAGAATGAGTTCAAGCTGTGCCTTCTTCTTCTGTTACTAGAAGCGGCACTTAATTTAAATAGTGAGAATGTTTTTCTGATACTTATCTAACACTTGCATTTACGAAAGCTCAATGATACTGTGGAAATCTACGTCATTTATTATCGTACTTAGAAAAATAATAGCACAAATTAAAATAGTGAGAATGAGGTTCAAGCTGTGCCTTCTTCTTCTGTTACTAGAAGCGGCACTTAATTTAAATAGTGAGAATGTTTTTCTGATACTTATCTAACACTTGCATTTACGAAAGATCAATGATACTGTGGAAATCTAAGGCATTTATTATCGTACTTAAATAAATAATAGCACAAATTAAAATACTGAGAATGAGTTCAAGCTGTGCCTTCTTCTTCTGTTACTAGAAGCGGCACTTAATTTAAATAGTGAGAATGTTTTTCTGATACTTATCTAACACTTGCATTTACGAAAGCTCAATGATACTGTGGAAATCTACGTCATTTATTATCGTACTTAGAAAAATAATAGCACAAATTAAAATAGTGAGAATGAGGTTCAAGCTGTGCCTTCTTCTTCTGTTACTAGAAGCGGCACTTAATTTAAATAGTGAGAATGTTTTTCTGATACTTATCTAACACTTGCATTTACGAAAGATCAATGATACTGTGGAAATCTAAGGCATTTATTATCGTACTTAAATAAATAATAGCACAAATTAAAATACTGAGAATGAGTTCAAGCTGTGCCTTCTTCTTCTGTTACTAGAAGCGGCACTTAATTTAAATAGTGAGAATGTTTTTCTGATACTTATCTAACACTTGCATTTACGAAAGATCAATGATACTATGGAAATCTACGTCATTTATTATCGTACTTAGAAAAATAATAGCACAAATTAAAATAGTGAGAATGAGTTCAAGCTGTGCCTTCTTCTTCAGTCACTAGAAGCGGCACTTAATTTAAATAGTGAGAATGTTTTTCAGATACTTATCTAACACTTGCATTTACGAAAGATCAATGATACTGTGGAAATCTACGTCATTTATTATCGTATTTAAAAAAATAATAGCACTAATTAAAATAGTGAGAATGAGTTCAAGCTGTGCCTTCTTCTTCTGTTACTAGAAGCGGCACTTAATTTAAATAGTGAGAATGTTTTTCTGATACTTATCGAACACTTGCATTTACGAAAGATCAATGATACTGTGGAAATCTAAGGCATTTATTATCGTACTTAAAAAAATAATAGCACAAATTAAAATAGTGAGAATGAGTTCAAGCTGTGCCTTCTTCTTCTGTTACTAGAAGCGGCACTTAATTTAAATAGTGAGAATGTTTTTCTGATACTTATCTAACACTTGCATTTACAAAAGATCAATGATACTGTGGAAATCTAAGGCATTTATTATCGTACTTAAAAAAATAATAGCACAAATTAAAATAGTGAGAATGAGTTCAAGCTGTGCCTTCTTCTTCAGTCACTAGAAGCGGCACTTAATTTAAATAGTGAGAATGTTTATCTGATACATATGTAACACTGGCTTGTATGAAAGATAAAGATCAATGATACTGTGGAAATCTACGTCATTTATTATCGTACTTAAAAAAATAATAGCACTAATTAAAATAGTGAGAATGAGTTCAAGCTGTGCCTTCTTCTTCTGTTACTAGAAGCGGCACTTAATTTAAATAGTGAGAATGTTTTTCTGATACTTATCTAACACTTGCATTTACGAAAGATCAATGATACTGTGGAAATCTAAGGCATTTATTATCGTACTTAAAAAAATAATAGCACAAATTAAAATAGTGAGAATGAGTTCAAGCTGTGCCTTCTTCTTCTGTTACTAGAAGCGGCACTTAATTTAAATAGTGAGAATGTTTTTCTGATACTTATCTAACACTTGCATTTACGAAAGATCAATGATACTGTGAAAATCTAAGGCATTTAATATCGTACTTAAAACAATAATAGCACAAATTAAAATAGTAAGAATGAGTTCAAGCTGTGCCTTCTTCTTCAGTCACTAGAAGCGGCACTTAATTTAAATAGTGAGAATGTTTTTCTGATACTTATCTAACACTTGCATTTACGAAAGATCAATGATACTGTGGAAATCTAAGGCATTTATTATCGTACTTAAAAAAATAATAGCACAAATTAAAATAGTGAGAATGAGTTCAAGCTGTGCCTTCTTCTTCTGTTACTAGAAGCGGCACTTAATTTAAATAGTGAGAATGTTTTTCTGATACTTATCTAACACTTGCATTTACGAAAGATCAATGATACTGTGAAAATCTAAGGCATTTAATATCGTACTTAAAACAATAATAGCACAAATTAAAATAGTAAGAATAAGTTCAAGCTGTGCCTTCTTCTTCAGTCACTAGAAGCGGCACTTAATTTAAATAGTGAGAATGTTTTTCTGGTACATATGTAACACTGGCTTGTATGAAAGATAAAGATCAATGATACTGTGGAAATCTACGTCATTTAATATCGTACTTAAAAAAATAATAGCACAAATTAAAATAGTGAGAATGAGTTCAAGCTGTGCCTTCTTCTTCTGTTACTAGAAGCGGCACTTAATTTAAATAGTGAGAATGTTTTTCTGATACTTATCTAACACTTGCATTTACGAAAGCTCAATGATACTCATTTATTATCGTACTTAAAAAAATAATAGCACAAATTAAAATAGTGAGAATGAGTTCAAGCTGTGCCTTCTTCTTCTGTTACTAGAAGCGGCACTTAATTTAATTAGTGAGAATGTTTTCTTTGATACATATGTAACACTGGCTTGTATGAAAGATAAAGATCAATGATACTGTGGAAATTTACGTCATTTATTATCGTACTTAAAAAAATTATAGCACAAATTAAAATAGTGAGAATGAGTTTAAGTTGTGCCTTCTTCTTCTGTTACTAGAAGCGGCACTTAATTTAAATAGTGAGAATGTTTTTCTGATACTTATCTAACACTTGCATTTACGACAGCTCAATGATACTGTGGAAATCTAAGGCATTTATTATCGTACTTAAAAAAATAATAGCACTAATTAAAATAGTGAGAATGAGTTCAAGCTGTGCCTTCTTCTTCTGTTACTAGAAGCGGCACTTAATTTAAATAGTGAGAATGTTTTTCTGATACTTATGTGACACTTGCTTGTATGAAAAATCAATGAGACCGTGGAAGTCTATCATCAAACAGTATCCACACTTTGGCATTTAATTAAATAATTACAAATGTAAGACCAAAAACGTCGAAACTGGATAAAATCTATGTCTTTCGCTAGCATAACTCAGGAATATTTTCTTCATCTCTAATAAAACTAAAAGCGTTCTAGGAGAACTGTAGCTGGAAAATCCCATTGGTGCAATATTTTAAAATAGTGTAAACGCCTCAATCTGTACTAAGCGTGTGCGTGAAATCAGCGTCAAATTGAAAAAAAATGGTTCATTTTCTCAACATGCATTTTAACTTTATACAAAACCCTTTAATCAGACAATTTTACTCGCAATTTGTCTGTTTTTTAGAGTTCCGTTACATTACAATAAAAACTGAACCATTGTTTTTTTCATTTACGCCGATTGAACCAATCGTTTACCAACAATTTCTTGGCATTTAGGTTAAGTAGAAAATAGGTAGCTTTATTGCGTTTAATAATGATGTCATACGTACACAATTACGATACAGCATTTTTGTAAACTAAATTCATCGCAGGAATAATTTAATATAGGTTTATATAAAAGTGCAATACGGTTAAATGTGTAATTGACGCACGATTGACGCCGATCGATATTTGAAACGTAAAGAAAGACTCTCAGTCTCTTTTTATAAAGTGAATGATGAGTTTTATTATGTTTTGTTCAATATTCAAATTTATCGTTATTGTACATTGTAATATTAAATGTTTCACCAGGGAGGGTAACCCATTGACATAAATTTCAATTCTCATCCTAAAATCCTGAGTTTAATTTCATTGTGATAATGACAAAATAGAAAATTTTATTGGAATTGGAATCACTGTTGTCATCGCAATTGAATTAAAATTAGGATTTTAGGATTTCAATTTGAAATTGAAATCAGGAGTAACCTGTACTTATATCTGCGTTGATTTTGGTCTGGCTCACTAATTCATTTAATGAACAACAAAATTGTAATAATTTCATTTGTTAATTCGCAATGTTGTTTACTTGATACATTTAATATTTATAGAAGTGGTTAATAGCTTTAATTTTATTTGTCATCCAATAAAATATTTTATAAACGTTTTTATTTTGTTTTATTTGGGGCCAAAGATACTGAACCATAGAAATTGGAGTCGAGGGGGCGCTCTCAACATTTATCGGTGGGGGTATGTCCGGGGAAATCCTTGTACTGTCTTTGTCCGACCCAGCAATTTGTTCGGCATTCCTTGGGTGGCCAGTGGCCACTGATGCGGACCCGTCGCTTTTGGCCTTCGAGTCAAAACGAAAGATTTCGCCCACTGAGCACTGTACAATATCCACATTTAAGGGCCGTTGGTCAATGTCAAAAATATGGCAAAAGTTGAGTTTATTTATACAACATTTCCATCCCACACCGTTTTGATAGTTATTGTTTTAAATTGGATTAAGACATATTTTTATTATTAAGAGTTCTGAATAGCCATAGTTTTCAAATGCAAAGTCGCTGTTGTAGGCTTATTGGGACTTGAGTTGTCACTTCTCGACTATAGATGGCACTTATAGTGTTATTTTTACGCGTTTTATTAATCAATTTAAACGAAATATACAATACTGTTCTATTGGTAAATTACGTTGTCAATTTTTATTATTATTTTTGCATATTTTTAATTTATCTATCTACCTATACCTACTAATAATAAAGCTAAAAGAGTTTGTTTGTTTGAACGCGCTAATCTCTGGAACTAGGTACCATTTTTTTGCCATTTGATAGCCCAATTCTTGAGGAAGGAGGCTATATAATATCACGCTACGACCCAAAGGAGCAGAGCATCATTAATAACGCGGGTACAACCACAGGGCACAGCTATATGTTTCATACTAATGGAACTACACTTCGAATATTTCGTTTAGGGAGCTAGGTTAGAGATAGATACGATACCTCATAATAGTTATTTATGCCGGCATATGTTGTCCTACGAAGCACGAAGATTCTTTAAGAAAATTGGTACATAGCTTGTCTTTTGAACCTGGGATTACCGCTTTAATATTACTTCTTTATAACTTAGTACCTGTGAGGCTAGCATACTAAGGGCCGCGAAATCTTTCGATTCGACTAAGGTAAAAAACGACGGGTCTACATCAATGGCCCGAGAATGTCCAACCCTAAAATGTCCGGGTAAAACTGTCTTTGCCCGACCCAGCAATTCTACCGCCTTTTTTTCAGGGATGACACTATCTAGATTTTAAAGTAAAACACTAAAAATGTACAGAGGAATAACTTGTGGGGAACATTTATATAGTCGCCGTGTTCTTTTTAAAATATAAAAAGTTGGTACATACCTAGCCAAAGACCTTGAGAGATGGCACCGCCCCCACGCGGGTACACATACACACCAAACGACGTGGCTGCCACTAATAATATAGCATCAGGCTGCAGCCGGTACTGTCGGTACACGAGCGCTTACGCACACACGCGTGCAGTGCGTACATAAAATCTCGAAAATGAGAATAAAGGATCTTGCTGAAAATTTGATTAGAAAATAGAACAGTATTACGATAGTATATTGCTAGATAAAAAAATCTGTCAAAAAATCAGAATCATTGCATGCATTTTAGTACTGTTTCTAGACAGTAAAATATTTTTTTAGAGGTACATTCGTGATTTTTTTCTATCGAATCAATATATCAAGAATATCATATATTTTTTTGATTATGGTCACTGCAGTGGATCATGTACTTTTACTCATCATAAAACTCGCATTTAGCTCTATACATCCTGGCTCGCAGTCATCTTGTATCTGTCAAAAATATGGCAAATCTAAGTTAATCCTGGAAACCTGGATGACCTTGACCACCGCCCCAAGGTATTGACTGAACTATCGCAAAGTTCGGTCAACTCTGCTAATAGAGGGCAATATCCGTTCAGTAGTTTTTACCGTAGTAGCTCACAGACAAACGCGGCGGGGAAATGGGAGGGGGGGTCTTTGTTTTATAAGTAATATGTAGTGATGACTAAAGTGAAAGTTCCATCACTTACTTATGGACGCGAGACTTGGGTATGGAATAAGAAGCATGAAAGTAAGATAAATGCACTGGAAATGCGCTCTTTACGTAGAATGTGTGATATAAAGCGTATTGACACGGAACGAAGTCGTTAGAGAAGAACGCGGAGTGAAAGATGTTGTGACTAAAATGAAGAAAAGTAGTTTACGCTGGTTTGGACAGGTTGAAAGAATGAAGGATGAAAGATTGACTAAAAAGGTTTATTGGCAAGCATATGCTGGCAGAGGACGACCTAGGTGTACTGTTATTGAAAATATAAAAAAATTATTGATCGATGGCAATATTAAAAGTACCTACCTGCACACAATCGCCGAGCAGTATGAAAGGTATGATGAATATAAAAGAAGGGAAAGAGGTATGCCAGGATCGTAGCATATTTGCCTACCTATATTATTTTTTTGAGCGCCCGACTCGTGTTCACCACCTTTGTCACAGTGATGCAACTCATGCAAATTTTATTTTTGCATTATCCGAACAACGCTCGACGCTACGATTTTCGCTAACCTATTAACTCACCGAACTTATATATACAAGTTAGCGAGGAGCGTGGTTCGGATAGTGTGATAACGATACTAGTGTGAAAAAAACAAAAGGACATTCCGGTGGACTACAGGAAATATTTTTTAACCGTGGTACACCCAGGGTCCCAGGTGGACTATGCGGGTGTACCACGGAAGAGTTTCAAAAATATTATTATGTTGTACATAATATATATATGTGCGTCGGTGGCCGAGTGGTTAAGAAGTTCGATCCCGGATCCTGGCCATGTACCAATGGGTTTTTTGTAATTAAAAACGTAACTATGTAAGTACATAATCCGACAAACCACACTTTAGAGGCTTTAAATATACCTCAACAGAACTGGCCACTCGTTAGGTATAGCCTCACAAAATACCATCGGCTAAACGAGGGAGACTTTGGTCTTCCGCTGAGTACCCTGGAATCGTAACACGGTATCGGGAGCTGTAAGGCAACCCGTGAAGAAAGAAAAAAAAAATTTGGTACTTATTGCATATGTAAAATAGGTTAAAAATGTTAATTATTATGTAAAATTGTTACATTGTTACAAGTCAAAAAAAAAATACACTTTCAACAGAGACCACGTGGAACTGGATGCAGTTTATTTTTAAATTCCTTTGAGTCCATAGTTAGTTAAAAAATAAAAGTCCGAACTAATTAAAGACACATAATATATTAATCTTAATACAAAATCGACAACGTTGCGAACAACCGACTAAACAAATACGGGTAAATAACACTTACAAATAAATTCAGCAGGCACAGGCGCTCTTATAATAAAACTATTGTAAAACTTAGTACACTCCGACAGACAATATTTATATATATATATATTTAATATAGTTTTTCACTAATAAAAGAAAAACTTGTTACTAAATTAGACTGAAAGGTAATTAGATACCTTTGCTTTAGAAGATATTCTTCATTTCTTGCCAATCAGCTTTCGTCATAATAGAGGTGTCATAAAAGGCAACAAAGGCTGATTAGGCTGAATGGTCATTTGATACCTTTTCAAAAGGCAACAAAGGCAAATTGGGCTGAATGGTCATTGGATACCTTTGCCTTAGAAGATTCTTCATTTAATAGCCAATCAGGATTCGTCATAATAGAGGTGTCGCAGTTCAAGCTGCGCATGTCATACATTGCAACAAAGGGCTGAATGGTCATTGGATACCTTTGTCTTAGAAAATATTCTTCATTCCATAGCCAATCAGGATTCGTCATAATAGAGGTGTCGCAGTTCAAGCTGCGCATGTCATAAAAGGCAACAAAGGCAAATTAGGCTGAACAGTCATTGGATACCTTTGCCTTAGAAGATATTTTTCATTTCATAGCCAATCAGGATTCGTCATAAAGAGGTGTGGCAGTTCAAGCTGCGCACGTCATAAAAGGCAACACAGGCAATGTCACATATCAAAATCAATGGGGGGAATTGGTGGCGCCGAATGCTTCCCCCTCCAGAAGCCGAATTTCGTCTCTTGAGAGTCTGGGGGGCAAAAACAGAAATATGTTTAAAAATTATGAACAGTTGGGCAAACCGCTGCAGTTGTTGGAACTAGAGTTAGGTCAATTACAAGAAAGCATTTTGTGCTGTCCAAAGCACGCAAAGCCGACTATTGTTTGGTATCACATTTGGAACTGCTGAACCAAGTGAACAGCTTATAAAAATGCTGTGAACTCTCCACTTGAAGAAATAAGTTGACTAAGCCTACAGAAGTACCTAATTGAATATTATTACAAGTAAAGCCGGGGACCAAAAGCAATTTCTTAGAGAATATTTGTTTTTCGTAGGCTCAAGCTCGAACACAGAATAAACCAAAATCCTCATAAATTCGAACTTAGACTAAAAGTAGTACCCGGTCGTTCTATTTCTTGATAAAATAACAATATAAGAAAAATGAATAAAAACATTGAATAGGTGTTATTATTTATTAATATCATCCTATCTCTTGATAAGTAATAAGAAATTATCCCAAAATTGGTAAGGCGCAACTTGGTGGCCACATATTCGTCCCGTACGGTCCACCGAAACCGACCACTCGGCCAGATTCAACTCTCCCCAGCCTAGATCATCCGAATCCGGCGGCCGAAATGGGAAATTTTCAGTGCGATGCCGGACCAATTAAATCTCGGGTGCGGAAAATCGCGTATGGACAAAACGCCTTTCTATTCTACTATTCAGGTTTGTTCTGTACCTACTCTGTTTTCTGATGGTTGATTGAATGAATGAATGATTGATTTTTTAAATGAAATATCTAGATTTAACTTTTAAAATGAGCCATAAGAATGGTATGTCTAAGGACTATCTTTGTGTAAAGAAATCAAAAAAGCGCATTTATAATATTAGTTAAGATTAGAATAGATTACAAATCAAAACTAACCTGTAGCCCTAGATGTTTGCGACGACCTAAAGAATCGTGCCAAAATTACTTTGGATGGTGACAATGGCCGCTTGGTCGCTGGGCCGGCTTGGAGACGCCTTCTATGCGATCCTATAACCAAAAACAAAACAAAAAATAATACCCAGTAAATTGTGTAACCGATTACCATAATTTACGAAACTATTTTTTTACTACTAAACTGTATCATCCAGCGACGTCTACCAGCTGTCTGGTATGACGTCATTTACGTCTCGTGACGGTCGGTTTTTCATGTCGACTTCCATATTGTTGGACCGGCGACAGAACGATTAGTGTGCATTATAATGCGAAGGGGTCAGTCGTTAATCACCAGCTGATAACCAAAGTCATAATAAAAGCTTTTCCAATCTTAGTGATCCAGTCTCGGCAGCTAAATTAATTTGGACTAAGGTTTAAATTTCTTACGATTCTCTCTCTCCGTCAGAAGATTTTTGAGGACACTTCTCTCATTTTCTCCCTTACAGCTGTATAAGATACTAGCAACAAAACCAAAGGCACAGAGAAGAACAGCACTACCCAATCTTAGTTATCCAGTCTTGGGTGCTAATTAAGTCCCTTACCCTTCTTTCTCTCCATCACGAGAACGTATTTTTTTATGAGACTTCGGACTAGCCATACAGCCAACAAAACCAATAGTGCAGAGAATAAGAACAGCACCACCCAAATTAGTAATCCAGTCTTAGCTGCTAAATTAATTTGGATTAAGGTTTAAATCCCCTTACCCTTCTCTCTCTCCATTAGAAGAACGTCATTTTTTATTACATTTCGTCCATTGTCTCCCTTACAGGTACATTGACTAGCCATACCGCCAACAAAACCAACAGCGCAGAGCATAAGGACAGCACCACAAGCAATGCTATAACCCATCGGGACTTGTACGACCCACTGAAACAAAACATGGCATTATTTCTAAATTAGACCTATCAAGTATGAGAACGTAGTAATCCGCCACCGTAGTATGAGGGGCGAAGAGTATGGATGGATTTAACAATTTGATTTTGATCTTGGCGTCAAGTACACTGTAAAAGTGCAGGATCGTGAACAATATTTCTCAATTTTTATTCTGATACAGGAAATGCAGTAAAGTATTGAGCAAAACTTATTTAAATGTATGTCCATTAATGCTCTTGATAGTACACACGTAAGAAGTGAAACTTATTTGGCTTATTATAATTAATAATTAAATATGTCTACTAAATTATATATTTAACGTAATAAATAAATATGAATTTGTTATAAATGGCTCCCATCTGCATTTTTTTTCGAAAGAGTTACATCTTCCGATGTTAATAGGAGCGCGCCATCCGTATTTTTCTACCCTGGCTAAAAAAGTTTCATTTCTAAAATACTTCAATATTTTTTTTGTTTTTATAAGGCAACTTCAACAAACAATTGACATTACATACATCGTACCTTCGCCGTCGACACAGCACGTTCAAACACTTCGCGCTGCCCGGGTGAGCCGACCGACTGCCCGGTGGACATGGCGAACAATGATTGGCCCCTTCAATGGCAAACGTGTTTACAGGACACGCCACTGAAAAATTAAAATGACAACTGTCAGTCATGCTTAATAGATGACTGAGTACGGCTCAGATCTGTCAATAATATGGCAAATCTCAGTTAATCCTGGAAAGCAATGCTAGTTTATGGCTATTTAGAACCCAAAATAATAAAAAACTGTGTGGTAAGGAAATGTTGTATAAATAAACTCACCTTTCTAGGATTAACTGAGATTTGCCATATTTTTGACAGTTATGAGATGACCTTGACCAACGGCCCTTAAATATTTAGCCCAACCTCCGTGTGGGTGGTTTGAATTGATGTGCCGCACGAAAATGTTAACTCAGATTTATGTCCTATCTCTTGGAGGGTCTGAAAATGCAATAATATGACAGGAAAAATGTTTTTGCGTTATCGATTTTTCAATAAAAAACGAGATAATTGATAAAAACAATGTCATCCCTATATCGATTCAAGATATATGAGTTCAGACCCTCCCAATCTGGGTTAAAATATCCGTGCTGGCAATTAAATACGATGGTTCTCCATATATCCCATATCGATGATCTATGCAGCTCTACAGTTAAAGTGCATTGGGTTGCAGTTTATATAAGTCGGCGATGTTTTTACTTATCCAATTCGCCATCGTAAAGAAAAAACTCAGGATTTTAGTATTAGGATTGAAATGTACGTCGACGGTTACCCCCAGTTCTTTTTTAAAGTACCACACGCAAATCTACACTCGTTAACTACTTAGGTCACCATCGCACAGAATACGATTTTTTCTCGATGCCTATCATTGTTTAACGAATGAGCGATTCGATAACCTGTGTGTTTATGAGAAAGATCATTGTTTAACGAATGAGCGATTCGATAACCTGTGTGTTTATGAGAAAGGTAGATATCATAGCAATTTATTCTACTGCTGCATATGTCATCAGCGTGTATAAAATACGAAATGCAGTTACCACAAATTTTGTATTTAGGAAGTAGCTCGAATCCAGCTTGGCAGGACGTGACCACATCGATGTCTCCCGGCTGCATCCTCGACACTAACTTGTGGTACTCGCGGTGATGATTTGAATCTGATAGACAATGTAGGAGATAATTCATGTCGACTCCCAGATTCTTATCATATTCCATTGCTTTTTTGTTCAAACCTTTTTGAGATCTAACAATGAATGACAAGTCAATTTGACTTATGTACCTTAGAGTTTTATTTGTAACATCAGTAGTGGGATACGAGAGTGCTATTTTGTATGTATATACGTATTATTTAAGCTTTTGGGGAAAGGATGTGACAGAGTGAGGTGTTTAAAATCAATAAAAGCCTTTTCTGCTGCCCCTATCCCATATTTTTAACTTCAGTCAAGATATGCAAAATATCTAGATCAATTATAGCTTTTCAAACGGGTTTTTTTGTAACATCAGAAGTGGGATACGAAATTAAATTGATAAGGTTTTTATTGTTTGTTTCGTTTGATGAACTTAACATATCCCGTGAATAAAAATCCCGAAAGAATTAAGAACAACATACCTTTGTTTCGCAATGTGTGCGTCACAACCAACTTGTTGTCGCCTACATAAAAAACCGGAAACGATCGGTTCTTTTCAGAGCCTGCAATCACCACTGTAACAAAAAAGTACAAGCGGTCACCCATCCATACCTTAGATGACATATTATGCCCCGTCGAAATTTTTGATTACTTGACGTTTATAGTTACTGCTTCGCTCCTTTGGGTCGTAGCGTGATCTATGCTTCCTCAATAAACGGGCTATTTTTCAAATCGGACTGGCAGTTCCTGTGATTAGCGCAAACATACATTGGTTGATTCGTAAAGTCTTCTATTTACCTCTTCGTTCAGATTTGTGTATTACCATTTCTAAATTGGTGACCCCGAGATTTTGACAGAGCCACTGGACTACGACTGTACTTGGAACTACATCAGAGTTCTCAGTAGATAGTGGTAAAACCGTCAAAATTGGATCTACTGTAGGGTTCATGATTTCTCGGGTCTCGAGAATTCTCGAGGCAAATTTATCGAGGCTTCTCGGGTTGCCGAGAAATTTACATTTACGTACGTTTTCTCATATTATTTGGTTCCAATAACGTCAACAAATTCAGTGGTTTTCCTCTCAAATAAAAGTATCAAATTAATTATAAAACTTTTATTCTTCTTCTTCTTTAAAACTTTTATTGATTATATTCAAAAACATTAATCTTATGAATAAGCTAAAAATATTAAAAAAAATACAGAAATAATATTATTCAGACTCATAAATTATAATGACAGCACCATTTTTGGCTGGTTATTTAGAAAAAAAAATCAACTTAAAACTTGTAAACAAAAATAGCTTCTATAAAACAAAAAAAAATAACATGAAAGAAAACGTTAATATCTTAAATTCAGGTAGAAAATAAATGTAAATTATAATTAAATTATAATCACAGCACCATTTATGGCATGTTAATTAGAATAAAAACAAATGAAAATGGTACATGATTTCTCGAGTTCTCGACTTTTCTCGAGCTTGATTTCCCGGGATCAATGCCCAACGATTTTGAAATGAACCCTAATCTACTGAGAATAAATCTTATTATTTTAATTATGAATTGTGACTATGACAAAAGTTGTCAACGTTTGAATTTCTTATTCTTTGTTACGTTCTATATTTAAAAAAATAATTGATACATTTCTTTCCCCGCTAAAATCCATGAAAAATTTTGCCAGCTGAATGTTTTTTATAAAGTTGTATCTAGATCTGGCTTATGGATATACCGAAAACGAAAGTTCTACTCACATCCAATCTCCATCAAAGGCGGTATATTAGTAGCACATAGGAGAGTGAAGGAGCTATGCAAGTCTCTCAGACACTCCGGACTGCACCTTATATTGAAGTTGGGCTTCGCAGTCATTATGGCTATAACACGAAGAGCTGTCTTTGCACCCTGGTAAAAATTTACAAATGAAAAATGTAGTTCATATTCTGAGGATAAACAATAGGCTGTACCTTTCTGCAATTCAAAGGCGCCAGGGAATGAAACGAGTTACTCAGGCATGTTATAACTATAGGACCTCTTGTGAGCGACCGAATTCTCAACAGGCATAGTTGGAAAGTTGTATAATTACATGCCTTTTTTTATTTTATGACCAACGCGATGCAGTCTGATGTCTTTCGACGCGTGCCGTCAAAAAATATTACAAGTTTCTTTTTTTTTTCACGGGTTGCCTTACAGCTCCCGAAACCGTGATACGGTTCCAGGGTACCCAGCGGAAGACCAAGTCTCTCTCGTTTAACCGATGGTTTTTTGTAAATCTATACCTAACGAGTGAAAAGGCTTGGATCCGCGATCGAATTAACCACTCGGCCTTCGACGCACAACATTCTTGATTTTCATATCCCTTAGTACATATTTCTGTATATCTTATATTTCCCCATACTGACCGTTCTCAATGATACACCTCATTGGTGTCCAGCGGAAGTAGCCTATCAAGTGGCAAGCTCAGTTAACAAATCTTAATAACGAAAGATCTCTTAGTACAAAGCGGACATCCATACCAAATCTAATACATACCTGCTCCTTCATACAAACAGGTTCATCTATTCTTATACTGCATTGTCTTTCACAAGCTATAGTAGACATTTCCGGGGCAAGGTTGGAGCTCACTGCCATTAAATCCTGAAAGAATATGATATACCATTCATCAGGATTTAAGCCTTGAGGCAGAGAGGTGTTACCTGTAACATTGGAGGTGGTTCGAATCGTATCATCAAACAGTGAAATTACTATGTCTATGACCCCTTTCTCAAGTTTGCATTGCAAATAAGTTTAGGGATGGTAACATTTGATAAATATTCATCAATAGACCAGACAAGCAAACTAGACAAGACACCAGTAATAGGGTCCACTTTTTGCCAGTTGTTTATATTACACAGAGTAGATGGCAATGTAAGCTGGTTGCTGCACTTAATGGACCTAGATATAGATATGCCACTTCTTTAACAGAAAAGTTGTTATTTTTAGAAGGAGTGCGGTAGTGTTTTACGTGGCCTTCGAAGTAACAAATTAAAGTATCCAAAAATATGAACTAACATCATAGTGACACTCCGCGCCCGTACTGTAAGTCGGTATGAAGACAATATGAAACTTTGGTAATGTGATCACAGTTAGTTTTATGCGACTCAGAACTGCACCATGCTGAAAAAGAAATTGTCCATAATAGTTTACCTTGAGAACCAAAAATTTGCAACACCCGCTTTATAACGGTCGGTTTTCCCAAGTGCGATATTTTGGGGTTGCAGGGCGATCTTACGCTGTTAGCAACACCGACGCTGCGAACTGCGGTTTATAGTAGACATACACTATCTATCTATCATCACGCCTTTCATCCCAAGAGGGGTAGACGGAGACAAACGAATGTCATTTGTTACGATCCTGACATACCTCTTTCGTTTATTTTATATTCATCATTCCTTTCATACTTGCTCGGCGATTGTGTGTACTTTTAATATTTCCATCGATCAATCCTCTGGCAGCATTTCTTTTCACTTCAGCCATATAAACCTTTTTAGTCATAATCTTTCAACGTAAACCAGCGTAAACTACTTTCTTCATTTTAGTCACAACACCATATTTCACTCCGCATTTTTTTCTAATGACACCGTTCCGGATGCGGTCAATACGTTTTACATCACAACATTCTACGTAAAGACCGCATTTCCACTGCATTTATCTTACTTTCATGCAAGTTACTCTATGGTGCTGTTATCACATCACGGTAATACGAATATCGTGCTTATCATAGTAAACTAGAATGGTGTAGGAAGAACAGTAAATGGACAAGTGAAATTAGTCGCAAATGATGCCCTGACCAAAATGTCTGTCCTGTAGCGTTTTATAAAATTATGCGCAGGATCAGAATGGAATGACTCAAATAAATAGATACCTTAGTGCAGGTGTATTCGCCATCATTCTTGGAAGTGGCAGACGTTATGGACACCGTTGTACTTTCAACAACAACATTGTCCAACTTCAGCATGCCACGCCGACTAGTCGACCATATAAACTGGGAAAATTCACCGACTTCTTCCATACATTTCGGATCGATGTTGCAGTGCAGCGTGACGGTATCACCAACCAAGACATGCTTTACATCCTAAAAAGCACCATAATGAGCTGATGGTGACTTGTCGCGAATAATAATGATTAAAGAAGAAAAGGTGGTTGTTATTTATTAGTTGCTGATGACATGATACTCTGTCAATATATTTTTTTTATAGAGAAGACGACATGTGACCTTGCCACCCCCTGATTATTAAGCATAGGTGGCTGGTCCATGAATGCGCGCGACTGGCAGATCGTAATACAGTCCTCCAGCGACTTCGTACGACTTAGGGGTTCATTTTGGAAAAATCTGCTTTCATAGTGCACCTCTACATCCCCTACACTTTCTACACCTTTGAATTTTCATATTTATGTCTTCAGTTTTGGCTGTGCGTTGATTGCCAGTCAGTCAGCGATATTTAGATAATACACTTTATAATACAATGAGAAAATTAATCTTTTTACCTTCTCAGTGGAAAACGATGGCAAATTTCTCAATCCATCGTATAAACGAGACAAGTCAGTTCTTCGTTTAATTCTAGATTTCTTCGAAGTACTACTTCTGTATATGCCGTATTTATCACGGACATACGTGTCGTATCCATTGTAAGACAGCAACGACCTCTTTCTTCTGATCCAGTCAAATCGTAAACCGTTATGCATTTTAGTTTTCGGTTCTTGATGGTAAACTTTCAGCGGTTTTGTATCTAAAAAAAGGGAGTACCTATAAGTAATTGTACCGAAGGTACATGTGGAATCATCTAGAAGGTAAAGATTCTGTTCGGACATTTTGCGCACATCCATATTAAATTGCATCCGATGCATGCCGTAGGGTTTAACATTACTTTGTTTTTGTAACATTTGAGACAAATTGGGGCCTACCTAATTGGTTCAAGTTATAAAAAAGAGCAAAGCAAAGGCTCACGTTAAAAATAAATTAAGACATACCTTCGGGTTTTCTCTTATAGATTTTTTTCGAGCATTCCTGCTCAATGATCAAATTGCTTGGCGTCGGCTTGCTTTTGAAACAGTCAATGTGCTTCGCTTGCAAACAGAACGCGTCCTTTTGCAGGGTGCGGTACTTCTCCAACACATGGTCGTGCGTCACTTGTAGGTCACACAGAGTTGCGAGGGAAGGGTGAGCGGGATCGAAAGTCTCTTGAAGAAAATTCCCTTTCAAATTATAATATAAAGCAAAGAGACTGCGGTGAATATTATAATTTTGATGATAAAAAAATAAAGCGATTATCTATAAGGATAAATGCAGCGCGATATACTTTAAAAGATAAACAGTCTCTTTACTTTTACTTAAGCAGAAGCGTTAAGATGGGAAAGCCTCAAGATAAAAATGGCTGAATAGTCGTTCTTGGCTACGAAGTTTGTACTAAGAATTTTATTAGTAGTGGCATTGAAGTAGCAGTTGTGAGTCATTGAGTCTGGCTAACCGGCATTACCCACGTAAAATCTGGAAAATTGGATGAAATTTAAATAAAGGATGAATGCTACCTTTTTCTTTCGGGTTTTCTGTAGTCTTGGTCGTAGTGGTACGCGTTGTAGTGGGCAACACATTAATTACGGCCGGGTGAGTTGGTTTTGAGGGGTTGGTGTTCGAGCTCTCGTGCGCTAGCGTTGACGAATGAGTCTTCAACATCTTGTGGTACTTCTTTGGGCACTTCTTTTTAGTTGTCACTTCCCGGACAAATTTCCTCGTTGAATCCTTCTGCCATTTGTCCAGGTCTGTTTTCGTCTTTAGTGGCGTCTTGTGTAGAACGTCGTACGAGAGAGAAGTTGCTGCTGTAGTTGTTTGAGTTAAACTGAAATTTATAGTGATTTATAATTTATTAGAAGATCACTGATGGCCAAAATTTACGAAAAAGTCTAGTCGCATTTGCATATTTTCTGAACCTTCCACGTATGTATAAACCCACCTTTCATTTGAATTAAACAAAATAAAAAACTCTTTCAACTATCTGAATATATGAAAATAAAAAGCACTAAGAAGAAGCGTAGTTTCGTCTCTTTACCCAAAATGTTCAAACATGCACACCAATATTGTAAATTCGAATATGAACTGATATGGATGTAATTCGAATGTAACCCCTCTCCCCACCCTCCCCTGAGAAGGTATAATAGGGTATGCAATTTAGTATGAGCACCACGGGCGAAGCCGGGACAAACAGCTAGTATTTATGTATAGGAAGAAATAAAGATATTTACGTTAAAGTATTTTGATCATCACGTAGTCCACGGGCATGATTTAATATGGAAATGAGGAGATCATGATATTTGTCGTCTACACGTTTTATCTGGTACTCATCTCTAATTATATTTTCGTTACTTTTGGATTCAGGAATTTCATCAAATGGCTCTTGGAATTTTTTTAAAGCTTTATTAATTATTATAATTGTTGGATATGAAGTATCGTCTATACCGTCATTGTTTCCTTCTTCAGTAAACTCGGGATATGAATCAAGGTCAACTTGTGGTAATTCATTTTCTTCTCTAATATTAGAATATGCATATTCAGTAGTAGATTTTGTGGAAGATCTGGTATAAGACTTGGTAGTAGATTTAGTAGTAGATTTGATAATATCATATTCATTATTTTCATTATTATTAGTTGATTGATTAATCTTGTTTTTATTGCCATTATTGCTACTTTTACTCTTGCTTGTTGAAATACTTTTACTAGTCGATTCATGTTCATTGCCATGCACTTTAGATTTATGATTATTAATTGGTACAACTCTGTTACTAGCTTTCCGACCTTTCTCGTGATTGTTATGATCAATTTTGCCTCTTTGTTTTTCTGGCGGCTTTATATTTTTTTCTATAGTAATATTAAAAAACTTTTTTGTATCTTTAACTAAGTCAACTGGTGTGGTAGAATATTCTACATTGGCATCATCATTACATAATTTACTGCTTGGATATGAAATATATGCATTTACAGTACTTTTCATGTTATGAGTAGTATCTTTTGTTACATGGTAAAATGATGGTGTCTTTAATTTATTAGTAAAATTACGTCCGTCTTTTAAACCATTTAGCCTTTCAGTAGTTATTTGTTTTAGAACACTAGTTTTAGTTCTTTCAGTTATCACACCAGGAGAAGTAGATGATAGTAAATTTATGAGAAATCCTAGTTCATTTATTAACTCATATAATTTAAACATTGCCAATGAGTCATTTTTTGATATGCCATAATCTTCATCTCTATTTGTTCTTTGCACGGCGTTTTCTATTTCATTTTTTTCACTATCTTTCGAATTTTCTTGTATCCTCGGTTTAACAGATTCTGTTGTAAACTTTGTGTCCATTGAGGCTAAAATATTTATTTGTGAACGCGTAACCTTTGTTGTTACGTCTTTAACCATTTTTTTCGATAAATAATTGTACCAAAACATTCCTCCAGGATCTGTTATTAAAGGTGATTCCAGTTGTGTAGGTTGAAATTCTAAATCTCGTTTACTTATTTTATTAGGTTTCTTCTTTCTATCTAGTAATTTGTGATTTTGCTCAGCTGACGGTTCTTCGGGATACAATTTTTCCGTAAAAGTAAAAACATTTTCAGCACGTGTTTTGAATATATGGGGCCACATTTTTTTTAGAACATCTAATTTATTATAGGAGTCTCTCTTAACTTCATCTATATTTTCGTAATCGCGAAGACTTTCTGGCTGCGTTATAAATATATTAGAGGTGGTATTAAAGTTGCGACTAGTCGTGTATTCCTCTGTGACTGCAAATTGATTTGTCGATGAGTCTTTAGATCTGTTATTGTATGTCAAAATATTAACATAAAATTTATCTACCGAATAAACGTTTGTCATTTCGGCTTGACGCCTGTCGCGATTCCATTCATTTTTATCATTTATTGGAATATGAAAACATTTCTTGGTTTCGATTAGGAAGCATTTACTTCTTTTGGCAATATCATCGTTAATGTGCGAATCAAGTAAATGTTTTACATTTGAGATCACATTTTGTAATGACGTAATAAAATCTGATAGCGATTGGTTTTTATTAGATCTTTTATTTATATTCACAAGTGGTTGCATACCTCCAAGACTTTTACAGGTTGGTCCCTGGCATTTGCCTTTCACCCGTTTATAATAATCGTTCAAAACCTTATCTAATCTATGAACTGAATCTTTAAGCCTTCTCCCACCTGTGGGATTCATGAAGAAATACGTTTGTATTTCAGTACAATGATTTCTCATGTATTCTGAAAGATTGTCGAACTCAAACATAATTTCTGTAATAACTGCGTCACTGGCAGCACAAGCTCGACACATTGTTTTGTTAGCACGACATTTACAACAACAAACTCTATCATTACTAAACAATTTCTTTACAATTTTGCATTTTAAATTTCGCACTTTACGGTCTTTTCGATCTTTGATATATTTTGTAATATTATTACTAATAATTAATTTTTGGAGTAATTTCAGTAATACTTCATTTTCATGTTTAGTGTTTCTAGTCGCCATATTTTTTCCATTTATTACTGCCGCTACAGCGGTTAGATTTTCGTACACTTTTAATAATTGTTTATTAATGTCATCAATACCTTTGCTTATCATTTCTTTATCGTTTATATTATTTAAATAATTATCTGTAATCGGTGGTAGATTGGCAATGCTACTTTGAAATGATTTGGTAATATCATTTTGTTTGAGAAATGGTGGAGAAGATGTGAAATTATCAGGAAACAGCATACTATATAAGTATTTGAGATCTTGTTTTTTGTTGTATATAGGTGTTGTAGTTGCTTCGGCAAATGTATATACCTGAAATTCCAAATCAACATCTGTAGATAGTTTAGCCGCAAATATTTTTCTAATACATTTTGGTAAAGATAACGTTCCGTCATCGTGTTTTTCCCGAGAATTGAGTTCCATTATATATGGAAGAGCTATATGAACCTGTATTGAATTTCCGTCTTCATTATTATTTGGATGCTTAGCTAATGTTATATCGGCTTGTTGAAATGTGTTTTCATAATTGGCACTTCGAGAGTTATTAATGAGATCTACAATGACTTCGAACCCAGATACGTCTTTTGCGATGAACATCCCTGTACTGTTATCATGACGCCGATGTCTTATATATTTTTTTATATTTTGTTTTGATGTATCTGAAACGAAAGGTATTATTCAAAAGTTTTCATTATACTCACCTCTGTCGATGTAATACTACTTTTACAAGATAAGGCCCACATATTTTTTGACTTGCATTTGGCGCGTAATACAAAAAAATCTGTCATTCGGTGCCCAGTATACAATTTTAAAATAAATCGATTTTTGTTCTGCGCGCCGAATGTCAACTTTAAAAAAAATTATAGAAGTAGGAAATATTATGTAATCTGACTAGATTTCTTTAGGGTATCTCCAACAAATCAAATAGGACGCTCGAGATCTTTCCGCCACGGCTTCGCCCGTGAAATGTGACATAAGTTCTTATCCCTAAGGATTTCCGGGATAAAAAGCCTCTGTCACTCTCCGATCCTGCAACTATCTCTGTGCAAACAAAATCACGTCAATTAATTGCTCTGTTTTGACTCGAAAGAAAGACAAACAAACAAATACATTATAATAATAGTTAGAATTGGACTTACTTACCCAGACTGTAGTTTTGTAAATTTTGTTTCCTTGACTTATCATCATTCCACTTGGGAGTACTAGAATCTATATGCTTGAGATCATAAATAAATACAGCTTTGTGTGTTGGAGTTGGAAACGGTTTCCATGTGTCTGTTGCATGTACGTCTAAAATGTTTAACTTTTAATTATTTATGTTTGTTGACGCACTATAACGTGTATTTTATCAAAGTGTAAATATGTCATCACCTTTTTTATTAATATTTCTAAGTTCGTCTTTTCTAGAGTCCATTAGAACAGATCCATCTCTTGACTTTCTAAAAACTTCATCAGAATTAAAATCGGAGCTATTAAACCCATCCGTAAGATTGGCTACTGGTGCACGAAGACAAATTTTATTAATAAAATCCAACAGTATTAGATATAAACTACTAGAGGATATTATATTTCCTTCAGTTTTTTCAGTAACAGGTATTTTGAACCAGCCAAATTTATTAAGTAATTCCGTTAAAGCCGAATTTAGTGAAGTGATATTGCTTTTTTCAGACTGTTGACCGTAGGTCATTTCGAAGTTGGTAGCTGGACTCTCCGGCGCGTAGTAAATTGGTAAATCGATATGTATCATAACATTTGGTCTAGTTACATTTTCTATAGCTTCAATAACATCAGCTATTGTCATGATTTGTTTAATGTTCTGATTAGTTCTGTTGACAATTGGATTGTTGTCAGGTACCTCTTACGGGTGGGTTTTATTAAAACGATTTTTTGTTCTTGGCTTTAGCATTTTAAGTAATACACCTAAATAGCACTAACCTAAGACAAGCAAAAACGATCACGACGGTCAATAGAAGTGAAACCAAACAACTTACGCCGCTAAACTAAATAAGCGCAGCAAGCACACATTCAGGCATCAAAACGATGCTCGTTATATTATGTAACTCAACCACGTCCCGACGTAAAGTAAGGAGTGCTGAGCATTGTTATATGTCTTCTGTGGCATTGTTTTGATTCTTGAATATGTGCGTGCACATGTATTTCCTTGTAGGCATGGTTTTTCGGCTTTCACTTCTCTTGATTCTAGTTGTCTGTCTATCTTTCTTTGTTTGTATGAGGCACTAACATAGTTACGAGTTAGTAGAACTTACTCACTATCGAATTGTGTACCGGAGTTTGATCCTGTTGTAGTTTCTGGCATATCAATTACTGAAAAAATAATAATTTGCTAATAATAGAGAAGAAAAAATCCCTCTTTAGACTCCAATATCGGATACCGGATCGATGTGATTTTTTTGATAAGTGATAGTTGGAGGGTCGGGGAGTTTTTATCCCGAAAATCCTTCAGGATACATTTCTTTTTTATTTCTTTCATTATATTTTACAAATGCTATTATAAAAAACAACATTGAGCCGTTAAACCAATGAATGTTTTTACTGTACTCGTCTAGTTTTATATAAATAAATAATAATATAACATAATTTTTAAAAAGGTATTAAAATTTAAGAGATAACTAGCAATAAATAACTGTTTTTAGAATATATTTCTGTTTGACCAAACTTTCATTATACTCGAAAGTAAAAGTATAAAAGTTTTAGAAGTTAAAAAGTTTCCTTTATACTCACAATATCTTTTATTTGGAGCATCATAGTCATAGTCAATGGCTATTTTCGAGCTATCACGATCATCAAGGATACCATCATATTGGTATCCACTTTCACGACTTTTTAAGTAATTACTTGGTGGTTTAATATTTTCGGTCTCAGACCATGTGCTAGTGTCTGTTGTATGTTTAGTCTTATATTTTAAATTAAAAACATGTTGAAGATTGTCTGTGATACCTTTGATTAGATTATGCCGTTGATGCTTCGTAGTTTCAGTACTAGTTTCTTCTAGACTGTATATAGTTTGTTTTAACTGATTTTCAAACTTTTGAGTATCATCAACTTTTGATTTAGCTGCAGTGGTTTTATTATCCATCACAACTGTCGTTTGAACTGATTCCTTACCATTGTTTACTCTTTGAATGTTATTTTTTTCAGATATTTCTTTGTTTTCTACAAATTTAGGCGTAGAACACACTTTTGAGGAAACTGAAGCAAAAACTGCCTTGATTGGCTTAAATTTGTGTGTTCCATTATAATGTTTTCTGACGTATCTTATATCTTTTGAACGAACTCTTTCTTCCTGATCATTGTCTACTGAAATATATGGTGACTCTTTTGGATGATCATCATAATTTAAAGCAACAGTTGTAGAGTTTCTTGGAGATTCATTTCTGTATTCATTATAAATAGCACGTTCACCTTTATCAGTTTGAAAATCTTGAGTATCATCTAATGATATTACTGTTATTTCAACAGGAAAATCTGTCAGGGCAATTGGCTTTAATGAATCTTCCAAATTTTTATTTACGGTTGACTTTTTATTAAAAATACCCATTTTTCTTTTCATTTTATAGAATGATGTCTCGGTAACGTCATTGTCAATCGTTGCTAAATAGTTCATGTAATCAAATTTACTCGTAGAGGCTTTATCTTTTAATTCTTTAGCTTTGTGGTGTTCAAGGTGTAGATTATTATCTAACTTATTAAGCTCCGAGTTAAGTTTTTCTGTTTTTGATGACGTAACAGTTGTGTGTTGATTTCTGTAGTTTGAATTGTATGTTCCTTTAGATTTTGTCATATCAGTGGTAATTTTACTTGTAAATTTATTATGTTCTGGCGTTTTTCTATTACTCCAAGTATCTACATATGTTTTTGCGTCTGATATAGACGATGTTACAGAATCTACATCCAGAGAGTGTTCACGCAAGAACTGTTCAAAATCCGCGCTTCTCATCGGTAGCGGTGTGCTGAAGTATTGGGCTGGATGAGTTTGAGGTTTGTTAATCTGCGCGTTTTGCTAAAATTAAAATATGCCATTTTATACGCCAAATTTGTATAAAAAATATCTTTAGAATCCAATTTAAATCTATAAACTAAATTTACTTACTGAATCCTTCTTTCCGTATATTAGAGCACCTGCGTGATGTTCTGCAATGTAAGTAATTATTTTATTAAACTGTAACTAAGATTGCTAAATCATCACTAAAGCAGTTGAATAAAAAACATTTTAAAAGTATTACACGAATCGGTCAGTGTTTAAAAAAACAGTTTGAGACGTTGCGGTTATGGGTGTATAAGGCGATAGAGGTGTATATAGGGTGTCCAGTAAGTAATGGATAACCTTGCAACCAGAGATAGACCAGCTCAGTAGCATCACGTGATGAAAATTTGGGGTCTCCTACAATATCTCTAAAATGTTTTGATATAATTTTAGAATGTATAAGTACTTAAGATATAAAATTACGTTCTATAATTATTCATTTGCTATAATTTTTTTTAAATCTAAAATCGATTTCTGTAATTTTCAAAATCACTATTATCAAAATATATAAAATTAAATTCTATAATTATTCATTTGCTATAATTTTATTTTACCCTAAAATCGATTTCTGTAATTTTCAAAATCACTATTATCAAAATATATAAAATTAAATTCTATAATTATTTATTTGCTATAATTTTTCTTTTGTCTAAAATCGATATCCGTAATTTTCAAAATCACTATTATCAAAATATATAACATTAAATGATCTAATATATAATTTGCTATAATTTTCGTTTTATCTAAAATTGTTTTCTATAATTTTAAAGATATCTAAATTATCAAAAGGTACAACATTTAAGCACAAATGGCACATCTAATGATTAATTTGCTATATTTTTTTCCAATTTATTTGCGAAATATTTATTATATAAAATCGTCCTTCCTTATTATAAATAATATACATAGGTATCATATCCGTTATCAACAAGTGATGGTTGTTTAGGTATGTAGATAACTCATAAGAGTTTCTGGCGCTTCGCCGTCTTCTGCCGCGGAACGCTCGCTTCGCTCGCTCGGCTCGCGCTCTGTTTTAGCACTATTCTAAACTAATGAAGTTATACGTTTAAAAATATAGTGAGTACAATTATTTTAACAATCCATTAGAGCAAATGATATTATAGATTAATATAGAAAATTATAATAACTGCAATTATAGAAAAGTAGCCATTAGTGCAATTGAAATTAGAGATTATAAAAATTATAAGACTTGAGATTATATGTTTTCAAAATTATAGTAACAGTAATTATAGAAAAGTAGCCATTAGTGCAATTGAAAATAGACGTTATAAAAATTACAGGACTTGAAATTATAGATTTTAAAAATTGTGGCAACTGCAATTATAGAGAACAATACGTTATAGGAATTAATATTATAGATTTAAAAAATTATATCAAACACATTTATATATTTTTAAAATTACAGGATCTAAATTTATAGAAAATGAATATTTATAGCAACTAAAATTATAGATTATGAAATTATATATATTTTTTTTGAGCATTTGAGAGGATACCGAAAATTTGACCTTAATAAAATTCGCATGGTTTTCAAGATTTTTTCAATTTAAAAAATTCTAGGAAAGTCACACCTTTGACTAGTATTTTGCTTGTCCTGACTATAAATGAACCTTAATCATAGATTAAATAATACGGTACCCTGGAACCGTAACACGGTTTCGGGATGTGTAAGGCAACCCGTGAAGAAAAAAAAAAAAAAAAAAAAAAAAAAAAAAAAAAAATTACTACGTAACTTTAATTTCCAATCTGTTTTTTAGCAGTGTACCCTTGAATAATGGTATTATTAACTTACTTCAGAATTTCTGCAGTAACATTGAGGGTTACGTCAGAAAACATTTTTTTTCCTTAAGTTAAAACTACCAAGTTCATATCACACGATTTCAACCTCGCATTATGAAAAAAAAATGTACCTAGCAATGAGTGGCCACTCATCCTGAGAAGTTGCTTAATTTGTCCATATTCTAAGCCGGTATAAGTTAAAATTTTAGAAAAGCAAAAAATACGGGTACCTTAATTTTTCACTTACTTTCATATAGGCTAATAAAATTAGGGTGTTAAAATTTTGAAATGTTGTGGATTGCGTCACTGTCAACTTTGAAGTAATATTTTTGTCACGCAAAATGTCTTATGTCTTAAACTTGTCATAGGAATATCAGCCTTAGATGGGTCACAAATTAAAGATCGCGATAGTACACTACACTAATAACAACATTAATGAACTTACTTTTAGTCTTTTGCTGTTTAGTCTTCGTAAGAAAACTCAATCCGTCATCGTAAGCTAGCAGCGTTGTATCTAATAAAAGTTTGTCAAATTCAGCATCTTTTTTTGTATCTGATGAACAAAAAATAACCTTTTAGATTAAATACGGTCAAGTATTTTTATTTCCGACCAAACGAAATGCACCACACCACAGGGTTGTGGCTAAAATTACTACTAAAATATGACAAGTGGTTATTTTTTAAATGGAATAGAAACGAAAAATGGGGTAAAAACTGTTTATGAAAATAGCAGAATCAGAATAACATACCGGGTTTGGAGTTCGCATGCCTGACTTGATCATATTTCTGAGTATATCTTAAATTGTTTGTAGAATGCAATAGAAAGTGTCTTATAGTTTTAGCCATATTTGTTGAATCATTTAAAAGTTTACTCAATGTATCTGCATTATTATAATCTTTATAGTTTTTGTTTTCTTGAACATCTTTTGGTTTAGTAGTAGTAGTAGAAGTAGTAGTTTCCGTTGCCGTTTTGGCCACATTTTCATTGTCTAATTCGGAATTGGGAATATCTTTATTTATGTCGTTTAATGGATTATCAAGCATATGAATTTTGTATTTATTGTTCATATCTTTATTATTATTAGTTTTGAATTGTAGGATTTCATGTTCAGATTTTAAATAGAAACGTCTTGTATACATATTATCATTCGACGCATTCGTATATTTTCTTTTCCGGAAAATCTTATTTGTAACCTGAGCAGGTATCGTTATAGTTTTTTCTGTGTTCACTTTGGTTCTAGTAATCTGTTTAATGGATGCTTCATTAAATGTTTTAGCTCTTGGTGTATTATATATTGGAGTTTTTGCTGTATCATACATAGATGAATCATTCATTCTGTTTAAAAATTTTTTCATGTCAGCTACTTCATTTTCTAAACTCATCAAGTTTGGTGTGTAGTTATTACTTTGCGTTGACATTAGTTTTGTATACATGCGTCTCCAGTTGGACAATGTCTGTATACTATCTTCGTGGAGAAGGTCACCATGCCACACAAGCAATTCATTAAAATAGTCTGGAATGTCATCGCCAGGCTGAATTTTATTTCTTACTTCGGCATCTGGTGTTTTATATGTAAAACTGTTCGTAGTTGGAAAACTTCTAAGCGTCGCTTCTGATGGCGGCGTGATAGAGTAAAACTTGTTGTGGGGAAATAAAATCTTAAATGACGTTTCAGTACTTGTTTCAGTATTCATAAAAGGGTCGATATACAATTTATCTATATTAATTGAGTTTTGAATTTTGGGCATTGAATAAAAATTTGCGTCACTTAACCCTCTTAGCTGATAATGTCTTGGTTTTTGTTTAGCCTTCGTCACAGGCGTCACAGCATAATATAAATCACCATTAGTGATTTGGGTACTAGATTTATTAGCATTAATAGATTCACTCTCCATTAATTTAATATCATAATATGATGGAGTAATTGGTGATAATGTAGTTGTTGCAAATGTGGTAACTTTTGTACTCTTATGTTTTGGAGTTGTAGATGAAAGATCATATGTACTAGGTGAACTTATATCACTGCTGAGACTATTATTGGGTTCGAAAGTATTTGACATAACTGAATCTTGGTTACCAGATTTAGTTCCATTTGAAAATTTCAAGCTTTCAGTGGTATATTTGCTCGTTTTTTCTTCTTGAGTTGTTTTCTTCGTAAATTTCTTACCTACGTCATAAATAGAAGTCAAATCTTTCGCCATAAAAGAGAAGAAATTATCGTCTAATTCGTTGTTATGTTCAAGATAATAACCACTTCCTGGAACTCCTGAGTTAGGGGGCCTTTTCCATGAAATTGTATAATTAGCTATTGCATCTGAAAATAATTAGCATTTGTAATTAAATGATTTGCACGGCGATGGTACATTTTTCCGCAATATTATAGTTCTATCTCAAAAAATAAAATATGTTATTAACTGTTAAAATTATTTTAGAGGGATTCTTTCGTCTTCATTTTCGTCAATATCTATTACCCCTGCCACACACTCGTCGAGTGGCATGGGAAGTAGCGAGGAAAGGAGCGAGAGACGTAGTGTGGCCACGTTACTCGCCATGCCGCACGCCATACTCCTCGTCATGCCCACTGCTCCCTGTTTTGTCGGTTTTTTGGGCGCGAGTCAAAGGACCGGCAATATGAGCGCGAGTGGCTGGCCACACACTCGCGCGCACGCAGACCGCATCGAGCGCTCGATACGAAAGCACGTCACGCGACATTTTTAACCGACTTGAAAAAAAGAGGTGCGGTGTGCGTGGTGTTGATGGGATCAACCCTAACCTATTGTCGTTGCCTTTTAGCTATCATAAACTCTTTTTGGTGTTTTTTGAATAAATCTTAACATAATATGTAATTTTTTTTATTTCATTAAATATATACCTACTGTAGTACTTACTTTGAAAATCATCAATAGAATCTAGTTGAGGACTTGGATCTTTTGGAAGATCGTTCCAGTCAAATACGTAATTTTCATTTGGACTAATCGAATAGTCCACTTCCTCGTTTGGTTTAATCTTATAGACCGACATGTTTGACATTTGGTCAACTATTTCTTGCATCCCGTTGTATTTTTCAGATTTGTATAGATTAACGTCTGACATTGATTTCATAGTACTAGATACCATTAAATTATCTTTTTTTGTATTACATGTTAACCAATATCGCAATTTTTTAAAAGGACAGAACCTTGTCACTCTGGCATCAAGATGTCTTTTAGGTTTACTTGTCTTCTCACTTTTTTTGTGGCTTTTATGTGACTTAAACAAATTGAAGAAATTCCTAAATTTTCTTTTTTTGGTACTTGTTAATGCACGCTGCTTGTTATGCGTGACGGGTAAAGTAAACTTCGTTACAGGCAATAAGTATGCCGTGTAAGGAGATGTTGTTTCATATTTTGTATCAGCGTCATCATTTCGCATCGAATTTTGTGATTTTTTTACTCTATCATGTTGCCTATTACTATCATCATTGACATAGTTATATGTAATAGGTATATAGTTAAACAATTGAGAGTCGTCGATTGCCTTAGATATCTTAGACTGTTGCTTATTATTATTAGATTTAGAAAACTTAAACCATTTGTTAAATACATTGCCTGTAAAAAATGAATCTTGGCCTCGAGAGGTGGAATAATCACGGCGCTCTGTTTTACTAGTAGATAAAGATGTTGTTATCTCAGTACCTGTTCATAGAAAAATATTACTTTAATTTACTTCTCGTGCATTATATACCTACGTCTGTTTAAAGAAGTGACACAACTAGGTCCACTAAGTGCAAAAATAGGGTTGCCACCTGTTTGATTAATATGGACAACTGGCAAAATTGGACACAGTTACTGGTGTTTCTGGCCACAGCATAAGGTATAAATAATATTTTTCTTCCGCAAATAAATATAATCGCTGTCGTTTAGTATTAATTATACTCAAGTAAAAGAAACTATACGAACGTATAACCCGCGCTAAATAACTTAAGCCGTGACTGGCGCTCCTATGATCTTATCCTCCCTACTACTATTATTACTATCGCTCAGCAGGGGTCAACTTACTTGGCACGGTCTAGTTATTACGTAGATAGTAAATATATTAAATGATTAGAAAATTTACCTTTCACTTTATTGTCAAATTGTTTCTTTCCAGCCTCTAAAACTTTAGACAGTTTCTCCAAATCTACGCCGTGATCTTTACTTGGATCATTTTGAAATTCTGTTTCTTCAGTTATAGTTTCACTTTGACGTATCGCTTTGTTTTCAGATTTTTGTGTTAATCGTGCATTAGTTTCTGCACTTTTTGAATTAGGTGTTGTCGTTGGTAATTTAAGAGTTACAGTTTCTGACGTATGATATTTTTTAGGACTACTTGCTTCATAAAAAAATTTGAAATGTCTTCTAATCCATGAGTAATCGCTAGAAGTTGTATATTCTGTAGGTGCCCTCTTAGATCGGCCTAAGTTCGGAATTTCTGGTATTTTATCCAATATATATTTTCCGATGTCATCAACACTGTGATGTTTGTGAGCCTGATATCTGATTTGTGCAGAAAAGTTCTGGTCTCCTAACTGTTTTTGAAAATTTAAATAGTGTTTGTACCCATTAACATAATCATTGTATGACATTTTTTTACTCAAATCTTCATAATTAGTGGATGTCATTGGCGATTCCATATTGCTTTCTGTACTTGGATATGTTTCTTTACTGTCATCTTGAGTTGTAGTCGTGTCCGCCTGGGTATCCTCATTTAAATTATAGTCGCTAGAGTCTTCTAACTGTCTCTTTTTCAATTCATGAATGAAACTATTGGTACCTTTACGTTGATCATTAATATTTTCATCAGTAGTTAATAATTTATTAAGATTATCTCTTTCCTTGTTGAGCATTTGCTCATACAATGTAAGCATGACATAGTCATCTTCAGGAGCAGGTCCTTTAGTAGAAACTTCATTATATTTTTCAGTTGATCTCATACGGTAATGGTTATTCCTTGGTTTATTGACATTGCTTCTGAATGTTCTGTGAGATATTGTATTATTATTAATACTTGGAGGCAATTTTGTCGAGTGCGACTTAAGTTCTTTGACGTTTTTATCTAACGTTGATAAGTGAGAAATTTTTTTTGAAGGATGTATCGTTTGCGATACTTTATTAACTACTTTATTTGTCTGATCACCAACGAAATTTTTTGCTTGTGTGACTTCATGTTTAAAGTCACTTTTAAGTTTACATTTCCATTTTCTGTACATATTCTTAATGCCAGACTGCACCTTGTGTTCGGCTCGGGATATTGATTGAGGTACAGTTGCTACAGTACTCTTAACTGTTCTTGCTACTCGGTTGTGTTTCATCGTTGCCACGGAGATATTTGATTTCAAATCTGTTGTAAGTATATCTGTTTGAGAATCGGGTTCTCCATTATCAATTGTTGATAGAGAATGAGCGTTATATGTAGCCACTGTGACGCTGGTACTAATAATATTAGATATGGATGGATTGTGTTTAATAATATACGACATTGCCCTTTTCTTTAGTTCGTCAATAAGTGTTGCCATTTCTGCAGTACCAATCAAACTCGTATATTCTGGTTTTATTGTGGTTGTTGAAATAATTGGTGTTTCAGTTTTATCAATGGTTCTCGTCGGTGAAACTGTAGTATGGGTAAGTTTAGGCGCTAATTCGGTAAAATTTTTAATTCTAAATTCTGCATCATTTACCGTTCCAATACTCATTTCGTCATTGGAGACGTTTAAAATGTGCGTAACGAAAGGCTTTGTTGTTTTAGTGTTAAGTTCACTAGGTGTTCTCGACCTGTCTGTGTCAATCGTGACATATTTTTCTTTGTCAGTTATTCTTTCTGATTTTGTTGCTCCTTCAGCGGAAAAATACTTGTTTTCCAGTGTTATTCGAACTGTCACATTGTCATTATCGGCATTTTCCGCTCGCCTTTGTTGCCTTTTTTTGTGTGTCCCAAAATATTTATGTCTGTCTTTATGTTTATTTACCTTTGTGTCCATTTGGTCATTATAGTCATAGTTATTATTGTACCCCCTGCTTACATATGGCAAGTAAATGTTGCTTCGTGATTTCTTATCTAAGGAGTTGGCTTTTTTCACATAGTAATAATTATCAGTATCCAACATAGATTTTGAGTTCTTTGTAAATTTGAACCAAAAATTAGCGGTGTCGTAATTAGGTTCTTCAGTTGTATATTCGGTGAAGCTATTGTCGAGGTTTTGGGGTTGAAGTTTGTTTGCCTCTTTGGTGTCATGTTTAAAAAAATATTTATTTTCAAGATAAGAAGTTATATTGCCCGAGTTGCTTTCTAGTAATTGTTTGAAGTCTCTTCCGTCGGGATATTCATTAATGTCGTATATGTTGTCAGATTTAGCATTAGAAATAGTATGTCCTTTACAAAGCACCATCAAATAAAACACACTGAAAATAAAATCGAAAATTATATCTGACCCAGGCTTTGCACGGGTACAATATTATGTGGTTACAACAATTTGAATAGAATACCTACATGTGCCTATAACTAACTTATCACTTTGTTATATCTCTGATGGATTAGACACCATATGCCATGAAATCGCGCCGGGACTAACTGTTTTTCCGACTTGATTCACAAATAGCGTTACTGCTAAGCTCCTAAATATTTTCATGTTTTATACTCGTGAGTAAACTGCAACAGAAGTTTTTGCCTACAAAGGGCACAGACAGACAGACTTGATGATGATACAGGTAAATAAAATTAAAGTGTTTTGACTCGAAAGTTAAAAAGGAATGCTCGGCACGATAATGTCCGGAATTCCTTGGGTGGGTCGTCGTTTTGGCTTTCGAGTTGAAACGAAAGATGTCGCGATCCTAAGTTATACCTACTCCCACCGGTCAGCAGTTTTATTGTTTTTTTTAATTTTTTATGATTATATTTTATAAATCCCAATAATACTAATTATAATTTAATAATTTAAAAAGCAAATGTAACTTGCAGAAGAGCAATCTAAAAAAGTGTTTATATTTTTTCATTTACATAATTATAATATTAATTTATTTTTTTAACATAACTTTAATTTAATTTTTTTAAAAGACAAGGAATTTGGAAGGGGAGTTAAAGCGGGAAGCAAGGACAGTTTGGTGGACTAAACAATGTATGCAGACATACACAACTTACAACTAAAAGTAAAATGAACATACATAAAGCTGTTTTAGTTAAAACAGTTAGTTAAAAAAAATAGGAAAGAACATACTTTAGAAATTTCTTAAAAGTATAATTATAATATAATAAAAAAAAAATACACAAAGTAATTACTATAAACAGATAAAACTATATGCATTTTAATAACAAAAAAAAATCAAAATAATAAAATATCATCATAAAATAATATAAAAAATTAATTCAAACACGAAAATAATAAATTTAATTATACATCAAAGATGTAATGACCTATAAATAACCATACTAAATATTATTGAATGTTTCTTACTCGTAAATTATACATTAGAAGATATTTCAACTAAAATAATGTACTTAATTAATAATTATTAAGAGAAGAAAAAATAATCTTTTAATTAATTTAGAAATAATATTTGGAGCATGCTGTATCTGTCATTTATTAGGTTGTACTGTACGCATACTTCCAGCAAGTGTGGGTAGTAACGTATTTGCTATAATATAGGTTAATTAACTGTAAGTCTATTTTTATTTAAATTTTGTATTACTCTGATAGGTATGATTTCATTTGATAGTTTTGAAATAATTGTGTAATTTTATTGTATGAAATGTATAAGACGAATACCAGTGTACATACATACCCTAATTACACTTCTTCATGTTTTATTTGTAAGTGAATAAGAGTGTATATAATCAAAGGTGAATAAATATTAAAATAAATAATAAAAAAAAAAAGTTCCATCACTTATGGAAGCGAGACTTGGGTATGGAATAAGAAGCATGAAAGTAAGATAAATGCAGTGGAAATGCGGTCTTTAAGTAGAATGTGTGATATAAAGCGTATTAACCGCATCCGGAACGAAGTCATTAGAGAATAATGCGGAGTGAAAAATGATGTTGTGACTAAAATGAAGAAAAGTAGTTTAAAGTCGAAAGAATGAAGGATGAAAGATTGACTAAAAAGTTTGATATGGCTGAAGTGAAAGGAAATGCTGGCAGAGAACGACCTAGGTGTAGTTTTATTGTACACTAGTATTCCTCCCCCGGCTTCGCCCGTGGGTATTTACGAACAAAATAAAATATACCCTACCCCTACCCTCTACCACTACTGTTATAATTTTATTTATGCATATCAAAATATTATGGCAGTGTTGCCATCTTGGATACAATAAAAGGTCACTTGTGGCTAGTTACTAAAACGATCACGTTGTTTCATTATAACTACCACTACCTCTATATCATCAATAGTTTTCGCAGCGCACGCGATGTAAGGAATTTCTTAGGTAATTTTTTTACATCTTGGGTTACATTATTGGAGTTTTAGTAAGGATCCCTATTTTTTTGAAAATAGAATGTAGCCTATGTCACTCAGGGTGAATGTAGCTTTCCAATGGTGAACGATTTTTTGATATCGGCACAGTAGTTTTTGAGTTTATTCATTACATTACATTATTAGAAGGTATAGATATAAAAAATTGATCGAAGGCAATATTAAAAGTACACACAATCGCCAAGCATGCATGAAAGGTATGATGAATATAAAAGAAGCGAAAGAGGTATGTCAGGATCGTAACATAACATAGATACATACATACATATATAGTGACAGATAGACTTGCCACCTGTTCTGTTTAATATGGACAACTCGCTAAAGTCTCTGACCACACCACAAGGTATAAAGGAGAGTGACATTAGCTGAATGTGGAATGGAGAAGAAGATGTGGTAGATGAGAGGTGAAATTGAATGTAAGTAATCTATACTAATATTATAAAGAGGAAATATTTGTATTTTTGTATGTTTGTATGTTTGTTACGAATAAACTCAAAACTACTGGACGGATTTTGATCATTCTTTCACCATTGGAATGTTACATTATCCCTGAGTAACATAGGCTATATACAATTACGGCATGACGACGGGAACGGGGTGGGCAGAGGTGAACATGACAAAAGCTATGTATGAAGTGTATGTTTGCCAACATTCTGAAATAGTCACGTACGAAGTCGTGGGAAACAGCTAGTCTATAATAATATTATAAAGAGGTAAAGTTTGTGAGGTTGTAGGGGGTAATATCTGGATCTACTGAACCGATTTTGAAAATTCTTTTACCAATAGAAACCTACGATATGAGTGACATATTATTTTGTTCAAAAATATCCACGGGCGAAGCCGTGAGCTGAAGGCTTGATATGAAATATAATGGTTAAAAAAATCACTTACCATATAAAATTGATAAAGAACATTTATTATCGTAGTCAAACCTCGCATTATATACCATAAAAATTACACTATTCTAGTAGTAATAAATATAAATTAAGAGTGAACGCCTGAAAAATTGCTGAATAAAATATTTTCAAGATATTTTGCAGTTTAGCAATTGTTTTTACTTGACAATTGGTGCGTCATTTTGAATTATATAGAAGAAAAACTATTATTCTGTCTATGGCTTGTAATCTTCTTGGATTTTTTATTTTAACGGGTTCTGTATATAGTTAAAAAAAAGGTTGTTGGGGGGCATGTATAATTGAAAACTACAAATTTGTGCCGTTTGGGGTAGAAACTCTAGGGTCCGTGGGGTTCAAATTCCAAAAAGTTTATTAAAGATATATCCCCTCGACTGATCATCTCTTACAGTGACAAGAGGGCTGGCTCCCTCCTCGCTCAACGAATCAGCATCGCGATTCAGCGGGGGAAATGCAGCCAGTATTCTTGCCACTTATCCACGCGTACCTGGTTTATTTAGTTATTTTTAATGTTTAGATTAGTTTTAGTTATGTGTATATTTGATAAATTCCTATTCAAACCAGACTGTTATTATAGCTGAACGGACACTAGGTATTGAAGAGTAACACTGCACGATCTAGAATTCTTGATAAATGATTTCTTTATTTTTCACGGCTAGCCTCACAGCTCCCGAAACCGTATTACGAATATTACGATCCCATCCCAAGGTACCTAGCGGAAGACCAAGTCTCCCTCTTTTAGCCGATAGTATTTGTGAGGCTATACCTAACGAGTATAATAAATGGATTTACTGTTATTTTTACAAACAAGTAAAATTAATGCGTGCGACGCTCAACGCGAACAATGGACGACTCTGCTGTCAGTCAGCGCCGGCGGGCAGCGAGCGGTAGGTATAATACTCTGATGCGTAAGGATTACTTCTTTCGTTTCTTATAATATATATATCGCTACCTATAAATAAAAATTAAATGCCGTTCGTTGGTAAGCGCGTCACTTGAGAACGGCTGGACCAGTTTGGCTATTTTTTAAAATGCACGAGCACATTAGCCTGAATACATTTTATAGGGAAAGAAAAATTGGAAAATTCGGGAAAGTCTGAAAGTGATTTTTTCTCTCAAGACCAAATAGGGGATGACACTTATTTTCCTGTGTCCCCTTGGCTGTACCCTTGAGGGTACAGTGGAAGATAAATTTTAACCGCTGTACCCTTGGCCGTGTAACTCGATCAAATTAAACGAACAGGTGTCATGAACTCAAATCTATTTGCCTATTACAGAATACAGCTTATAACAACACTGTTGACTTACCCTTTTTAGACAAAAAAATACCCAATGTATACCTATTGTCGTAATTATTTGTAAAATTTCTCCAAAACGGCACAAGCTCTTTAGTTAGTTTTTACACACAAAAAAATCTTAAAATTATTGATATACTCGTACTTAATTGAGAGTTTTGATTTTAGTCGGCATTTTACTCGTGAATTTTATTTTTTTACCTAAATTGAAGATTATCTGCGCGAGCGCGCCGGCTCCGTCGCCCCCGAGCGTTTTCTAAAGAAAATATAGAGGTCAAATCGTCAAAGTTTAAGACATATCGCAGTCGGCGGGATCATCTTATACCGATTGATCGGCATATAGGTATATGTCGCCGCCAAATGGTTAAAACAGCCACTCAATTGAATGGCTATGCCGTTCGTTAAATGAATTCAATGTCTTGGCTGGTTGAAAGTTAGCTTTTTAGAAACGGCTGAACCAAAAGTAGAGTAGAGAGATGGCGACAGAAAGTGGTTGTAAGCACTTGTCAGCAGAAAACCTATTTTTCGTGTAGTCTGAGCCCCCCCTCTACAAATTCTTGTAGGCGAGTAGGGGTGCAGCGCTTGTCGGTACGCCGCTAAGGCGTTTTAAAAGAAAAAAAAAAACATCACCTACCAGCTGGCAGAAAATGAGTGAACAGCATTTGTGGGGGGGGGGACCTCTCGGTTGTATGAAATTATTTTTATATATCCCAGCAGTTTTTTTTATATATTTTTTTGGTTTTTTTTTTTGAAAGAATTTGCAAGTCGCATTTAACAACATAACTTTCTTAATATTAATACACATCACGATTTCATTTAACCAAGAGGCTGCGACATTCACCCCTTATGTTAAACGTTTCTTTCAACAATTTGGCTAAGCATGCTGTGCTGATTTAACCATTTGGCAGCGACATAATTATATACTATAAAGGCTAATACTTGACATTGGCCAGCCTTAATCACAACTATCACAAAGTGGGCGGGAATAAACCATGTCATGACGAAACGCGTGCGTTGGTCGTATTATTGTCTATAATCTAAAGTGGCAGTCACTTGCTGTTGTTATAAGCTGTATTCTGTAATAGTAAATAACATTTTAAAAATAAGATTTTAATTCATGACACCTGTTCGTTTAATTTGATCGGGTTACACGGCCAAGGGTACAGCGGTTAAAATTTATCTTCCACTGTACCCTTAAGAGTGTAGTGTACCGCGTCCATGTCCATACAAACGGAGAAAACGTTTTACTACCCCTAAATATTAATTAATTTTAACGATTTTGTAATATGTTACTGTTATAATGAAAAACTACGTACGTATTTTTTCCTTTTTTCAAAATTCGTAATAGGTCAAAAGTTATAAGCCCCTCAAATCTCGGTTTTTTTGGTTCATAACTTGCTGGTAATAAACCGTCTGTATTTGAGAAACAAAGCAAAATTTCAAAAAAAGCAAAACGTACGTACGTAGATTATAATCTGCTAAAACGTTTGACACCAAAATTATAAGGTTTCGTTATAGTTTAGTAGGTGTAAATCGTTTTCGCCCAAAACGCAATTTTCAACGAAAAACATACCTACGAACACCCACGAGCTGCAGTGCTCTCTGTCGCACTGATGACCGGGGGAAGAGTGCGATTGAGACAGAATATGATTTTCTAAATACCTATTTCGCTGCGTACGCTGAGCTACACGATCCTCTTAAGGGTACACAGGAAAATAACCGGGGGATGAAAGTTCTACCTAGGTCGCCCTCTCATGAAATTACAATATTAAATTTGAGGTATTTCTCTTGAATTTATTACTAGTTCTGCAACTGAACAAATATTTATGCTTCAACAAAAGGAAAATTAAATATGTATAGGTTAGATTTGTGTTAATTTTTCTGGGATAAACTATTTCATAATCCACCTGTGTCACTGTAATTTAGCATAGGTATCGTTACTTATTCAATATAATTATCTAAGTAAAATGGCTGTTATTTTTTCAATGTGTGAAAGGACATACGGGCTCTGCCCAGGGTGAGTTTATGTATTGTAACCTACCTCTACGTGCTAACAGGCTCGTACTTTCAATAATTTATTTTTTCCCTTTTATCACTAGCTTTTTGTACCGGATTTGCCTTTGATATTAGTGAAAGAATTTTAAAATCGGTTCACTAGTTCCAGAATTACCTACATACAAACTAGTCAAATTATATCAAAATACAGCCAGTACACGAATTCCTGCCCTGACATTTTCGGGCCGGGAATCCATAGTTGGCATCCCCAAACGAACACTTTCACATTTATAGTATTATATACTTAGGTATTAAGTATCAAGTGCCATGTGCAGGATTGTAACTGATTGGAAGGACACCATGACTGAGCATTCCGCCATAAGTTGATCATTCAGCTAGGTGACTGAGAACTGTGAGAACTACATTAAGGACCCTTGGCTCTCAGTCATCTTGTATCTGTCAAAAATATGGTAAATCTAAGGAAACGTGAGTTTATTTATACAAAATCTCCTCACCCCAAAAGGATTGTTATTATTTGAAATTGGATTCAGCCTAAGATTTTGCAAGACGACGCCTCTACTAGATGTGTTGTTTAGAACAAACAAACGTGTCACTTTGTCACGCACGCACACAACTTTAATTTGCAATCATACACTAGGCATTGACACTATCGATAAAAATTAATATCGATAACATTTTTATGTTATTTGTCATAGTTATTTTTTAAGGAAATAAATGCAAATAGATGTACTTACATACTTATTTATTATTTATTTGTCAAAATAATAACAAATACTTTTGCGGTAGGTAATAACTATTATTGCTTTTAAAACTTCTTCAGTAAATACAGCCTCTGCATCAATACTAGAGTACTATTTTTATAGAGTCCTGGGGTGTGGCACACATACAATGTATCAAATTGTTTTCTAATATTATAATTGTATGTTTTTGGTGAATAAAAAATGAAGTGTTAAAGCAAAGGACCTAACTTCAGGGGGCTATTGTCCGGGTTTGCTTACATTTCTTTTATCTTTATTAATATATAAATGGTTTTCTTTATTTTTGTACTATGGGTGTTGGACATTGCAATTAAACCACATAAATAAATATTACACTAATATAATAATGACAAAAGACCTAGTTACATTGTTATCTCATATCTCTATAGAAACCATTCATCCTGCGTGCGCTGGTGTTGCCTTGGTGTTGCCACATCAGCCCCTCCGGAGACCTGAAGGTCGTAAATGTAGCGAGGGAATCTAACCTGTCTACCAGAACGGGTAACATAATCAGGTTTTGTTGCAGGCGTCATAACAATAGTTTTCGGTTTTATAGCTGTGGGCTCTTGTACTACATCAGGCTTTGTGACAGGTGAGCGTACAAGAAGTGTAGGTGCAGGATTATCAGATTTCGGTTCTTGTAAGATATACGCGGGTTTCAATCGATCAATAGATACAGTAACTGTCTTTCCACCAATATCAATTTTAAATGTTTTCTCGGAACGCTCTATGACTCTATATGGGCCAGAGTACGGTGGCTGTAACGGCTTGCGAACGGCATCTTGCCTTAAAAACACAGCATCTCCGTAGGATAGGTCCTTATGTACAAAAGTTTTAGAATCACCATGGCGGAGTACCGGCATCGGCTTCAATTTGCGGATATGGTTCCGAAGGCGGGATAAAAAATCGCTATGATCGACAATTTCCACAGGTGATGTTAGAAACAAATCACCAGGTAAATGTAGACTCTCGCCGTACACCAGTTCTGCTGATGTTGACGATATATCTTCTTTCCATGCATTGCGTATTCCTAGCAATACTAATGGAAACACCTCATACCAGTCTTCATTGTTATGACACATAATCGCAGCTTTTAACTGGCGATGGAATCTCTCAACTAAACCATTAGCGGCGGGATGATAAGCTGTGGTAGTTATATGATGAGATCCGATTAACTTTGTAAGCTCTTTGAACAAATGTGATTCAAATTGTCTTCCCCTGTCTGTTGTGATTTTACGAGGGCATCCAAAACGTGAAATCCATCCACTTAATAAAGCGTATGCCACTGACTCAGCTGTCATGTCTTGAAGCGGCATGACCTCTGGCCAACGTGTGAAACGGTCAACTGCGGTTAAACAGTAGCGGTAACCATGCGACAATGCAAGTGGTCCGATCAGATCTACGTGTACATGTGTAAAACGTGAAGAAGGAGGTAGAAAATCATGTATTGGAGCTCGTGTGTGCCTTGTAACTTTCGATCGTTGACAAGCGATGCAGGTTTTCGTCCATTTCCTGCAATCTTTGCGAATACTGGGCCACACATATCTTTCTGTCATCAGTCGAATAGTAGGCATAGCACCAGGATGACTAAAACCATGAACGGAGTCGAATGCTTGTTTACGAAATTCGGATGGCAGGTACAAGCGAAACGACGGGCCAGACACGTCACAATATACCATGGAATCAAAAATTTTAATTTTCTTGAGATCCAAGGAAGAAGTTGACGAGTTTAACAAGTGTTTTAGCTCGCTGTCCGTCTCTTGCATTAAAGCGAGTTTATTTAGGCATATATCACCGGAAATGGCCTCGATTCTAGACAGAGCATCTGCCACATGGTTGTCACTTCCTGATATATGTCGCACGTCAGTTGTGAACTGCGACACAAAATCCAAATGTCGAAACTGACGTGGTGAGCATTTGTCTGAAGTTTTTTTAAAAGCAGACACGATAGGTTTATGGTCGGTCCAAATCGTAAATGGCTTTAATTCGACCATGAAACGAAAATGTTTCACTGCTTCATAAATAGCTAGAAGTTCCCTGTCAAATGGGCTATACTTAATTTGCGCTGGTGATAATTTCTTGGAAAAGAAAGCTAGGGGTCGAATGATATCATCCACCTTCTGTTGCAAAACGGCACCCATTGCGACGTCAGATGCGTCGGTAACTAGCATTAGGTCAGCCAACGGATCGGGATGAGCGAGAAGAGTGGCATCGGAGAGACTTTCCTTGCACTTTATGAAAGCTTTCTCTAAGTCACCGGTCCATGTGATAAGGGTATTCGACTTGATATCAGTACCAGAAAGAAGTTGGTGCAGCGGCGCTTGAATATTTGCGGCATTAGGTAAGAATCTTCTGAAAAAGTTAATCATACCTAAAAACCTCCTGAGTTCTTTCAGGGTCTTCGGTTGAGTAAAGTTTTGGATAGCGCTGACCTTTTCGGATGTGGGACATGTTCCTTCAGCAGTGACCAGGTAACCAAGAAATTCGACTTCTGGCACTCCAAACACGCTCTTTGCAGAATTTATAACAGCACTGTGATCTCGTAGGCGCTCTAGAACAAGTCTGACGTGAGTCTCGTGCTCGTCATGATCACGTGATGCAATCAAAATGTCATCTATGTAGGGAAAAGCAAAATCCAGATCACGAAGTATCTCATCCATGAACCTTTGGAAGGATTGTGCAGCGTTTCTTAACCCAAAGCTCATGAAGGGAAATTCGAATAGTCCAAAGGGTGTCGTTATTGCTGTTTTAGGTATGTCGGATGGATTAACAGGAATCAAATGGTAAGCACGTACTAAATCAATTTTACTGAAGACGACACAACTATGCAGGTTATGAGAAAAATCGGCAATATGGCGTACCGGATATCGGTCAGGTATAGTCCTCGCATTAATACCTCTGTAATCTCCACATGGTCGATCTGTTCCATCTTTTTTAGGCACCAAATGGAGTGGCGCTGCCCAGGGACTGTCTGATCGACGTGCGATACCAGCTCTTACCATGTCCTCAAACTCTCGTCTAGCTCTTTTTAGTCGGTCCGGAGCTAATCTACGTGGACGGCTGTACACCGGCGGTCCGGGTGTAGTCCTTATATAGTGTAGGGTATTGTGTTTGACTTCACGAACCGTAGGCTCACCAGAAGGCCTCGTAACCTCTGGGAACTGCTTGAGTATTTCGTGATAACGGGATGATCCTGTTACAGTCTTAATCCGGCCAATCGAAAAAGTTATGGGTTCGGCTTTAGTATTCAGAGTGGTCGTGTTGTCAACTAAACGGTGGTTTTTCACATCAACCATTAGATTGTAGTATGCCAAAAAATCGATTCCTATAATAGGTTTGCTCACGTCGGCTATAACGAAACGCCAGAGAAATTCACGACGCAAACCAAAATTCAAATTTAAATTAATTGTTCCATATGTATTTATAACTGATTCATTAGCCGCGTATAATTTATAATCACTCATTTTAAGAGACTTTATAATATGTACATTACTTCTAGGGTACACGCACAAGTCAGAACCAGTGTCGATTAAAAATTTTAATTTAGTGACTTTGTCGGTGACAAATACGCGGCGAGCAGAAACGTGGCAGCCATCTTCAGCCGCCATTAACGACTGCCTTTCTCGTTTTCCGCATATGTGCATGCCGGTCGGCACTTGGTCGCTTTCTCTAGAAAATTTTTGTGATACCAGCAGTATCCTTGGCTATTAGGATCTTGAGAACGATCACGAGATCTCCAACGTCTATTAGGTGATCGACCTTGAGACCTAGAACGCGATCTTGTAGATGTAGATGATGATAATGCTGCAACTTGTCGAGTTAATTCTGCTAATGACCTCTTAAGTTCGTCGATATCGGAACTGGTAGTGGCAGCAGACATCTGATGAACTTGCGGCGTCGCGATGACATCATTCACAGTGTCGGCGAGCATTGCCAGTTCGTCGAGATTACTCTTGGACTGCGATGCGACTATTACTTGTATATGCGTAGGTAATCGGCTCGACCACAGCGATCTCACGAAATCGTCAGGCACATTCGGGCCAGCGAGATTTTGTAAATGCCGAAGAAATTGAGACGGCTTCCTGTCGCCGATGTCCTCATGTGTCAGAAGTTGTCGCACTCGTTGTTCTTGCGACGATGACAATCGAGATATAAGTTCATTTTTTATTTTCTCATATTTATTTACAGCGGGTGGACTCTTAATAACATCCTTTACCTCGGTCACATATTTATATTCCAAGTTAGCAATAACGTAGTTGTACTTGGTAGAGTCAACAACAATATTTGCAAGAGCGAACTGACCCTCGAGCTGGGCGAACCATAGCGCCGGCTCGTCAGGCCAGAAAGCGGGCACCTTGACGCTCACGCTACTCACTGAATCCTGAACGTGGGCGCTTGAGACTGTCGACGCCCACTCATCGGAACCAGAGGATCCATCGGTTACCACTACTTTATCTTGTTTGTCCATCGAGAGTAGGTATTTGTTGTCATTCAGTATGTGTAAACAATAAAATAAGTGTTCGTATATACACTGGAAGTCACCACTTTATGGGTGTTGGACATTGCAATTAAACCACATAAATAAATATTACACTAATATAATAATGACAAAAGACCTAGTTACATTGTTATCTCATATCTCTATAGAAACCATTCATCCTGCGTGCGCTGGTGTTGCCTTGGTGTTGCCACAGTACTCTTTAAAACAGACATTTCTTCATCTTGCAAATTATATTTTTTCACTGAATAGTGCAATTTTCTTCGAATCTCGTCTACTTATCTCACGAAGTTTCTTAACGGAAAGTTTTGCTTTTTAATAATATATGTATCTATCTATCATAATGCCTTTTATCCCAAGAGGGGCAGGCAGATACAATCGAATGCTATTTATTACGATTCTGTCAAATCTCTTTCGCTTCTTTATGCATTGTCGTCTGACGTTTGCACGCTATCTAAAATTTTACTGTAAAAATTGTTTTTCTTTGATAATATTGCCGTACTGTTCTATTATTACGTGTAGAAATCATAGTGGGACAATTATTTATCAAATTCTGTTGTGCCATACCACAAGTAAGTAATTTTAAAATTGTTTTATTTGTTTTTATTTATGTAGATTTCAAGAACGCCATTTCGGCCGTAGTGCTGTTAGTCGCCATACGAATTTTATCGATATCGATTTCATGCGTTTATAAAAAGTGTTTAGAAATATTCACTTTTAAAGTATTAATTACTTTGAGGAGTAATATTGGTTTTCATAAAAACCAGCACAATTTGCTTCAAACATTTTGAAGAACAACTATATTTACCAGGAAAAAATCGTCGAATACTTCATGGTGCAAAGTAATCTAAACATTAATTTACACTTACACTTAAATAGTTTGGGTTAAAATATTTTTCTATACGTTAAATTGATTGTCCACTTTACAGGTCACCCCTCAAGAAACTCCAGCATTATGCACTACACCTACAACTGGCATAAACCTAGAAAATAAACTGTAGTTTAGTATATAGTATAGTATAGTTGTCTTAGAAGACAACTCTCTGGCACGATCTTATAGTGAGCGGAACACATCTAGTAGAGGCGGGCCACGCATCGTCTTATAAAATCTTAGGATTCAGCCATATTTTTATTATTCATGGGTTCTAAAGAGCCGTTGTTTTCGATACGCGAAGGTACTGCTCGTATCGAAAACAACGGCTCTTTAGAACCCATGAATAATTCTATTCTATTCTATTTTTTTTCAAAATGGCTCCATCAGGGTTTTGATGATTCCGCCAATGTCAAGTATTATAGACGTCACAGTAACAATAAGACGATAATCGGTAGGTAGAATGCTCCCGCCGGCCGCGTCACAACCATCACAGCACGGACGGGATTAAACTGGATTCCCCAACAAGTCTTCGCGGCGCGTGCGCTTTCCACCAAGGCGTGTCGTGGAATCCCCCCATGAATAATAAAAATATGGCTAAATTTAGCATATTTTTGACAGATACAAGATGACCTTGACCACCGCCCCTTAACACCGTAGTATTTTTCCAAAGTGATGTCAATTTAGCTTAAATTTAGTAAAATCGCAAAATTTTGAAAGTTCTCAGTCACTACCCTTTTATGTATCTGTCAAAAATTGTTACAGTAAATTGTGTAAATTATTATTATTGTTTTTTTTGTATTATTATTCAATTACTTTTTTTTATCAATGTTGTGTTGTTGTTTTAAAAATGTTAATAGCCATGTAATTGACACTGCGTCTACTAAGTTATAAAAATGTACAATGCATGTAGTCCAGGAATATTAGGGGTTTCACCTCGGAATGAGAGATAGTCAGCTATAAACTTGTATAAACCATTATTTTGGCACCCTGAAAATTGTTTCAAAACCTACCTATCGTAGGGTGTCCGCGACTACAGATATTCCAAGGTCAAAGATCAAAAAAACTATTTTGTACACGTTTATTATAAATATCTCGTTTCCTATGGGTTTTATGCTAATTGTATTTATTTCTTGTTTAAAGATTTTTTTTATATCTTGAATCTTTTTCGAGATAGAGGGCAGAGCGCGCGCAGTGTTTAACTATTTAGAGTATCATTCGAGGTCAACCTGTAGTCCCGATTAAAAACATGCCGAATAAAGTTTATAAATGACAATACACCCATCGATTTTGATGTTAATAAAAATAATGTAACGTTTATTATTGATGGTGGATTTCTTCTGCATAGCGTTGTATGGAGTAGAGAAGACACTTTTTCCATTATTTTATATAAATACGTGAATAATTTACAAAGGCATTATGGTTCAGAAATTGTTGTTGTATTTGATGGACATCCAGACTATAAAAAAAACATAAGAGCAATGGAGCAGCTGACTACTGCCCTTTCAAAAACATCGAAGTTTGTTTCAGCGAAACTATGGTTGTACCTATTACCCAAGAAAAATTTCTATCAAATCGAAATAATAAAAAAAATCGAAATAATAAAAAAAGCTAATTAATATGCTTATTGAAAAATTACAAGCTGTTAATTTCACAACAAAACAGGCAAGCAGTATAATGGGCAAGCTTGTCTTAATGCTTCACCATATCTGAGTGATATCAATGAAAACGGTACTTTTGATCCCGAAATCCTGGAAGAACAGACAAATGACGTTGAAGACGAGATCACAGAGGAATTTGAAATTTTACAGCGACTGGAAGACGATGATGAAGAAGAAGAAGAAAATTGAAATTAGAACTTGTAGTTCTTATTATTATGTAACTCTAAATTCACGGGCATAATACCCGGTCCTTTGTAAGGCTTGCATGGGGACATAGGTCCAACACGTAGAGGCCCTTTAGAGTGTTTAATCTAAAGTGTTGTGACTAGCACCCGTCGGGACCTATCTCTGAATGCATCAAATACAATGCGCTCACAGACAGGCCCCGTCAGGTGGCTGGACTATTGCTTTGATAAAATTAAATTAAATTCGGGCTATTGTTTTGAGATGTTAAATGGATTGGTTTATCAAGTTTATTGGTTGAGACTACGGTCACCTGCTGATCATATATATCATTCATCTCATGAAACGTAAAATTGGCAGGTGGTGACTCGCCGTTTACTAAATGGGCCTCCTAAAACAACCACCATTTTTAAGCATTTCTGCCGGCAGTAAGACAGGCAACATTGGTGTAAGCGGCTGGGGGTGTCGAGAGGTGTGACACCGGTTTCACATATAGCTTCCCCGTTATTACGCCTTTAGACACTTCCACCCCCGAGTATAATACATAATATTATACTCTAACGACTCCACCCTGGACAACCAATTAAGGCAAGCCAGGGTCGAGAGTCTCAGGTCTGGCAGTGGGGACGCCTGCCTTAACCTACTCTCTGGAGCACTCGGGTTCGGCGGTGTCGTTACTCACCCACGGCTCGCCACAAGCCGCCCTGCGCCCTTATTTAATTTATTTAATTAATTATTATTATTTTTAAATTTCAACGTTGATAAATGTATGAAATGGTATTTATCAATACAAAAAATTTATTAAAAAATTATTCTTTTATTTTTGTTTAGTTAGGAAGTAATTAGTATAAATAAGATAAGATAAGGCTTTCTGCAAATTAATATCTTTCTTTCTTTCTTTCTTTCTTTCTAGAATTAAAAAATAATTAAAGTACATATTTCCCTTAATAATTTTATAATTACACGAGTAGGTAAGTGTTATTAAATGAATAGATACTGAATTATTGAAAAAAAAAATTAATTACAACGTAATATTTAATAAAAAATGCTAATTATTTAGAATTATATATTTATCAATAGTTTTTAAACGTTATCCGGCATGTTTTTAATCGGGACTACAGGTTGACCTCGAATGATACTCTAAATAGTTAAACACTGCGCGCGCTCTGCCCTCTATCTCGAAAAAGGTTCAAGATATAAAAATAAAGTTTAAACAAAAGTTGTAGAGAATTTAATTCTCTACAATATTATAATAAATACAAATATCATAAAACCCATAGGAAACGAGATATTTGCAATAAACCTGTAAAAAATAGATTTTTTGACCTTTGACCTTGGAATATCTGTAGTCGCGGACACCCTACAATAAGTAGGTTTTGAGACAAGTTTAAGGGTGCCTAAATAAAGGTTTAAACAAGTTTATAGCTGACTATCTCTCATTCCGAGATACTTGCCCTTATTTGACTAATATTCCTGGACTATATGTGTGGACACGTTGAAAGAATGAAGGACGAAAGATTAACTAAAAAGGTTTATATGGCTGAAGTTAAAGGAAATGCTGGCAGAGGACGACCTAGATGTATTTTTATTGAACATATAAAAAATATGTTGATCGATGGAAATATTAAAAGTACACACAATCGCCGAGCATATACTTAGTCAGGTCATAAGTTCTGTCACATGTTTAATATGAAATAATTGAAACATATTTATTATTGATGTAAACATTTATATACCAAAATGAACTTAATAAAACACAGATTCTTATGCGAATAAAGTTTATTCAAAATGACCCTCGCGATTTTGAATACAGGCCTTCAACCTGAGCGGCCAGTCGTCTATCGCAGCACGAACGAGGTCCATGTCAATTTCGGCGGCTGCCTTAATCAAGGATGCCTTGAGTGACTCCAAATCAGGATGACGCGTTGAGCAGGCCTTTTCCTCCAAGTGTTGCCATATCTTGTAATCTAAATGACTCAAATCTGGACTGGAGGAGGGCCAGTCTTCGTGCCGGATGAAGTCAATTTCACGCGCCGCCAGCCAGTCTTGAGTGCTTTTCGCTCTATGAGCTGGCGCAGAATCTTGTTGGAATACCCAGCGCCTGTTATTGAACATGGTATGAGAAACAGGTTCCACAAGGTTCGTGAGGACTGTATTTTGATACACAACTGCATTTGTTTTTACGCCTTTCTCACAAAAATGTACCTACCTCAGTTAAGCCCTAATAAGAGACTCCCTACCAAACCATGAGTGAGGATGGAAAATGGCCTCGTTGGACACGCGGAACACGGTTGCTCGCTTCTTCACTGCTGTGTGCGTACACCTTATCATTTTGTTTATTGTAGCTCTCGTCCACATTAAAAATTTTTTCATCCGAAAAAAAAAGTTTCCCGCGTACCGCTTCAACAAAGCGCGACATCTCTTCAACCTCAGGTCTATTAAACGAGCTTTCAAACTATGTCCTGTTTTTCTTCGATATGCCCGAAGCCCTAAGTCTTCATTTAACACCCTTTTCACCGTGGTTCTGCTTAAACCCATCTGAAGGGCCAAAAGTGTTTGCTTACGTATGGGATTTCTTTGAATTCGCGCCTTCACAGCTGTTATCACTGCTGGAATCCTAACAGAGCGAGGGCGACCACTTCTTGACCTGTCATCTACACTAGAGTCTTCATTGTATCGTTTGATGGTACGATAAACGAATCTTTTGGTTATATTCAAATTTTTCAATATGTAAAAAATCTGAATTGGCGCGTAACCGCAACGATGCAACGCAATAACCGCAACACGGTCTTCTTTAAGTGACTACTCCATATTTAAAAATGAGTAAAATTCTAAAAAGTACCTACACATTTTTATATTCATGAAAAATTCTAAATTCAATACTTTTTTGTGGCCATCATTTTAAATTCAAAAGTTTTTATTGTGTGACAGAACTTATGACCAGACTATGTATGAAAGGTATGATGAATATAAAAGAAGCAAAAGAGATATGTCAGGATCGTAACAAATGGCATTCGATTGTCTCTGCCTACCCCTCTTGGGATGAAAGGCGTGATGATAGATAGATAGATATGTGTGGTCGTAGGTGTTGTTGGGCTATTTATAATAAATAATTATGGCAAATCTCAGTTAAACCTGGATAGTTGAGTTTATTTAGACAACATTTCCATCACACACAGTTGATATTTATTATTTTAAGATATAGATATTTTTATCATTTAGGGTTCTAAATAGCCGTAGTTTTGCATTGCTTTTTCGTTTTGAAAATTATGGCTATTTAGAACTAATTTAGAAATAATGAAAATATGTCTTAATTCAATATGGCAATATTTTTGACAGTTATAAGATGACCTTGACAAAGTGTATGTCCACTATAGCTCTTGATAGTACATGCATATAATTTCACTTCTTGGCTGTACCCCTACCCAGGTCAAGAATTAAGATAAAATAGACTAAGAATGATGGTAGTGATAGAATGGCAGATTAAAACAAAGGAAAATATAAAATATTTTAATGACTACTATTAATATTTCTACTACTTAAACTATGAAGTAAATTCAGCATCACAACTTTTATAATGCGTGGTCAGAGAGACTAGTAACAATGTCCACATTAAGCTCTTTCCTCACTTTTTGAAAGAAGCATCTATTATTTTCGGAAAAAGTGCGGACGCTACGTGCCCTATGAAGCATGAGACTCCAAGAACACTCTCGATATCATCTTCAAAACTAATACCAATATAGGTTGCTATTTACACGTTTGATAAAACTCGTTATTTGGAATGCAGTACAGTGTCTATTTTACTGAAAATCTGGTCGCACATATATCCCGAGGTCATAGTGAAGACCTCGGCCTCTTTCACTTTTGAATCTTAAGTTCACAAACTTATGACCCACACCGCCAGCTGTAATGTTCACCGAGGCAGTAGAATGCAGGGTGTCCAATGCTTGAATGCCCTGGAAGAAAAAAATGGGTAAGTATGAATTGGAGTTATGGGATTTAGGGTTCGGAATGAGGATTAAAAAATAGTTTTACAAGAAACGTATTTTTTTTATATGATGCCAGTATTCTTGTTTTGGGATAATATTGGGATCAACTTCGCTATACAATAGAAATTAATCTGAGCAATGCAAAGCGTTTAAAATAAAACAAGGCATTTTTCATTATCATCAATTCATCATCATATTTATGTCATCATTCTGCACACATAAATACCATAATATACCAAATGTCCGATAATTTTTAACCGACTTCCAAAAAAATAAGAAGGTTCTTAATTCGGACCGTATTTTTTTTATGTAGGTATGCATGAACATCGACTGATGAACCGAATTGGATGATTTCTTTTTTTTCGACAGATATTTCTTCCGGATTGGTCCCGCTTTTTTTCTTATAAAAATAGTTTTACAGAAATTTTGAAGAAACTCACTTTATAAGTCCATTTTTCTTAATATCTCCATGAAATATGTACCTACGACTTATTTTTTTCAGGGTATAATAATTTCTCGACATTATCTCACAGACATATGACAAAAATAGGTTCAGTAGTTATTCAGAAATTTGCCATTTTACGGCTGAAAATTATATATCAGAAGAAAAGCCTTAGCAACGGTTGTTATTGACACGAAGTTGTCAATTTTGTATCGACGGTGGTCTAGCGGTTAAATGTATGAGGTGCAGCGCAGGATACACATGGTTCAAATCCCATCCACAGCAGTATTATTCTCAATCATCACTTGAGAACGGCTCGACCGATTTGGCCGATTTTTTTGATGTGTTCGTAATTGTCAGTTCATGGTTTTTAGGGAAAGAAAAGTTGCCTGGAAAATTTTAGAAAAACTAAAAGGGGATTTTTTATGAACTAAGTTAATATTATGGGCTCCACAGGCGAAAGCTGTTGTCAATATAACGTCTTTGAGAATTTTTTTATTACAACTTATTTAGAAAAGACATGCAAAGTTGGTTTACCAAATAAGACAAGACAAGAAAAACGGAGGATTCTACGTCATGTTATGGCACGCGACCCGCCGTGATTAGTCAGTGATTAATAGGGCGTATCACGTCGTCCTCTGCTAGCATTTTCTTTCTTTTCTTTTTAGTCAATCTTTCATCCTTTATTCTTTCAACGTGTCCAAAGCCAAACCAGCGTAAACAACTTTTCTTCATTTTAGTCACAACATCATTTTTTGCTCCGCATTCTTCTCTAATGCCATCGTAAATCGATGTGTGATCTTTTTACATATAAATATCTTTACGCCTCTCTCCCAAAAGGAGAAGCAGAGACTATGGCCATTGGCCAACACTAGGCCCGACCACTCCTTTCGCTTACATACCTACTTCTCTTGGTTCATCAAAATCCATACATCCTTTCATACATAGTGATGCGTAATTGACTTTTTATTGAAATGTTTAAAAAAAAGGATGGTTTTTATGGCTGAAGTGACAGGAAATGCTGGCAGAGGACGACCTATTTCATTATATTAGGTATTTATTGAACATAAAAAAAATGTATTGAACGATGGAAATATTAAAAGTACACACAATCGCCGAGCATGTATGAAAGGTATGATGTATATAAAAGAATCGAAAGAGGTATGTCAGGATCGTAACAAATGACATTCGATTATATCTACCTACCCTCTTGGGATGAAAGGCGTGATGCTAGATAGATAGATTAAACTTCTAATAATCTTACCGAAATTTCCTTATGTCCAGAGTAAAAATATTGTTTTACACGCTTTATGAAGGGTATTGCATTATACTCGATGGAAGTATGGTTAGCAAGCACAACTCTGTCAGCCACATTTCCAACAAGGAAATGGTGACAACAACACCACTGGAGCGTCAGCACAAAAACGCACAAAAATAAAATTTTCATTTTTTTTTTTCCGATTTTTTTTTTGTCAACGCGTGTTGTACTGAGATTGCTTGATAGCACAATGTGTTGGGCCATTCAGCGGGTCGACCGGTTTATCTAAGGTTGAATGGTAACAATAAATTTGGATATTTTGGGACATTCTTCAAAAAATATTAAGACGATACATTCAAATAAAATCATAGTTTGAGGGGCGTGGCCTAGCTGCATACGATACTCTAGCGCTACCCTAGCGCTACGTGATCGATTGGTCTCTCCGCTGAATCTCTCTCTGTCGCATTGAATAGAAACAAAAGAGAAGAGGCGCACGGAAGGTGCTTGGAACAAACGTCCTAAGTGACAAATCAAAAATAATTTATTTAAATTAAAGGAGTAGCTTTATTGAAAATCTAAATTAACATCTTACTTTAGTAATAGATGATACAAATTTGTACTTAATTTAATAAACAATACTTCATGTACTACTGAGAAATTTGGAAAGGAGACTATTTTCAGAGGCTACTTTGCAATTTTTTTCTATCGAGCAAAGTTTCTTAAAACATGTTTTATGATTAACAGATTATTATGAAATATGATTAATTATAACATGTAGTTTTTTCTATATTTCTAAGAGCTTTAGGTTTCACTCAAAACGATTTGAAAAATATGATTTAATATGAAGGTAGCCTCTTAAGCAAGGCTTCAGAGATCGCAATGTGTATTCTAATATCAAGCTTCGCACGGGTACTATATGATGGTATGCTATAGATATATGCTACCGCGGACTTTTTTGTGCTATTCTGATGTATAAGCTATAACATTGTAAAGTTTCATCAAAATCCGTCTCGTAGTTTTTGCGTGAAGGAGTCCTCACAAACTTTCGCGTTTATAATATTAAATTTGTTACGGTTTCAGGGTACCCAGCGGAAGACCAAGTCTCCCTCGTTTAGATGGTATTTGTGAGGCTATAACTAACGAATGGCCTAGTCTGTTGAGGTATATTTAGATAGAAAAGCCTCTAAGTGTAGTTAGAAAAACTCATTGATACATGGTCGGGACCAGTGGCGTGCACAGAGATTTCAGACAGGGTATGCATGGCTAAAAAAGACTTCAAACTAGTCTCTATTCTATCTTTACCAAAAATTTGGAGCTTCAAGCACGAATCCAGATGTTTTTCTGAAGAATCGTGCTTAGCAGCCGCTTTGTAATAATTATTTAAACCTGAATATCCATTATAAATCCAAACATTTTTTTATCTTGATTTGAAAACAAAATGCAAGGAAAACAAAACAATTTGTTTGTATGTAAACATCCGCATAGCCATTTATAGTTATCGTAAAACTTTTTATTGAAAGTACGAGTAATATTAGGTACCTTTTTTTGTGTTAAATCCACTTCAACTCGCGGCGCGCCCTTGGAAATAAATTTAATTTTATCGTCAAAATACATTTTAATTTATTTAAACAAACTTCACCCAAGCAAGTCTCACAGGTATATTTTTCCATTTTATAATGATTTTACACTTAATACAAAAAACATAAATTACTCAATAACTTGCGCAAACCATAAACAGAAACTTAGCATAAAACAAAGTAAAGAAATTGCACTCACAAAATAATAATTGTCTTTGTCAACCCGACTAAAATAAGTTTACCCTCGTCCCTCTGTAATTAAAGCATTTGCAAGGGCTTCTCAATTCAAACGGCTTACCTCGGAGGCAGCACAGCAAACACCCACATGCATGCATTTTTACGCACACTTTGATATTATAGTTGCGTACTTACACGAAACTGATCTAGGATTTTGTATGGAAAATAAGCAGTCGCTAGCACTGCATCTGCCACTAGAGGCGCTGATGTCGCGTCGCGTGGGTGAATGCATACGGACGGGTGACACTTCGACAGATTAGTAGTTAGTAAGAAAGAAGATAGATGGCGCGTCGAACATTTAAAAAAAAATATTCAGCAAATAACTGTTATTAAAAATAGGGCATCTATGTATGGTACTACAGGGTATGCAGTGCTTATTTGCATGTATGGAGTGCACGCCCCTGGTCGGGACCAAACCATAAACAATAAAAAAATGCAATATAAAATGACTTCATTATTTATTAGATAACTTATTATAATAAAATTATTTTAGCAGTTACAATTCCAAATCTGGACAAACTTACAGACAAAATAAAAAAAAAATATTAAAATAAAATAATTTTATTTAAAATTAGGAAGAAAATTCACTCTTTGTGGCCCCGCTGCATATAAGTAATATATAACATACCAACTAAGTTTTAAAATCCATGACTATTTGTCTAAAACAACTTAGGCCTTTATTCATAAACGTTTATTAGCAACGTTTTTGTTAAAATGTGTTTTGTTTCTTACTATTATTAGTAAACTGTCTTTACTTTGTTAGAGAGTGACAAAACATATTTTAACAAAAACGTTGCTAATAAACGTTTATGAATAAAGGCCTTAGTCTTTTGATAGCGATCTAAATCTCAATGACCGCTTGATTTTGACAGTTGCTATTAACTTTTTAATTTCTTCACGGGTTACCCTACAGCTCCCGGGAACCGTTACCGGCCGCAGGGTACCCAGCGGAAGCTTTGTCTTCCTCATTTAGCCGATAATTTTTTGAGGCTATACCAAACAAGTGGCCAGCTCTGTTGAGGTATGTAGATGGAAAAGCCTCTTTGTACGATTTGCTATCAAATCTCTCATTAACTGAAATTTTGCATTAGAGATATCTTTCGAACGTTTTTTTGGTAGAGTTTTCCTGCCTGGCAAGTGACCCACAAGTGCAAATGGGCCCCGGGTCTCGAACCGGTTTGTTTTTTTAAAAGACAAAAATCATGGTCGCCCCGCGCTCTCATTGTCATTCCACACATGCCAGCACCGACCTTATATCTATGTTTATTCCTTGACGATTGACTCATATTTCTCGGATTTGATCGCAATACGCAAAACATAACACTGAATTTACTATTAAATATCTAGACAAAGATTATACTTATTTGAATAACAAACATTAAGGAATGACGCAACACCCGCGTAGAAATGAAACAAAGATGGAAGCAAGACTTGGGTATGGAATAAGAAGCATGAAAGTAAGATAAATGCAGTGGAAATGCGGTCTTTACGTAGAATGTGTGATATAAAGAGTATTGACCGCATCCGGAACGATATCATTAGAGAAGAATGCGGAGTGAAAGAAAAAATGAGGAAAAGCCGCTGGTTTCGACACGTTGTAAGAATTAAGGACGTAAGATTGAGGTTTATATGGCAGAATTGAAAGAGTGAAGTGGCAGAGGACGACCTAGGTGTACTTTTAATGAACATATAAAAAATGTATTGATCGAAGGCAATATTAAAAGTACACACAATCACCGAGCATGTGTAAAAGGTATGATGAATATAAAAGAAGCGAAAGAGTATGTCAGGATCGTAACAAATGGCATTCGAATATCTCTGCCTACCGCTCTTGCGATAAAAGGCGTAATGGTAGTTAGATACATATATACCTAATCATTTCCGTTTTATATGTTTATTTTAATTTTAATTTCAATATTGATTTTCATTTTTAATTATTATTATTAATTTTGTTTATAAATTTTAATTTTGACTTTTTCAATATTATCTACCTACTTTTCTTTTCTCATGTAAGTTAACTTGTAGTCTTCTTCTTCTTCTTTTTTTAATGTGGCTCCACCAATATTCATCGGTGATTTGCCAATGTCAAGTTGTGGCAGCTGATCAGTGGGCAAAAATGTATCTCTTTTCACATTTACAGACCCTGTTAGCATACGGGACAACTGTTTCTATTTACAATCCCTGTTAGCATACGGGACAACTGTTTCTCTGCAAATATCCGTGATTTCGAGGAATACACTTAGAGCTCCATAATCAGTAGGTAGATAATGTAGATTCACATCAAAGGCCACCAGTCTGAGATACTGTTAGTTTGACCTGGACAAAAGACGGCACAATGCAAACACCCAAAACCACACAAATTAAAACACACACCTATTAATACATTAGTAAGACCATAAGACAAATAAACAAAAAAAGAAAAAGATTAATAACAATTAATTAAAGTTTTATTCTATTTATTCTAATAAAGTAGATTAGTTTCATAAATATGAGGCTATGTACAGATGATAATAAAAATTTAAAGTTAATGGGGCGAGGGACTGTGGGAGGGATAATGTCATACAGGGATGGTTGAAATTTAGAGCAATTGAGGAAAATGTGGTCTACATGTCCCTCATCCAGTCCGCACTCACATATAGAGTGATCCCTGAAATAACGTTTCTTTGGGTGACAGTTTATATTTCTTAATTTTAGTCCTAGCTAAGGTTTTTAGTTTATAAGTCCTCAGAATTTATAAATATTCATAATTAAATTAAAAATATAAAAACTCAACCAAAAATAAAATACAAAAATACGTGTAACTTATTTTTTAATATATTTTTAATTAAAGTAATGAAAATGGGTTATTAAAAAAATGAAATGTTGTCCATTGGAATATCTGTATAACAAGTGTTTTAGTCTTAAGGAGACGCCTCATAACTTTTGTCCTATAAAAAACGGACTTCAGCATTTCAAGTATAGTACAAAACTTTTTTAAAATAGCAAGTTAAGACGAGGAACGACTCAGAAATTTTTAATCGTAAGCCACGCCCTAAACTCGTGGTTCGGGCGCATGAGTGGTTCGAACGCAACGATCACGTCATGCAAGAAAACGACGGCGCTTTGTCCGTTCTTGCTGCAGAAGTGAGAAGGGCATAATGTATCGCTTCTCGGAATAAATGACGTAAGCGACACATTACAAATAAATAATTTATTAAAAAACGATCACATGCAGGTAAAAATCTTCTTAATCAATACTAGGTACTGAAATTACCTACAGATTCGTATAAAATTTAAACGTAAATCCCTTCAAAGTATGGTCGTATGACTAAAAAGGTGTTTTTGAAGAGGTGATTTCAAAAATTTAAGTTATCGAGAAAATGTTCACCAATCATGTTTTCATCCTACACAATACTAGATAAAATCCTCTAGTTTTCGATGCCCAAATTGTATGTTCATAGCATTCGTAAAATCGGGAATTTCAGTTCAGAAATCAACCAAAATTATTCGTTCCTCCCCTTAAAGTATGTGAAATTATCTATACTCTAAATGTAAAAAATATGTCAATATCAGCTACACTTAGGTTTTATGAAGCCCTGAAAGTAATCAATTTCACGCATATTTTCAACAGACTTTCCGATTCGAGTTCTCTTAATATATTCACTAATGTATATTTTTTTAACATTTAGAACAAAAATAGCTTTTCTTCCGGATTTACCTGTGTAATATGGTGACTTTGCAATACTTAGCTTTTTATTAACTGGTCTTTCTCCCGGTTCACCTGTGTAATATGGCGACTTTTTTATTGTATTTTTTAAATATTTAGTTACGTTAAAAAAACCATTTTAATTTAATTAGTTCTTAAGAGCGTAGACGGTCTGCAAGGGAATTGAGAAATAGGTATTTGAAGAAACTATTGCCGTCGCCTCACCCTTTGATCCCCCCCGTAGAGTGCGATAGGGACAACTGCAGCTTAGACCGATTATACCTATAAAACCTTGACCAGATAGACGTTTCGTATTCCCCTGTTTTCTCCTCCAAAACTGATCCGATTTAATTATTTTTGGTATTGAAATTTAAAGAAAGAGTAGATCTATGCTCCTATTTTTCTTTTACATTAAAACCTTTTCAAATTAGTCTGGTAGTCGTCTGATCACGGCGGTATAAACGAGGCATTTTTTTTTAGGTTTTTGGAAGGGCTTATTTTTTATTAAGTAATTAGTTGTTGGAAAAAAGTAAATGACAGGGGCATGCCTACAGTAAACCTAGATTTTATCAAAAAAAACGATTGCTCTAGAGGCATTATCCGTGAAGAAAATAGGGGAATACATTTGTATGGAGAAAATGCAGCCCGGCTACGCTCTTAACGTTGTGTAAATAAATTTAATGTTATAGTATTTCTAAAACACCATGTCATAATTTCTTCCATAAGTAACCCTAAGCGAGTGTCGAATTATAAGTAGAGCAAGTTTCGCGACCGTCCGTCTGCATATCAGCGAAGCGCCGCCGCTGCTAGTTTAAAAAGTCGAAATCTTAGTTTTGTACAGCAAGACTGCAGCTATAACTAGAACTTGCTATTTCTAATATATTTTTGTACAATACTTGATTTGCTGAAGTACGTTTTGCGTATTTTATTGTACCGATTTTGTTTTGATATTGTCTTTCTCTATTTAAGCGTAGCCTAGGTGCGAATGGTGAAAGAGATGCAAAATTTTCGAACACGTGCGTTTTGTAGTAGGTTACGCGACCAAGAGAGCTAAAGTATATTGTGATATTTGCAGTTATTCTATACTTGTGAACCTTCTGTAAATAAATAAACTTAAGCCGTTTCAGCGTCATTGAGTAACAAAACATGCAAATATTGATGATCAGTCAGTTGTAGGTACGTAGAACTTGAGAAAAAAACTGGAAGTCAGGATTTTCGTTTAGGGTTTCCTATAAACTTCAAGAAATCCTATATTCCCTATTTTTTTCAAACTTTTAGACTCCGTAGTTTTTAGAGATAAGGATCGAGCAATTTAAGTATGCATTTTAAATTTATAAAAAAATTGTATTCCTTATAATGCAACCTTTCATTTTTTTACGTACTTATTAATTTTTTTCTCAAAATCTAAATTAGATTATTTTTTAAAACACTATACGTCCGTGATTAGGTCATCAAACTCTATATCATCATCATCATCATCATCATCAACCACCATTGCCATAGTCACCACGCTTGGCAGGCGGGTTGGTGACCGGACGCCGGCTTTACGTGCCCTCCGGAGCACGAGGAGTCGATATAAGCACATATTCTTAAAGAAAATTGGTGCTAGCATTTTGGCAGGGGGTAGGATTCGAACCCGGGGGACCTCCGTCTCAAGTCCACCGTCCTACCAATTAGGCTATCGACTACCTTACTAAACTCTATATTTATGTACTGTTTTTTGTCCAGTAGATTAGGAGAAAATAAGCTGTGACAGACAGACGGACAGACAGACACAATGAGCGATCCTATAATGGCTTCCGTTTTTTCATCGGAGATGTACGGAACCCTAAAAAAGGGTGGTAGATATTAGGAAACGACTAAAACACTGACAAGAACCGAACCGGATGCAGTCCAATTTGGCCGAACAAGCGTTTAAAAAGCTCTGTCCTTCGGGGTGAGCATATATTTGACGTGACATCTTTCGTGTCGACCGAAAGGCGAAAAAGGTTTATATCAGTACAAGAGCCAGCCACGGAATGCACGGGCCGAGACGTTCCAACCCTACAATGTGCGGGCAAATTTACTCGGCATTCTAGTGTTGGACAATCTCGGCCCGTGCATTCCGTGGCTGGCTCTTGTACGGACATAAACGTTTTTGGCCCTTCGGTCGCCACGAAAGATGTCACGTACCAATGCCCACATTTAGCGAGTTGATAATAATATGGCATTTATGACATTATAAATTATGTTACAAATACAAATACGAAGTCATTGGCAAAGTCACATTTTCACGGCTAATATTTTCAATAGTTGGCACAAAAAAGTTGATATTTCACATTGTTGAAATTATTGCAAACTTACTATATTCGTTAGCGAGTAAGTACGTTAAACCGTTTAGTCTACAGTTTAATTCTCCTCTAACAAAAAACTGGAGTACTCTTTCTCCAGACCCTGCATCATTATATCTGTGGTAAGCATATAATTTTGCTTCTTCAAATTATCGATTAGCTCGTTTAACTTAACAATAATCTGCGATAATTGATTTATTTTCTTGTCTTGCTGCGATATCGTCGTCTTTTGAGTGGCTGAATGGGAACGCGACGAGTCTCTGAACTCCTGAAAACAAAATGGAAGTGTCGGTCATTGGACGCACGAGAGAAGCGAACATCCAGCGACATCTATCGGGAAGTTCTAAGTATACAATTACGCCGATAAGAGGGCGTCTCAATGTCTGGTATGCGTCACTTCAGTCTCGTGACAGTCACCGGAAATTATGACATTATTATGTTTTTTTTTTCTTCACGGGTTACACAGGGTACCCAAGGCTATTCCTAACGAATGGCCAGTTCTGATATTTAGATGAAAAAACCTTTAAGTGTTTTTAATTATATCCGATTCACATCTTTAAAAATGTTTTCGGTTAAGGGGCGGTGGTCAAGGTCATCTTGTATCTGTCAAAAATATGGCAAATCTAAGTTAATCATGGAAACGTGAGTTTATTTATACAACATTTCCGCACCACACAATGATAGTTATTATTTGAAATTGGATTGAGCCATATTTTTATTATTTAGGGTTCTAAAGAGCCGTAGTTTTCGATACGCAAAGGCACTGCTCTGATGACTGAGAGCCACGGGTCCTTAAATGGGTAGACTTGTCTTCGGATAGCTACCCTGGCATCGGTAATATGGTTTTTAATAAGACGACATAAGACGCGGCGGAGGACCTTTTTTATTCTTCGCACGGGTAGGTACAATATGTATTTACACCAATTTGAATCCTACCTATATAAATATGCTTATAACTACTACTAACTATTAGAGATAGACTTTTTTGTAGATAATTTTATTCCACACAATTCGTTCCTACATAACTTTTTTATATCTCTGACAGATTAGACAGCCCATGGAAACACGCTGGGGCTATCTTTTCCCCGACTCGATTAATGTAAATGCAACGCCATATTGGCGCTATTTAAAAAATCCGTACTCTCCTTGTCATTGTCGCAGCAACGTCGTTTTAGCGATTTTCAAACGATAATCGTTACGCGAGGTCATTGTATGGAACTTCATGGGGTAGGGGTAGGAGTAGGGGTAGTGCAGGCAAGCCATTATCTATGAGTGCTATAGGGTATATTTTATTTTGTTCGAAATTATCCACGGGCGAAGCCGGGGGCGGAATGCTAGTATATAATAGAATCGTTAATTAATTTAAAATATACATGAAAGTTGTTGATATACTCAAGAAGTTTTCATATCGCTTGGAAGTTTTCAAACCGCTCTAGTAGGAGAATACGGATTTTTGGTAGCGCTATTCTAACATCGTAATAGTATCGCAACCAAACGATTATCGCATGCGTTTTGAGCAGAATAGGCCCGCAGCTCCTAAACATGATAATATATATGTTTAATACTCCTAAACATTCCCGGTGAATCAACCTGTCTAATAGTGGAAACCGCATCAAAATCCATTCAGTGGTTTTTGCGTGACTGTATGACTCTTCCAACGCCTGTTATCGAGCTCGAAGAGGAAAGGCAACTATTATATTACATATTTGTAGATGATACCTTTTCAACAGACTTGAGTGTCTCAATTTGCTGCTTCAATCTACTAATTTCATCAATATAGTTCAAACACTTGGCTTCGACTGTCGCGTTTTTCACACACAACCTCTTCAGCTCCGCGCTACCTTTGTCACTGTCACTCCTCTGCTCCTTGTATAGGCGTTCTCTTTCCTGCAAACATGGAGTTACAATTTGTTATAGGTTCCTACAGGGCTCACGGGAACCGTGTTACCGGTTCCAGGGTACCCAGCGGAATTCTTTTAGCCGATGGTATTTGTGAGGCTATACCTAACGAGTGGTCAGTTACATATTCTGAAGCGTATTATTATTATTAACCTTTCTCGTGAATCGATCATCTAAACTTCATCAAATTTAGTTCAAAACTACGATGCTGAGACTGGCACGGACAGATGAACGGACTAAACGATCATCCAATCTAAAACCGGACATCAGCCCCCTATTCCGCATCTCGGGTTTGGCCTGGAGACTTCGGGTTTGAATGGTGCATGTCCAGGTAATATCGAGCGCGGGAGCCGTCTAGCCCATCAACTCAACTCCATGCCTTATTTTTCCCTCTGGGTATACAGAGATCATTAAGATAACCATATAATAGCCACAATCATGGCTAGATAATAGTATATTCCTTGCTCTTGAAGGTGTGGTTCTTCTCAGTCATATAGTAAGTAGCAATCACTATGTTCTTTAATAAGAGTCGGGACTGCCATACATTGAAATGAAATCAAACTTAGGGCTGAAAGGTCCAACTTAACAACTTTAAGGATTACTTGACTGTGGATTGGTACAAAAATATTTGCTATCTCTGTCATCTGTATATGGTGTGAAAGAGATGGCGATACGACGCCATTAGTATTGGCTCATTTTTCCTAGCCCAAATTTTTTCTCAGTCTATCGTACATTACTAATCTGTGGATGATTAGCAACACGTTTTTGTTAGCAACAAAGATAAGGAATAGGAGTGGCTCATTTTAGCGTTATACCTATAAACTTACAGTTAACTTATTTTGTAAGACAGAATATTTGTTCTTGTAATCCATCGCTTCGGATCTATAGCTGTTCAATTGATTCAGCATTTTCATCCTCTCGCCCTCTAGCTCTGCATGCTCCTTCATGTGATTTTCACATTGAATATTCTGAAACAGGTAGGTAGGTAATTTTTTATTATGCAAACTTAAAAAAGTTTCTCATATTTATATAAAAAACGGAACCTTTATCTCTCTGTCCGTCTGTCACAGTTTATTTCCTCTGAATCCACTGGACGAAAACGGTTGAAATTTGGTACAATATAGAGTTTGATGACCCAATCACGGACGTATAGCGAAAATAATATAGTATGAAAGGGCTTCCAAGGGATATTTTAAGATTATAAGATATTTGTAGATTGTCCTTAGAAGTTGTACTATTAAAAAGTCATAGCCAGAAAACAGGGGCAGGGTTGGGGCAGAAAAATATCCATAAGTTATGTACCTTCTTATCAATAATAGATTGGAGCTTATCAATTTGGTCTTGCAGCAAGGTAGTCTGTGATGACAGGTATTTGCATACACTCTGTATACTGTACCTTTCTGAAAAGAAAAAAAATGGTAAATTTCTTTAACTTTACAGATTGTCAAACAACTCTTAGGACACCAGCATTGGAGTACGCAAGGGAAGCAGGGAGGGGCGACGGCTTCTCCCACTCTGTATCTTGCCTGCTCCTCTCTGAATTTTGGAGTCAAGCTTACAACTCTGTTTATTTGCATCAAAAATTATATTTATGCATATGAACATTTTATTTTCTTATATTATTGTACTATATACCTACTAGGGGGGGTAAGGGGGAGAACGGAATAAGATTTATCTGACTCCAAATGTCATCCTCACCTGCATGCTTGGTACCCTCTGCTAGACAACTAACGAGGCTCTGGCAACTCCAACTAAGAAACTGCCTGAAGACCAAAATGTCTGGTGCAGAAGGTAAGGGGAACCACTGAACTATTCTTCCCAAGAAAGTTAACCATGGCAAGTCAGTACAAGGTGTGTCCGTGAACCACCATGATTGACCACAACTGCTCTGTCAAGAGCACCTTGACTAAGAAGATATACCTACTATATTATTTTGTTGTATAACTACGAATTTAATTTTTTTAGAAAATTTTCAATGGTCCTTTAACAAATAACAGATATGGCTACCCAAAGAAAGCAACTGGTGTCAAGTGGACACTGTTACAGGTGTCTCTGCCCACACTGCAAGGTATAAAGGCCGTGGTCGTGTGTTTGTTTTGTATGTTAGAATTCTTACATATACATTATGTCTTTCTTACCAATCTAACCAATATTAATTTTATAAATGAGAAATAACTCTGTCTGTCTGTTACGCTTTCACAGCTAAACCACAGAACCAATTTTCATGAATAAATTTATAGAGAAAGTTGGAACCCTAGGGAAGGACATAGGCTACATAGTTACCTTTCAAAAATGACTGCGGTAGAACATTATCCTTTACATTTACAGTAACAAAAGCTCGTAGAAACTCCAAATCCTCACAAACATACCTCTCATTTTTAATACAATCACATACAACATTTCTCTCATTGATTGTGTCATTTACAGACTGTTCAATTTTATTGTTTATTGTTTTTTTATTCTCAGATATTGTTTTTGTATATTTGATTGAATTGTTTAATTGCTTCGGCTCCAAACAGTCCTGGGAGACTTTTTCTTTTCTCTTCGGCACATATGGTGTGTAGTTTAAACTGTGTGAAAATTCTGAAAATATATCTTGTTTATGCTGAAATAATCAAAATATGTTAATTTTTTACCAGCACCCAGTTTATTAAGCGTAGGTGGTTGGTTCATGAATGGACATAATGCAGTGGGCCAGTCGCACACATGGATTTTTTGAGACTACCTAAGTTATGTTGAGGTATTTTAAGATCAAAATGCTTCTTTATACAGTTTTTTGACTATTGAGGTACCTTTAAGGGTGTCCATCTACTTAACAAAACCCCTGACAGACAATGCACAGCCTAAACCAGTGGACCCAGGGGTTTCAAAATTTGGAGTAAATATTCCTTAGGTACACTAAGGTGGTTTTTATTTTAAATTCATCCCTAAAGGGGTAACAAAAGGTAAATTCCATCAGGCATACAATTTCAATGGGTTAGAAGTGCAACTGTATTCATTATAAATAGGTAGTGATTCAACCAAACGATATTTTTTGATCAATGGCAATATTAAAAGTACACACAATCGCCGAGCATATTATATAAAAGGTATGATGAATATAAAAGAAGCGAGTGCGAAAGAGGTAGCAAATTAGCAAATGTCATTCGATTGTCTCTGCTTACCCGTCTTGGGATAAAATGCGTGATTATAGATAAATCTAACGATATTCTTTTTATTCTGGAAATCTAACTCGGGATATTTTACAAAATGTAAGATAATAAATTTATTTCTCTCATCTTACCATAGCAATTTCAATTTCCTTCATTAGACTGCTAGTTTTCTTTTCTAACTGTTTATTTAATTTTCTGAATTCCTCTTCACGTGCTAGTAAATCTGGGGAATCCATGTTTGATGGTCACGATTTACTTTACAAATTATAAATTGAAAATTAGTAATAATTAAAATTCTCTCTCGAGTTTGAGTTCCTTGTTTACATTTATTATAGTACTGGCAAATAAGTATGCCCTTACGTTGCATATTTGTAAAACTAATATAACGGCATTTCAAAATAGCCGTATTATACGGAAAACTTAGCCGTTGCCCTAGCAACAGTAGCAACGTTTATAAAGTCTTGTCAAAAAGTATAACGTTTTGTAAAGCTCCCATCAAATAATTTTGTTTTACCTAATATTAAAAATATGCATATTTTAAATTTAAATATTTTATTACAGATATGTATAAGGATGTTAAAGAGCGTAATAAATTAAATGATAATAAAAAGTAGTTTATTTAGCAAGTGCTGCCATCTATTAACGGACTTCGTAAACTTTTTGTATGAAACAGAGTCCGTCAAAAACAGCTGTGATCCAACCAATCACAGCATCTCCCTTATATGTCAATACCTCAACTTGTTTACAAAATGGACACACCATTTAATTGTTGACACATTGCTTTGTTTTCCATATGATTCCAATCTAAAACTCCACAATTTAACTGAGCAAAATATTGCGAGCATTACATTTCTAGGGCCCAAAAATGAATATATCTGACAGTTTTCTTAAATAAAACTGAATATATAGAGTCAAAATCGTATCAAGGTCGAACTGGTATTTCTGGTTTGTGTGAAAGCAATGAATGAGAGACAGAGATAGCAATGAAATAGTGTGTCAATTCGCGATTATACATTATGACGTCGTAATTTAGAACCAATGGGCGTCGAGCTTGTCCAGCTGACTCCGTCAGTGTTTGACTATACCTGCTTGCTTGTAGGCAGTGTTTTGGACTTTCGCTATTTCGAAGTGAAAAAATATTAAATTTGGACGGCCTTAGTCGCTGGCAGTGGTTGAGTTTAATAATGTATTCGAAGCAAAAGAAACATTACTTTCGCAACGTAATATTATAGCGTATGTGACATTGTGGAGTGCACGGTGTTTGATAATCTACAGAAGGTAAGTCTTTGTCACTATGCAGTATTGGGTTGTTTATGCATTAACTAACATCCCATGTTAAGTGAGCGTGCGGGGGAAAGCTAGCTAAAAAGCGACACGAAACAGTGTTCAATTCGTATATTTCTGTCGTATTTAGAAAGTAGTTAATTTCTATAATTAAGTTGTCTATTACATTTACCTACATAATGTTAATTTGGTTTTAATATTTCTGTCACTTATGGATTTTATTTTACTATGTGGCTAAATGTGGTAGATTTCCTTAATTACCATAATAGTTTAAAATTTTATCTTTTGGTTAAACCTATTAATTTTATGGTTTAGGATGATTCAGTTTCAAAGTTAGTACAATACAATCATTGAAACATTTGAAATTACTTGTGAAATAAAAAAAAATAGGGTTGTTACTTTGTATACAAAAGCTGGGGTCTTTACCCAGCTGATAGCTAAGGTTCCAAACATAATTCCTTTGTCATCCTCAAACAGTGAGTTATATCCTCAAATGAGTTTTTATACAGCTAACAAACCTTTTCCATCTTCTCAGGTAGATTTACTTTTTTTATTGCAATAGGTAGGTAGGTAGGTAGGTGTTATTGCAAAGGACTTGTGATTTAAAAATGTATAGAAAAATTTGAACAATAGGTAGTTATGAAACTTTCTTTATTTCACCAAAGAGTTTTATAGCTTTAATTTTTAAATTTTTTTAGTTAATATAAATCCGAAAGTTTAATATTTAAATTATTTTAATATTATTTAAATTAAAACAGGACTAATTTTATCATGGAAAAGCAGGTGGGGGGCCCTAGCCATGGATTTTTTTTCTTGATTTTTTCTCTATGCTGGTGAAACCACAGCAACAGCTAATTATGCAAACTATTATGAAGTTATACAGCCTTATTACCTATTACTTTTATCAGTACATACACTTTTCTATTGTTTTATTATCACAACATAAGATTAATAGGTATTTAAATGTTTCCTCTACACCTAAATGACATATCCACATAACCAACATAACAGACATAATTGGTAAACAATAATGATCCCATTTGTAAACAAATATTTTAAGCAATCAAAGCAATGTTGCTTTTAAAGAAACAAGAAATAATTACCCTTAACAATTGAGGAGTTCCTCTGGGTATTATCCGATCATTGCACCTATTTCTAAAGTTTTCACCATATCTTCTCCTGCTGGGTACCCTGGGTCCGGTAACACAGTTCCAGGAGTAAGGTAACTTGTGAAGTTATAAAAAAAATAGTTCAGTTGAGGAATTCCTCTCACCAGAATCCAATTCCATCATCAGATTAGCTCAGTAATGTCATAATTTTGTACTGTCATCAGTCTTCAGTTAGTGGGTGAAAAAATGTGCTGCAAAATTCCATTACATTGAATGTAATAAAAAAGTCTAAAAGTCTGGAAACAGTATGAAGTGTAGAAGTTTTTAAAAAGCAGGTTCACTTTTCTGTAGTATTTTTTTTAAATAAACATCAAATCAAAGTTTCATTGGTTAGTATTGAAAAAGTTAGATTAAAATAAGCTTTACTATTGGAATAAGACAGAAATTTTTATAAAATATTTTTTTACACAGAGGTACACTAATTGTAATAAAAACTAAATAAACAAAATTAATCTAAGTTACGTGTATTTTTTTTTATGATTTTTTATTTGTAAATTGGTCTTAAAATTGGAAAAAATAGAAAAAGTGCTATAACTTCTAAACCACTGAAATCGATAACCACATATACGGTGATTCTGATTGGAAATGCCCTCCGCTATCACCTCATTTCGTTTGGACGTCGAGTTTTGGGACAGCCTGTATAAAGGAGGCGGAGCAGTCTATTATTAGGCAATTATATGATTTGCAAATTTTTTTTGTTAATTACCTCATTTATTGATTGTTCCATCATATGAATTTTAACCGAACAAAAATTTCACCACGCCAGGGCGGAAACCTTGTAGTCCCATAAAGATGCTCTACTAATTTAGTACTTAACTGAGAATCAAACTCCAGACAATCAGTTATAATAAAAGTTTAAAAAAATTGCATATTTTTTTAAAAATAAGTTGTCATTTATTTACCAATTAAGATTTTTAACCTTTTTCACATTTGCAGAACTGTTACCTATTTAAACATTTTACCCGAAAAAGACAAATATTATTTAAGACAAGTATAGAAAAATATCGCCCTAATGAACTCAGAATAGCCCCGCGTTTACGAAATATACTATTTAATATAAATTAAACTCTAATGCAATCGCTTAAAGTTGAAATTCGAGGTCAACTGTTACATTACATCAAATAATAATTGTCTTGCAGGATGACTGTGTCTCTTTCTAGCTAACGTGTAATTGTAAGGTAAAGAGTGAGAAGTAATATAATTAAATGCCTGTTGACCAGTGACTGTATCACTCCTTTTGCTAATAATTTTTTTTTATGAATACTTGATTAGGTATATCGGATTTTGTTTGACTACCTATCCTAATAGTATGAAAGTTTGTAAGAATGGCTGAAATAATTTGGATGAATAGAAAAGTTTGTAAGTAGAATCCTATCTCTGCCTAACCCTATGTGAAGGTATGCATGCATAGGTATATCCCGAATTTAATAAGCACGTGAGTTGGCTACTTTGACAACCAACGCACACCCTAAACCAGGGATGGCGAACCTTTCTAAAGAAATGTTTATTGAGGTCATAGACGTGCTATGAATTAATTTTGACTTTGTGATTATTAGAAAAATAATAATAATAAATACTAAACTCTTTATTAACTACAAAAAATGGGAACATTTTGCAATGTTTCAATTATACGCGTAATTTAAATTAAAGTAAAATTAGTGTGACTTCTGTTGTGATCTGCAGTGACGTGCACGCGTGCCATTGGTTCGCCATCCCTGCCCTAAACCATTGAAGATATAAATTTTATATGAAAATTGGAAGGTATATTCGTATATTCCTTATAGGTGCACAAAGAAGGGATTTTTCGAAAATCAGCCCAGCGTTTGTATGGAAAATCGTATCTAATACAACGCGTACGAAGTAACTTAATAAATAACCTCAAAAATTCTATTATATAAATAATTCTTCTAATCATTTGAATACTCGAATTTTTTTCACATTAACATTATTCACTGAAAAGTAAGAAAGGTAGCAGGCTTGCGCAACTTAGAACAAAAAAAATTGCGCTAGGAAACTGAGCCAATATTAATGGCGTTGTATCGCCATCTCTTTCACGTCATATACAGATAACAGAGATAGCAAATATGTCTATACCAATCCACAGTACGATGTTGTTAGGTTGGCAGTACCTTTCAGCCCTAATTTGATTTAATTTTAATGTATGACAGTCCCTTTCAAATTCAACAGCGAAACGAAATATTTGATTATTTCTTGCTTTTCAGTAAACTTTAAACAAAAATTGACTTTCAAAATTTTTCGAAAGTTCATAAATGACGGAGTTCTGAGGTAACAAACATTTTTAAAATAATACTACCTTTTTTTTTGAAGTCGGTTGAATATGTACCTATGCCACATCACATAGCGAGAGTTAAGATATTACACATCAATAATCTAGGTCTTAGGTGTTCTTGCAAGAAGGATATGATTCTGAGTTGCACAGAAGACCTAACTGTTATTGTAACTGTTAACCTACTTTAGGTTGACCTAAGTAAAATTAGAAATCCTTTAATTTAATTCTACCACACAGCCTTATACCTACTGTGTGTGGCCAGAGAGAGGCACCAGTAACAATCCACTTTTTGCCAGTTGCCTATAGTTCCGTATCCAAAGGGTGACAACGGAAACCCTATTACTAGGCTCCGGCGGGAACCCTTCGTGTACAAGTCCGAGTCACACTTGGCCGTTTTTTAAATACATACATACCTTCACGGCTGTTTTCCAAAGGAACACGCAGATAAGTATATGTAGAACCACATCTCTCGATCATTGCATACTTCTCTTGCTTCATCCATATCCATTATCCATGCATACATAGTTTCATGTATACACGTTTTTTTTATCGCCTTTCAGGCGTTTCTTTCTCAATTTTTTTTAGGAAATAACCTAATTAAATATGTGCCTTATCAATATGGCGACTGATGCACATACCAGGTTGTATCTCATGAACCGTGATAGTTAGACAGTTGAAATTTTCACAGATGATGTATTTCTGTTGCCGCTATAACAACAAATACTAAAAAACAGAATAAAATAAATATTTAAGGGGGATCCCATACAACAAACGTGATTTTTTGCTCGTTTTTGTTCGATATTGATGACGGCAACAGGTTAGACGCTTGAAATATTTACAGATCACTTTAAAAATAAATAATTAAATTAAAATAAAATTAACATTTAAGGGGGGCTCCCATACAATAAACGTGATTTTTTTTGCTCGTTTTTGCTCGATATTGATAATGGCAACAGGTAGGTAGACGCTTGAAATATTCACAGAATATTTAGTTGTAAGTAGGTATATTCACTTAAAAAATAAATAATTAAATTAAACTAAAATTAATATTTAAGGGGGGCTCCCATACAACAAACGTGTTTTTTTTCTGCACTTGGCCGGTTTTTTTATAACTATTCTATCTATCATCACACCTTTTATCCCAAGAGCGGTAGGCAGAGACAATCGAATGGCCTTTGCTACGATCATGGCATACCTACCTCTATTCATCCAAAGACATTTAATTATAGTATTCATCATACCTTTCATACATGCTCTTCGATTGTGTGTACTTTTAATTATTCCATCGATCAATACATTTGTATAATGTTCAATAAAAGTACGCCAGCATTTCCTTTCACTTCAGCCATATAAACCTTTTTAATCAATCTTTCATCCTTCATTCTTTCAACGTGTCCATACCAGCGTAAACTACTTTTCTTTATTTTAGTCACAACGTTATCTTTCACACCGCATTCTTCTCTTATGATATCGTTCCGGAGGCGGTCAATACGCTTTATATCACACATTCTACGTAAAGAGCGCATTTCCAGTACATTTATCTTACTTTCATGCTTCTTATTCCATACCCAAGTCTCGCTTCCATATTCATATTTTTAGTTGTAGGTATAGGTATATAATATTTAGACATTTTAATTTGTGTGTGTTTTGGTTACCTACGTAAATTCGTTGCTATCAACCCCCTCTTCTCAGCTTAGAGGTACCTATAATTTTTTTTAAAAATTCAGGATGTATATTTCAAAATCCGGGCTAGGCACACAGCTAGAATAAAAAAGTGACGTCATTTTTTTTTAATTCGTGCTAAGAGGTTGATTGAACTCGTGTTAGGTCAAAAGCTTTGGGGAAACAACTTTTTATTTGAAAGCAAAAAAGTAAGAAGCGTGGAGGTGTGTTCTTTGTCTCTGTCTATCCGGAATTGAATACAGGCGTGATGTATAAAAAATATGTTTTTTAATTAAAAAAAATCCGATAAACCACACTCTGAGGCTTTTCCATCTAACTAAATACAGAACTGGCCACTCGTTAGGTATAGCCTCACAAATACCATCGGCTAAAAGAGGGAGACTTGGTCTTCCGCTGGGTACCCTGGGGCTGGTATGACGGTGTGGTTTGCGTGCGTAGGTTTCAACTTTTAAAAATCATTGCTTGGTATACCTTAAATTTTAAAAAAAACTAAATTTAAACTGACCAGAATTGTGTCGTACTATTCTTGTAGAAATTATCAAACATTAATTAAATAATCAGTAATAAGTTACCTTAGATTTAGTTGGTATAACGTAAAATCCGTTAACCCCCCCCCCCCATGAGTTAACCCCCCTCGAAATCTAGGTTAATTAATTATTTTTCTTCGCGGTTTGCCTTACAGCTCCCAGAAGGATCATGCCATCGGTCCCAGGGTACCCAACGGAAGCCCAAGTAGTATCACAGCTTGATACGCACTTACTATTCTAGTGTTATTACGTTTTGAACTTGTGAGGTAACCTAACAACAAACGTACTGCAAGGTCGTCGAGGGACATTTAATAAAAACAACGCGCAAGCCAGCCGCCAAGAAGTCTGTTAATGCGGGCGAAAAAAAACCGAGATGACGTCACAAACACCGAACGCGGGCCAGTGACTTAATGAGTTGCCAACACACATATAGGTATTTACTACCTTCCTGCCCAGGTTTCGCCCGGCTTATATTTTCATACTGCCATGACTCGCTGGTCATGATAAGTTAGGATCTTTGATATATAAAAAAACGACCGAGCCTTGCAGTAGTCGCATATGATGTGTAACATCTGACATCTTGGCAATAAGCAACATTAACATTATATTCTGAAAATATTGTAGGTTAAGCTCACAGCTGATGCATTCTCGTTCTCTATTTCCCTTTCTCTTTCTCGTCACACACATACACACTGTTGGCTGACAGTACCAACCTCTCGGTGTTGGTACCATCTGACGGCGCGCGCTCATTGATCAAATCAAATAGCGCGCGCTTCCCCGGCTTCCTGTTACACACTTCCGTCCCTTTTCACGAATTGCAGGAAAGCGAGAATTACACATTAAAAATATAGATAAGTTACGTTATCTTGAGTGATTTGTGCACCCGCGAAACACATAAGATGGCATTTTATATATATTAAACGTCTATAAGTTTAGTATTTCACTTAGTGGCGTACGTGTGCAACGACAGCGTTGATGAATGCGACGGAGAATCTATGAGACCGTGGACTCGTAAATTAGGTGTCACACAAAAGCGATGGGCACATTTATTTTATTTTATCATGTCTAAATGTTCGTAATAGTCCGAATCACGTTTATAGGGGGAAAAGTTGCCTAGTAAATTCGGGAAGTGCTTTTTGTTCTATGGGATTTTTGTAAGACCATAGGGGATAGAAGTTAATATATATTGTACAATGTATGCGTGGCCGGTTTTTTCATATCGTGGGCCCAACTGGCCCTATCGCTAGTTCTAAAGGTCTGTGTATAAAAGAGAAAAGTAGTTTACGCTGTTTTGGACACGTTGAAAGAATGAAGGATGAAAGATTGACTAAAAAGGTTTATATGGCTGAAGTAAAAGGAAATACTGGCAGAGGACGACCTATAAGCTTGGTGTACTTTTATTGAACATATAAAAAATGTCACCGAGCATGTATGAAAGGAAGCGAAAGAGGTATGTCAGAATCGTATCAAATGGCATTAGATTGTCTCTGCCTACCCCTCTTGTTATAAAAGGCGTGATGATAGATAGATGAAAGAGAAGTTGATTCGTTCCTAATAACTTTTCTTCGTATTTGGTCGGGTCATAGCCCCGTGAAATTATATTTTTACAGTGTTTTTTTTCAGTAATCACCTTTGCCAAAACCGCCAAGGATCTTTGTTTCTTTTTTTATTCGAATATACATATTTACATTTGGGGCTGTTGCATTATGTAAAACTTTCCGCCCCGGCTTTGCCCGTGAAAATTTTGAAATTATTGCTCGTGATCACCTGCTATACTTGCATGGAATACATTTTTTTTTTTTTTGCGGAAAAGGGACGGAAGTGTGTAACAGGAAGCCGTGGAAGCGAGCGCTATTTAATTTAACCAATGAGCGCGCGCTGTGTTAAAGTTGGTCGTCAGGTGGTAACAACCCATATTCCAAGAGGTTGGTACTGTCAACCAACAGTGTCTGCGTGTGTGTGACGAGAAAGAGAAAGGGAAATAGAGAAGGAGAACGCATTAGCTGTGCGCTTAACCTACAGTGTTGTGTATAAAGCGTTAATGTTTTCGGAATATAATGTTAATGTTGCTTATTACCAAGGTGAGTGTCAGATGTTACACATCATATGCGACTACTGTAATTTTATCTAACTATGGCGAAACAAAGATCACTATGATATCTAAAAGTTTCATCAAAATCCCTTCAACCGTTTTACAGGTAGACAAAAATTCTGAAAATCAAACCGAATCTAAACTATATATTTGTATCAAATACAGACTTTTTTCGCGCTTTACCTTTAAAAAAATGCATGTGTACTTAAACTTTAATGTCTGGAATGACTTAATTTCCGTCTCGTGACGGTCGGTTTTTCTATATTCAACGACAAACGTTTCAGTTTTACATATTTTTTCAGTTTTCTAAGTCGAGGTTTTTGAACTTTTCGTAGTGTCTAGACATAGGTAGACACCGAAAAAGTTAAGTCTGGTTAGTGGATGCAGTTTCTGTTGAAATGTGTCAGTTTGTTGCGAGTTCCCGCCGTGTGCGGACGTGTCTATGGTGGAAAGATAATGTTGTTTTAATTATAAAAAAAAAATTAATGTAAGTTTGATTGTGTGAACGAATTATGGATTTATAAAATAAATATTAAAAAAAATGTTTTGCTTGTTTGGTCGTAAGTATTTTTTTATTGTTTACTTTCGCCCCCTGGCTTCGGCTGTGAAATTTTGGTATCATTGGCTATGGGCAATTTTTTTTATTTATCCACGGAACCATTTGTTTAGGACTACATTCCGGATTTACTCATGTAAATTTTTGTGAAACCTATACCTGGGCAATTTTTCGTTAAATTTAGACTCCCCCCTCCCCCTTGGTGAGATTGAGTGAGATTTAGTGGGATCCCCCCTCCCCCATACGTGAGATTTTTTATCGTAGACTTACGATTTTTATAAAATCGGTATTGTCTATACCTTTTTTTCTTTTAAAAACTCTAAATGTTTCTTTTTTTTTACTTTTTTTCTTACTCTTAATATAAATGTTTTTAATCATGAGATGTTTGAGCGGGTAAAATGGGACATTTCAAGTGAAGAAAAAAAAAATAGCAACGTCCTTTAAAGTTGACGTGAGATTTTCTATTATACCCCCCTCTGTTTAAGTGAGATAAGATGAGATTTTACTGGACCCCTCCCCCCATTTTGAGCTCACGTAATTAATGGATGTCCCCTAATAATAAAGCTCTCTGAAACTACCAGTCTGATTTGAAAAATTCGTTTTGCATTATATAGCCCAATTGTTGAGGAAGGTTGTATATAACATCACGGTACGACCCAAAGGAGCGGAGCAGTAACGTAGGGGTGATGACAAGTGAAAGAAAATAAACAAAGAATAATAATTTTTATGTAGTGTATAACATATAATCACTGAAAATAAAGTTTATTTATTGGTTTCATAAATATATATATTTTAATATTGAAAAAAAAAGAAGCTATAATTCATACTTCCGGTCACGTGACCACAAACGGTATGTGACGTCACTTCTAAGTAAATATCAAATAAAGAAACCACAGACTAGTAGTTCTTATAATAACTGTCTGTCAATCTGTCAGTGACAAAATTATTTTCTTGTTATTTTATCTAATCTGTGACCATAATTTTGTTCGTTACCTAGGTGTGACGTCATCATCGCGCCCAATGATGTTTTTAATTGAAAATGTAATTATAAAATTTTCTAATTCGTTTATTTGGTATAAGAAACCTTACAGCTATAATTTATTAAGCGATCTCTTATCCGAATCCGTTCTGCCGGTTGTCGTTTCTAAATTTGTGATTCGTCGTGTGTCGGTGGCCGAGTGGTTAAGACGTCTGGTATTAACTAGGCTGACCACGCGTTCGATTCCGAAACCCGGCCATGTACCAATGGGTTTTTATAATTAAAATCTTATGTACATAATCCGACAAACCACACTTAGATGCTTTTCCATCTAAAAATACTTAGAGAGAGGGAGACTTGGTCTTCCGCTGGGTGCGCGGGATCGTAACACAATCCTGGATTTTTTTTAAACATTTTCCAAGCCTCCGCAACCGCAGTATAGAAGCGACAAGTGTTTTATTTTTTTCCATTGGTATTTGGTAGTTTCTTACTTGTCCTAAAATGCTAAGCACCAATTTTATTGACTTTTCCGCGCTACGGAAGGCACCTTTTAAAAATATCTAGGTACTTATTTAAAAAAAATAATGAACAACTCTAGGTCCGCAGCGACAGGCTCACGGCCGGCCAGATATACTGGTAGCAAAGTCTACATTTTGAAATGTTAGTTATGTATTATATTTCTTCGTAGCGCACTTATTTATAGGCCAATTTTTTTTCTAAGGAGACCTAACGTATTTGTTATTTTTAGAAGTGCCGGCTTTACGTTCCCTCCGATGCACAGGATAAGGTTAGGGGAGGTAAAATTAAATGTCAAGCTAGGTACTGTCGCGGATGTTTCGTCTAGACCTAGTCTAGACTTGAATCGGACCTAAACCTAGGTCAATGTTCAGACAACAAAGGCGTCTAGGAAGTGCAAGGGTTTGTGTTTTGCCTATTATATTAAGGGTCCTATACTGGGATTTTTCCACAATTTCTCTGTAAATAATCCACCTGTGTCACTGTAATTTAGCATATATCTAAGTGAAATAGCTCTTAATTTTTCAATGGGTTTAATTGAATAGGAAACATGGGTGGTTTAACTTTGCCCCGTTTTCTCTTTCATAATCTATCACATAGCTCTTAATTTTTTTAGATATTCAATAGATTATGAAAGAGAAAACAGGAGCAAAATAATCCTTTATTTTACCACCCATATTTCCTATTCAATAAAACCAATTGAAAAAATTACGACTATTTCACTTAGATATATTCAATAAGTAACTAATATGCTAAATTACAGTGACACAAGTGGAGTATTTACAGAGAAATTGGGAATAGTAATATCTCCATACAAATTATGGATATAGGGTTCTTAATAGGGGTTTTGACAGTGTAAGAAAATACAGTAATAATAAAAAACAACTTAGTTCCCAAATTCACTAAAGACAATTCATTAGGAACCTACGATCATCAGTACAAACATAGATAATATTGAACAGATCTTTATCTTCTTATATATTTACTTAATTTTGTATCCTAATTTGGCACCAACCGTCTTCAAATTGTACGACGAAATATTTATTATTTCTTACTTTTCAGTGCAAATTTTTGAAGACTGTACATTTAAAAAAAAAATCTTTTTTGTACAATACTTGAAATTGCTGAAGTCCGTTTTGTGTATTTTATTGTACCGATTATTTTTGGAAATTTTCTTTCTCTATTTATTTGTATCGCTCGGATATTGGGTGAAAGAGATGCAAAATTTGTTTTTAGTTGGTTACGCGACCAAGAGAGCTCTTAAAAATTCTAATGTTGCCTAGTACCTATCGTTCTATATAACAGTAATATATTTTGATTAACAAACATGCGCCCACGCAGACCTTGTGTGACAGGTACTAAGCCCTTTAGAATGGCGATGAAGGTCGGATTCATGATTGCAATAGCTTGTTTGAACCAAAAAATAAATGCTTATTGAACATATAAAAAATGTATTGATCGATGGAAATATTAAAAGTACACACAATCGCCGAGCATGTATAAAAGGTATGATGAATATAAAAGAAGCGAAAGAGGTATGCCAGGATCGTAAAAAATGGCATTCGATTGTGTCTGCCTACCCCTCTTGGGCCCGTTTCGCCCGAGTTTTGCTTTTGTGCATTGGGCAGCGTATTCCATGAGAGTTGAGAGCGTCTTTAAAACTTTAATTCAGATATTTTAACCGAGTGGCCAAGTGGTTAAGACGTCTGGTATTAACTAGGCAGACTACGGGTTCGATCCCGGATCCCGGCCATGTATAAATGGGTTTTTTAATGAAGAACTTATGTACATAATCCGACAAACCACACCTAGAGACACCACCTCAACAGAACTGGCCACTCGATAGCCTCACAAATACCATCGGCTAAAAGCCCTGAGACGTGGTCTTCCGCTGGGTACCCTGGAACCGTAACACGGTTTCGGGAGCTGTAAGGCAACCCTTGAAGAATGAAAAAATAATATTTTTTAAGTTCCTTCCTAACACTAGAAGTTGATAGACAATTTTTTCATATTTTTTTTCTTTAATTTCAGGTGAGTGCGGAGATATTTTTGAAATTATTAAAAATGATGAACCGACTAAGGTAAGTCGTGTTTTATATTTAGGGAAACCCACTAAGGACGGTGAACGCTTTTCAATGTCAAAATGACCCCGTATGGACCCGTTGTTTTTAGCGCTTAGCCTGTTTAGGTGAGCATTGAACCTAGAACTGTTCGGTCCAGTCCACAAACCGTTAGGATATAGGCGCGATCGCCATAGCAACTTGCCCTGACCGATGTTTGTATGTCAGTGAAAGTTTAAAGTTACGTGTTTTGAGCCCGACGCGAGATATGAAGGTGATGGCGGCTTCGTTTGTGTGCTGTTACCCAACGGGGTAGGCAGAGAGTATGGAGCGCCTCATCCACATCCATACATCGTTTCATACATGCACGTCTATTTTTAGTATGGGGAGTTGGGGATGATAAAATTGTTTTTCGTTTGCCCCATCATGTGGGGTATAAACTATTAATTAGGTTGTCAATCTTAAAAACGTTCTAGGAAAAGTTTACAGAAAAAGACCACGCTATCGTCTATCTATTCTATAATATCATTTTCCAAAGTGGTCTATATGGACCCCCAGAGGTCGATATCTACTTGCTGAGGGGTCCACGCAAGGAGCTCTATACGATGGTCAGACCAAATAAAATCGTTGGCCAGTCTGTCGCTGTTTGATGCCATGTGGCCTGCCCAGAACCGGGCCACATGGAGGCGTACTGCCCAGAAAGTGATGAACTCTACCACTTCATGATAGACACGACCTTCAGCAATGAAGATGCTGACTAAGAAGAGGAAGAAGGGTTGTCTTGTCGGCTGTCATATCAAAAAAAATCATGTGCTTAGACTTCTTTGGCTCGGGTGATCCAACCCGGGAGGCTTCGCGTCGACCACTGCGCTGTCGACGCAGAATAATAATTATTTATTTAAATTATTATTAAGTACAACAAACCTTATAAATACCAGGTTACGAGTCCATCGTTTTGATAACAAAGTGCTAAAATTAATTATCTTATTTCGCCATTTTTAACAGACTTCAAAAAAAGAAGGTTCTTAATTCGGTAGGTAAAGTAAAAGTTAAGGTATGCTGAATCCAAAACCGTTTCGAGATATTGGTTTAATAATCCGTATTTTTCAATTTATAACTCTTAAAATCGTGAGATTGTCTTTATTTTTTCAAAAACAAATAATTTACTTAACCTACATTTCACCTATGAATGACGTCATTATATCGGCTAAATAAAAGCAAAATATTTACTTGTCAACTTGTCTACCAATGTTACCCTGTTACTACATATACTAACTATTTCAGTAGTTTTTATAACTAATCTAGTTTATTATTTAGGAAGATAGTTTAAGCATTTTTATGGTAGGATATTCTTTGACCTTTGTATATATATTTTGTATCACAATAACTATGCAGACTACGGTATAAAAGCCGTAAAAATGTGTTTCTTTGTTGATGTTTTAATATGTTTTATGTAGAAGTGGTAGGTTTTGGTAGATTTTGTAGGATTTAGAGACGGCAACACTATTGTTTGTTAAATGTCAAAGTCAAAGAACACAGATGTTCTTTTTTCTGTACCAACATATCAAAGGTATTGAAGTATTCAGCCGACAAAATGACGTCATCAGTGCTATAACTTTGATAATTTATTATAAAAAAACTACTGTATAGAAATCAAAAATATTCAAATTAGTTTCTTAAAATAGCTTAATCTTTAAAATAAAAATGTAAAAATCGTACCTTAGCTTTTACTTTACATACCGAATTCGTGGGAATGTATGTATAAAGAGGCTTGGACCGATTTGGATTTTTTTTGTTTGAAAGGGTATGCTTTCCATGGGACCACATGGCCATCAGGATCTGATCTGATCTGATTATTGAGATTTATGGTTATTGATACCATTGCTTTTATGCTTTAGATAAGAGAAACTGTTTTTGTCATAAACTGATAATTTTTTTTTGGTAGTGTTCTTTCCGAGGAAAAGGCAAAGGTCTATGTAACCATACAGCCATGTCTTCATTATCTAGGCCTAATAAACTGATTAATGTATCGGTGTCACTTGGAAAAATAAAAATGAAGTAAAGAAAGCTTATTTTATTTATATATTAGAAAATCCCTAACACTGATGATGGGATCCTGGAGAAATCGAGAACTATTCAAATTTTATAGGCACACTTGAAGCGATTTGGGTATTTTTTTTATAGTGACTTGTGCATTTGCTTTCGGAAAGCACACTTTTCAGTGCATAATTTTTGAAGTCGGTACACTTTTTTTTAAAAGGCAAATTATAATTTTTATGATCTGACGGTCGGCGCAATAGGGTTGAACTTGGTTGAATATTATACATGTCAAAACGGAGTAACGCATCGACATGATTTTTTGCACAGTGATACTTGGAGGGCCGTAGAGTGCATTAGGCTACTTTTATCCCGGAAATTAATATAGCGTATTGACCCCATCCGGAACGATGTCATTAGAGAAGAATGCGGAGTGAAAGATGATGTTGTGACTAAAGTGAAGTAAAGTAGTTTACGCTGGTCTGGACACGTTGAAAGAATGAAGGATGAAAGAGTGACTAAAATGGTTTATATGGGGTGAAAGGGCATGCTGGCAGAGGATGACCTAGGTGTACTTTTATTGAACACTAGCTTTTGCCCGCGTAAATACGCAGAGATTTCCCTTAATTTATCTTTTACCCCCATAAATTCCCCGTCATTCAGAAGTTCAAAAAGTATAAATTCGGTACCTATAAATTAATATCTTCCCAATCACGTAAAAATATTTCCCCATGCCCAATTTAACAATTTCTTAAGGGCTGTTTTATGTTTTGAAAAATATTTGTACCGAGTTTCAAGTTAATACACGCAGATAATACGATTTCCCTATACAAACTTTTACACCTCGTTGCACCCCTCCTTAAGGGTCATTTTTAAAAATCCAAAAATACGTGTTTTATTATTAGTTTTGAAGAATATTTGTACCAAGTTTCAAGTTAATACACGCAGGTAATACGATTTCCCTATACAAACTTTTACACCCCGTTGCACCCCTCCTTAAGGGTCGTTTTTAAAAATCAAAAAATACGTGTTTTATTATTTATTTTGAAGAATATTTGTACCAAGTTTCAAGTTAATACACGCAGGTAATACGATTTCCCTGTACAAACTTTTACACCCCGTTGCACCCCTCCTTAAGGGTCGTTTTTAAAAATCCAAAAATACGTGTTTTATTATTTGTTTTGAAGAATATTTGTACCAAGTTTCAAGTTAATACACGCAGGTAATACGATTTCCCTATACAAACTTTTACACCCCGTTGCACCCCTCCTTAAGGGTCGTTTTTAAAAATCCAAAAATACGTGTTTTATTATTTGCTTTGAAGAATATTTGTACCAAGTTTATACGATTTCCCTATGCATACTTCTACACCCCGTGTAGGGCCGAGGGCCTTAAGGGTCGTTTTTAAAAATCCAAAAATACGTGTTTTATTATTTGTTTTGAAGACTATTTGTATTAAGTTTCAAGTTGATACACGCAGGTAATACGATTTCCCTATACAAACTTCTACACCCCGTTGCACCCCTCCGTAAGGGTCGTGTTTAAATATCCAAAAATACGTGTTTTATTATTTGTTTTGAAGAATATTTGTACCAAGTTTCAAGTTAATACACGCAGGTAATACGATTTCCCTGTACAAACTTTTACACCCCGTTGCACCCCTCCTTAAGGGTCGTTTTTAAAAATCCAAAAATACGTGTTTTATTATTTGTTTTGAAGAATATTTGTACCAAGTTTCAAGTTAATACACGCAGGTAATACGATTTCCCTATACAAACTTTTACACCCCGTTGCACCCCTCCTTAAGGGTCGTTTTTAAAAATCCAAAAATACGTGTTTTATTATTTGCTTTGAAGAATATTTGTACCAAGTTTATACGATTTCCCTATGCATACTTCTACACCCCGTGTAGGGCCGAGGGCCTTAAGGGTCGTTTTTAAAAATCCAAAAATACGTGTTTTATTATTTGTTTTGAAGACTATTTGTATTAAGTTTCAAGTTGATACACGCAGGTAATACGATTTCCCTATACAAACTTCTACACCCCGTTGCACCCCTCCGTAAGGGTCGTGTTTAAAAATCCAAAAATACGTGTTTTATTATTTGCTTTGAAGAATATTTGTACCAAGTTTATACGATTTCCCTATGCATACTTCTACACCCCGTGTAGGGCCGAGGGCCTTAAGGGTCTTTTTTAAAAATCCAAAAATACGTGTTTTATTATTTGTTTTGAAGACTATTTGTATTAAGTTTCAAGTTGATACACGCAGGTAATACGATTTCCCTATACAAACTTCTACACCCCGTTGCACCCCTCCGTAAGGGTCGTGTTTAAAAATCCAAAAATACGTGTTTTATTATTTGCTTTGAAGAATATTTGTACCAAGTTTATACGATTTCCCTATGCATACTTCTACACCCCGTGTAGGGCCGAGGGCCTTAAGGGTCGTTTTTAAAAATCCAAAAATACGTGTTTTATTATTTGTTTTGAAGACTATTTGTATTAAGTTTCAAGTTGATACACGCAGGTAATACGATTTCCCTATACAAACTTCTACACCCCGTTGCACCCCTCCGTAAGGGTCGTGTTTAAAAATCCAAAAATACGTGTTTTATTATTTGTTTTGAAGAATATTTGTACAAAGTTTCAATTTGTTACCTACACGATTTCCCTATAGAAACTTCTACACCCCGTTTCACCCCTCCTTAAGGGTCGTTTTTAAAAATCCAAAAATACGTGTTTTATTATTTGTTTTGAAGAATATTTGTACAAAGTTTCAATTTATTACCTACACGATTTCCCTATAGAAACTTCTACACCCCGTTTCACCCCTCCTTAAGGGTCGTTTTTTAAAATCCAAAAATACGTGTTTTATTATTTGTTTTGAAGAATATTTGTACAAAGTTTCAATTTATTACCTACACGATTTCCCTATAGAAACTTCTACACCCCGTTTCACCCCTCCTTAAGGGTCGTTTTTAAAAATCCAAAAATACGTGTTTTATTATTTGTTTTGAAGAATATTTGTACAAAGTTTCAATTTATTACCTACACGATTTCCCTATAGAAACTTCTACACCCCGTTTCACCCCTCCTTAAGGGTCGTTTTTAAAAATCCAAAAATACGTGTTTTATTATTTGTTTTGAAGAATATTTGTACAAAGTTTCAATTTGTTACCTACACGATTTCCCTATAGAAACTTCTACACCCCGTTTCACCCCTCCTTAAGGGTCGTTTTTAAAAATCCAAAAATACGTGTTTTATTATTTGTTTTGAAGAATATTTGTACAAAGTTTCAATTTATTACCTACACGATTTCCCTATAGAAACTTCTACACCCCGTTTCACCCCTCCTTAAGGGTCGTTTTTAAAAATCCAAAAATACGTATTTTATTATTTGTTTTGAAGAATATTTGTACAAAGTTTCAATTTATTACCTACACGATTTCCCTATAGAAACTTCTACACCCCGTTTCACCCCTCCGTAAGGGTCGTGTTTTAAAATCCAAAAATACGTGTTTCATTATTTGTTTTGTAGAATATTTGTACCAAGTTTCAAGGTGATACCTACCCGATTTCCCTATACAAATTTCTACACCCCGTTGCACCCCTTCATAAGGGTCGTCTTTAAAAATCCAAAAACACGTGTTTTATTATTTGTTTTGAAGAATATTTGTACCAAGTTTCAAGTTGAACAACGCAGGTAATACGATTTCCCTATACATACTTCTACACGCCGTTGAACTTCTACTTAAGGGTTGTTTTTAAAAATCCAGAAATATGTATTTATTATTTGTATTGAAAAATATTTGTACCAAGTTTCAAGTTGATTCACGTAGGAAATAAGATTTTACATACAAACGTATTTACCCCATTTGACCCCTTAGGGGTTGAATATCGAAATTTCCTTCCTTATTCCTTGTCTACATAATAAAGAGAACTTCTGTGCAAAATGTCAGCTTCATAGGTCCAAGGGTTTGGGCTGGGCGTTGATGGTCAGTGAATCGGAACTTCTCTTTTTATATATAGATATTACACAATCGCCGAGCATGTATGAAAGGTATGATGAATATAAAAGAAGCGAAAGAGATATGTCAGGATCGTAACAAATGGCATTCGATTGTCTCTGCCTACCCCTCTTGGGATGAAATCGTGATGATAAATTCTCGTCACATTTCAAAATTTAGACTGGCGAAGCCGGGTGCGGCCAGTGTATCCAAGTTCGTCGCAGGCGCATGCATATTCGCGTCCTTAGCGTTTTCGGAGTGGTTATTCTTTCAATTCGGTGCATTGAACTCGCCACGTGGGTGCATAAAAAGGTCGTAGCCCCCTCGCGGACTGTTTTAATAAAGGATCGACTTGTAAACGTCATTGCACTTGAAAGTAAAAAAAAAATTAGAGATGGATATATGCTACCGCGGACTTTTTTGTAGATCATTTTATTCTGCACAATTCTTTCCTACATCATTTTGGTATATCTCTGACGGATTAGACAGCATATTGCATATTATACAATGAAACCTAACTTTTTCCCCGACTTGATATAAAAAAACCCCTAACTTATCATGAAGTAGGTATTTCCGAAACCACACCAGATAGCTTTTTGAAGTAAAAACCCAATGGAAACAAAACAAATTTAATGAAATGTGTTAAACAATGTAAAAACAAATACCTATATTGCTTTTTTAGGCACAAGTGGCTTTTTTATATTGCTTGTCAGTGTATCAAAATAAAATAAATGTAGATATCGCATTTTTGTGACACCTTAACACGAGTCCACGGTCTCATAAATTGTCATGAGTGAAATCATAAATTTATAGACGTTTAATATAATTAAAATGCCATCTTATGTGTTTCGCTGGTGCATAAATCACTCAAGAACAAAAACTAAATTAGTGTGGTCTAGCTGCGGCGGACCGGATTTTTTGATGAAATGTTAGGACGTAACGTATCTAAATTTTTTACATTATCAAAGATTTTAGTATGATTTATTTTCCGTTTCCTGTACCATGATAATCGGCCTTTTTGCCGACTAATCGCCGACTAGTCACCGACTAGGTATAAAAGTGGCCGAATAGTAGATCCCTAATGACAAGTCTTCCTTATTTAGTCGATGACATTTTCGAGTGGAGAGTGTATCGAACATTTCATCCGCCCTTCGCACCGCTCACTTTTCTTCCGACTTGATTCACTTATACTGTTATTGCTCAGCTCCTAAACATGATAGGTCCATGTTTAATAATCAACCTATTTAATTAGTGAAAACAGCAACAAAATTTCAGAAGTTTTTTTTTGTTTTAAATGTGTGAAGATAATGCCACTTAGATATTGATGGCAACGAACTCAAATATTGCTCGTAGTTGATAGGTATTAATTTTGAAAGCGTCGAATCTGAGGCGTCGGTGGTCGAGTGGGTAAGACGTCGGCTCGCAACTGAGAAGTCGCGGGTTTGTTTCCTACATTACCAATGGGTTTTTATAATAAAAAAATCTATGTATAGGTACCGGGACGGTTCTTGAGCGGTGGTCGTTAGATGCGCAGAACACAATTTTTGGGTCTGCTTGACGGTATGAGGTATTAATTTAATTTTACCAGCAGTAAAAAGCAATCGTAAAAACAAACACCAATAAATCAATTATAATAAATATACAAGTTATATTGCACTCGAATTACATATGCGCAAACATTCCCCCACTTTTTCGTCGAGCGCTCAAGAACCGTCCCGGTAAGACACCTGTACATTATCTGACAAACCGTACAAATAGGCTTTTCCATCTATATACCTAAACAGAGCTGGCCACTCGTTAGGTATAGCATCAAAAAATCATTGGCTAAATGAGGAAGACTTTGTCTTCCGCTGGGTACCCTGGGGCTGCAACGGTTCCAGGAAGATGTAAAGCAACCCATGAACAATAAAAACAATATTTTGAAATCAGAGACATTTTAAATTATATTTACTTGTGTAGATATGCACACGCACGAAGCCGCGGTCACCGCGACCGTTGCATCTTCTCCAGAAATATCCCCCACACAACTAAATACTTTCAATTTTTGGTTAGCATCCAAATTCCGGGTTCGGCCTGCTCATGGGTTTGTGGGGAAAAGCGTGATAATAGAAACGTGTGGCGTGATTAATGATATTGTAGAATAGAATGGTTCATACCCAAGTAGCATGTCCAGACTCTTGTATTTGTGCGTCTCGAATTGTAAAGTCTTGGCAGGTTTTCCATACAAAATTATTGATTTAGAATTCTAGATGATGGAATCTAAGGTTCTACCTGAACTGCACCAGCAAGTTTTGAATTTGTTCATACTTCATAACGCATACAACTTTACAACAGAAAATAATGAAACCTATTTTACAGTTTTTGAGGGAGGGAGGGAGTTTTTATAATGCTCGCTCGGTTAATGTATTGAATAAAGCAAATGCACAAATCACTATAAAAAAATACCCAAAACGCTTCATGTGTGCCTATAAAATAAGATTTCTCCAGGATCCCATCACCAGATCCTGACCTGATGACCATGGGACCACCTGGAAAGTATACCCTTTCAAACAAAAAAAAAAATCCAAATCACTTCAGAAACATACATAAAAAAATTTACTTTTAAAAAAAAGTGTACCGACTTCAAAAATTTGCACTGAAATGTAAGAAATAATAAATATTTCGTCGTAGAATTTGAAGACGGTTGGTGCCAAATTAGGATACAAAGTAATAAACATCTAAGAAGATAAAGATCTGTTCAATAATCTATGTTTGTACTGATGATCGTAGGTTCCTTGAATTTGGGAACTAAGTTATTTCTAATTTGACACCAACCGTAGATATTCTACTTATAATATCTATTTATTATTTCTTACTTTTCAGTGCAAATTTTTGAAGTCGGTACACTTTTTTTTAAAAGTAAATTTATTTTTCCTTTTTAAGTGATTTTGCTGCCCTGAGAGACAAATAATAACGCTAATAAAAAAAATTGATGGAAAAATAAAAAAAAAATACTGCTGTGCATGGGATTTGAACCATGTGCATCATGAGCTGCACCCCATACCTTTAGCCGTTAGACCACCGTCGATACCAAAATTGACAACTTCGTGTCAATAGCAACCGTTGCTAAGGCTTTTCTCTAGTACATAATTTTCAGCCGTAAACAGAGACAAATTACTGAATTTCTGAAAAACTACTGAACCGATTTTCGTCGTTATGTCTGTAAGATAATGTCGAGAAATATTTATATTCTTAAAAAAATAAGTCGTCGAATTGGGTACAATGTACATAAAAATGTACTTATAAAGTATAAAGTCAGTTTTTTCAAAATTTCTAAAATACTACTGAACCAATTTTCACAAAAAAAAATGGGACCACCTGTGAAGTATACCCTTTCAAACAAAAAAAAATTCCAAATTGGTCCAGGCGTGTTCAAGTAATCGGGGAACATACATAAAAAAAATAAAAATTAAGATTCCGACGAATTGAGAACCTCCTAAAATAAAAACAATAAACCTAGGCTGTACTGAATAAGGCCACAAAATATCAAGCCATTATCTAAAAAAAATACACTATTTTCAATAAGTGGTACCTACTTGCTTGTACATTGAACCTATACACGTATTACATATAAATTAGTTTAAATTAGATTATGTATTGGGGTCCAGGAAGTTCTGCCCGTTATATCCGTTCGGGTTATGAACCTTGGACCCCGATAGCCTATGAGGTCGTTAATACATTGACATACATTATGTTATTATTCTTAGTATTCCCGCGGCTCCGCTTGTGTAGAAATAGTACAATACGTAATTTATGGCCACAAAGGTAGCGTTCATTCAAATTTGGGTAAAACGTTGGCTCACAACTAAGAAGTCGCGGGTTCGATCCCCGACCATGTACCAATGGGTTTTTATATAATAAAAAATCTGTGTACATTATCCGACAAACCGTACAAAGAGGCTTGTTCACCTAGTCCACCTACATACCTCAACAGAGCTGGCCACTCGTTAGGTATAGCCTCAAAAAATCTTCGGCTAAGTGAGGAAGACTTAGTCTTCCGCTGGGTACCCTGGGGGCCGTCAATGGTACTTCGTACTCATTGTATTAGGAATACAATTCACACCCTTGGGTAGGTAGCGTGATGTTAAATAGCCTATTCCTCAGTTGGGCTATCAAATGCAAAAATATTTTTATCTACTCTTATATCGTAAAGTCCTCTATTACAAAATCGAATTATACTTCATAATGATAGGTATGTTTTATTTACACGCGTCTATAATATGTCAAACTTCATACAAAAACGATATCGTAATGTTTTGTTTTTTTAAAATTTTTTTTTATACAGCCACATAAAACTCTATGAAAATATCGACACGCGCATGTCCGAGTTACTTGACAGTTAACGCGCACGCGCACTAATGCGCAGTAGGTAGGTAACCGCGGTTTGCCGCCAATTTGTCGATTAAGAAAATTATCTTGGTTCAATTTGTTTTGTACTATTGCATGGGATTAGATAAAGTAGTGTATGAACGGGCACATAACTTGGAATTAAAACACTCGTGGATGCTATTAAAAAATACTCTCAATGCATAGTGGACTACCTATCTATAATGTCGATGACAAATCTATTTTTTTCTTTCTTCACGGGTTCCCTTACAGCTCCCGAAACCGTGTTACGTTTCCAGGGTACCCAGCGGAAGACCAAGTCTCCCTCGTTTAGCCGATGGTATATGTGAGGCGAGTGGCTAGTTCTGTTGAGATATATTTAGATAGAAAAGCCTCTAATAAAAATTAAAAACCCATTGGTACATGGCCGGGATCCGGGATCGAACTCGGCGTCTTAACCACGTGCAGCAACAGCCTTGCGACCTGGATATGACTGGCTGAAAGTTGACACTTACTGGTCACGCCACAAGTTTTAAATACCGTGAAGTAACATGCTTAGTTATAGCTTTTAAATTTTAGATTACGTTCGTGTAAATTGAGTGCGGCTAATAGAAATGTTATGTCTGTTTTGTAGCAAGGAGGCCAATTCGGTAACTAAATAAAATCAAACCTATTCCGTATCTCGGTTGATAACAAAAACGTGTTGTTAACCGTCCACAGATTAATTAATGTACAGTACATACTCGGCGTTTGATATGGCACGTCGGGGACAAGAGCGAGATATTCGGTTGATTTCGGTTTTGTATAGCGTTATATTTGTCTATCGCAGTCAGATGCATTGTGTGACAGAGACAATGCTCTACAAATCCGAAAGTGGCCGATCTTAGCCAAACATCTTTCGGACTTTCCCACCTCCAACCCATGGTTCTGCCAATCGTCATGGTTATACGGACCGAAACATGGGAGATGCCCGGTAGCTTACACCGGACACTTTTTGACTCCCTACAATGGCATGAACCAACAGTATTTGGAACAAAGCCTTCCTGTCGTGCCACTCAACCTGCTCTCGGACTGCCGTATTTACTAATCTGTGGACGGTTCTATTCTATTCTATTTTTGTGTAATGACTCCATCAGGGTTTTGATGATTCCGCCAATGTCAAGTATTATCTAGACGTTATAGTATGAATATGACGATTAATCGGTATCTAAGATGTTCCCGCCGACTGGGATATGTTCTATTAATCACAGACTAATCATAACTATCACAGTGCGGACGGGATTAAACCGGATTCCCCATCATGTCACGATGGAACGCGTGCGTCGGTCGCCATGACATGACGTAGAATCTGTGGACGGTTACCAACACGTTTTTGTATTTTACTTGTCTATCGTCACGGAAAACTGCGTCATGACCCCTATCCCCGCCGCTCTCTTCGCCACCGCTCTACTCCCCTGTGTGTGCGTGGCGCGTATACTTTCTTCTACTTTGTTGCTTCTTCCGTGTGAGTGTGTGTACTACGTGCGCCTCTCTATTCGATTACTGTATACTTGACGCGTCAATTTCGATGTTTCACATCTGCCGTGACGGCCATCTTTTCCGTCCCATCCCATTTAACATTTCCATTTCCGTGTCGCATATTTCACGAATATTCTCTCAACTTTCCACATAGTGAGAGCTTATTATTACACATCTAAAAGTAGCTTCCATTTTTACACGCTTTATATTAGCTTCACCTGCAACTAACTATGTAAGTATGTAAACAAATCTTGGAAGTCGAATTTAACCAACTTCTAATTCTCGTATCGATTTGAAACTTTGCAAGTGTATATTCTGATGACAATACAATAATTTGGTACCATCGACCTGATCTGATCACTGGTGGATAGTGGAACTCTTTAATCGCTACTAGTATCCCATGTAGTGGGCTCGTTTGCTTTGCGCAAGTGTGCTGTTACTGACAATCTGTGGGAGTGATTTCGTGAAAAGGGACGGAAGTGAACAGGAAGCCGGGGAAGTGCCCGCTATTTGATTTGACCAATGAGCGCTCGCTATTTGATTTGACAATTTGAGCCCGCGCGGTGGTAGAGTTAGCCGTCAGATGGTACCAACCCATTTTCCGAGAGGTTGGTACTGTCAGCCTCGTGCGTCAATCGAACGCAGCGACACGGAATCGTGCTCCCCTCCCGCTTAGTTGAAAGTTTGGTGCACGACTATCGCTAGAGTTTACGCAACAGCACGTAGATACAACCTTGGCACAGTTTAAACTGTGTGCCATGCCGCGCTTCGAAAAGCTGATTTTTTTCTCTCCCAACAAAAAAAAATCACCATTCCCATTGTAGGGTTGGACATTGTCGGGCCGGGCAATCCTTGGGGCGGACCCGTCGTTTTTGGCCTTCGAGTCGGAACGTAAAGGGTACCCGGCGGTAAAAAGTCATTTACCCAATGATATTTTTTTAAGGTGGCTAACAGTTCCCAGTGACTTTCGTGCTTCGGTCGGAGGGCTCGTAAAGCCGGCGTCCGCACTTATGCACGTTGATAGTGCGATATAACCACATACCGCAATATGTCCCGTGTGGTTGATTTTGCGTCCGGTCAATTTTATGTACATAGACTAGTTCTCAGGCTCCGGGTTCGCCCAAAAAACTTTTTTTTTGGTAAGTAATTTTTTTTTATGTAAAACATCTATTGGTGCGCCTTGGGGGCAAGACCGACTCGTATGCCGTGGCCCGTGACGCTGTCAATGTTATGCCGTCAAGCCCCCTCACCGCCGCCGCTCTCTACTCCCTTTTGTGTGCGTGGCGCGTATACTACTTCAATTTCGATGTTTCACATCTGCTGGGTGTACCATGACGGCCACATTTTTTCTATGTTTTGTTAACTCGCGAGTGAAACTATGAAAGTAAGATAAATACAGTAGAAATGCGGTCTTTACGTAGAACGTGTTATATAAAGCGTATTGACCGCATCCGAGCGGAATTAAAGATGTTCTGATTGTGACTAAAATTAAAAAAAATTAGTTTACGCTGGTTTGGACACGTTGAAAGAATGAAGGCTGAAAGATTGACTAAAAAGGTTTATATGGCTGAAGTGAAAGGAAATGATGGCAGAGGACGACCTAGGTGTACTTTTATTGAACATATTAAAACATTATTAAGAGGATCGTGTAGCTCAGCGTACGCAGCGAAATAGGTATTTAGAAAATCATATTCTGTCTCAAGCGCGCTCTTCCCACGGGCATCAGTGCGACAGAGAGCACTGCAGCTCGTGAGTGTTTGTAGGTATGTTCTTCGTTGAAAATTGCGTTTTGGGCGAAAACGATTTACACCTACTAAACTATAACGAAACCTTATAATTTTGGAGTCAAACGTTTTAGCAGATTATAATCTACGTACGTGCGTTTTGCTTTTTTTGAAATTTTGATTTGTTTCTCAAATACAGACGGTTTATTACCAGCAAGTTATGAACCAAAAAAACCGAGATTTGAGGGGCTTATAACTTTTGACCTATTACGAATTTTGAAAAAAGGAAAAAATACGTACGTAGTTTTTCATTATGTCAGTAACATATTACAAAATCGTTAAAATTAAATGATATTTAGGGGTAGTAAAACGTTTTCTCCGTTTGTATGGACATGGACGCGGTACACTACACTCTTAAGAGGATCGTGTAGCTCAGCGTACGCAGCGAAATAGGTATTTAGAAAATCATATTCTGTCTCAAGCGCGCTCTTCCCCCGGGCATCAGTGCGACAGAGAGCACTGCAGCTCGTGAGTGTTTGTAGGTATGTTCTTCGTTGAAAATTGCGTTTTGGGCGAAAACGATTTACACCTACTAAACTATAACGAAACCTTATAATTTTGGAGTCAAACGTTTTAGCAGATTATAATCTACGTACGTGCGTTTTGCTTTTTTTGAAATTTTGATTTGTTTCTCAAATACAGACGGTTATTACCAGCAAGTTATGAACCAAAAAAACCGAGATTTGAGGGGCTTATAACTTTTGACCTATTACGAATTTTGAAAAAAGGAAAAAATACGTACGTAGTTTTTCATTATGTCAGTAACATATTACAAAATCGTTAAAATTAAATGATATTTAGGGGTAGTAAAACGTTTTCTCCATTTGTATGGACATGGACGCGGTACATTACACTCTTAAGAGGATCGTGTAGCTCAGCGTACGCAGCGAAATAGGTATTTAGAAAATCATATTCTGTCTCAAGCGCGCTCTTCCCCCGGGCATCAGTGCGACAGAGAGCACTGCAGCTCGTGAGTGTTTGTAGGTATGTTCTTCGTTGAAAATTGCGTTTTGGGCGAAAACGATTTACACCTGCTAAACTATAACGAAACCTTATAATTTTGGTGTCAAACGTTTTAGCAGATTATAATCTACGTACGTATGTTTTGCTTTTTTTGAAATTTTGCTTGGTTTTTCAAATACAGACGGTTTATTACCAGCAAGTTATGAACCAAAAAAACCGAGATTTGAGGGGCTTATAACTTTTGACCTATCACGAATTTTGATAAAAGGAAAAAATACGTACGTAGTTTTTCACTATGTCAGTAACATATTACAAAATCGTTAAAATTAAATAATATTTAGGGGTAGTAAAACGTTTTCTCCGTTTGTATGGACATGGACGCGGTACACTATACTCTTAATAGATGGAAATAGGGTAAGTATCAGTAGCGAAGCCTGAATATTTTTAGAAGGGAAGCCGTTCCAAAAAAAACCTCACTCAACAAAATGCTGCAGTTCCCAGGCGGTCACCCATCCAAGTACTGACGGACGAGAACCGGTGTATTCAACATGGTATGGACGTTGGCAACAAAGCAATTACTTTTCACTTTGTGCTGCAAGATTTTTGTTTACCCTGTTAGCATTTACCCTCTAAGCCTAAGCCGACAAATTACATGCACGATTCACGCTTGACCGATTTTTTTTGTTGACAACCAAGTCAAGGTTCGTTAAAATTAACATAATATTAGTACTGCGTTTTAAAACTATAGATCGGTTTTGTTTCCTAGTTATAATTTATGCATTCTTTAGCTAGCGATCCCGCCCCCACCTTCGCACTAAATACAATACAACTACTTATCTATTAGAGATAGATATATGCTACCGCGGACTTTTTTGTGGATAATATTATTCTACACAATTCTTTCATACATCATTTTGTTATATCTCTTTTGGATTAGACAGCATTGAGCATGCGCTATGAAAAGTCGATGGGGCTGGGCTAACTTTTTCTCCAATTTGATTCACTTAGCTCCTAAACAAGATAGGTCCATATTTTAATAGCCGTTCACATAACACACTTGTGAATAGTGTGAATGAACAAGACTCGAACAGACATTACGAAGGCCAAAAACTAAGGAATGTCCAACACTAGAATGCTGAGCAAATTCCTGGGTCGGGCAACAGTATACGAATTCGCGGTCCTAACTATGCCATTTGACTACGGAGCCCTAAAAAAATACGAGCTATAGTTTAAGCCAAATAGTGCATGAAAAACAACAATAATAAACACGCATTTGTTAATCAAAGCATTACGGGAATCAACGCGGAAGAAATCTGTTCTAATTTTGTATCTGCGGCGAAGTGGACAAACGATGCGTTGTCTCGCTCGCACTCGTTGCTTGCTCGTTAGGTGAGGTTTCCCGTCCTTTTCTAGCGTGTGAATATGGCCGCCGTCCCAGATGTTCCGTTTAGCAAGCGCGTGCGCATAGTAAATGTAGGAAAACACCGATGCGTAATCTAGTTTGTAAACATGAACTGTAAACTTGTCCGATTTTTGTATTTCTTTGAGTTTTTTTTTATTTTCATTTGCCACCAAACTGTGGGCACCAAAGACAAAGATGACATCATCACTACATATTATAAAACAAAGTCGCCCGCCGCGTCTGTCTGTCTGTCTGTGACAATTTCACTGAAAACCTACTGAACGGATTTTGTTGCGGTTTTCTAGACAGGTTAATATTTAATTGTGATTTTCACTATTAGACAGATTAATATTTGATTGCGGTTTTCACTATTAGACAGATTAATATTTGATTGCGGTTTTCACTATTAGACAGATTAATATTTGATTGCGGTTTTCACTATTAGACAGGTTAATATTTGATTGCGGTTTTCACTATTAGACAGATTAATATTTGATTGCGGTTTTCACTATTAGACAGGTTAATATTTGATTGCGGTTTTCACTATTAGACAGGTTAATATTTGATTGCGGTTTTCACTATTAGACAGGTTAATATTTGATTGCGGTTTTCACTATTAGACAGGTTAATAATTAATTGCGGTTTTCACTATTAGACAGGTTAATATTTGATTGCGGTTTTCACTATTAGACAGGTTAATAATTAATTGCGGTTTTCACTATTAGACAGATTAATATTTGATTTCGGTTTTCACTATTAGACAGATTAATATTTGATTGCGGTTTTCACTATTAGACAGATTAATATTTGATTGCGGTTTTCACTATTAGACAGGTTAATATTTGATTGCGGTTTTCACTATTAGATAGGTTAATATTTGATTGCGGTTTTTACTATTAGACACGTTAATATTTGATTGCGGTTTTCACTATTAGACAGGTTAATAATTAATTGCGGTTTTCACTATTAGACAGATTAATATTTGATTGCGGTTTTCACTATTAGACAGATTAATATTTGATTGCGGTTTTCACTATTAGACAGGTTAATAATTAATTGCTGTTTTCACTATTAGACAGGTTGATTCACCGGGAAGGTTTAAGAGTATTAAACATGGACCTGTTATGTTTAGGATCAGAGCATTTACAGTATAAGTAAATCAAGTCGGGGAAAATGTTAGCTGGAGTTTTCATGGCGTATGCTGTCTAAACCGTCAAAGATATAACAAAATGATATAGGAAAGAATTGTGTAGATTAAAATGATCTACAAAAAAGTCCGCGGCAGCATATATCTATCTGTAATAGATAAGTAGTTATAAGCGTATTTATGTATTCAAATTGTGATAAATATACTTAGGTATTCATGTCATTTATCTTATCAGAATTACATGACTGTCCTATTGCATTTGATTAACATGTAATAGATAAATCGTAATGACTGTAACGAATTCTCTACACCCTCTAGTGGTGACAAAAAGTGACAAAGCTTGTCACTTTTAAACCGACTAAGTTCATAAATTTTTGCTATGTTAGTTCATATAGATTTGAATGTGTTCGCTGAGACTAGATAATCCCTTTTTTTTGTGTTACGGTTCCAGGGTACACAGCGGAAGACCAAGTCTCCCTCGTTTAGCCGATGGTAATTGTAAAGGTAAAGGTAGTCGATAGCCTAATTGGTAGGACGGTGGACTTGAAACCGGAGTTCCCGGGTTCAAATCCTACCCCCTGCCAAAATGCTAAGCACTAATTTTCTTTAAGAATATGTGCTTAAATCGACTCCTCGTGCTTCGGAGTGCACGTTAAGCCACTAAAATGGTGCGCTAGAGGGTGACCAATGATCCAGGTTGATGATAATGAATTGTGAGGCTATACCAAACGAGTGGCAAGTTCTGTTGAGGAATATTTAGATTTGTCGGATTATGTACATAAGTTTTTAATTAAAAAACCCATTGGTACATGGCCGGGATCCGGGATCGAACCCGTGGTCTGCCTAGTTAATACCACTCGGCCATCGACGCACCCTTTCTTAATTCCTCTTCTATTGGTGAAACTGTATGAAATTTCTGAGATTAGCCTGAACGAACACATACTTAGCGGCGTGGGACTATAATTATGTAATTTGTCCAGTAGTTTTTCAGGATTTTTTACTACGAAGAACACTTCGTGACTCACGATTAGTCACGATGAATACACGAGTTACATCATAATAAAACTTTATTACTCGAATATTTCTTGCAAGTTCATCAAAAATATCATGTGCAATCATCAGGGGTCCCGTGCATTCAATAGTATGCCCTAAGGTCAAACCAAGTTTGACGCCCCTGTATCGCGCAGGAACAAATTAGGGCGAGTCCGACTCACACTTGGCCGGTTGGCTAGTTAGACGTTTGTATGTATGTTTGTATGTATTGCCATTATTAAGATCGAGCAAAAAACTCCGAATAAAACACGTTTCTTGTATAGAGACCCTCTTTACTTTTCAACTTTATTTTATTTTTATTACTTGTTGTTATAGCGGCCATAGTAATACACACTCTGTGAAAACTTGTACACTCTTATTAATAAACTCGAAGTAGCGACGTAGTAACTAAACTGTGTTTCGTCTCCGTCTATCATAATGAATTGCTGATTTGTTAGACGGAGACGAAATACAGTTTAGTTACTACGTCGCTATTTCGAGTTTATTAATAAGAGTGCAAGTGTCTACCTCTTTGATCAATATAAAAGGAAAAGATGGAGTAATAGAACCGCTCAGCGTGCTACTCTGCCCATACGCATACGCCGCTCTTCGTCCCGCTCTTTTGTTCCTCTTTTCGCGTTTTTGTCCCTTTCGCGCGGTGTCACATAGAAATGGCACCTTTTCTTTTATATTGAACGAAGGTCTACCTATTATGGTTCAAAAGATACAGCCTTATGACAGACTGATGGACGGACAGCGGAGCCTCAGTAATAGGGTTTCCCTTGTCACCCTAAAATACCCTACGGAACCCTAAAAATGAATTGATTTAAGTAAAAAAAATGTTTTTAATACATAACCACTCGACCAATTTGTCTCAAAATAGAATAAGACTTAATTCTCGGTCAACTCTTTCAATCGCCGTAAAGAACGTCTAAATCGGTTGATTACTTTTTAAGTTATCGTGCGACAAAAATTACACATAGATGAAAATTTCAGGGTTGGTCAGCATTGTCAACTGGTTTTTTGTAGTTCGCCTCACCGTAGATTCTTATTTCCAAAATTTGGTCGAGCTGATAAAATGGTTGGCCACCCCTGCCCTATTAACTATGAAGCCTGAAAGTTTAATCAAAATCCATTCAACCATTGGCATTATTGTGGCCAAATGTAATTATATTATATTATTTTAATCTATTAATCTGTTGTGCTGTGGATTTTTAATAAATAAAATAAATAAATAAATAAACCATTACGGAGCCTATTCTTGGACAGACAGACAAGGATTCTAAAAACCGACATGTTTAAGAATCGTGTAAATGGCATAGTTTAAAATTTTGATCGTGTCCATATTAAATTGTATGAATCATCGTAAGTCTAAATTCGCACCATCCTACATTTAGGACTGAGGGGGGTAACTCTTAACATAAATTTAAATCCTAATCCTAAAATCCTGAATTTAATTTCGTTGCGATGGCAACAGTAGCGATAATTTTATTGTTTAATTGTGTTTAAATAAGTTGTCTCATTTATGCTACTCGATTTAAATAAAATTGTCACTGTTGTCATCATCACAATGAAATTAAATTCAGGATTTGAAATTAAAAATTATGTCAAAAATTATACATGCGTCGCGGAGAGCATGACCGCCAAGAGTGAATTTAGTAGATAAAAATCTTCGGCTAAATGAGGAATACTTTGTCTCTTCCGCTGGGTAGCCTGGGGCCGGCAACGGTTCCTGGGAGCTGTAAAGATTTTTTATTCTTTCTGTAGGTAGATTTTCTCTTCGCGGTCATGTTCGCGGGGCTGATATGGTCGTCCTCTCCACTCTCTAGCTCAACTTATTTGGCGCGCACTATACGTACAACAATCCTATTTCCGAGCGGCTAAAGCCGCGGGCTTCAATTAGTATTCAATGCTATAAAAACAAGTCGGTGTGCGAAAGAAACGCACATATTAATTTTGTACGTACCAAACAAGGTCAGACTGAACTCGACTTTGTATTTCAATAAATAATCTTCATAACATTTTATCTCTATTGTTCTATAATGATTTGAGAGTGGTACATGTGGCTGCCTCCGTATGAGATAGGTTTTTTTAATTCAGGATTCCGTACTCACATAATATATTGTAACGAATAGGTACTTAAATCGCACAAATAAATACCTAAACACATCAAGGTCGATAGACGTCTCTAGAAACATCCAGAGAGAATCAAGTACAAACGAAAATGGACCGTATGTGCCTAGCCATAGGTACCAAAATCGGGCGCGGTCTGTGTGTAGGTATTTGGCACCGAGCCGCATCGAGACGCGTCTACAACTTTATACAACAATCTCGGCGTTTCTCGAATGTTCGGAGGGCAATATAAACAGAGGATCGTCGCCGGGAGGACACAGTGCGAATCAGAGCGATCAAAGCGAAACAGTGAAGTGGAATTTAGTGCGACTAAGTGTTATTTTAGTGTTTTCATTTATGTAACTGTATTTTTGTGGTGTTAAAGTAAAGTTTGTCTATTTAATCGGTATTTTAAATCTCTTCGAACCCTAGCTCGTAACAAATTGGTGTCAGGAGTGTGGGATTCAAAAATGCCGATTACACCACGTGACTCGTCGTCATCACGGCGACCCAAAACACGACAAACTACTGCTGGACATCACGGCGAGGAGGTCGACGAGGTTGCTGCTGCTGGAGCCGCTGCTGGGACTGCTGCTGGAGCCGCTGCTGGTGCTGCTGGGACTGCTGCTGGAGCCGCTGCTGGTGCTGCTGGGACTGCTGCTGGAGCCGCTGCTGGTGCTGGTGGGACTGCTGCTTTAGCTGCTGCTGGAGTGGATTCGGGTTCTGCGGGTGCTTTCCAGGCAACCGACATGGGAATGCTGGTTCGGCTGATGGAGGAGCAGGCCAGACGTCAAGAGGAACAGACTCGACAGCTGTTGGAGGAGCAGGCCAGGCGTCAGGACGAGCAGACTCGACAGCTATTGGAGGAGCAGGCCAGACGACAGGAGGAGGAGGCCAGGCGTCAGGAAGAGCAGGCCAGACGTCAGGAGGAACAGACTCGGCAGCTATTGGAGGAGCAGGCCAGACGACAAGAGGAGGAGGCCAGACTTCGGGAGGAGCAGACTTGCCGGCTGTTCAAGGAGCAGTCTGTTAGCCTAAAGGAGCTGCTTTCAGAATCACTGGGAAAGGTGACTATGGAGGTGAAGCAGCTACAGAGGGTTACAGACATGCACGAGGAGAGAATCGAAGACCTCGACATCCGGTACGAAGACCTCAAACAGCACTATAAGGATCTCCATAAGGAAATACAGACAAGGATGAGCGGAGAACAGGATACAAGACTTAACGACCGCTACGGAGTGCGAGAGGCTTCAGAATGAAGTGAGGAAACTGAAGCTGACCGCTCCTGTTTCTGGAGGCGCCATCGTCTCCGGACCTCGAGTCAAGGTGCCGCCGTACGACGGGACTACGTCCTGGACAGCGTACAAATTGCAGTTCCAAACGGTCGCCTCTGCCAACGGCTGGACAGACGAGCAATCTCTGACCGCCTTGACAGTGGCTTTAAGAGGCCGCGCACTGTCTGTTTTGGAAGCCTCTCCAGACAGCTGCACCACGTACGGGAACCTGATCGAGGCAATGGACTCCAGGTACGGCGACAAACACCTGGAGCACGTCTACCGAGCGCAGCTGAGGGACAGGACGCAACATGCTGGTGAGAATCTGCAACAATGGGCTCTGGAGATCGAGAAGATCGTGAGGAAGGCGTACCCATCTGCCGGACAAGAGTTCATTGCTGCGAACCTCGTTCAAGCATTCATCGACGGCATCCGCAGCATGGAGGTCAGAGCTGCAGTTCGACTGGGCCACCACAGCGCCCTGAAAGATGCACTGGCCCATGCTCTAGAGGTGGAAGCCGTGAGACAGGAGCCTCGTTCTCAGCGATTGCGACAAGTGGCGGAGGAGGCTACTCCAACAACGACACCTGTAGCAGAGAGGCGTAGCTACTTACCCCGCTGCTTCTACTGCCACAAGCTGGGGCACCTTAAAGCAAGCTGCCCGGCGCTTAAACGACAAGGCACGGATCAACGAGTGCCGAAACGGGACGTCAGAGCTGATGTCCGTGCCGTAACTACGGAGCTTCCGGGAAACGAGTAACAGCCAGAGCCGCGGGGCGGGTACTGGCTGATCGTGACACAGCCCCAAAAGTTACCATCCGACAAGTTTTCGACGGGAACAGTCTGGTGATCGCCGGCAAGGTCAACGGGACGCCATGTGAGATGACGAACGAACATCGACGAGGACGGACGCATGGCAACGCTGACGCACTGTCACGCAGGCCGTGCCCTGAAGGTTGTAAACACTGCTGGAGGCGTGAAATCAGTGATTCTGTTATCAAAGTGATTACGACTAACAATCTTAATGACAATTGGGCGAACGAGAGGACGAGAGACGAGCAACTCAAGGATAACAACTTGGCGCCGATAATGGAATGGAAGACGCAGAATGTTCCAAGGCCCGGCTGGAATGTTGTATCAGCCATGAGTTCCACCACGAAAAGTTACTGGGCTCAGTGGGAAAGTCTAGTGCTGCACAACGGGTTGCTGTACCGCAAGTGGGAGTCGCCCAGTGGACAGGAGACATTGATGCAGCTGGTCGTGCCTAGGTCAAAGGTGCGCGCAGTGCTTGAGTCCGTGCACGATGGATTCTCGGGAGGACATCTGGGCATGAATCGAACCCTGGCGAAAATCAGGAAACGATTTTATTGGGTTCATTGCCGGCAAGATGTCGAGGATGTCGTTGGTGTCGCAAGTGCACAGTATGTGCGGCCGTGAAGGGACCTACGACACGTACGAGGGGACGTATGCAGCTGTACAATGTTGGCGCTCCATGGGAACGAATTGCGGTGGACGTTGCTGGACCGTTCCCGGTCACTGAAGACGGGAACAAGTACTTCATGGTCGTGATGGACTACTTCACGAAGTGGCCGGAGGTCTTCGCAATTCCCAACCAGGAAGCGACAACAGTGGCGACTAAGTTGGTCAACGAAGTATTCTGCAGGTTCGGGCTACCAATGGAGATACATTCTGATCAAGGGCGTAACTTTGAGTCGCAGTTGTTCCAGGAAGTATGCCGTCTCCTGGGAATAAATAAAACGAGGACTACGGCGTATCATCCACAGTCCGACGGAATGGTTGAAAGGTTCAACCGCACTTTGGAGACTCATTTGGCGAAACTGGTTGAGGATCACCAGAGGGACTGGGACCGATATATTCCCTTGTTCTTGCTCTCATATCGATCCGCAGAGCATGAAAGCATAAAGGTGACTCCTGCTTATGCCAACTTTGGGAGAGAACTCCGACTACCAGTTGATCTCCTGACCGGCGGACCTCCGGATGCGCCGCAACCTGTAAGTGACTACGTATCGAACCTGAAAAACAAGATGTGCGACATACATGACCAGATTCGTCAGAGCAGTCTTGTGGCCAGTACAAAGATGAAGACCAGGTACGATAGGAACTTCAATAGTAACGGTTTTGACGAGGGATCGTTGGTGTGGCTGCACAACCCGAAACGCCGAAAAGGCAAATCTCCCAAGCTGCAGAACCGCTGGGAAGGCCCGTATAAGGTCATCACGAGGATCAATGACGTGACCTATCGGATCCAACGATGCCCGCGTGGACAGTTAAAGGTTGTCCATATTGATCGACTTGCTCCTTACAAAGGCTCGAATATTGCTCGGGACGAGCAAGCCTAAGCGGGGGGCAGTGTAACGAATAGGTACTTAAATCGCACAAATAAATACCTAAACACATCAAGGTCGATAGACGTCTCTAGAAACATCCAGAGAGAATGGACCGTATGTGCCTAGCCATATGTACCAAAATCGGGCGCGGTCTGTGTGTAGGTATTTGGCACCGAGCCGCATCGAGACGCGTCTACAACTTTATACAACAATCTCGGCGTTTCTTGAATGTTCGGAGGGCAATATAAACAGAGGATCGTCGCCGGGAGGACACAGTGCGAATCAGAGCGATCAAAGCGAAACAGTGAAGTGGAATTTAGTGCGACTAAGTGTTATTTTAGTGTTTTCATTTATGTAACTGTATTTTTGTGGTGTTAAAGTAAAGTTTGTCTATTTAATCGGTATTTTAAATCTCTTCGAACCCTAGCTCGTAACAATATCATACCTACTAGCGACCCCCCGGCTTCGCACTGGTACAATATCGGATTAGAAAAATGAGTGAAAGATGATGTTGTAACTAAAATGAAGAAAAGTAGTTTACGCTGGTTTGGACACGTTGATAGAATGAAGGATGAAAGATTGACTAAAAAGGCTTATATGGCAGAAGTAAAAGTAAATGCTAGCAGAGGACGACCTAGGTGTACTTTTATTGAACATATTTAATAAATAATGTATTGATCGATGAAAATATTAGAAGTACACACAATCGCCTAGCATGTATGAAAGGTATGATGAATATATAGGAAGCGAAAGAGGTATGTCAGGATTGTAACAAATGGAATTCGATTGTATCTGCCTAGTGCCTACTCCTCTTGGGATGAAAGGCGTGATGATAGATAGAATAAAAATTATAAATTAGACAGCGCCATGAAAACTCGCTGGAGCAAACTTTTTCCCCGTGAGTGACATAGGCTATATTCCATTTTCAGAAAAATTAGGGATCCTTACTGAAACTCCAATAATGTAACCCAAGATGTAAAAAAATTACCTAAGAAATTCCTTACATCGCGTGCGCTGCGAAAACTATTGATGATATAGAGGTAGTGGTAGAGGGTAGAGGGTAGGGGGTAGGAGTAGAAGTAGGGGTAGGGGTAGGGGTACGGGTAGGGGTGGGGATAGGGTAGGGGTAGGGATAAGGGTAGGGGTAGGTATAGGTATATTTTATTTTGTTCGTAAATATCCAAGGGCGAAGCCGGGGGCGGAATGCTAGTAATATTATAAAGAAGTAAAATTAGATTTTTTGTATTTTATTTGTAAAGAATAAACTCAAAAACTACTGAACCGATTCTAAAAATTCTTTCACCAATAAAAAGCTACGATATTCCTGAGTGACACAGGCTATATTTTATATTGTTCCAATGTATCCACGGGCGGAGCCGAGGGCGGAAAGTCTAGTAAAAAATATAAGCAAGCCACAGACAGACATGCTGTCTCGATTAAAATACACACTTTATCAGTGTATTCAAATTGATAAGCTATGTTTACTAGATAAACTATATCTGTGTCAGTGGTGTATGTTATAATAGCAAGGAAAACTGCAGAATTTAGTATGTAAAGGCACTGGCTAATTGTGGACACTGTGCCTGGCCGTGATGCTTGCCTACAAAGGCAATCTTTAATTATTTATATGGGGATATTACTATTCCCAATTTCTCTGTAAATAATCCACCTGTGTCACTGTAATTTAGCATATAGTTACTTATTCAATATATCTAAGTGAAATAGCCGTTATTTTTTCAATTGGTTTTATTGAATAGGAAATATGGGTGGTAAAGTAAAGGTTTATTTTGCCCCTGTTTTCTCTTTCATAATTATCATATTCATAATCAACAATAGGAATTAAACGTTTTGTATTTTTTGGTAGCTTATTGAAAAATTTACGAGCTTTGTGATAGATTATGAAAGAGAAAACGGGGGCAAAGTTTAACCATGTTTCCTATTCAATAAAACTCTTTAAAAAAATAACAGCTATTTCACTTAGATATATTGAATAAGTAACTAAGTATTATGCTAAATTTGGAAATTGGGAATAGTTTATCCTAGAAAAATTATGGATATAGAAGTCTTAAAGATAAAAAACCGGCCAAGTGCGAGTCGGACTCGCGCACGAAGGTTTCCGTACCATTTTGTATAAAAACGGCAAAAAAATCACGTTTGTTGTATGGGAGCCCCCTTAAATATTTATTTTATTCTTTTTTTTAGTATTTGTTGTAGAAATACATCATCTGTGGAAATTTCAACTGTCTAACTATCACGGTTCATGAGATACAGCCTGGTGACAGACGGACGGACGGACAGCGGAGTCTTAGTAATAAGGTTTCCGTTTTTATCCCTTTGGGTACGGAACCCTAAAAACCTTAGTTTTACTTTATATAAATATCCGCGCATTTACTCGAAACGCAAAAGGCGTAACGCAAACCCAAAACGATTACGTTTCAATCGCGTCGCCCGTACGCAGTCCCTTTGTTAAGTTTACGCAAACCCCTCCGTTACGGGTTTAGGGTAGGGCGTGGTGTCATGCATCTGGAGACCTTGACACAGTTTCCCGTTTGCAGCGTCCCCTCCCCCCTCCCGCACTCCCCTCACTGTGACCGGAACGCGTCCTAGATACGGAAACTGAAAAATATCATGAAGCTTTTTGTTTTCATTCTGAAAAGGGGTATAGGGTGTTTCTCATACTATATTATTTACTCTGGACGGGTCCTCCTCACCAATGGCCGGCCAAGGAATGCTCGGTCCGAAAATGTCTAACACTAGAATTCCGAGCAAATTGATGATATTCTAGCTAGAGTGCCCTTTAATATGTTTTACTGCGTAATTTATATGTTGTAATAAGTATGCTACCGCGAACTTTTATGTCAATCCTATTAGGCAGCATATTTCATAAAAGAGCGCTAGTGGCAAACATATTCCAATTTATAATACACGTAAACCTACCTAGAGAAATGCGAAAACCACATGCAATTTGAAAATGCCATACAGGCAAATGCGCACGGTCAGAATAACGATGGGTGACCGTTTGTACTTAAAAAGCCTTTCACCTTTGACCTCAAAAGACCTCAAATAAGTATTTATGTATGTAAGGCTTAATTATATTTTAAAAATATACTCAGGGCGTTGGCAACAAATAGGTTTCCGTTGTGGGCGCGTTGCTCTATTCAACGGCTGTAGCGCTTCATTTAACTTTGTATGACTGAAACTGGCAAACAAAGGATGGCGGCGACAGCGATGTTAGCGCTGAATTGTCGCTTCTCGGTCTATTTATAGTATGGTCTAATATTTATAAACTTCAGTGATTTCATTGTGTTTGCCCTTTAAGTTATATGTTCACGGCTTGAAACCCTTTCTGGAATAGACAGGGATAAGAAATGGCATATTTCATTATTTAATTTCCCGGGGAAATTAGATACTTTTCCCGGATAAAAAGTAGGAATATGTCACTTTTACTTTTCGGCCCTCCAACTAATGTGAAAAAATCACGTCAATAACAAACAAACAAATTTTGAATTGCGGATACATTTCTCACATTTTAAAAACACGGTTGAAACCGGGTACAATATATAACAACATACAATAACAACAATTTGAATAAGTACCTAAATAAATACGCTTATATACATTTCTCACATTTTAAAAACACGGTTGAAACCGGGTACAATATATAACAACATACAATAACAACAATTTGAATAAGTACCTAAATAAATACGCTTATATACATTTCTCACATTTTAAAAACACGGTTGAAACCGGGTACAATATATAACAACATACAATAACAACAATTTGAATAAGTACCTAAATAAATACGCTTATATACATTTCTCACATTTTAAAAACACGGTTGAAACCGGGTACAATATATAACAACATACAATAACAACAATTTGAATAAGTACCTAAATAAATACGCTTATATACATTTCTCACATTTTAAAAACACGGTTGAAACCGGGTACAATATATAACAACATACAATAACAACAATTTGAATAAGTACCTAAATAAATACGCTTATAACTACTTATCTATTGGAGATAGATATATGCTACCGCTGACTTTTTTGTAGATAATTTTATTCTACACAATTCTTTCCTACATCATTATGTTATATCTCTGACGGATTAGACAGCATACGCCATGAAAACTCTCTGGGACTAAATTTTTTCCCGACTTGATTCACTTATTAATACTGTTAATGATCAGCTCCTAAACATGATGTTTAATGCTCAAAAACCTTCGCAGTGAATCAAGCTATTTAATAGTGAAAACCGCATAAAAACCGCGTTATAAAACAACGTATAATATGTAGCGATTGTGTGTACATTACATAATATATGCTCCTGAATTCTAAACCGTCTATAGTCCATTGGTTATACCGTTGAAATTGAAACTGCAGGATTCCTCATTCGATCCAAAAAGGGTACTATTTTCCTTTAAGAATAAATGCTTTAACGTCATTGGTCACACCACAAAACCTTAAACATTCCATTAACACTCGCCCTATATTCCACAGATGCACAGTAGCGAGCCATCACCGACGCCGCCGGTGCAGGGCGCCGAACTGCTGCACCAGTTGGGGAGGATGATCGTGCGCGGCAGGAGCCCTGCGCCCGCGCCGGATCTACACACCCGACTGTTGCAGGCCAAGTTGAGGGCCGCGCAACCGTCTACCAGCAAGCAGGTGAGACTTTGAGTGGGTGAAACATGGAGTGAATGTATGTATGGCTGGGATTGCTGGAAAGTGATCCCCTCTCTGATCTGTCTACCCCAATTGGAGACGAGCGTTATGTATTCTGTGCAGCACGTTGATTTTTTCAACTTTTCGTTTCCAGTATAACCCGATCAAGATAATTGAGCCAAAGTTAGTTTGCGGCGCCATACGAGTAGTGGCTCTACTCATCTTGGTCGGGTTATAGTGGTATAGTATTATTACGCGCAATATTTGTCTAATTCGCGAGTTCAGAATCAAAATGGGCGAATTTGTGAGCTCTACCCCACATAGAACCTCATAAATGCCAACGACAAGCTTGCCACCTGTCCCGTTTAATATAGGCAACTAGCTAAATGTGGATCATGAGATTCAAAAAAATTGAAAAATCCGAATCTTCAAAAGCATTGAGGAATTTAGTGGAACGTAAAAGGAGATTTTTCCCTTAAACTTAGAAGTTAGGTAAATCCAGACACTCAATTCTAAAACTATCCAACTTCCAGGTCCAATCCCAACCCAAATCAGAGACACACGAGCCCGGGCCAATGATTGAAGCAGAACTGAACGATCACATCCACGCTCTTTGGACTGATAACATCCCAATATGCATCGATGTCCTATTGGCGCCTGATTGCAAGGAGTGTTACACCAGGATCAACATCGAAGACAAGACGACGAAGTGCGAACAGCAATGCCTGTTGCTGGAGAGGTGGACTATGTCGGTGCTGATTAAGAAGTAAGTGGTATGAACAGGAATTCCCACACCCCTGATACTTTGTTTGATGAAGTAGGGTCATGGAAGTAAAAATAATCCACGATAACATGATTTCTTTTATTCACTTTCTACAATCCAACCTACTGACCAACAAACGCCTTGTTGACAATTCTATCAAGCTAAACGGGTACGATCTCCATATCAGACATATAACCAGTCTAATAACTTTAAATATCTGGTCACTCTTTAGGTACACGGTACACCCAAAATATCATAGACTAAATGAGGAAGAGTAAGGCATCTGTGGTGGTAAAAATATATGTAATGTTTGATGGGACCTCTTGGCACAATCGTAAGACTGGCTTTCCGCCATAAGATGGGGCTGCGAGCGAGGAAAAAAAATCAACGAATAGGATCCTATCGGTAGATTTTTCCTCGCTCACTGCCCAGCTTCCTCGCACTGCTCGCATACTTTTGGGAAATACAGTCTTATGTTTCATTTATATTACTTTCTCACTAAAAGACAATGTTGAACCATAATTATAGGAAAGGGAAAACAAATTATATATGTGCATGACAAGAAAATGAGTTTTTATAGATATGAGTGGGCAGGATAGTGTCGCAACAAAATTAAATGAGCAGTCGAACTAAGAGGTTCGGCGTTGCTTTCGTCGTGCTATAGAGAAGTGGAACGGTCTGCCTTCCATCGTATTCTCAGCCTCGTACAACATTTTTTCCCATTTTCCCAAATTTTCCCATTCATGATTACAAGAATTGGACGAGTCTGTGGTCGGTTTCGGTGGACCGTACGGCGACGCAACGGGGATTGGACGAATGTGTGGTCACCTTTAGATCTTTTGAGGAGAACGTATCTACTGGCAGGCATTTTTTAAGATCATTGTTGCAATACTTGTCTTTACTCATACCACTATTGCTCAATACCAGGCGGTGGTAGAGTCATTTGCTTGTCTTACATGAAAAAAAAACATGTCGTTACATGGTGCACGTATTTAATGACAGCAGGTTGATAAAAATCTTAATATCTTATCATTTGAAGGTAAAATAAAGATTATGCAACTAAAATGTTATCGATGTAATTTTCCGATTGCAAATTTTTATCTTTACCTCACTTCCTAGCTACGTACGATTCTATGAGTCAAACAAGAGTGTCGACTTGTTATCGCAAATTAGCTGAGCTGGGCTAACTTTAGATTCATTTCATTTTAAAGGTGCCACACACATATATACAAAAATATTCCTCATTTCGGATCCTACCCTATACATTCACTAGTGCCTTGTGGCTCCTGTAAACCGTGTTACCCAACGGAAAACTCAATTAGCCTGTTATATTTTTAAGGCTACTGTACAAGTGGCCAGTTCTGTTGAGGTATTTTGAGATCGAAAGGAAGGACTCTTTACTTATACTTTGACACTTTAGCCTACTTTTTAAATTAGAAAGTAATTAGATTGTAAACATATGTTCTACCCACGAAGCAGATGGTTTCATGTGTTCATACTCTTCTGCTAACAACACTTTTAACTTATTTCCAGAACTCCCGAAACACCAGCAACAATACCATCGCAATGGCTCCTAAACGCCGTCAGATCTCAACTACACTTCTCTCAACTATCCGCCTGGATTACAAGACTCAAAGACATGACCCAAAACAAAACCGAGGAAGAGCGCGATCCAAACGAGCGTAGACGCAAACTTAGCCGGGAGCAATGCAACATCAAGAAACTAGAGGCGAATTGCGACGAAAAAGATCTGCCTTGCGGACTGATGCAGAGGAATTTGAACATCGTATACTCCATTAAGATTCCTGGGGAGAGTTTCACATGGGCGGAATTCTCCCGAACACCAAACGACCATACATTCCCAGTCACGGATATCGGAAATAACATGTACTTAAAGGTCATACTGCAGAGTCTACCACGAAGGGATGACATTCCAATACTCAAATGTTTCTGTCACCTCCCAAAACGCAGGGCAAGCAAAGAATTCCCACCGATTACAGTACAGGATGAACTGATTTTACGCATGAATGATCTCAATTTGGGTCCACCAGAGAGCCGTCCATTAGGGTATTGCAAAGGTTCCAACTTCTCCCCAGACCTTGGGGTCATAAACTCGAATATTGGCATTTCTAGCGGAGTTTCTCGAAAACTATCCACACTTGGCTCCTCGGAATACATATACAGTAGAGCATCGACACCTGAGCGCCAATTGGATAGGGATACGAACCAAACTAGTCCTGCCAAAGAATCGAACCATTCACCAAGTTATAAATGCACTGCCACTGGATCTAATGCACCGGATTACCTACTCGATGACAGAATGCACACACTTTGCAGCGAAAACGGGAAACATAAATGCAGTTGTGATGATGAGTCGGATAACGGGAATAATCGAAGGTCTTCCACTAGTTTTAAAGTCGAACCAAAAAAGCAAATAGACGAGCGGCGTCTGAAAGAAATAGCTAAATATAAAAGGCGGTTGAGGAAAGAAAGCAAACTAAGAAAGTATAGGGAGAGTGGTGCATCAGATAGTGCCACATCAGAAGGAGATAGCACCAATGAACATGGAACGTCAAAACGAGACAAATGCAAAGATGAACCTCATACCTCTATCCCAATTCTCCAAGCGTCTAGATTCGATAGATTCAGAGCTATTGGATGCTATAGAAACCAAACTTATTTAACACTGCCAGCGAGTCGGATAGAAACTAGATCCCCTTTTGTTACTGAACCAATTTCAATCACTCCCACAGATTACAGGAAATCGATCTCAGTGTCCACGCAAACTGATGAACCGATTTGTGCGTGTGGTTCCACAATGGAATATCAATGCGAGGGTTGTAAAAGGGGTATGGTCAGGTCGGATGGAAATTACAATTTAGCGTCTGCTGTGAATCAATCTCAGAAGCTGCTTGACGCTTTAACTAAAACTGGTACGAACGCCGATAAGCGGCGCGACGCTGACGTAAGCGATGCAGCTAATAAAAAGCATAAATGTGATAAACCTAGTGATAATATAATTTGTGATGAATCTAGTAGTAATATAGGCAATAATTTTAATATGAATGATGCACCTGTTACTACCGGTGTAAGAAAATATCCTGACGACGGCATCGAAGTGACAAATATTATAAAACGACCAAAACTTAAGAGGATTTTTCCAATCGTTGATAGAATTGAGAAAATTGTCAATGAGAGATGTAACAATAATGATAATGACAGTAGCAATGATATGCAAGTGTTGTTGCTGAAAGACGATGACACAGTATTTAGTAATATGAAGAGAGTTGAAAATGTGAGTCCAAGGAAGAACACTTCTTCGATTAGCGAAGAAGAATATGTGTTTTACGAGAAATGTGACTATGGATCTTTTGATAGATGCGACGTAGAATCCCCTACTATAACTGCTGAGGGATTTTCATTTCCCGATCCTAAAGAGTTTGAAAATTTTGACAATGAAGTACCGTCTCCGACAGAAATGGATCGATTTAGATGGCGTTTTGATTCGGCGGCCTCTATGATCTTTCATACTAAAACTGGCTTGCCTCTGACATCGAGTCCTGCTCCTTTGAAACGGGGCAGTAACTGTTTCGACTATGACGATTCCATTAATGGAATATCTGGAATCAAAAGGTAAGACTTCATATCCTATGAGGAGTAGACTAGACAGAAACATTAGAATGCTATTCCTACGATCCTTCGCTTCTTTTATATTCATCATACCTTTCATACATGCTCGGCGATTGTGTGTAGTTTTAACATTGCCTTCAATCAATACATATTTTATATGGTCAATAAAAGTACACCTAGGTAACCCTCTGCCAGCATTTCCTTTCGCTTCTGCCATATAAACATTTTTAGTCAATTTTTTACTTTGCTTGAATTCGCAAAAACCCCTTTGATGGAACTAGGAAAGTCTTTATTATTTTTAAAAGAAATACTACCGCTGACTTTATGTGCTCCGCGAAGAACTTATTGTTATATATATTGTATTATAGGTGCGTCGGTGGCCGAGTGGTTAAGACGTCTGGTATTAACTAGGCAGACCCCGGGTTCGATCCCGGATCCCGGCCATGTATCAATGGGTTTTTTAATTAAAAACTTATGTACATAATCCGACAAATCACACTTAGAGGCTTTTCCATCTAAATATACCTCAACAGAACTGGCCTATTGTAAAGGATAGTCTCACAAATACCATCGGCTAAACGAGGGAGACTTGGTCTTCCGCTGGGTAACCTGGAACCGTAAAACGGCTTCGGGAGCTGCAAGGCAACCCGTGAAGAAAAAAAGAACTTATTAATAGCTTCTTTGGCTCGAGTGGGGGTCGCTTGAACTTACCGCGCAGCTACATCTGCGGTTTTCTGGAATTTTGACAGATGAAAAACGTACGCACGTAGTTTTTCACTAAGTCAATAACGTATTAAAATTAGGTATAAATACTTAGGGGTAGTAAAACAAACAACCCTCGTCATTTGTGCCATCTGTTCTATTTAATATTGTCAACTCGCGCAATGTGGACATTGTTACTTGTGTCTCTGGCCATGTCGCAAGGTACAAAATCAGTGTTGAAAGTTAAATCTTGTTGGCTAAGAGTGTCATAAAATAACCTAGATATGTGACAGGGTGTGTTTTCTTATATTTTTTTGAAAATAAATTTAAAATAATGATCATCAACGATAAAAGTATAAGAATGTGGAGGTACTCGTACATCATTTTGTTTTATACTAGAGCTTTTCGCCTCGGCTCCGCCCGTTGCAATTTTTGAAGTGACAAGATTTTCTTTTTTCGGGATAAAAAGTTGCCTATATTATGTACTCTGTGCAAAAAATCACATCGATCCATTGATCTATGGTGAGGAGAAAGAAATAAACGAACCATTAATAATATTTGTTAGGATTACGATAGGCCCTTTTTTTACGTGGGTAAATCCTGGTCATGGTGTGAGCATTCTTTCGCGACAATAGAGTTAAATACCCCTACCGACCGCCAGAGACCTGGGGCATCAAGTGCAAGCGCCCTTCGCCAGAGGCGATTTTTGAGCCTCCACTTCGAGGTTCCTGCGTGGCGCCCTCGTTGTGCTTTGGGGGTACGCAGTTTCTCATTCCGGTAGCACAAACCGCTGCGGTCGACCATGATAGATAGGCCCGGAATTAGCCCTGATTTAGCACTGATTTATAAAAACACACACACGTTCACGGCCTTTATACCTTGCGGTGTGGCCAGAGACACCAGCAGCAGTGTCCACTTGCAACCAATTGTCCATATTGAACAGATCACTGTGGCAAGCCCGTTGCTGTGCACTTAATAAACCTAGATATGTCACTTTTTTAACAGACGTACCTAAATATCAGTATTTTTTTAGAAGAAGTGGATGAAGCAAAGAGCAGATTGAAATATATATAACAGTGGTGTTAGCATACTTAGAACGACGGGTTCGCATCAATGGCCAGCCAAGGATTGCCCGGCCCGAGAAAGTCCGACATTAGAATGCCGAGCAAATTGGTGGAAGCAGAGACCGTTTTGCCTGGACATTCTCGGAGCGGGCCTTCTTTGGCTGGCCATTGGTGAGGACCCGTCGTTTTTGGCTTTCGAATCGAGTGCTTAAATATAATACTTTTTTTTTTCTAAATCAGGCAGGACCTATTTTGAACAAATATTCAGACGGACACAAAAATTAAAAAAAACTGCTATTTATAATTTTTTTTATATTTCAGTGCCCTATTCCATCCTGTGTCACCAACACCAGGGGAAGGTTGGGTAACCCCCCGTTCGCCTGCATCGCCGTGTCCGCCTTTGACCAAAATTTTGACCAAACCACCCTCTGCGGACCCTGAGCCCTTGGATAGATCTCTGAACAGACCAAGGCGTGGACCCAGCGCTGGGTTGCTAGGTAAGAAAAAAAAATTACATATATATAATGAAATACTGATTATTAATTATTTATAAACTACCGCCCCCCGGCTTTGCACGGGTACATATCTATTAGAGATAGATATATGCTACCGCGGACTTTTTTGTTGATGATGTTGTGAGTAGTTATGACTAAAATGAAGAAATTAGTTTACGCTGGTTTGGACACGTTGAAAGAATGAAGGATGAAAGATTGACTAAAAAGGTTTAAATGGCTGAAGTGAAAGGAAATGCTGGCAGAGGAGGACCTAGGTGTACTTTTATAGAACATATAAAAAAAAATATTGATCGACTACAATATTAAAAGTACACACAATCGCCGAGCATGTATGAATGGTATGATGGATATAAAAGAAGCGAAAGAGGTATGTCAGGATCGTAGCAAATGTTATTCGATAGTCTCTGCCTACCCCTCTTGGGATAAAAGGCGTGATGATAGATAGATATAACGTATAATACCGCTGAGCATTTCACAATTTGTGGCCGGACCGAAGAATTGACCACCAGAAATGCCCGACCCACGAATTCCTGCCCGGACATACTCGGGTCGGGCAATACATGGTCTTGTGCCAAAAACATGTCGCGAACACAGGTCGCGAATCCATAATATTTCTTCCCACCAAAAATCACTCAACGCGCCTATAGAAGTTTTCTCTTCAAAAATCTCGGGATACGCCCATGGATCCCACCCTAATTTTCGTCCCCTATACCCCTTTAGGGGGGTGGATTAAAAAAAAGTAGCCTATGTCCTTTAGGGTTCAAGCTTTCTCCGTATCAAATTTCATCAAAATCGGTTCAGTGGTTTAGCCGTGAAAGCGTAACAGACAGAGTTACTTTCGCATTTATAATATTAGTATGGATTACTTAGGTACCATTTTAAATCGTCTTCGCTTCATAATGTCTATGTCCTACATTATGTCCAGGGTTCTGATGATGGAACCGGAAGGTGGCGACAGGAACTCAGTAACGAAACGACGTAACCCCATCGAGTTTGGGCTCATTTGGTTTGCGCAAGTGTGTGTAATTATCTACACATTAAAATAACTTGGTTTTTTTTAAATTACAGGTAGTTTTGAAGAGTCTGCGTTGAAAGGCCGTTTAGAGCCAGTGGCCACTGTGCACGGGTTTACCGCCGAAATAGGCGCCTCAGGGGCGTTTTGTCCCCCGCACAAGAAACTGCCTGTCACTGTGTTTTTCTACGCGCCGGGGGAAACAAACGCGCCTTATATGGTGAGAGAATTTTTTGAAATGAAATTAAGGTCTTCGTAAAATTGTTAACGGCAGATAGGTAAGCTTAATTAATAACTTATGTACGCAATCCGACAAACCACACTTAGAGGCTTTTCCGTCTAAATATACCTCAACAGAACTGGCCGCTCGTTAGGTATAGCCTCACAAACCATCGGCTAAACGAGGGAGACTTGGTCTTCCGCTGGGTACGCTGGAACCGTAACACGATTTCGGGAGGTCTATTAGGAAAGTAATATCTAACATTTAATTGGTTTTAAGGTAGTCGATAGCCTAATTGGTAGGACGGTGGACTTGAAACCGGAGGTTCTGGGTTCGAATCCTACTCGCTGCCAAAATGCTAAGCACCAATTTTCTTTAAGAATATGTGCATATATCGACTCCTCGTGCTTCGGAGGGCACGTAAAGCCCGGTCACCAACCCGCCTGCCAAGCGTGATGACTATGGCAATTCCTCTCAATGAGCACCACTAAAATGGTGCACTAGAGCTTCCTTCACCAATGATCCAGCAGTGGATCTTAAAAAGGTTGATGATGATGAATGTTAGATATTACCTTATAATCATGTAATTAGGCAAGTAAATCATTCTATTGGCATACCACAATATTACCATTTTTTTTTAAATTCCAGGGTCACATAAATCTGGGACCAGGCGGCTACCGTGTCGCCCGTTCTGGGACCGTCCAGGTCTCCCTTTTCAACCCTCACGGGACTTTGGTGAAGATGTTCGTGGTGTTGTACGATTTGACAGCCATGCCGGCGTCAGCTAAGACGTTTTTGCGTCAACGCACGCTGTACATGCCCGTTGGGGTGACTGATCCGCCGCCACCACGATCTTCTTACAAATGGCTGAGATATCTCATTCATTTGAGGTTAGTGTCATAGAATTGTTCAAATATAATTATATAGGTAATAGGCATGATGACTAAAAAATTCTAATTAGTCCGTCAGTTAGATTATCAGAAAATATTGGACACGTATTTTTTCTTTTGTCAATTAAACAAAAAATGATGAAGATATAGCCCGCTAAAGTTCCGCGTGACGTCACGCCTTAGTAAAATTTTTAGCAAGGCGTGACGTCACCTACCCCCACTCCCAAACTTTGACGCGCTTTATCTGTCATTTTTTGTTTGATTGACAAAAGAAAAAATACGTGTCCAATATTTTTTGATAATCTAAATGACGGACTAAATAGAATAATATTTTGTTTACCCTGTCATCTACTACCATATTGTGCAGATATTAGGTATCACATATTTGATCGCTATGTCAAAGATAAATATATTCTAAAGTTTCTCATGGAAAGAAAATAACCAAAATCAGTTACATCTAAGATTCATGAAACTTTGAAAATCCTCAATTTCACGCGTATTTCAGCCAAGTTTTCGACCTAATTTACCATTTTTTCGTATTTTATCACATACTTTATAAAAACATTATCTACAACTTGCTATTTCTAATAGTTTTTGTATAATACTAGAAAAGCATGTCCGTTTTGTGTGTTTTCGGAAAACCGTTTTTTTGTGGAAAGCTATTTAAATTTCGAAACTAAGACATATAGTTATCGCGTAATTTAAGAAGTCGTGAACCATGTAATATGTATGGGAGAAAAGTTATGAGGCGACTTCTTAAATAAAGATATATCCTCAATATTACGAATGACCTGGAGTAATATTTAAAATAAAATAATTATTCTGACAACTATTTTTAGCTGAAAAAAAAAAAATTTTTGTTTATATTATTTTTTACGAATACTGCACGTCATTCGTATACATTGATAGCAACGTCAATAAATATTATATTGTATTAAATAAATAGCGCTTCGGAAGGAACGTAAAGCATGTCCGCACTTCCTTTAAAAACAACGGATATATCTGTTAAATAGGTGATAAATCTAGGTCCATTGGGCGTTAGGCTTGTTACCTGCAGCCTAATTGCGTAACTTGAAAGCGATCCAATCACTATCATTTTTTTACAGATAAAGGTCGAATTTAGCCCCGCACTTTTCGAAATGTGTATTTTCGTTAATTGTGCTACATTGTGCTGCGTTTGTGCCGTACTGTGTCGCAAAAAATAGCTTAATATCTCAAACCGTTTTTGAGAAAAAAAATAAAAACGAAAATTTCACGTTTTCAATTGTTTTTATTTTTTTTTCTCAAAAACTGTTTGAGATATTGAGCAAATTTTTGCGACACAGTACGGCACAAACGCAGCACAATGTAGCACAATTAACGAAAATACACATTTCGAAAAGTGCGGGGCTAAATTCGACCTTTATCTGTAAAAAAATGATAGTGATTGGATCACTATCAAAGTTACGCAATTAGGCTGCTGTTCTGGTTTAATATGGGCAACTGGGAAAAAGTGGACATTGTTACTGGTGGCTCTAGCCACACAGCAATGTATAGGCCATGTTTGGGCATGCAACGAAAATCGCGGACGGAGAGGGGGGGGGGGGGGCACGACGGCGTTTTACGTCACGGCATAGGCGCGCTAATAGATGTGTTTCACATCAAAAACTTTGTCGTTCTAATAGATGTGTACGGTCCCAGGGTACCCATCGGAAGACCAAGTCTCCCTCTTTTAGCCGATGGTATTTGTGAGGCTATACCTAACGAGTGGTCAGTTCTGTTAAAGTATATTTAGATGGAAAAGCCTCTTCGTTTATGTGCCTACATCATTTTCTAATTATAGAAACTCTATGGTACAGGGCTGGAATCCGGGATCGAACCCGTGCTCTGCCTAGTTAATACCAGACGTCTTAACCACTCAGCCACCGACGCACCTAATAAATGTTATTTATACTTTTTCAGATTTTTGACATCCAAATCCGGAAAGCTGTACCTACACACTGACATTCGCATAATTGTGTCGAGGAAATCCGATTTGGACACGGCCACTGCTCATTCCGCCATCTTGAAAGCAATATCGACCAATAAGAACTCAGAAACGGCTAGCACGTCATCATCGACCAATCGGGAGCAAGATACACCGTCAACGACCAATCAGAGCGAAGTATCGACTAATAGGGAGGCGATAAAAGTGAATCGCGTGTATGGAGGATGCAGTGATGTAGTGGATTACAATTTTTGCTCATCAAAATCGGATCAGCTATTTCTTGATGGGAAGAAAATGAACAGATCTCTGGGTTGCATGAAACTGTCTAATCATAACGCGAAAGGTGACGCAGATATGGGTAGGTTGTCATATGAATTGAGAAGTTTTACGTACGGGCCAGAAAACCCGAAATATTCGCCTCGATAAAATATATTTTTTATTAAAACTATTTCGGTTAGATAGGGCATTTGACCAAGTGTGAATTAAGCAGTGGAACTGTGAACAAAATGTCGTTTTTTTTTAGTACTGCTTACTTGATGAGATTTATTGGTTTAGGAATGTCTTAAGACGGCTTCTTACTCCGCTATCATTCTGTATTTCCGTTTCAAATAATTCTTTTTTATATGTTTTCAATATCAATATTGCTTGTAATATTAATAAATTTTTGAAAAGTCAAATGCCCTATAGTAATCTAATCAAATAATTATATTTAGTGCCTCTGGTGTATATCAAAAGTGTATGTATAGAAATGTGTAATTAATATTAATTTTTAATTAAAAAGGAAATATATTTTTGGTTTTTATAAAAATTAATAATATACCTAGTGTATTATTTTGTTTTATTTAATTACATAATTACACCTTGAGTAATGATAGGATAGAAATTTGGTTCCATAGATATCGTTTTCTTGGATGTTTGTTATTTGTAACTCATTCTGCCTAAACGGCTGAACGGATTTTGATGAAACTTGGAAAGAAAATAGATTATGGAAATGGAGAAATAGAAGTAAATATTATTTGGCATGCAATAACAGATTTATACTATTTTTAGAGATAAATCTATATTCTTAGGTAGGTATAATACACTCCCGGACATCTGAATCGAGCCACCTTGCATTTTAAGGTTTGGAGTACTGAAGCTTAAAATAAATGTATGATGAAGGAAAAAGTTTTGATGCAGTATTAATGCTGGCACATTTAACTATTTTTCTACTGAGTATTATTCCAAATTTAAATTACAGAAAAAAGCCGAGCTAGGTCACTGATTTGAAAAAATACGACTGCAGAAAGTTGTGATTGAAGCAATTTAAGTTTGTTATTTTTTTTTATTTAATGATAACTGTTTAAAAAAAGTTTAGTACAGTTATTTTCTTATAATTTAAACTGATTTCGGCTTTAAAATTATGGATACTACACCTGAAGTTGCCGCGCAAGCCGTAGCGCTTCTTCAATCTGGGCTAAGTCAACGAAACGTAAGTGCACAACTTAACATAAGTCGTTCTGCCGTTCAAAGAGCATACCAGCGGTATCTAGAGACTGGCACCTTCGTTCGCCGAGCAGGTGGACCTCGTTTCCGAGTGACAACGGCAAGACAAGATCGGTTTATTTTCCCTACCACCTTACGAAATCGACACCTGATGTCTGTTCAGATACAAAGAAACCTCCGAGACTTCAATGGAGTGGCTGTAAGCTCTCGGACCATTAGAAGGCGACTCAATGAACGTGGTCTAAAACCACATAAGCCAGCCAATGGACTCAAATTGACACGAGCTCACCGAATGGCTCGCCTACAGTTTGCGCGCGAACATTTAAATTGGACTCAACAACAATGGAGCCAGTTACTCTTCACTGATGAATCCAAGATAATTCTGTACGGTAATGATGGAAGGAGTAAGGTGTACCGAAGGGAGGGCGAGCGTTTCGCGCAATGCTGTATTGATGAGAAAGTGAGTTATAGTGGAGGATCATGGACAGTCTGGGGAGGAATTTCTATGGAAGGCAAAACTGAGCTTGAGGTTGTAACGGGACCACGGATGCCGCGCTTAAATGGCAACCGATACATTCTTCAATGCTTAGAGAACCATGTGATGCCATATGCTGGATATATTGGCCAGGGTTTTGTGGCGACCAAACGGATAATAAACCCACCAATACGTTACAGGAACTAGCCTATTTTTAGTGTGGCAACCGCACGACGTTTCCACCGGCTGGCAACACTACCGACTGAGCGGGGAGTTTTTCCAAGCCGGTGAAGCGAGCTAATCGTTAACGTGTTTTAATTTGTTTAATAATGTGTAACCATGAATATAAACATAGTAAAGTATTTCACTCTTTAACTTTCAACCCGAGTCTCATGCCTGCCGCCCAGAGCTAGTCTAAAGTTTCATTTTTATGCACGATAATGCAAGGGCCCACACTGCGGGAATCGTCAGGGAGTACCTAAATGACGTTGGTGTCACTGTCATGAGATGGCCAGCACGAAGCCCTGATATGAACCCTATAGAGCATTTATGGGATGAGCTGAAGAGGCGTGTTCGAGCTCACTACCCTGCCCCGCAAACCATACAGGACCTGAAAACCGTCATCTTGGAAGAATGGGAGAACATTCCTCAACACGTCATAATGGCGTCGATAAATTCTATGGCAAACCGTATGACGGCCGTGATAAATTCACTCCGGGGTAATACAAGTTACTAAATAAACTTTTTTTTAAATTAAACCATATTTTTTCTCAAACAAATTGTGCTTTGAAAAAAGCCTATATCGAATTGATCAATCTTAACTTGTTTAGTACAAATTTAGATCAAACTTAGAACAATGGCATACTAAAACGCTGTTTAGTATATTAGCTTCAAAACTGCATCAAAACTTTTTCCTTTGTCATACATTTTTTTAAAGCTTCAGTACTCCAAACATTAAAATGCAAGGTGGCTCGATTCAGATGTCCGGGAGTGTATATTCACGGGCTGCCTTACATCTCCCGAGGATTGTTATGGTTCCAGGGTACCCAGCGGATGACCAAGTCTCCTTTTAGCCGATGGTATTTGTGAGGCTATACCTATCGAGTGACAAGTTCTGATGGAAAATCCTCTAGTGTGGTTTGTCGGATTATGTAGGTACATAAGTTTTTAATTAAAAACAAACATGGCCGGGATCCGGGATCGAACCGGTGGTCTGCCTAGTTAATAGCAGACGTCTGAACCACTCGGCCACCGACGCACGTAAGCAATACTTTCACTTCGAATTTGCTCAGGCCTCAGGTAGCTTACTCTTGAGTTTTTCAAATTTAATTTAATATTGTTGCGACGACACAGTGACAATGACGGGATTTTAGGATTAGGATTGCAAATGAAAAATTGTTTCAGTGAACCACGTAATAAACATTTTTTATTAATAAATTACAAGACATAATAGACAATTATTTTGAGGCAATTACAAAATTGACAAAATTTTTTCTGTGGAGTTTATAAAATAGGTGAACCATTTTATATTATAAATGTGAGAGTTTGTATGGTTTCTCCTTCACGCCACCACAGAGCAACGGACTGACGTGTTTTTTACACAGGGATAGCTGAATTGAAAGAATGAAGAATGAAAAATTTACTAAAAAGGTTTATATGGCTGAAGTGAAAGGAATAGGAAAGGAAGACGACGAATATATTGATCGATGGAAATATTAAATTTACACACAATCGCCGAGCATGTATGAAAGGTATGATGAATATAAAGAAACGAAAGAGGTATGTCAGGATCCTAACAAATGGCATTCGATTGTCTCTGCCTACCCCTCTTGGGAAACAGGCGTGAAGGTATGTATTCTTCTTATAAATCGCCAAACAAAATTGTCTCGTGGATAATGTATTTTAAATTACAATAATAATTTAATAATACCTAGGTACCTATAACAAGTCAAATAAATAATATTTATTCTAGATTATAAAAAAAAATAAATAATGACTCAAATAAATGCGAAATTATTGTACCTGTACCATAAACTTAGAAATACAAAGATAAACAAAATATTTTTAATTCAAATTAAAAAATGTATTTTTGTTTGTCTATACGACTAAGCTTATGGTAATTTTCTTAATCATTATATTTATTTACCGGAGAACTGTATTAGAAAATTATATTTCTAAATGAAAAATCTGTTACTCCGATAAAAATAATAAATAACTTAAAAAAATATTTCTTAAATTGTGTGCCTAGCATAGTTCCAGAATGGGACAAATTTTATTTTTTATCAGTCCGTTTTTATTATTTTAATGAAAAAATACGTTTTTTTCTTTTAAGTATTTCTTTTCTTTATTTTTTTATTATATTTTATATAATTTAAAAAGAAAATAAACAAAATGTGGTCAGTATGGCAATAAATGTTAAATATGTGTTGAACAAAGCTAAACAGCATTATTCCTAACTTTAGTCAAATTGTAAACGGTTTTCGAATTTCGAACGCTTATTTCAACAAAAATGCAGGAAATGGTTAGGGGACCGCCCGCCATTTTTAGCTTTATGGTTGACGCTACTGCCCCGCGTGCATGACCGCTTAGAGAAAATCTACAGGGGTTAGACAAAATCTGTTGTCTATTTATAACATTTAATGTCATGTGATCCCTAGAGAATTTGTCTTCTAAGGGATCACGTGACAAATGTCATAAATAGACAAACTGACGCAACTGAGGACGTTATGCTACTGCTTGTAGATTTTGTCTACATTAATGACATTAATTCTCCGCGGTCATGCTCACACGGCTGGTGCAAATACAAAACCGTTTGCCTGCATTTGGCTAGTCATTCTTATTTTGAAAGACAGATGTTAGAAAGAATGTAACATACATTTTAAGTTTGTTACAAGAAAATTATGCTAACCCCACGTCACTTAATTTAAGTTAAATAAATTATTATACATACTTAAATTATTATTTTAAAGTTTGTACTGCAATAATTTACAATGAAAGCGCTACAGCTCACACTACCTACGCCTTTCACATTGGACTGTAGCCGTGAAGATACAGGTTGGGTTGGAATCAGAGAAGGGAAAGTAGGTATATACCTTAAATATTAATGATAAAGAGTTTTTTTTTTTACTTAATTTGGTAAACAAACTTTGCAGTCTTGTTTAAATAAGTTGTAATTTAAAATTCTTAAAAGATGTTTGTTATCAATTTTACATAATAATTAACTTTTTTTTTGTATAGGAGCTTTAGTAAAATTCTTTACATTTTACCATATTTTTTATATCTTATGACGTGGACAGAGAAACTTGTTTCTAACTAGTAACAGTGTCCACATTTACCTTGTTGCTACAGAACAAGACAGGTGACAAGGCAATTAACATCCCCTGGGCATCTTAAAATTAGGTTGTAGGTACATGTAAAAATCTATTCGCTAGAATACACCGGTCTGACAATAGGCTGTGAACTTCTGTCATATGCTTTGTATGGACCGTTTTGTGAGGCGAACTCTGGATCGTTCAGGATTTCCTGAAAAAGAAGAACCGTAATTGAAATATTTTCTAAGCTATAGGACTTTTTAATTAAAAAAAAGTTTATTTAAGGCTGAAAATAGTGTACCCGGTTGTTGTTATTCTTGATAAAATTACTATAAGAAAAATTAATACGAACATAAGAATAGGTGCTATATCTTGATAGTAAGAAATTATCCCGGCTTTACTGACTAGTCGCCGACTATTAGATCGATTTAATTGATTGTTTGTTTGTGTGTTTAATATCATACTCTTTGAAAGTAGAAAATATAGTAAGTACTGCCTATTTAGTACCGATTATTTCTCGTTTCCTGTAGGTACTATCCTAAGTGCCGAATAGTCGGTTTTTCTGCCGACTAATCAATATATTCCTAATAAACTACTAGATGACCAGTTCGAAAAGTTTGCACCGTTAGTTCAACTGTTCTCCAATAGATTAAAAAATAAAATAAAAATTTAAAAGAATTATTTGATACCGACAAAAAACACCTTAGAGAAATAATATCCCACTAATATTATAAACGCGAAAGTGGATGTATGTATGTTTGTTACTCAATCACGACGACAGAACGGCTTAACGGATAGAGATAGATTGTAGTCTGGAATAGCCTGGCTACTTTTTATCCCGGAAAAATGTATAGTTCCCGTGGGATAGATTTGTTTTTGTTTTTCACGGAATCGACATGATTTTTTGCATAGTGCTAGTTTAGGGGTCTGAGAACGACATATACTACTTTTTATACAGCGAAAGCGGGCGGGGAAGGGGCAAATTACAGCCGCGGGATTTTTTTTGGATCTATTTCCACGCGGGTGAAACCGCCGTCAGAAGCTTGTAGATATATATATGTTAATACATACCTCAGGGTCAACGCTCCTGGCCCAAGGTCCCCAACCATGTTCATGTTCATCTTCATGATCATAATGGTGTTGATGCTGAGCATGCTCGTAGTATATTACCTAGAAAAACAAAGGTTAAGAGGATCGTGTAGCTCAGCGTACGCAGCGAAATAGGTATTTAGAAAATCATATTCTGTCTCAAGCGCGCTCTTCCCACGGGCATCAGTGCGACAGAGAACACTGCAGCTCGTGAGTGTTTGTAGGTATGTTCTTCGTTGAAAATTGCGTTTTGGGGGAAAACGATTTACACCTACTAAACTATAACGAAACCTTATAATTTTGGTGTCAAACGTTTTAGCAGATTATAATCTACGTACGTACGTTTTGCTTTTTTTGAAATTTTGCTTTGTTTCTCAAATACAGACGGTTTATTACGAGCAAGTTATGAACCAAAAAAACCGAGATTTGAGGGGCTTATAACTTTTGACCTATTACGAATTTTGAAAAAAGGAAAAAATACGTACGTAGTTTTTCATTATGTCAGTAACATATTACAAAATCGTTAAAATTAAATGATATTTAGGGGTAGTAAAACGTTTTCTCCGTTTGTATGGACATGGACGCGGTACACTACACTCTTAAGCAATCTATAGAAAGGTTCAATTATGGATGGACTTATTAACTAATATTATATAATTGCCTTTAAAACAAAAGTGTAACGACTTCAAAAATTATGCACTGAAAAATACAGACAGACAGACGGATAGCGGAGTCTTAGTAATAGGGTTACCGTTTTTACCCTTTGCGTACGGAATCCTAAAAATAATAAAATAATTTCTATTTTGAATTTTCAATAAGCTACCAAAAAACGCAAGACGTTATTTGAAGGGTATGGTAAAACATCGCTTTAAAAAAATTAAGAGCTTTGTTATAGGTTATGAAAGAGAAAACAGTGGCAAAATAATCCTTTATTCTACCACACATATTTCCTATTCAATAAAACCAATTGAAAAAATAATGGCTATTTCACTTACATATATTGAATAAGTAACTATATGCTAAATTACAGTGACACGGGTGGATTATTTACAGATAAATTGGGAATATTAATATCCCCATACAAATTATGGATATAGGGCTCTTAAGAGTAGGTGTTACATGCATTATATAATTACTAGTTAGATGTTTATATCTATTGCCTTTATTAAGATTGAGCAAAAAACGACGAATAAAACCCCTATTATCTGTAAAAATTTCAAGTGTCCACAAAAGATTTAAAAGCTACAATACAGCCCCGTGACAGACTGACGGACAGACAGCGGAGCCTTGTTTCCGTTTGCACCCTTTGGGTATGGAATCCTAAAAATTATTAAAAAAAAATATAGCAAATGATAACTCTGGGTCTATTGCAGATAATGCATTGGAAATACGGTCTTGTGTGACATAAATTGTATTGACCGCATCCAGGACGATGTCATTAGAGAAGAATGCGGAATGAAAGATAATCTTGTGACTAACACGAGGAAAAATATTTTACGCTGGTTTGGATACGTTGAAAGGATGAAAGATTGACTAAACCACCTAAGAAAAGTACACACAATCGCCGAGCATGTATGAAAGGTATGATGAATATTAAAGAAACGAAATTATGTCAGGATCGTAGCAAGTATCATTCGATTGTCTATACCTACCTACCCCTTTTGGGATAAAAGGCGTGATTATAGACAGATAGATATATCACTCTCTCTCTTAGAATTTTCTAAATTGCATCCGAATGATTGTTTTCTAAGATAGATACAATAGGTAACCCTAGACCTTAGAAAGTGGGACCTCTAGGTCACGACAGCATTCCTCTAAGCACTAAGGTCTATTAACATGAGAAACCGCTGGCTGAGAACTACTTGTTTATATATCGTAACGAAGTTAACAGGACTCAGAATGCAGAACCTAGATGTAGTATGCTGAGAGTATTAAGATTAGAGGTGTGAAGCGTAAATCATCGAACATTTTTTTTCTGCCACTTTTGGCGGGGAGACGTAGATGCCTAGTACTAACCCCTATACCATTATATTTTATGTTGTTGTTGTATGTATGTTTTATGAAAATTATGCTGAAATACAAACATAATAATTATAAATAATGATTGGAAACACTTTGTTCCTGCAAATTAGAAGTCCTAGATCGTCTTTCCCATTTAAAACATCACAATTAACTATTTTTCTAGAGCTGTCTCGCGACACAAAACGATACAACGAAATCTAAGGTAACCTGGTCAGTTTAACTGGTCAAAGAGCAGAAAATTGGCGAAAGGGGGGGGCCCGTCTATGGCCCCTCCTTAGGCTTAGTACTCTGTATGCTGGCACACTACTAGATTGGTAATGTCGCGATTAGAACGAGACCAAATAATTAAGTCAATACTGACATGAGTGTGCGTGTAAATGTGTAATTCTTTGGATTTTCATCTTAGATGACTTACATCCAGGCACTGCACCATGCACTGTATTAACCATAATTAATCACGTCTACTAAACACTAAATTATACTTCAAAAAATTTTTTTTCTAAAATAAGCGAAATTACTACTGACGCTAGGCTGGAGTTATTAAAAAACGGTCTCGTCTATCTGTCTCGCTTTAACACACGCGTATCTATGCGCTTTCTCTTTTGCATTGCCAATCTAGTAGGACTATACTAAATCTATATCCAGATACAGAACAAACCAGAATATGCTTGCTCACTGAATACTTAGTATAAAAGCGTCTCATGTGTCCAAAAACTCAACGTCATACTTCTCGCAGTTCTCGCCACGATTTACCAATCTCCCTCGTTTAGCCGATGGTATGTGAGGCTATATATCGAGTGGCTACATCTGTTGAGGTATATTTAGACGGAAAAGCTACTAAGTGTGGTTTGTCGAAACCCATTGGTACATGGCCGGAATCCGGGAACGAATCCGTGGGCTGCCTAGGCCACCGACGCACCTTTAAATAAAATAACACCTATTCTATTTATTAATTTTTCTTATATTGTCTTGTTATCCGGGTACACATCTGTCCGTCGTCTGTCTGTCTGTGATCTTTTCACTCAAAAACTATTGAACGGATTTTGTTGCGGTAGGTAGGGTTTACGAGTTAAAAAGTTAGGGTAAAAATGGTTAATACAAAAGTTGTAGATCTTTTTATTATCTACAACTTTTACATTTAACTTTTTTCGATAAAATGCACCGTTTAGCCAGAAATCGCGAAAAACTGATTTCAACCCCTAAAAAGCCACCCCTTCCTCCCCGGATAGCAGCAGAATGTTCGATTTATTTACCCTCTATTAGAATATCTTATTCTACAATATCCCGGTGTCGAATTGCTGTAACGAATTGTTTTGTTGTTGGAACCCTATTATGCCTGGCCTAATAAGTGAAATTATAAATATTAAATGAGTCGCGGATAAAGTTAGCCACATAGCATTTTCATGGCATAAGCTGTCTAATCCGTCAGAGATATAACAAAATGATGTAGGAATGAATTGTGTAGAATAAAATGATCTACAAGAAAGTCTACAGTAGGCATACCCCTCTTGGGATATAGGCGTGATGATAGATAGATCCAAAGTGGTAATGCAGAATACAAATTAATATTGACCTTAAAACACTATGTCAATGGCCTTTTACTTTCTTACCGCACCTACTTTGCACATCCTGTTTAATATACTATATAAGGTGTGACGGGTAGAAAACAATTCGTTGCTGCACTTAGGGGGACTAGATCTGTCACTTTTTAAAAAGCGAAGATGAGATGAAGATTTAGTACCGTGACATCTTTCGTTCGACTCGGGAATTGGCGGGTCGCGCAAAGACAGTACCTGGATTTGCAAGGACATTCTAGGGTTGGCCATTGGTGCGGACGAAAGATGTCGCGGTCCTAAAATAGCCGTGTCTAGCTGGCCACATATAGCATAACTTACGAATTGAGTTTTGAAAGAGATCTCTGTTCCAGAAATAGCTTACCTAAATCTGTTTGGACCATTAGTCGCGTCTAGAGCTGGTCGTTTTTTTGACTAACCGTTTCAAGAAACAGATTTTTGCCATGTAACGAGCGAACGCTTTTATGCCAGAAGAAACATCAGTTTAAAAAAAAACAGTTTCGGCGAATCAACTATACGTACTGTACAGTTGTATAGTTGATTCACCGAAACATGTTTTTTTTAAACTGATTTTTCTTCTGGTGTTGTACGGTACAACCAAATATTTTTTTAAATCGATTCTGTAGTTTCAGAGATTACCCCTACATCAAATCTTATAAACTGTACCTATTTATAATATTAGTATAGATTAGATACATGCACGCATAACACATACTTTGGGGTTCCGTGTTATCATATTTAGAACCGCGACATCTTTCGTTTCGACTCAAAGGCCAAACCGACGAATCCATACAGGGCCAGCCAGGGAAGGAATGCACGGCCCGAGTGTGTCCAACAGCATAATGGCCGACCTAGCAGTTCTAGTGTTGGACATTCTCGGGCCATGCATTCCTTTTGATGACAGTAGTTTCTATGCAAACAATAAATAGCTAAAATAATTTATTATTCCAAGTTTCCTCATTCTGGTCAAAATAAAAGATGTAGCGGGGGGGTCCTATGTATGCTAACCATAAAAATTTTACCAAAAATATTTCCGAGGCGGTTTTGAAAAAGAAACTGGTTTGCTGTTCTTTTAAAATGAACCATAACGCTGTATCAATCAACGGGTTTTTTGAATGAATGAATATAGTATGTACGATTTATGCCTTAGGAATAAAAAACCGTTTCTTTTAGCACTGCTTTTCGAAGCAGTTTGTCGATTTATAAAACGGGTTACGTTCCGTTTCACGTAAAATACGAAACGACCCAGCTCTAGTCGCGTCGATCCAAACCGAAATCGACCACAGACTCGTCCAATTCTTGTACGCGCGGCACACCATCCGTTTTCAAATCGTTGTATTTGTGGTTGATTTCGATGACCGGAACGATCTGTCACACACACACATCCACAAGCCTTTGTTTATTCGAATCGTGTGTGTCTATGTGGGTGAGTGAATTGCATGTGATCTAGATCGTATGATTTACATTGCTAATGTGTGGCCTGTGTTCAATCTCGATCATACGGCGGCCGGACCGAAAACTTTCTGTGAGATACCGGACCAGTGGGCTACTTAAGGATGAAGAAAAACAAAACATACGAGTCGTCTACAGTGAAATCTGATGATTTTTTGTGGTACCTAAATAGACAAGTAATTTTTTTAGCAATTAGACGTTTTTATGATAACGGGTCACATTTCACTATTCACAAATAAATTAAATTAAATTGTCCTTCTGTGATTTCGAAATAACTGCCTTTTCTTACTATTTAACGGAACCAAAACACAAACACCCGTTTTCAAAATATTTGTCCGGGTTAATCTTCGAAACGGCTGAACCGATTTTGATGCGGGCGAAGTCGCGGGCATCAGTTAGTAAACTATAGAATTACAGAACTCTTAAATCTCTTAAATTACAAACCAATTTCCATCTTTCTAATCAAATACAGTCAGTGAAAGTATTTTGTATTTGTACCACGTACTGTACAATCAAAGAAATATAATCACGTGGTTAGAGACACTGGGAACAACGTCTCCATTTATGAATAGTTAAATTTTACATAAAAAATAAAGTTTATCCCAAGAGGGGTAGACAGAGACAATCGAATGTCATTTGTTACGATCCTGACATAACTCTTTCGCTTCTTTTATATTCATCATACATGTTCGGCGATTGTGTGTACTTTTAATATTTCCATCGATCAATACATTTTTTATATGTTCAATAAAATTCATTCATTCAACGTGTCCAAACCAGCGTAAACTAGTCACAACATCATACTTCACTCCGCATGCTTTATTATATCATACATTACATATCACACATTCTACGTAAAGATCGCATTTCCACTGCATTTATTTTACTTTCATGCTTCTTATTCCATACCCAAGCCTCGCTTCCATAAGTAAGTGATGGAACTAAATCAGCATTATGTATATTAATTTTACTTTTTTTTTTTAGTTGTAAGTTGTATATTTCGTGCAAATACAAATCGTATCACTGTTCTTATTGGTCCGCATCATCAGATTACTAAGTTGTTGAGAGGGAGTCTAGGGTGTTTTGGACCCTTCTGAAACAGAGTCGGTTTTCAAATGGTAATTCACGAGGAAGATTTACGAGTGTTAAGAGTGTAGTGTACCGCGTCCATGTCCATACAAACGGAGAAAACGTTTTACTACCCCTAAATATTATTTAATTTTAACGATTTTGTAATATTTTACTGACATAATGAAAAACTACGTACGTATTTTTTCCTTTTTTCAAAATTCGTAATAGGTCAAAAGTTATAAGCCCCTCAAAACTCGGTTTTTTTGGTTCATAACTGGCTGGTAATAAACCGTCTGTATTTGAGAAACAAAGCAAAATTTCAAAAAAAGCAAAACGTACGTACGTAGATTATAATCTGCTAAAACGTTTGACACCAAAATTATAAGGTTTCGTTATAGTTTAGTAGGTGTAAATCGTTTTCGCCCAAAACGCAATTTTCAACGAAGAACATACCTACGAACACTCACGAGCTGCAGTGCTCTCTGTCACACTGATGCCCGGGGGAAGAGCGCGTACGCTGAGCTACACGATCCTCTTAAACAGGGACGTATCATGTTTAGGAGCTGAGCAGTAACAGAATCAGTGAATCAAGTCGGAAGACAATATTTCGCCCCAGCTCACTTTCATGACGTATGCTGTCTAATCCGTCAGAGATATATAACAAAATGATGTAGGAAAGGATTATGTAGAATAAAATTATCTACAAAAAAGTCCGCGGTAGGTAGAAGTTTTATTAAGAAGTTTATTTTTTTTTTTGTATAATTAAATTTTGTTTGCCTTATGTTATTTAGGTAGCAAAGTTGTTCATGCTAAGGAAGTAGCTAGCATCTCTCTCTCAATACATATAAGGATAAGTGAACCATCACAAACTAGTTCCGAAGACGATTTTGTACTGTCAAGTTCACAAGTGTTAAATTTTGAATATTAAATTACCGAAGGCTAACTATATTATGTTACTAACAGACTCTCCAACTAAACGGTTTCGCTTGTGTTTTTTTAAAAATGTGTCATAAGAATTTATCCCTATGGACTTCCGGGATAAAAGGTAGCCTATGTGACTTTTAGGCCCGATAATGCTAAAATCCCTGTTCAAAAAAACCACGTCGATCCGTTGCTCTTTTGAGTATATACCAACATGAGGGGGGGGGGGAGGTAAACGCCTAGTACTAGCCCCTGTACCATGCCCTAGATCGTCCTTCCCGTTTAAAACATCACAATTAACTATTTTCCTAGAGCTCTGTCTCGCGACACAAAACGATACCAACGAAATCTAAGGTAACTTATTACTGCGCACCATAACTGGTCAAAGGGGAAATAGGCTTAGTACTCTATGGGTGTGACAGAAGGACAAACGAAGAAACTTCGCATTTATAATATTGGTTAGGATTAGGATTAGGATTTGCTTGTTTGTTTGTAAGAAGATAACTGGAACGCATCAACGTGATTATTTGCACATAGATAGTTGGATAGACATCTACTTTTTATCCTTCGGTATAAATTCCTATGTCACATTTCAAAAAAAATATTATTAAGGGCGTCAGGGGTTGAGTGGGTAAAACATCTGCTCACAACTGAGAAGTTGCGGGTTCGCTCCCCATACCCGACCATGTATCAATGGGGGTTTATAATAAAAATCTATGTAGGTACATTATCCGACAAACCGTACAAAGAGGCTTTTCCACTTACATACCTCAACAGAGCTGGCCACTCGTTAGGTATAGCTTTAAAAATCTTTGGCTAAATGAGGAAGACTTTGTCTTCCGCTGGGTACCCTGGGGTCGACAACGGTTCCCGGGAGCTGTAAGGCAACCCGTGAAGATATTTTTCTTTTTCTTTTTTTATTATGTAGGTACATGTTGCTCTTACCTACCCCTTTTTTAACCGACTTCCAAAAAAGAAAAAGGTTCTCAATTCGGACCTTTTTTTTTTTTTTTAACATCGATTACTTCGCCAATTATGAACCGGTTTTGATAATTTCTTTTTATTTGACAGCGAATTCTTCCAGATTAGTCCAATTTTGAACAACTGACTTTATAAGTCAATTATTATTCAGATTGACGACTTATTTTTTCAAGAATTATAATAATTTCTCGACATTATTTCATAGACATATTAATAAAATCGGTTCAGTAGTTTTTTTAGAAATTCATTTAAATTGGCCATGCTACATATTTATAATATACTTTTTTTATAATTTGTTTTGAAAATATAGCCCATTTTAAGAAACTAATTTCGATATATTTGTTTTTTATCCATTGCGTCTATTTTTAATATATTTTACAAATTTTACCCGCGAAAAGTAAACGTGACGTCACAAGAATTTAGAACAGGATTATAATCTTGGCCACTACACATAAAAAGTGACAGTCAATCAAATTAACTACAAGCAAACGTCAGTCAAGGTCGACTAACCTAAAAATTACTCTTGTTTATATACTCGTGTTTATATTTATTTAAATTGAATAGTTTTTTACAATGGCAAGTAAATAGTGTTTCATCCCGTCATGTCCTAATAACAAAGAAAATAATTACACGTAAAATATAATTTATAAAGATGTCATTCAAAGATTGACGATTGCCCTTTTTTGTAGGCAAAGGTATCATTTTTTCATACTGCTTAAGATGACGTCATACATCGGTCAAATTAAGGCTATTGTTTGTTATTGAATATCTTAAAAAGTATAGACTTAATTTAAAATCTGATAAATAGAAATTGTACTGAAAGCTTATATCTCGAAACGGTTTCGAGATCTTCGTTTCTGTTCAAAAAGTTAGCATGGCCAATTCTTGATTACATTTTCAGGACTACACAAAATTTTATCACTCAGACGGTTATTAATTTTTAAATATTACTTTGTCCATTTTTTTATAGCATTCCGACATTTCCGACCCGCTTGAAGTGAAAGGAAGACAATTTTTTTTTAAATTTTTAAATTTAGTTAGGATTGATTTTTGTAACTAACTGTACTTAGAATAGCATACTTTCACCGGGTCAATGGCTCGATGACAGGTGAAGCGGATATTGCATATAGGGTTACTGCATTTTCTGGGGTGCCTTAAGGTTCCCGAGAACTGTGTAGGTACCCAGTTATTTGGTCGGAGGGAATTAGTTATATTATTTTTGATGTGTGCGTATAATATAGCCTATTAGATGTCACTCAACTCCGGCCCTTCAACTAGGTATCTCTGTGAAAAAAAATATCACAGATCTCATGCACCGCTGATAGCCCAATTCTTTAGGAAGGTTATAGGCTATATAACATCACGCTGCGACCCAAAGGAGCGGAGCAGTAACTATTAACGCATGTGCAACCGCAAGGCAAAGCTAGTTATATAGGTACTATAATTGACAGCTCTCATCCGAAGTGAAGATCTCATTTTGGTAAAGACACGACCAGACTAGGGTCAGTGATTTTCGAGATCTATCATCACGCCTTTTATCCCAAGAAGGGTAGGCAGAGACAATCGAATGCCATTTGTTACGATCCTGATACCTCTTTCGCTTATTTTATATTCATCATACCTTTCATACATGCTCGGCGATTGTGTGAACTTTTAATATTTTCATCGATCAATATTTTTTTATATGTTCAATAAAAGTACACCTAGGTCGTCCTCTGCCAGCATTTCCTTACACTTCAGCCATATAAACCTTTTTAGTCAATCTTTCATCCTTCATTCTTTCAATAACATTCTTTATTTAAATCGCCGAGCATGTATGAACGGTATGATGAATATAAAAGAAGCGAAAGAGGTATATCAGGATTGTAGCAAATGTCATTCGATTGTCTCTGGCTACCCCTCTTGGGATAAAAAGCGTGATGATAGACAGATAGATCATATTTCTGAGTTATATGGTGCCTACTCATTTCATTGACAAAACGATATAAAGATTAAACATACTTATAAGCTTATTAAAGAGAAAGGCTGTGTTCTGATTTAAATAATTGAGGCAAACATTAATGAAAGTGTATAAAATAATGCTAACTATCATATTTATACAAGAGGGGTATGCAGAGACAATCGAATGCCTTTTGCTACATGCGATTGTAAATTATAAATTGAAGAAATGCAGGCAGCATTCTTTCACCCATTAGTTTTTTTTATTTCTAAATTAAATAAGTTTCTGAATTCTAAACAATATTGTATAAGTTTGAAAATATAATATTCAAAAAGATTCTTGCCACTATTCCACGCGGACCTGGTTTATTTAGTTATTTTTAATGTTTAGATTTGGATTAAGGTTTTTATATTAATAAAAAATCAAAAAGATTGTTAATGCTTCCTCATTTCCTCAAAGTATTCCTCATTTAGCCAATGATTTTTTGAGGCAATACCCAACGAGTGGCCAGCTCTGTTGAGGTATGTAGATGGAAAAGCCTCTTTGTAAGGCTTGTCGGATAATGTACATAGATTTTTTTTATTATAAAAACCCATTGGTACATAGTCGGATGTAGGAATCGACCCGCGACTTTTCAGTTGCGAGCCGACTTACCCACTCGACCACCGACGCCCCTTTACCTATTTCTATATGTAACTTTTCAGTAACATGAAAAAATACTATGCATTTGACCGACTAGCCGACTAATGGACACCAAAACGACCGACTATTTACCGACTATAAAACTGGCCATATAGTCGCCGACTATTTGCTCGAAGTATTGATTACTTAGTAAAACTTATATAAAAGTGGCCGAATAGTCGCCTTTTTATTAATTAGGTACTCGTGTATATTATACCCTAAATTCCTCTGAAAAGTTTGAAGAGTGGCCCGAGGCGGCCTCAAAATACAACCAGGATTGCCCTTAACCCACCCCCCCCCCCCCTAATTACACATTACACATGTCCGGTCCTAAAAAAACTGAAAAGTTTTCAACCTTGCCACCGCTTTTTTTGCTCGATTGAAACCACTGACCTATCAACGCTTTTATGAACAACTAGCTGTCCGCCCCCGGCTTCGCCCGTCGATATTTTCCAACAAAATAAAATATACCCTGCAGCACTCATAAATAATGGCTTGCCTGCACTACCCCTACCCTTACCCTGTTTCCCACGACTTCGTACGTGTCTATTTCAGAATGTTGGCAAATATACACTTCATACATAGCTTTTGTCATGTTCACCTCTGCCCACCCCGTTCCCGTCGTCATGCCGTGATGGTATATAGCCTATGTTACTCAAGGATAATGTAGCATTCTAATGGTGAAAGAATGATCAAAATCCGTCCAGTAGTTTTTGAGTTTATTCGTAACAAACATACAAAAATACAAATCTTTCCTCTTTATAATATTAGTATAGACTAGCAGTTGCCAGCGACTTCGTACGCGTAATACAGGGGTTTAGAGGTTGATTTTTGAAAAAATATTTCTACACCCCACTAAGGAATTTTGTTGATTGTCAGTCACTTTTATATAATTTAGATTAATTCTAAACTTACTTTTGGTGGTTGCTGATGTGTTTTCTTAAGATCCAGCCAGAATCTTGCCAAATTAATGCCAAGGCCTATAAGGGCTATTAAGAAGAATTTGACCTGTGAAAAAAATCAAGTATTATTTTTAAATACCATTTTCGCGGAGTTATTTTCCCGGGATAAAAGTAATCTATATCACTGTCCGGTGGTCCTTCAGCTGATTCATTCAGCCCTTTTGTTGTACAACAAGGCTAAATAAACAAATTGTATTTTTTTTCGTTGTTCACGGTTTGCCTTACAGCTCCTGAAACCGTGTTACGGTTCAAGGTACCCAGCAGAAGACCAAGTTTAGCCGATGGTATTTCTGAGGCTATACCTAACTAGTGGCTAGTTCTGTTGAGGTGTATTTAGATGGAAAAGCCTCTAAGTGTGGTTTGTCAGATCATGTACATATGTTTTTAATTAAAAAACCCATTGGTAGATGGCCAGGATCCGGGATCGAACCAGACGTCTTAACCACTCAGGCACCGACGCTCACAAATTTTATATATCGGTCAGAATATTGCATGGGAGCTTGTTAACGACAAAAGTGATGAGCTAAACCTTTCTATTCGCGAAAACCGGAACAAAATCGGTTCAGAGAAAATAGGACACAAAGAGACAGACGTGGAAAATGTGTTATGTGAACTTTGTAAAGGATTTATGGTATAAAAATTAGCCTTTTGTTAAATTGCTTTGCGTTTTGACTTCCAAGAAGGACAAATAAACTTTCACATTATCTTTTGGTCATTTTATAAGGATAATACATACATATCCGGTTATATTTAGGGTAAACATATTAGGTGGTGAAACCTACAGGCAAAAGTTATATGGGAAAGTGATTCTACGGAGAAAGTCGGAATTTTGAATTTTGCAATCGTAAACGACTGGTCATGCTTTAAAGTAAACTGGTTTTCTCCAAAAGTTAAAATGGTTCAAGTGATTCCGATATTTACAAAATTGGACACAACAAGTTTTTTTTAATTTTTTACGAGTTGCCTTGCAATTCCGAAACCGTGTCATCGTTTCCAGGGTACCCAGCGGAAGACCAAGTCTCCCTCGTTTAGCCGATGGTATTTGTGAGACATTCTGTTGAGGTATATTTAGAGGGGAAATCCTTTGGTCTGACGCACCATTTTTTAATACAGAACATTTTGCTCTACAGGGTTTGAACCTTCGGCTTCTTAGGAAGGATTTCTTAACCACTTTGCCATACTACTTGCAAGAAAAAATTATACTAACCTGAAGTTTAAATGATAGTATTTGAAGTATAGTTGCGATTTTTGCTTTGAGTACAGCTCCCAAAATGAGTAATTTTAAGATGGCCTTCTTCTTCTTCTTCTTTTTACCTCTTTGTTCTAGAATAAGAAGTAGAATTAGAACAAGTGTCATTCTAGAATTTTGTATACATATCTACCTATTAAAATCTATGGCATTGTAGCTCCTAAATGAATGGACCGATTTTAATGCGGTTTCCTTTCATTTGAAGGCTAGGTTAGTTGCGATGGTTCTTAGCTATGTTTGCTGAAAATTGGTTAAGCAGTTTCCAAGATATTCAGGTTTCTTCAGAGCCTTGAATACTTGAAATAACGGCCTTTTTAACGGCCTTAATTTCGCTATCACACATTTGTCTCATGATTTTAGGATGCATATAAAGAAATTTTATTAATTAAGTCTTCAGAGAATATGTAATTTAAACTAAAATAATGCAGGCGTGCTAATATTATTTCATGCATTTTCAATGCACATCAAATCGCATTCAATCTTATATATGTAGAGCACATGCACAAAACACAGAATATAAAACAAATCAGAATTCGCATGCGCTCTGAATAGTATAATAATAACCACTTCTGATGAAGAAAAAAACCGCCTTCAAAAGCAAATACACAAGTCACTATAAAAAAACCCAAATCGCTTCAAGTGTGCCTCTAAAATTTGAAAAGTTCTCGATTTCTCTAGGATCCCATCATTAGATCCTGACCTGATGACCATGGGACATGGAAATGGTTATGGTTTTCACATAAAACTTTTTTTTCCAAATCGGTCCAGGCGTCTTCAAGAAATCGGGGAACATACATAAAAAAAAAGATTTTATCTCATTTTGAGATTATTAGAGATAGGATAATTATTGAAATTTCTTATATTTATTGTCTTTATATCAAGAAATACAACAAGAGTACATATTTCAGTGGACTTAGCCTCAGTTTGAAGAATTCATGCGGATTCTGATTTATTCTGTATTCTTAGGTATAAAATAATGTGCAAAAACATTTTTTTTAAGAACATGCTAATATTTTTTTCATTCTTTGGTCCAAAACAAAACAATAATTAACTGTAATTATGTTACCAGCATCGATGGTTACCAGATATTGCCAGGGTTTCGAACTCTGGACCATAATGTTCGTAGATCAAATTACTGACTGTAAAAGTATGTAAAGATTTTTTTTCAAGGGTTACCTTAGAGCTCCCGAAACCGTGTTATCGGTCTCAGGGTACCCAGCGGTAGACAAAGTCTTCCTCTTTTAGCCAATATTTGTGAGGCTAAACCTAACGAGTGGCCAGTTCTGTTGAGGTATATTTATAGTAACAAATCAAGTGTTTTTTAAATCTGTTAAAGATGTCACTTCTTAAATATAAGTATATTTCATTTGTCATAAATACTGACTTCACTTGCCTCCCGAAGCACGCAAAATCAATTTAAGCACTAATTTTCAATTCTTTTTAGTCTTAGTAAGTTGTATGGTTCCCGCGGGATAGATTTGTTTTTGTTTTTCACGGGATCGACATGATTTTTGCATAGTGGTAGTTTAGGGGTCAGAGAATGACATATACTACTTTTTATAGCGCGAAAGCGGGCGGGGGAGGGGCAACTTACAGCCACGGGATCACAACGAAAATAATTCAGGATTTGAAATTGAAGTATCTTGGCTTCTCCAAATCATCCAACCCAAAACCTACCTTCCAAACTACTTTTATCATGACTAATTTCATTGTCAGAATTCTCAGCTTCAATAGCATGCTCAGCAACCGCATCGATTGCTTTTTCCCCCAAAGACCATGCACTTTCAAGAAGACCCCTTCCTTTTACATCTACTCTGTGATCTTCTTTAGGCCGATCTACATTTTTTTCGTTCTCCTTATCTTCGAAACCAATAACCCAGGATTGAACAGGCGATTTTCCTGTTTGTTGGAAACCCCGACCTTTGGCGTGTTTTACATGCTTCATATGTTGAAACATTGGTGATTGGATTAAGTGGATTTTTTGAGGTTTGTGCTTCTTTTTGTCTTTCTTCTTGTCGGATGTTGAAATTGTAATGGCGTCGATGCCACCGCCATGTTTTCTCCCAAATGCTCTGGAAAATAAATTTTAATTTATAGCATAGCATAACAACATGTTGAACAGAACGTGGCAAGCTTGTTTGCTGCACATTATTTAACAGATGTAAAAATCTGTTATTTTTAGAAGAAATGTGGACTTGCCTTCAATAGCTAAGGGTTAAGTAATAGTTTAAACTATATTTAAAAAAATATACGCAAATTGACCGTGTCTTATGGCCTTTTGTTCGGGGGGAGGGAGGGTCTGAGTCTAAAATTTTGAAAAAAATAGGGCATGTAGGCCCTCTCTTGTAGTTTCCAGGCAATCCTAGACGAAAATCCTTTCTTCAAGTTTTGACCGAAAATGGTACGAAAGGTAGTCGATAGCCTAATTGGTAGGACGGTGGACTTGAAACCGGAGGTCCCGGGTACGAATCCTACCCCCTGCCAAAATGCTAAGCACCAATTTTCTTTAAGAATATGTGCTTAGAGGGCACGTAGAACCGACGTCCGGTCACTAACCCGCCGGCCAAGCGTGGTGACTATGGCAATTCCTCTCAATGAGCACCACTAAAAATGGTGCACTAGAGGGAGACCATGATCCAGCAGTGGATCTTAAAAGGTTGATGATGATGATGATGATTATGGAACGGAACCCTCAGCGTGCGAGTCGTACTCGAAATTCCCATTGCAATTAGCCCCAAGAAGCCCTTAAAATTCTGCTTAGCTGTCGCGCACTAAACCTGGCTAATTGTTTATAACTTTGATAGTAATTCCATTACGATAAAACTCAGGCCAGTAGAGCATTTCTACATGCATTTTATAACTTGTTCTTGACATACCGTTGCGAACCAGCCTTCCTGTTTATATCTTAAGGGTCCTATACTGGGAATTTGTATTTAGATATTACTATTCCCAATTTCTCTGTAAATACTCCACCTGTGTCAATGTAATTTAGCATATAGTTACTTATTCAATATATCTAAGTGAAATAGTCGTTATTTTTTCAATTGGTTTTGTTTAATAGGAAATATGGAATTATTCTACATAAAGGAATATTCTGCCCCTTCTGTCTATTTCATAATCTATCACAAAACTCTAAATTTTTTTTAAAGCGCTCTTATACCATTATTCTTTAATTATATATATATATCGCTTTTTTTTGTAGCTTATTGAAAATTCAAAAAAAAAAAAATTTTATGATTTTTTAATTTGGCATAAATAATAAAATAATTATTATTTTAAATTTTCAATAAGCTACCAAAAAATTTGACATATATAATTGAAGGGTAATGGTATAACAGCGCTTTTGAAAAAAATTAGAGTTTTGTGATAGATTATGAAAGAGACAGCAGGGGCAAAGTTAAACTACTCATATTTCCTATTCAATAAAACCCATGGAAAAAATAAGAGCTATTTCACTTAGATATATTCAATAAGTAACTATATGGTAAATTACAGTGACACAGGTGGATTATTTACAGAGAAATTGGGAATAGTTTATCCCAGAAAAATTCCCAATATAGGACCCTTAAGTAAGTCACACATTGGTCCGGCATCACAGCGAATATATCCCGTTCCGGCCGCCGATGATCTATGTAGATTCGTTACAAGAATTGGACGAGTCTGTGGTCGGTTTCGGTGAACCTACGTACTAATGGCACAAACGGGGCTAGTATAATTTCGCTTGTAACACCATTTTTTCCCCTCGGTTTTTAGGATTCCGTACCCAAAGGGTAAAAAAACGAAAACCCTATTACTAAGACTCCGCTGTCCGTCTGTCTGTCTGTCCGTCTGTCACCAGGCTGTATCTCATGAACCGTGATAGTTAGACAGTTAAAATTTTCACAGGTGATGTATTTATGTTGCCGCTATAACAACAAATATTAAAAAACAGAATAAAATAAATATTTAAGGGGGCTCCCATACAACAAACGTGATTTTTTTTGCTCGTTTTTGCTCGAAATTGATAACGGCAACAGGTAGACGCTTGAAATATTCACAGAATAGGTATATATTCACTTTAAAAATAAATAATTAAATTAAAATTAATATTTAAGGGGGGCTCCCATACAACAAACGTGATTTCTTTTTAGATAATGGTACGGAAATGTTGCGCGAGTTTTTTTATTTGAGCGCAGCTTTTCTCCTTTCGCACACAAACACACACATCTTCGCGGCTTTTATTACCTTGCTAGATGTGTCACATCTTTTCTTTTAACAAACGTAAATATATGTGTTATTTTTATAAGGACGTATATATGTTGTCAATAGCATATTTTGATATAACCGCGTCTAATAAACAGCGCAAATATAGTTCAATTATTGAAAACTACAAATTAGTGCCGTTTGGTCCGTGGGGTTCAAAAACCAAAAAGTTTATTAATGATATATCCCACGTCTCATCATCTCTTCTGGTGACAAGAGGGGCTCCTTCCTCGCTCAACGAATCAGCATCGTTTTAATGTTTAGATTAATTATTGTTATGTGTAAATAATTAAATGCTACTTAGTAAAAAAAAATATTTTCCGTCGCCGACTATAAAAGTGGCCGAATAGTCTGCTTTACAGAATTTCACCATCTCGCATGTAAACAATATTTAGTCACGAAACTTATTGGAAAGTTGTGAATGATTTTTATTTACATAAAGCACATAAAACTTATCACGTGCTTTCATATGAATCATATGGCATAGATGTAGGTAGTATGCTGGCGCTCTACTAGATTGGTAATGCTGCAATTCATAGAGTACTAAGCCTAAGGAGGGGCCAAGCACGTAGGCAGGGGGAGGGTCCAGTGGGTCCGGACACCCCCGAAATCCGTCATGAACACTTTTTGAAATTGAGAATATTAAAAAGTAGGTAATTACCACAGACCTTCTATACTAAAAGATAGCGCTCCCCCTTTCGCCAATTTTCTGCTCTTTGACCAATAAAACTGACCAATGGGGCTAACATATTATATTTGACGTGACATCTTTCGTGTCGACCGATTATATCAGTACAGGGCCAACCAAGGAATGCACGGTCCGAGATTGTCCAATACTAGAATGCCGAGTACATTTGCTGGGCCGGGCAAATACAAGTACAAAGAATTTGCTCGCATATTGTAGGGTTGGAGCGTCTCAGCCTCACATAGTGGACACGTTCTGCATAGAACGAAAAAATTCAGTGACTCGTTCCTGTGTCGCACTGGAATGAACTTCCGGCGTCGGTCTTTCCTGCTTTCTACAAACTGGGGTCCTTCAAGCGAAGCGTGAAAAAGCATGTCTAGTGGGCGCGACTGGCGGACTGTATTATGATCTGCCAGTCGCACGCATTCATGGACCAACCACCTATGCTGAATAATCAGGCGGTGGCAAGGTCACATGTCGTCTTCTCTATATAAAAAAAAGTGGGCGGAAAACTAGCTTATTTAGATCATGTAATAGTTTTTCCAGGTTCTTGTTTATGTCGCTGCCCCAAAAATGAAAAATCCACATCCGTCTAATCTCACGGCTTTTCTCTTTAATAAAAAAAATTAGTACGATTCCGTACGCACCTACACCTACGTGCGTGTTTCGCGTATTTGTTCGTGTTTTAGTTTTTAATTCACGCGGTGCTCCGTCCGTTGTCACTTTCACCGACCTCTTTGTCTGAGCTAGCAGGTAAACTGATTACTGAATACAACACACGATCGAATTGGGTGTGATTGTACATTTCATTAAAGTGCTCGCCAGGACAAGATTTTTCATGGATTTTAGTGGCATAGGTAATTTTTTTTTATACCTATAGGATTTAACAAAGAACATGAAATTAAAATGTTGACAAATTGAATAGATCGCAAGTTCTGAATAACTTGCTTTAATTTGTTTACTAAGTTTCTTTTATACTTATATGGAACGCATTGACATGTTTACCAAATTAGTTTTAAGGCTCGCTCTCGATACGTCCCCGGGTTTTTTTTATTTATTTACACTTTTCTGTAATATGATTTTTGCAAACTCAAATCAATTATACTTAACAATAATGGAATTAATGGAATCGCATTATATATATGTCAAAAATTATTTAAGAATCAAAAAGGAGGGTTAGAAACGATTTTTAAATTAAGTACTTAACTAAAAGTCGAAATATGTTATTTTGTAAATTGACAAGATGAAAATATGATTTGAAAGGTGCGCGACAGAGTTTCTATGACTTTTCTCTCCCATGCAATTGTCTTACAAATTTGTTTACAATCTGTCGTTTGTCTCAATGATTTAGATTTTTGGAAGCAAATATATTTATTACCACTGAGACAATTTAACCGATAGTTCGCCATTTTGCCTAGAACCAACATAAAAACAGTTTATAACGCGTCTTTCTCTTTCTTCCACATCAAGACAGAGCAACGGATCGACCCTTTTTTTTTGGACAGAGATATTTGGAGAGTAGGAGAGTTACTAGGCTACTTTTTATCTTCGGGATAAATTCTTCTGTCACATTTCAAAAACTTCAACGGGTGAAAACGGAGCGTAAAACTAATAGCAGACACATATCGCACATAATTTTAGTGTACACCTTATAATATGCTAATGATTTTATCTGTGGAAGTCACTCAGTGAGCTGAGATGTACATTTCTTGTTATAGCTTGTGCTATTAGAGCTATTTGCCGACTAAAAGATTTCCGTCCGCAACTTGCATGGTTGAGCCCTTGCCCTATGTTAACGACGTTGTGTGTATAGTAGGAAAAAACAATAAAAAAGTCGTTCGGACTTCTGAAGATGTCGAATAATTTATGAGGTGACAGGATTGCTATCAGCTATGGACTACTAGCAAAATTATTATCTGGAAAGAATATCAAAATTTTAAATTTTTTGTTTGACTCTTTTTGGGAATGGATCCACATATTATTTTATGGAATACCCATATTCAGTAGATTTTCTTGTAACATAATTTTTTTTCTTTCTTCATGGGTTGCCTTACGGCTCCCGAAACCAGGTCCCAGGGTACCCAGTGAAAAACTAAGTATTCCTCTTTTAGTCGATGGTATTTGTGAGTTACCAATTCTGTTGAGGTATATTTAGATGGAAAAGCCTCTAAGTGTGGTTGTCGGATTATGCACATACCTAATTATAAAAAACCCATTCATACATGACCGGAATCGAACCGTTGTCAACCTAGTTAATAGTCGTCTTAACCACTCGGTCACCGACGCATCTTTTTTTAAAACTTAATAATATCAAATACCTACATTACATCTATTACAGTTATGACATTAAATTTTAAATAAAAAGTTTTGTCTAAAATCATCACGGATTTTAAAGGTTATGGCGTAGTCAGAGACACTGGTAACATTGTTCACATTTGGCATGTTGCTCATACCAAAAAGTGACAGTATTTTCGTTACGGAATCCTAAAACCATAAGTCATGTCAGTGAATTAGAAAACAGCAGTAACTTATTAGTATACGATTTTCACTTTCCTAAAAGAGAACTCAATTAAGATTAAATATTTGGTCAATGAAAAGTAACTGTTAAATTTGAATAAGCAATTCATGATCAATAGTAGTTTCTATTGACATATTACTAGAAAATTATATACTAGAAATATAATAACTAGCACATGCGCAGAATTAGAGATATTATCTCTACTATATCTTATATATTAAAAAATACCGGCCAAGTGCGAGTAGGACTCGCGCACGAAGGGTTTCGTACCATTATCTATAAAAATGGCAAAAAATCACGTTTGTTGTATGGGAGCCCCCTTAAATATTTATTTTATTCTGTTTTTTAGTATTGGTTGTTATAGCGGCAACAGAAATACATCATCTGTGAAAATTTCAACTGTCTAACTATCACGGTTCATGAGATACAGCCTGGTGACAGACGGACGGACAGCGGAGTCTTAGTAATAGTGTTTCCGTTTTCCGAGCGAGTCGAACTTTCTAGAGTTTCGTGCCATATTTTCCCCCCAAAATCAAAATTCGATCACAGGTCGACAAAAAAAATGTTTTTTTTTGCGTTTCACTTCTAATGCTTGAATTCTGATTCTAGACATTGAATAACACTTAAATTTCCATTTTTAGCTTTTAAAGTTTGCTTTTGTTGTTTTAGGTCGATAAGTGTTGATTTTATGAGCAACAGCCACGGTTTCTACAAAAGCAAATTTCAACCAAAAAAAACTATTTTTCTTTGTTTATAGGTATCTATGATTTTTCCTTTTATTATAGTTTTACGTAAGAGAAACTCTTTAAATATGTACCAAGTTTCAACATTTTTTGTCCAATAGATACGGAGAAAATCATTTTTCATCGGAGATCTTCGGAACCCTAATAATGGATGTTGGTATGTCTGAACCGATTTTGATACGGTGCATGTTAAAAAATTTATTTATAGTGTAATTGGTTAAAATTTTACATTAAATCGTCTAAAAAAAATGACACATTTGGTAAACAACTTTGCATATCTCTTTTAAAAAAGTTGTCATTTAAAATTGTTAAAAGACGTTATATTAACAATTTTACAAAAATTTTAACCTATTTTACATTTGCAGAATTAGTAATTTTTTAAAGTCTTATTTAAATGAATTACAATAAAAATACAAGCAGAGTTTGTTTACCAATTAAGGCAAGTAAAAAAAAGGCTTGCCATTAGGTGGGTAACTCTTGACATAAATTTCAATCCTAATCCTAAAATCCTGAGTTTAATTACGTTGCGATGGCTACAGTAACGACAATTTTATTAAAGTATGGACACCATTGCAAGGCATAAAACTTAAATTTACTTTTTAATAACTTACCTTGCAACGCCGTTTTGCACGACGTCAGCTAAAGATTTGAGGGAATTTTCAACTTCAAACCCTAATTTTGAGGGCAATTCCGAGTCGCTGGACCTTCCTAATGTTATAGCTTCTTGGTCGGCTGCCTCTGTAAAAAAAAAGGATAACAAATTATTGCATTTAAAAAAAAAACCCCCAGATTCTAAGTCTAAAATTATATAAAAATATATAATATTTAGGCTTGAGTATTGTGCAAATAGGATATCCCACACATATATATTATGTCGAGAAATTATTAAGTATATATATCCTTATAAAAATAAGTCGTCATTCATCGAGATATTAAAAAAAATGGACTTATAAGTCAGTCTCTTCAAAATTTATGTAAAACTAGTGAACCAATTTTTATAAGAAAAACATGGGACCAATCCGGAAGAATTATCTGTCGAATAAAAAAGAAATCATACAATTCGGTTCACAACTCACGGAGTAATTAATACACATACATAAAAAAATAAAATAAAAATACTCCTTCTTTTTTTGGAAGTCGGTTAAAAATACGCATTTTCGGCGCTTGCAGTTAAAACAATGGGTCCATGGTCTGCCGAAATGAAAAAAAACATGAAAAATTTTGGTACACGACTAGTCCATCTCCTCGGGTAACCCAAAGGCTGGCTCTTACCTCGCTCAAAGGATAAGTTTAATCATTCAGCGAGGTAACGCAGCCAGTGTTTTTGGGAACCATGCCACAGGGAGGGGAGAGGGAGAGAATATATTATTTATTATTTAAGTTTAGTTCCATCACTTACTTATGGAAGCGAGACTTAGGTATGGAATAAGAAGCATGAAAGTAAGATAAATGCAGTGTAAATGGGGTCTATACCAAGAATGTGTGAAGAATAAAGCGTATTGACCGCATCCAGAACGAAGAATGCGGAGTGAAAGATGATGTTATTACTAAAATGAGGAAAAGTAGTTTACGCTGGTTTGGACACGTTGAAAGAATGAAAGATTTACTAAAAAGGTTTATATGGCTGAAGTTAAAGGAAATACTGGCAGAGAACGACCTAGGTGTACTTTTATTGAACATATAAAATATTTATTGATCGATGGCAATAGTATGATGAATATAATGGTATTCGATTGTCTCTGCCTACCCCTCTTGGGATAAAAGCTTTCAGCTCCAGACTTCGCCCGTGGTCCCCCTACTAAATAATATACCACTCCTATAAAAAAAATAGCCTATGTCCTTCCCTGGTGTTCAAGCTATCTCCGTATCAAATTCCTTCAAAATCGGTTCAGCCGTGAAAGCGTAACAGACAGATAGAGTTACTTTTCGCATTTATATTATATACAACCTTCCAATAGACAATAGATTCAAAAAGAAATAATCCTGTGGCTGTAATATGCCCCTCCCAGCCCGCTTTCGCGGTATAAAAAGTAGTATATGTCATTCTCTGACCCCTAAACTACCACTATGCAAAAAATCATGTCGATCCCGTGAAAAACAAAAACAAATCTATCCCACGGGAACCATACATTTTCCCGGGATAAAAAGTAGCCTATGTACTATTCCAGACTTTAATCTAATCTATCTCTGTGCCAAATTTCATCCAGCTGGGTTAGCATATATTTTGACAGCGACACTTTCGTTTCGGTCGAATGGCCTTGAACAGGCCAAAACGTTCATGTCCAACAAGGACCGGCCAGAGATAGCCCGGGGCCGAGAGGTCCGGCCCAACAATGTGCGGGAAAATTCTGTGTACTTGTCTTTGTCCGGCCAAGCAAATTGCTCGGCATTCTTGTGCAGGATATGCCCGGTCCGAGAATGTCCGGCCCAACAATGTGCGGGCAAATTCTGTGTACTTGTCTTTGCCCGGCATATCTCTGGCCCCGGGCTATCTCTGGCCAGTCCTTGTTGGACATGAACGTTTTGGCCTGTTCAAGGCCATTCGACCGAAACGAAAGTGTCGCTGTCAAAATATATGCTAACCCAGCTGATCCGTTCGGTCGTTCTGGCATAATTGAGTAACATCTTTTTTCGTCTGGTATACCGAAAATGAAAGTTTATTTTTTTAAACTGTTGATGGCTTGGAAGGAGAAATTTTAGCTTGTAGAAGCAAATAAGTATCGACTTCTCGTGAGAATCTAAAATTATCTCACTCGCTTTCATTTTTAACAAATAGTCTATTGTTTACATCTTTCTAATGATTTTAAGATAACTGTTGCTACGTTTGTATACCTTGGCCTGGAATGATTGTAACAAAGTCCATATATAGACAGGTGATCATGATTGATTGTAGATTATATAATTCTTTCTCCACGGGTTGCCTTATAGCGGAAGACCAAGTCTCTCTCGTTTAGCCGATGGTATTTGTATGGCTATAGTTCTGTTGAGGTATATTTAGATGGAAAAGCCTCTAAGTGTGGTTTATATTTAGCTAATCAACTTAATTCTTTTTATAATTTGTATATATGGTTTTTAAATATATTATTTATTATTATGTTTAGTTCTATCACTTGGGTATGGAATAAGAAGCATGAAAGTAAGATAAATGCAGTGGAAATGGGGTTATATCGCATCCGGAACGATGTCATTAGAGAAGAATGCGGAGTGAAACATGATGTTGTTACTAAAATGAGATGTTGTTACTGGTTTGGACACGTTGAAAGAATGAAGGTTGACTCAAATGTTGAGATTCAATAGATCATAAGTTATTTGCTTTGTGTAATAATTCAAATTTAAAAAGTCATATTTTTAAATAGCAAACATTGTTGTAGCAGAAAAAAAGTTTGTGTTTTAAATTTACTAAAGAATGTTATACGTTCTTATAAATAAATTTCAGGATCGTCTACAGAACTTGGCATCCATTTAGGTCTCAAATCTTTTGTCGGTGAAGCCGGCAACCACACCATAATTATCATAATATTGAACTTGGCTCCCATTTTCACATTTTTGTTTTTGGTGGGATACAACATTTCTTTACCACACAGTTGAGTTCTTATAGCCATAGCCCAATGCTCGTTTTGAAAATTATGGCTTCTAAGTACCTATTATTATATTTATTTATCGTCTGCGTTATGGTAAATTTAATTTGATTTGGTTAGATTTGGTTCATTAAATTACGCGTTAAAAATAAGAAACCATAATAATGAAAAAAGCCATTAGGATTGAGTCGTTCCACCATCGGGGAGAAACAAAAAATATTCCAAAACTACAATTTATAAAAATTTCATCAAATTCAGTAATTTTTGAAGCGATTTTTAGTAGGAGAAAATCTTATTCGTGTACTGACTTCCAAATTGTTGAGAATGCTCGGCCCGAGAATGTCCGGGCAGGAGTTCGTGTACCTACCTACTAGCTTCCAATTGCTGAGAATACTTGCAGAGCCGTGTTATTGGCTCCAAGGTACCCAGCGGAAGAACAAGTCTTCCTTTTTTAGCCAATAGTATTTGTGAGGCTATACCTACCTAACGTGTGGCCAGGTATATTTAGATGGCAAAACCTCTAAGTGTGGTTTGTTGGATTACGTACATAGGTACAAACAAAAATATAAAAATAAAATTTTACCTTTTTATAATATTAGTATACTAAAAATAGTTATCTGTTATTTTTAGAAAAAGTGTGGACGCTTTACTTTTCCTCCGAAGCACAAGAATGAGAAAGAAGGACATCAAGCGGACGTACTTTTCTACAATTATGTGGTGATAAGAGTTAAGATTAAATTAATATCTAGGAACCGCAAGGTGTGAGAAAGTCGAGACACTGGTTGGAAAGTTCATTAGAAAAACATAATTATTTATTAACCGAGCTCACTCAAAACATATATTTACGGTCTTATACCTTGTGGTGTGGCAAGAGACACTAGTAACAGTGTCCACATAACGCCAGTTGTCCATATTGAACAGAATAGGTGTCAAGCCTGTTGCTGCACTTAAGGGGAAGTCAGTCATCAAAATTAAATTTTTAATTAATTTTTTCAGAAAATCTGATTTATTTACGAAACTGAAAAAAATAACTATTAATTTTAAGGATATGACAAATCTTCCTAAATACACATCTGAAAACTTTATTCATCAAATTTTATGGCCATAATATAGATATTTTTGGTAATTATCTATCTTTTCATTGTAAAATTATTTCAATGTAGCATAAGATTTTTTTAAATTGCGTTTTAAACAAAAATTATCGCTTACGTTGAATCGCTTCTATTTCTATCCTGCTCGCGTGCGCGTGATGCTATATAAATCTTTCATCATTCATTTTCCCATCGACCACTTCACCTTAAGACGAGGAACGATTCAGAAATTCCTAATCGTAAGCCACGCCCTAAACTCGTGATTCGGGCGCATGAGTGGTTCGGGCGCAACGATCGCGTCATTCAAGACAACGACGGCGCTTTGTCCGTTCTTACTTCAGAAGTGAGAAGGGCATAATGTATCGCTTCTCGGAATAAATGACGTAAGCGTCACATTACAAATAAACAATTTATTAAAAAATTATCACATGCAGGGAAACATCTTCTTAATCAATACTAGGTACCTACTGAAATTACCTACAGATTCGTATAAAAACGTAAATGCCTTCAGAGTATGGTCGTATGACTAAAAAGGTGTTTTTGAAGAGATGATTTCAAAAATGTAAGTTATCGAGAAAATTTTCACCAATCATGTTTTCATCCTACACAATACTATATAAAATCCTCTAGTTTTCGATGCCCAAATTGTATGTTCATAGGATTCGTAAAATTCGGGAATTTCAGTTCAGAAATCAACCGAAATTTTTTGTTCCTCCCCTTAATTGGCCTAGATTTGAAGACTAGCACAAATCACGATAAGTCATTTAGCATTTTTAGCACAAATGAGAATTGAAACTGGATCCCCCGGTTTTAACTCTCATGGTCACTGACTGCACCCCAAGGTACCTACTCAAAATGAAGAAAAACTTTTGTACAAGAAATATGTAAAATTAAAACTAAGTTTTTTCTAGTTCAGGATTATAATTTATTCAAATTCATCCTAATCAGTTGAGAAGTTTTTTGTATTAGTTTAAATATTTACATCATAACTTAAATGTAATGGTAATAAATAAATAATATATTTAAAAACTATATATACAAATTATAAAAAGAATACCTCTTCCAGAACCCCTCCCTGTGGCATGGTTCCCAAAACACTGGCTGCGTTACCTCGCTGAATGGTTATACTGATCCTTTGAGCGAGGTAAGAGCCAGCCTTTAGGTCACCCGAGGCGTGGACTAATCTAGTACCTAAATTTTTCAAGAATATTTTCATTTCGGTAGACCATGGACCCATTGTTTCCACTGCAAGCGCCGAAAATAAGTAATTTGTTAAAATATTTGAATATTTTCGGCGCTTGAGCAGTTGAGCGTGTTCTGCCGCCGCACCCGCTTTTAATTTTGTATACTGTATGTGAGATGCTGCCAGTGTATCAACACAGGTAGCGTCCCACACCAATTTTTTTCCTAAATGCCCATATAATTTATGTTTTTTAATTTTATTTCAAAAAAAATCCATATTTTTTTTGGAATAAACTATTATCAATTTCTCTGTAAATAATCCACCTGTGTCACTGTAATTTAGCATATAGATACTTATTGAATATATCTAAGTGAAAAAGCTGTTATTTTTTCAATGGGGTTTATTGAATAGGAAATATGGGTGGTTAAACTTTGTCCCCGTTTTCTCTTTCATAAATAATTTAACCAATTAAAAAATCATAAAATAAATAAGCTACAAAAAACCCGATGCATTCAATTGAAGGGTATAATGCTATGACAGCGCTTAAAACAATTAAGAGATTATGAAAGAGAAAACAGGGGCAAAATAATTCTTTAGTTTACCACACATATTCAATAAAACCAATTGAAAAAATAACGGCTATTTCACTTAGAAGATGTATTGAATAAGTAACTATATGCTAAATTACAGTATGTGTAAATAGCATATTTCAAACAAACTTAAATTTTATTTCTATCTATCTATCTATCATCACGCCTTTTATCCCAAGAGGGGTAGGCAGATACAATCGAATGCCATTTGTTACGATCATGACATACCTCTTTCGCTTCTTTTATATTGATCATACCTTTCATACATGCTCGGCGATTGTGTGTACTTTTAATATTTCGATCGATCAATACATTTTTTATATGTTCAATAAAAGAACACCTAGGTCGTCCTCTGCCAGCATTTCCTTTCACTTTTTAGTCAATCTTTCATCCTTCATTCTTTCAACGTGTCCAAACCAGCGTAAACAACTTTTCTTCATTTTATTTATTTGTAAGTATTTATAGATAATAATTTCCCACATTCTTTATTTGCTTCCAATAAATAAGCGCTTAAGTCTATTCTAGATTTCTATAATACAATAGGTTATCTAGAAAAAGATTAGATTAGTTTTATAATTAATAGCGATATCATTGTTTAGTATTTGACCTTAATTTTTCAAAACAGAAGAAAATTATTGTTCAAGTGAATCAAGTCGGGCAAAAAGTTAGCCTCAGCCAGTTTTCATGGCGTGTACTGTCTAATCCGTAAGAGATATAACAAAATGACGTATGAAAGAATTGTGTAGAATAAAATGATCTACAAGAAAGTCCGCGGTAGCATATATCTATCTCTAATAGATAAGTAGTTATAATCGTATTTACGTAGGTATTCAAATTGTTGTAAGTAAAGCCAGTTCTTTGTATGGGGATATCTAGCTACCCATAAAACATAATTTGATTTCAAAAATATGTCATCTTTTTGTAAAATATTTTCTACTGGATTTTGATCAAAATAATTTTAGTCAATAATATATTAAGAGTAGGTACCTACTACATGAATTATTTCAGATTTTTTACCCACGTGGTTTAAAAATTAAGGGTTGGCACAATTTTACTGACTTTAGGAGCTTATATCTTGCGAAATTCCCCAAGGATTTCATAATCCTTGACATAAATTTCAATCCTAATCCAAAAATCCTGAGTTTAATATCGTTGCGATGGCGCAGTAACGACCATTTTATTGAAATTTAATTGTGTTTAAATTGTCACTATTGTTGTCATTGCAATGAAATTAAATTCAGGATTTTAGGATTTTCTTTTTTGATTTATTTACATAACAATATAGAAACCTTAAATCTAATCTCAACATTAAAAATAACTAAGTCCGCGTGGGCTAGTGGCAAGAATACTGGCTGCATTTCCCCGCTGAATCGCGATGCTGATTCGTTGAGCGAGGAAGGAGCCAGCCCTCTTGTCACCAGAAGAGATGATCAGTCGAGGGGATATCTTTAATAAACTTTTTGGCATTTGAACCCCACTGACCTAGAGTTTCTACACCAAATCATCTATGAAATATATTTAGGCATTTATAACCAGAATAAGTTACCAGGGAAGGCACTTTACCAATTTTCAGCGTTTATTAAGAATATTCTCCTAATATTAAACTGTTTTCTCTTTTTTTTTCACGGTTGCCTTACAGCTTTTGTTACGGTTCCAGGGTACCCAGCGCGAGTCTCTGTCATTTAGCCGATGGTATTTGTGAGGCTATACCTAACGATAAGCCAGTTCTGATGAGGTATATTTAGATGGACAAGCCTCTAAGTGTGGTTTATCAGATTATGTACATAAGTTTTAATAAAAAAACCCATTGGTTTTTGGCTGGGATCCGGGATCGAACCCGTTGTCTGCCTAGTTAATACCAGACGTCTTAACCACTCAGCCACCGACGCATATTATTTCACTGTCTCTAACATAAAAGTAGTTATTCACACGCATCAACAAGTGTTATAGAAACAGAGTACTTTTCAAACTTGTTTTCATATAAACTGTAGTGAAACACATAAAAAACTACTTTCTCCGAAATTACTAGAATACGATATACCACGAAAACCGGTTCAGATTTTTTTATGTTCAATTATAATAATAATCTATAATTATTAAGTTTAGACGGATTGGGTCACGCGTTTGTGTTTTTTTTGCGAATTAAAAAAAAACCGTGTTAGACTAACAGAAGGCAATTCTCATTATATTTAACAAGCTTTCGGCCGCGGTTTCGATCGTGTATTTTAAAAATAACAAAAGTTTAAGGATAAAGATCTATCCGACCCCAAATGTCATCCTGACCTGCACGCTTGGTACCCTCTGCTAGACAACAAACGAGGCTCTGGCGACCGAGCAATGGCGGTATAACCATACACCTAGCTAGGAAACTGGCTGGAAGAGGCTACAGCGAGCCTGAAGACCTAAATAGTCTCAAAATATCTGGTGCAGACGGCAAGGGGAAACCACTGGACTATTCTTCCCAAGAAAGTTAACTATGGCGAGTCAAAACAAGGTGCGTCGCGCTGTGGACCGCCATGATTGACCACGACTGCTCTGTCAAGATCACTACGACTGAGAAGAAGAAAAGGTGTTCTTTGTTGGTAAGCGCATCACATCAGAACGACTGGACCGATTTGGCTAATTTTTCATTTTAAATGTTCCTAATAGTTTAAATAAGGTTTTTGGGGAAAGAAAATATAGAAAAGTTGCTCAGAAAAGCTAGGTATAGTTTATATATAAAAATGCAGTGCGTCTTCATGGGACCCGTAACATAGTTTCAGGAGCTGTAATCCGTGAAGAAATAAAAAGAATAGACTCTAAAATTACTGAACCGATTTGATTTGATTTGAAGTATAAATTAATTTTTAATTCATAGTAATCGGTTCACAAATAATAAAAATTATAATAAAAAAATCTATGTACATTATCCGACAAACCGTACAAAGAGGCTTCTCCATCTACATACCTCAACAGAGCTGGCCACTCGTTAGGTATAGCCTCAAAAAATCATCGGCTAAATAAGGAAGACTTTGTCTTCCACTGGGTACCCTGGGGCCGACAACCGTTTCTGGGAGCTGTAAGGTAAAAGGTGAAGAAAAATGCGAAACTGTTTTTGTTTGATTGCCTTTCTTTTACGTCAAATCAGAGAAACGGATCGTCGTGTTTTTTTGCACAGAGATAGTTTGAAGGCCGGAGAATGACACAGGCTGATCTGTCACACCTTTTTCCGAATCTACAGGACGACTAATGTTGAAACTTGGTACATATATAGAGTTTCATGACCCAATCACGGATGTGTAACGGGGAAAAATTAAAAAGTAAACATTTTTTTTTCAAGTTTTTTATAAGGAATACATATATACATATACTATTTAAATTACATTAAAGAAAATATACGAAAATTTACCGTAGTTTAGTATAGTTTAGAGGACAACCTAAACGAAAATTCTGTTCGAATAAATGGTACGGAAAAGCGGTCTGTGAGTCTAATTCAATAATGCCTCCAGGACGCTGTTGGGGCTGCTTCGCTAATACAGGCTTCGAGGAAGCGGTAACAACCTTCTGAAGATAGTGAGTGATAGGTTAGACTCTGGCTTCCTGGAGAACTGGACTGGGTTATTTGTTCCGGTGGCCTGGTACAGGGTTCCGTGAGAGATTCCAGAGAAGGAATCATTGTTGACATTGTTGTCTGAATACGTGCGTCAATGGCCGAGTGGTTAAGACGTCTGGTATTAACTAGGTAGACCACGGGTTCAATCCCGGTTCCCGGCTATGTACCAACAGACCACGTTTGTCCGTCTGTTTGTTTGTGAGCGTTTCACGCAAAAACTCTACTGAACGGATTTTGATGCGAATTTCATCATTAGATAGGTTCATTCACCGGAAATGGTCAGGGGTATTAAACATGGACATATCATGTTTAGGAGCTGAGCATTAATAGTATAAGTGAATCCGGGAAAAAGATAGCCCCAGCGAGTTTTCATGGCGTATACTGTATAAGAGATATTCCAAAATGATGTAGGAATAAATTGTGTAGAATACAATGATTTACAAAAACGTTCTTGGTAGCATACTCGTATATATCTATCTCAAGTAGTAATTAGCGTATTTGTGTGGGTATTAAAATTTTTATAAACCGACTAGCATTCCGCCCCCGGCTTCGCCCGTGGATATTTACGAACAAAATAAATTGCTCCTACCCTCTACCCCTACCTTCTACCACTACCTCTATATCATCAATAGTTTTCGCAGCGCACGCGATGTAAGGAATTTCTTAGGTAATTTTTTACACCTTGGGTTACATTATTGGAGTTTTAGTAAGGATCCCTATTTTTTTTAAATAGAATATAGCCTATGTCTCTCAGGGTGAATGTAGCTTTCCAATAGTGAAAGAATTTTTGAAATCGGCACAGTCGTTTTTGAGTTTATTCATTACAAACATACACACACACAAAAATACAAATCTTTCCCGTTTATAATATTAGTATAGATATTGTGAAATTCTTCAAACTGAGGCTATAAATAGTACACTAAATTAGTGTACTCGGTTGTTGTATTTCTTCATAAAAAAACAATATAAGAAAAATTTATAAGAACATAGAATAGGTGTTATTTTTTAAACGACTTACAAAAAAAAATAATAATGTTTCTCAATTTGAACCGTAGCTTTTGGGAACTAAGTTGTTTTTAACTTGGCACCAACCGTCTTCAAACTCTGCGACGAAATTATTTCTTGCTTTTCAGTGATATTAGTGTAATATATTGATAATAAGAAATTATCCCAAAATTGGTAAATCGTGGCGAGAAGTATTTTTGATTTGTAAAGTATTTAAAATTTGATTGTTTCTGCCTACCCCTTTTGGGATAAATTAATAAAAGACGTTATGATAGATAGATAGATAGGTTTATATGGCGGAAGTGAAAGGAAATGGCAGAGGACGACCTAGGTGTACTTTTACAAAAAAAATATTCAAAAAGTACACACAATCACATATATGAAAGGTATATAAAAGAAGCGAATGAGGTATGTCAGGATCGTAGCAAATGGCATTCGATTGTTTCTGCCTATCCCTTTTGGGATAAAAGTCGTGAAGATAGAATAGGTTTTAAAATCGTACCTTTCCAATCCCTTCTCTGTTTTTCATTTTGTTCTTCCCAAGTGTTTAATAATTTTGTAGCTTTTTCCTTAGTACATATCCACGGGTCTTCTTCTGTGAAACACTCTACAAATGTCATAAAATTTGGCGCCAAACTTTTGCCCAAATTCAAAACATAATCATATGATTTCTCAATTAAACTTGCACTTTCAGATTTTTTAATATTAATTAGAATAAATAATAATAATATATTTTTTAAATACATTTTGTATGGATTATACCCGCGCGAAAGAAGGCTGCGAACTGAGTGGCTAGGTGGAAGTTTACAACTTTATATATCAACTTTCTTTCAACTCTTGCGCATGTGAAAAGGCGTATATCATTAGTGGGTGGAATTTGACTCGTTTTGTATGATCACGGATGTAAATATAACACGGGGTAAGTAGGGTACAAACCTTAGGCTGATGGTACATACAATACATACATACCTTTACGCTTGATTCCCAAAGGGGTAGGCAGAGAGTATGGAGCACCACTTCTCTAGCTTCATCCACATCCATACATCGTTTCATACATGCACGTCTATTTTTAACCGACTTCAAAAAAAGAAGGATGAGGTTCTCAATTCTTCGGAATCTTTAAGTAATAGAATTCCGAAAAATATATTGATAAATACTATAAAATACAATTAAATATATCTACTATGCTAAATGCTATTTGTACAAAAAAACCTACGCTACCTTCTGGGAGAGTGCCCATAAGGCTGGCTGTTGCCACGTTGGATGGCGATGCTGATTCTTTGAGCCAAATATGAGCCAGGTCTTTGGGACACCTCTACCAATTTTTTGGCGATTTCTTTATAGAGGTGTCATGCGCTAGAGGTGTCACGGACTCAGAGTTTCCACCCCAAACGCCCCAAATATGTATTCTTCAGGAAGAGATGCGTCTTTTCGACGTTTGGCAGCTTCGGCTTTGCAAGCGGCTGCCCCAGCCTCAATGATGTGCATGTTTTTTTTCATGTAAGTTCCCCGATTACTTGAAGACGTCTGGACCGATTTGGAAATTTATTTTTGCAGTGTATCTCTCTAACAACTTTTTAACGAGATATCGACAAAATAAGCAGCGCGGTTTACTGAGTTCATTACGCTAACAAGCTTCCTCTTAATTTATGGAAGTGAATCTTTTGGACACGTTGAAAGAATGAATGATGAAAAATTGACTAAAAAGGTTTATATAGTTGAAGTGAAAGGAAATGCTGGCAGAGGACGACCTAGGTGTACTTTTATATAAAAAATGTATTGATCGATGGAAATATTAAAAGTAGGTAGGTACACACAATCGCCGAGCATGTATGAAAGGTATGATTAATATAAAAGAAGCGAAAGAGGTATGTCAGGATCGTAACAAATGGCATTCGATTGTCTACCTAATAACCTACCCCTCTTGGAATGAAAGGCGTGATGATAGATTATTTATATATTTATTATTGCCCTGCTAAATTTAATTTCCGCTAATAATAGATACAATAAATGATAGAGTCATTTGTAATAAACTTTTCCTAAGAAAAGCATATCATCTCTATACCTATATTATTTCTCATACGCCATTTTGAAGATTATTTCTCCCTCTAATGACGAAAAATAAACAAACATATCAAAATTATTGTTTCTTATATACGAGACTATATTATTTATTTTGTAAAAGACGCCATATATTGGAGATCAGTTGAACTATGACAACAACTCCACTAATGGTGCGAAGTATTCGCACGGGTCTAATCGAGATTTTGCACAGATTGAGATTCGCGCCGTAGACACATTTATTCAATCTCAGGTTTCTATTATTTTCTATTCTATATTATTTTTCAAAATGGCTCCATCAGGGTTTTGATGATTCCGCCAATGTCAAGTATTATAGATAGGACGTTCCCGCTGACCGTCTGGATTCCCCATCATGCCACTACGAAACGCGTGCGCTATTACTAAAGCGTGACGTGGAATCCTTTCTATTGTTGTCAGAAAAGCAGATGACTAGTTTTTCTGCTCTCCGAAGCATTAGGAAATATGGGATGCTGAAGACTTTGTTTGTTTGTTTGTTTGTTTGAACGTGCTAATCTCTGGAACTACCTGTCGTATTTGATAGCCCAATTCTTGAGGAATCAAATCACGCTACGACCCAAAGAAGCAGAGCAGTAACTATTAACGCAGGTGCAACCGCAACGCACAGCTTTTTAAAAATATGTTGGTTTCGTGGTCCTTCTTTTACTATATAGTTATGCTTTATTATCCCTGAAATCGTTCAGGATAAATTCTTATTTCACTCATTTCAAATTTGTATAACTCACTAACTTCCAAAATAACAACGAACAAAATAAATTATAGCCTAATTACTCAGGGATATCGTAGCTTTCTACTCGTGTAAGAATTTTTAGAATCGGTTCAGTAGTTTTTAGAAAATATCCCCTACATACAAACTTTACCTCTTTATAAAATTTGTATTGAAGTATAGATGAAAGTTCATAATGTCATCGGCTATATGTGGAAACATGTCTTCCGATGGTATTTGTGAGACGAGTGGCCACTTCTGTTGAGGTATATTTAGATGGAAAAGCCTCTAAGTGTGGTTTGTCGGATTATGTACACAAGGTTTTAATAAAAAAAACCCATTGGTACATAGCCACTCGTTAGGTATAGCCTCACAAATACCATCGGCTAAACGAGAGAGACTTGGTCTTCGGCTGGGTACCCTGGAATCGTAACACGGATTCGGGAGCTCTACCCCAGGACCGATAAATAATAAATAACCGTGATGGAAAATATGCATAGTCCAAGGTATCCAAGTTGAGGTCAAACCAAAACAAGTGTTTTTTAGCGAAAATCGAAATCTAAAAATACCAATAAATTGATCAATTATGTGAAGAATGTGATTTTTTGTGAAAATGTATGTCATATTTAATTGTCCGAAACAAAATATATAATTATTTAAGCAATTTTCTTTTAAAAGCCTGTTTTTGCCCTTTTAATAGCAGCTGGCCTACTTGAGAGAGATTCGAAATTCGAATCATAAGTCTACCCCACTGGGATACAGGTGTGAGTATATTATTATGAGTTTTGAAGACAGCTAGCGACATCTATTGATAATATTATTTTCATTATATAATAGTTTAATTTCCCGTCACTAGATGGCGTATAAATATGCTGGTATAGGCTGAAAGGTAATGTTTTTTTGGCCTAGGCCGGCCATGTACCAATGTACATAATCCGACAAACCACTTGGTCTTCCGCTGGGTACCCTGGGACCGTACAGGGTTTTGGGAGCTGTAATTCCGAATTATAAATTATTAGACTTTCCGCCCCCGGCTCCGCCCGTGTATATATTCGGACAATTTAAAATATAGCCTATGTCACATAGGGATATCGTAGCTATCTATTAGTGAAATAATTTTTAAAATCGGTTCAGTAGAGTTTGAGTTTATTCATTACAAACAAAAATACAAAAGAAACAAATTTTACCTCTTTATATTATTAGTAATATAGATAAATGCGAAAGTGTGTTGTTTGTCTTTCTTTTACACCACAAAAGAGCAAAGGATGGTGGTATTTTTTTTTGCACAGATATAGATGGGATGTCTGTCTCGTGGTCCTACCCATTATCACCCACCAGTGCTCGTGGTCCCATGTTGGATTCGTGGTCCCACGCTCCTCGTTAACCTATTTTTAACTTGTATATAAGTTTTCAGAGACGAGATAATAGTGGGACTAAGAACCCTATGTGTTAAGGCAGGGTGCAAACACGAAAGTAGCATTTTTGAACGCTTACTTTGAAGTGTCAGGAATCAATATCAATCTCAAAAAAATATAGTGGATAGCAAATAATACTACATAAAACTTTAACCGCATAGATTTTTCATAAGTGTTTTGGTCTATTGAAAAAAAATTATGCAAAATACCTTTTGAGCGTAAATTCACAATATTTTGCGCGACAACTATATACTTTTTTTTAGGAATCAAATAGCTTGAATAATCTATTAAAACTTTAACCGATTACTTTCACTGTTTAATTGTTTTTCTTTAACAAATTTTAAGAAAAAGCTACAAAATAAGTGAAATTTCAAGTGTAGCTGCATGACCACGTAAATATGCCAAGCAATATTCAACCGGAGTGCAAATAGTATTTTTATTGAGGTTGATCCCTGCCTTAAGAGTGTAGTGTACCGCGTCCATGTCCATACAAACGGAGAAAACGTTTTACTACCCCTAAATATCATTTAATTTTAACGATTTTGTAATATGTTACTGACATAATGAAAAACTACGTACGTATTTTTTCCTTTTTGCAAAATTCGTAATAGGTCAAAAGTTATAAGCCCCTCAAATCTCGGTTTTTTTGGTTCATAACTTGCTCGTAATAAACCGTCTGTATTTGAGAAACAAAGCAAAATTTCAAAAAAAGCAAAACGTACGTACGTAGATTATAATCTGCTAAAACGTTTGACACCAAAATTATAAGGTTTCGTTATAGTTTAGTAGGTGTAAATCGTTTTCCCCCAAACCGCAATTTTCAACGAAGAACATACCTACGAACACTCACGAGCTGCAGTGTTCTCTGTCGCACTGATGCCCGTGGGAATAGCGCGCTTGAGACAGAATATGATTTTCTAAATACCTATTTCGCTGCGTACGCTGAGCTACACGATCCTCTTAAGGTATTGTCCCACAATTAGCAACAAACGACGTAAATATGTAGGAATAGGCCGTTAGCTGTAGAGACACTGGGGCCATGGGGAACCAACGCACATAAATTGTTTAAAAATATTTCCTCCAAATTAAATGATGTTGTTGGTTACCCGAAAGCTGGCCAATATCTAGGCCAGCAAATAAGCTTGGCTATACAGCGAGGAAATGTCGCCAGCATTCTGGGAACATTTGGCAGCGATGGCCTGGAAAATTATTTTGAATATTTAGTTTTAGTTTTGTTTTAAAATTGTTGTGTTTTTTTACCCGTTTGTGTAAATAAAGAAATAAAAAAAAATTGGGATAACATTTCACGGGCAAAGCCGGTGCGACAGCTAGTCGTACATAACTTAAAAAATATAATCAAAAACGGTTGCGATTTTTTTTTTAATTTTAGAGGTAGTTTTGTTTGTTTGTCCTTCTCTTATGTCAATACAGAACTGCACTGCAACGGATCGATGTGATTTTTTAAAGCAAATATAAAATTAATGATGTTGTAACTAAAATGAAGAAAAGTAGTTTACGCTGGTTTGGACACGTTGATAGAATGAAGGATGAAAGATTGACTAAAAAGGTTTATATGGCAGAAGTGAAAGGAAATGCTGACAGAGGACGACCTAGGTGTACCTACTTTTATTGAATATATAAAAATGTTTTAATAGATGGCAATATTAAAAGTACACACAATCGCCGAGCATGTATGAATGGTATGATGAATATAAAAGAAGCGAAAGAGGTATGTCAGGATCGTAACATATGGCATTCGATTGTCTCTACCTACCCCTTTTGGGATAAAAGACGTGATTTTAGATAAATTAAAATTGAAAAAATGCTCCTTAGCTCTAAGGGTTGTTTTGAAAAATCCTATAAACATTGCTACATTCTACATTGCAGTTTTTTAGACGGGTGCTGCTGGTAAGTGGGAAAGTTTCGCTTTGCACGGGTTGAAAAGTTGATTATAAAAAATCTATTTTCCGGGGAATAAGATATTTTCCCGGGATAAAAAGAAGCCCATGTTACTCTCAGACTTTCCAGCTATCTCTGTGCAAATAATCTCGTCGATCCATTGCTTCGTTATGGCGTGACAGGTTTTTATTTATTAATATTTACGTTTAGGCAGATCCGGTTATAGACATAATTAAATTTTTAATTAACTTAATTATATACCTACTTACTTATTTGTAATTATTTTTAATTAATTTGTAATTGTCACAAGTAATTTTATTTTTGTTATGTTAATTGTCAAACATACAAGTGTTTTGTGTTGATTTTGTTGATATACTTAGGTATATCTAATTGGTGAGTAATTTTTTTTCTTTATCTAAGTTTATTGGATATTTATTGAAAAAATAAGAATCTAAATAGATTTTAAGGTCATAATGATGCGAAAAACCTGTTTTAAGTTAGGTACTACTTTGATGTTGAAATAATAATACGACTTACAAAGAGGGAATACTCTAAAACTCATCATAGAAGAAAATAAAATTACAATAGTACATTGTGATACAAGGGTGCTATGTTGGTCATTACGTACGAGGCGGTATTTTCAGCGCGAGCCAGTAGGCGAGCGCTATAAGAAAGCTGAGTATGTAATGACCAATGCACACGCGTTTCATACGACGTTTTTCAACACACTTGCGAGGAAAAAAATAAACTTCATGGAGTCAAATTTACGTATTCTTCGCCACTTGAAGTCGACATTTTTAATAATTAACCACAACACGGCGAAAATGTTAACTATTCTATTTTCTTTCAAAATGGCTCCATCAGGGTTTTGATGATTCCGCCAATGTCAAGTATTATAGACGTCACAGCCGATAATCGGTAGGTAGAATGCTCCCGCCGACTGTGATATGTCCTATTAATCACTGACTAATCACAACCATCACAGCACGGGCGAGATTAAACTGGGTTCCTCAACACGTCTACGCGGCGCGTGTGCTATCCACCAAGGCGTGTCGTGGAATCAAAAAATGTTAACAAATATTTATGGAAATGTTTTGTTTTTTCCCGCGTGACAGATAAGGCACGGATAACTTCGCCAAACAGCCAATAAAGTCGTGATAAAAAAATAAAAACTGTATTATGCGGTTAAATTAAGAATGCTTTGTGGACACAATATACAATTTGCAATCTTGTACGAATTTAACTTCATTGGATTATATTATAACTCTTGTGCTGTAATATAAAGAAAAAGCACGCGTGTTTAATATATGGGATTGTGAGTCTAAAATTGAGGTAATAAGACTCACGTTACAAGCAAGTGTGTTGAAAAAGTACATTGTGATACAAGGGTGGTAAATAGGATATTTCAAACGAATTGACAGTGTCACGAGTTTGTAATAACCTTAACACCCGTGTATCATACGACGTTTTTCAATACATTTGTGAGAAAAATAGCTAAATAAAACAAGGATAAAATAAATAAATTAAAGTAAATAAAGGTAAAAAAAGGTAGATACGCAATACGCATGCGTAAAATTTGTTTTTAATTGTTAGAAAATTAAGAGGCAAAGAAAGTGAACGTTCAGCTTTTATGATTTTTTGATAAATAAACGATTTAACATTTAAAATCTGCGGTATTTAATATACAATTTTCAATAATGTTGATAATTTATTGCTTAGTTTTTAAATTTATTATTTTTTCTATTATATAAGTGGACATAACTTTCAACTTTCATGTTAAAAACTTCATGCTAGCAAACCTTTACATTGGACTTGTAGAAATAAAAAAAAAAAATGTAAAGAAATGGCCCTAGGGCGTAATAATCAACTTACGAGCCATGACATTGAAAGTTCTCTTACGAGCAAGTGTATTGAAATAAACTTAATAATTCTTCTTCTTCTTTTATTGTGGCACCAATAATGTTAAACGATGATTTGTCAATGTCAAGTATTATAGCCTTTATAGTATCAATATTGCCGATTAATCAGATGATCCCGCCGACTGTGATATGTTTTATTAATCAACGATCATTTCAATCCTACATCATTTCGTTATATCTCTGACGGATCAGACAGCACACGCCATGAAAACTCGCTGGGGCTAACTTTTTTTTCGCCTTGATTCACTTATACTGTTAATGCTCAGCTCCTAAACATGATACGTATACGTTAATACTCGTAAACATTCTCGGTGAATCAACCTATGATTTTTTCGTACAGTAATTAATTTTACTGACACTGAATTGACCAGTAAGTGACTTATTAAAATCCGTTGAGTCGTTTAGGCTACAGAGCGAGCCAAAGTGGACAGATATACATACAACTGAAAAATATTACCCTCCTTTACTTGGGCTGTCGGGTAAGAGTAATCTATATGAATAAAAATGCTGTTCCTCGAGAACGTGGACTGAATTCGCAATTTTTTTAAATGTTCGTAATAATAAGGTTTTTTATAGAATGCCGATGCTAGTTTTAAATATATAAATCTAAACTTCAGTGGCTCTGTAGGTATGAGGCAAGGTCACATTCAGGATGGGTGGCCGTGTAATCCTTGCTAAGACGTTTTAAGAAAAAAACTAGATATTTTCTGTTGCCATGACAATTTAGTTTTTCATTTTTCAACAGAAAAATGCCACAGAAATACTTTTTGCATAGAATTTTAATAAAAAAACCATAAGGTAATTGAGGATGCCTTGTGTCTCCCGCTGGGAACCCTGGAGCTCGGTAACACGGTTCTCGGGAACCGTAAGTTACCATGATGGTTTATAGAAGAAATATTTAAATGGAAGAAAAAGGCTTAGTTCTCTTCTAAGCCAAAATTTGTCTAAAATGCTAAGAATGAAGTTCTACATGGTGTAAATTATGTAAGTACTAGCTTTTTGAAAATTTTGCCGCGTCTGTCTGTCTGTCTGTGACCGTCTCGCACAAAAACTGATAAACGGATTTTGTTGCGGTTTTACGAGTATTAAACATGGTTCATGTTTAGGAGTTGACCAATAACAGTATAAGTGAATCAGATCTGGGAAAAGTTGGCCACAGCGAGTTTTCGTGGAGTATGCTGTCTAATCAGTCAGAGATATAACAAAATGATGTAGGAAAGAATTGTGTAGAATAAAATGATCTACAAAAAAGTCCGCGGTAGCAAATATTTATCTCTAATAGATAAGTAGGTATTCAAATTGTTGTAAACCCATATTGTACGGGTAGGGAAAACATAGAAAAACCGAAGTCCTTTTTGTGTTTTTGGAAATACCGATGCTGTTGATAAATCTTACTTTCTCATGTTTCTGGTACGTGAATATTGGTATATCTTATCTTATTCTTGGTTACTATTTTATGGTTATTATTTTAATAGTAGTCCATCTCGCTCACATCTTTCTAAAGAGACCCTTAATAAGGCGCGAGCCTGTGTGTCAGTTACTTTAAAATCAAGGGTGGATTTAGGGCAAATTGATATCGTAGATTCCAAAAAATACATAAAAGAAGGGGCGGGGGGTGGGAAAATGCATTTTTTTCAGTGGGAAATAAATTCCCCTTGCCCGATTATGTAAGCACACGTTTTTGAAACTGGGAAATAAATTCCCCTTGCCTGTTTAAGTTTTACTTTTACTACCTCACTTTTGCTTATTTTTAATACTAGTACTTCCCCCTGGCTTTTCTTTTTTCAATGTTTTTATTATTAAAATTTTTATTATATTATATTCATTTGACTAAGTGAGTTTGTTTGTTTAGCTAGTCATATGGATAAATTAACAACAATAAAAGCATGCAATATTTTTTTATTATTAAACTAGGTATCAGAAAACTATAGTTATAAAACTATACTTATATAAAACTAAACTTATAAAACTATGCATATAAAACTATACTTATAAAACTATACATATAAAACTATACTTATAAAACTATACATATAAAACTATACTTATAAAACTATACATATAAAACTATACTAATAAAACTATGCATATAAAACTATACTTATAAAACTATACATATAAAACTATACTTATAAAACTATACATATAAAACTATACTTATAAAACTATGCATATAAAACTATACTTATAAAACTATACATATAAAACTATACTTATAAAACTATGCATATAAAACTATACTTATAAAACTATACATATAAAACTATACTTATAAAACTATACATATAAAACTATACATATAAAACTATACATATAAAACTATACTTATAAAACTATACATATAAAACTATACATATAAAACTATACTTATAAAACTATACATATAAAACTATACATATAAAACTATACATATAAAACTATACTTATAAAACTATACATATAAAACTATACATATAAAACTATACTTATAAAACTATACATATAAAACTATACATATACAACTATACATATAAAACTATACTTATAAAACTATACATATAAAACTATTCCTGAGGTGAAGCTTCATGAAAGGATTTGATACATTTCTTTGCACATAGTGCAACTTGACAGGTGCAGCACAGTATTTTAGTTCTATTTTCTTCCTTCTTGGTGCTGCAGAAGCGACACCTTTTGTAGGTATTGCCTTCCTCGGGGAGATGGATGCCAACATTCAGGAGGCGGATCTCATCTGGTACACCAAAGTTCGAGCCCTTCTTGTTTTTTCTTCTTGGCGATTTTTCTTACTTGTGTAGTTCGAAATCAGCTCACGAGCCAATCGCAATCTGAAATCTCTATGAGAATGCTTATTTACAACATGCACAGTGTTGTATGTGATGTAATGTTTAAAAAATATGAAAATACCAAGAAGCTATACTGTATGGTTGCGTTCATTCTATGGACTATCTGTCATGTAAAAATAAATATTTTGGAAAAAAGGTCTAGGTGGGAAATAATTTCCCCTCGCCTTATTAAGGGTTAACAAAATAAGCCGCGCGTAAAACTGAGTTCTTTGCGCTTTGATGCGTCGCCTTAAGTAATTTTATTTTTATTGAGGATTTTTTTTATATTTATTTAACCTTTAACTTGGCAAGTTTCCATAGTATTTGTTTATTAATTAGGTACTTAATTAAAAAATCGATTTGAATACTAATAAACATTTTGTTGTGTAATTTGGAGTAGATGGGTGCCGTTGCAGTGAAAATGTAAGTTTTTTTAATTAACTACATTTTGGAGCTAAGTAGTTTCTAATTTAGCACCAATCACCTCTAAATTCTACCACTTAATCTTTACCTACCTATATATTTTTATTTATTTTTTCGTTTTTCTTTCTTTCTTCACGGGTTGCCTTACAGCTCCCGAAACCGTCGGTTCCAGGGTACCCAGCGGAAGACCAAGTCTCCCTCGTTTATCCGATGGTATTTGTGAAGCTATACCTAACGAGTGGCCAGTTCTTTTGAGGTATATTTAGATGGAAAAGCCTGAACACGACTGTATTTTTATTGAACATATAAAAAATGCATCAATGATCGATGGAAATTAATAAATGAATAAAACGGATCTCATCAGAGGCTTGAAATAAATCTTTCAAACAAATCCTAAAGATCATAAAAAATGTGAAAAGGTCACCCAATGGCCACCCAAGGAATATCCGGTCCGAAAATGTCAGGGCAAATCCGTGTAGTGTAGTATAGTCTAGTGTAAAGTTTGTAAGTTTAGATGTAGGGTAATCTCTCAAACTAGAACCGATTCTAAAATTCTTTCACGAATAGAAAGCTACGATATCCCTGAGTAATATAGGCTATAATTTATTTTGTTCGAAAATATCCACGCGCGAAGCCGGGGGCGGGAAGGTAGTTGTAAATAAACACACCCCATTATTTTTCATCATGCCTTCCACACGGTGCGCCATCCGACTCAACCGACGTGACCTAACCAATAGAACGTCTTCTTCAATCCCCTCTAATCGCGTACCGCAACCAGGGTTCCCAACTTAGGGGTTTTCCCTCAAATTTAGGGGGTAAATAAATGTGATGGGATTTTTAAGGGGCTTTTAGATTTACGAGTACAGGCCCTAAGATAACTAAAAATAAATTAAATATACAAATATATGATTATAAAAAGTCAGAACCAGAAGAAACGAAATTATATTTGAAATATTAAATAATTTATAAAGAATATTATGAATATTGTAACGAGTAGGTACTTAAATTACACAAATAAATACCTAAACACATCAAGGTCGATAGACGTCTCTAGAAACATCCAGAGAGAATCAAGTACAAACGAAAATGGACCGTATGTGCCTAGCCATAGGTACCAAAATCGGGCGCGGTCTGTGTGTAGGTATTTGGCGCCGAGTCGCATCGAGCCGCGTCTACAACTCTGTACAACAATCTCGGCGTTTCTCGAATGTTCGGAGGGCAATATAAACAGAGGATCGTCGCCGGGAGGAGACAGTGCGAATCAGAGCGATCAAAGCGAAACAGTGAAGTGGAATTTAGTGCGACTAAGTGATATTCAAGTGTTTTCATTTATTTAACTGTATTTTTGTGGTGTTAAAGTAAAGTTTGTCTATTTAATCGGTATTTTAAATCTCTTCGAACCCTAGCTCGTAACAAATTGGTGTCAGGAGTGTGGGATTCAAAAATGCCGATTACACCACGTGACTCGTCGTCATCACGGCGACCCAAAACACGACAAACTACTGCTGGACATCACGGCGAGGAGGTCGACGAGGCTGCTGCTGCTGGAGCCGCTGCTGGTGCTGCTGGGACTGCTGCTGTTGGTGCTGGAGCTGCTGCTGGAGTTGATACGGGTGCTGCGGGTGCTCCTCAGGCATTCGATATGGGGATGCTGTTTCGGCTGATGGAGGAGCAGGCCCGACGTCAGGAGGAGCAGGCCCGACGACAGGAGGAGCAGACCCGACGACAGGAGGAGCAGGCCAGACGACAAGAGGAGGAGGCCAGACTTCGGGAGGAGCAGACTCGGCAGCTATTGGAGGAGCAGGCCAGGCGTCAAGAGGAGCAGGCCCGGCGTCAGGAGGAGCAGGCCAGACGACAGGAGGAGGAGGCCAGACGTCAGGAGGAGCAGACTCGACACCTATTTGAGGAACAGGCCCGACGTCAGGAGGAGCAGGCCCGACGACAAGAGGAGGAGGCCAGACTTCGGGAGGAGCAGACTTGCCGGCTGTTAAAGGAGCAGTCTGCTAACCTTAAGGAGCTGCTTTCAGAGTCACTGGGAAAGGTGACTATGGAGGTGAAGCAGCTACAGAGGGTTACAGACATGCACGAGGAGAGAATCGAAGACCTCGACATTCGTTATGAAGACCTCCAACAGCATTGCAAGGAAATACAGACTAGGATGAGCAGAGAACTGGATGCAAGACTTGACGACCGCTACGGAGAGTTGGAGGCACGACTTGACAGCCAATGCAAGGGGCTCCAGAATGAAGTAAGGAAACTGAAGCTGACCGCTCCTGTTTCTGGAGGCGCCATCGTCTCCGGCCCCCGAGTCAAGGTGCCGCCGTACGACGGGACTACATCCTGGACAGCGTACAAATTGCAGTTCCAAACGGTCGCCTCTGCCAACGGCTGGACAGACGAGCAATCTCTGACCGCCTTGACAGTGGCTTTAAGGGGCCGTGCACTATCGGTTCTGGAGGCCTCTCCAGACAGCTGCACCACGTACGGGAACCTGATCGATGCAATGGACTCCAGGTACGGCGACAAACACCTGGAGCACGTCTACCGAGCGCAGCTGAGGGACAGGACGCAACATGCTGGTGAGAATCTGCAACAATGGGCTCTGGAGATCGAGAAGATCGTGAGGAAGGCGTACCCATCTGCCGGACAAGAGTTCATTGCTGCGAACCTCGTTCAAGCATTCATCGACGGCATCCGCAGCATGGAGGTCAGAGCTGCAGTTCGACTGGGCCACCACAGCGCCCTGAAAGATGCACTGGCCCATGCCCTAGAGGTGGAAGCCGTGAGACAGGAGCCTCGATCTCAGCGATTGCAACAAGTGGCGGAGGAGGCCACTCCAACAACGACACCTGTAGCAGAGAGGCGTAGCAACTTACCCCGCTGCTTCTACTGCCACAAGCTGGGGCACCTTAAAGCAAGCTGCCCGGCGCTTAAACGACAAGGCGCGGATCAACGAGTGCCGAAACGGGACGTCGAAGCTGATGTCCGTGCCGTAACTACGGAGTTTCCGGGAAACGAGTAACAGCCAGAGCCGCGGGGCGGGTACTGGCTGATCGTGACACAGCCCCAAAACTTACCATCCGACAAGTTTTCGACGGGAACAGTCTGGTGATCGCCGGCGAGGTCAACGGGACGCCATGTGAGATGACGATCGACACAGGAGCAACGCGTACGGTTGTGAGACCTCAGTTGTTGGGACGATCTACGAGAAGAACCAGAGGTCCATCTTCCCATCTGAAACTCTTCACGGCAACCGGTCAGCCAATACCCGCATACGACGAGCTGCCGGTGACACTCAAGGTGGGTGACGGGGAGTATTCACACACCGTCATCGTGGCCGACATTATAGACGACTGCATTCTCGGACTCGACTTTATGAAGCGGTTCCAGTTTGGCATCGACTTGCGCAACGGTGTACTGCAGTGCGGCCAGGAACAGGTATTTTTGAAAGGCGGTTATGCTGGCTATGTGCGTTGTGCCAAGGGCGTCAAGCTGAACCCATACTCGGAAACGCTTGTCGATGTGGAGTTACCAACTAATGGGGACCCCTCCAATACGAGGTGCTCCATCATCGACCACCTGGAACGTCCTAAACATAAAGGCTGGTTACTCACTCCAACTTTAGTAAACAGCCAGAGTCGACGAGCTGTAGTAAGGGTGACCAACTTCAATGGCGCTCCTGTCACTCTTAATAAGGATCAAGTCGTGGCGAAGTGCGACGAGGCGAATTGGATGCGGAGCTGCACCCAAGGGAAGCTGTCGGCGATGAAAAATAACAGTACAAACCCCTTGGAACTCGTCGATATTTCGAAGAAGGACTTGTCAATCTCCGAGTACAAAAGAGCGAAGGAGATGCTCACTCGTTACATTGACATCTTCAGTGACAGAGATGGGCAGCTCGGCAGGACGTCATTGGTGAAACACACCATCAACACAGGCAACGAGTTACCTATACGTCAACGTGCTCGACGAATCCCAGTTGGAAGAGAAGCCGAAGTACAGTGCATGCTGGAAGACATGAAGAAGGCTAATGTCATCGAACCTTCTTTGAGCCCATGGTGTTCTCCGGTTGTGCTAGTTAAGAAGAAGGATGGCAGCACTCGCTTCTGTGTGGATTATCGTCGACTGAACGACGTAACCAGAAAGGACAGCTACCCTCTACCCCGGATTGACGACACCTTGGACAAGTTGAGTGGAAACCAGTGGTTCTCAACACTGGATTTGAAGAGTGGATACTGGCAAGTAGAGATCGATCCCAAGGACAAGGAAAAGACTGCTTTCTCGACCGGAAATGGACTGTGGCAGTTCAACGTCATGCCTTTCGGGTTATGCAATGCTCCCGCTACGTTCGAAAGGCTGATGGAGGTTGTGCTTGCGGACCTCGTTGGAAAAGCTTGCCTAGTCTACCTGGATGACGTCATCATCATGGGACGCGACTTCAACGAGCACCTGGGGAATTTAGAAAGAGTGTTTGCCAAGTTGAAGCTCGCGAACCTGAAATTGCATGCCAAGAAGTGTAGCTTCTTCAAGAAACGTGTGAATTACCTCGGGCATGTAATTACAAAGGATGGCGTAGAAACCGACCCTGTCAAGACAGTAGCTGTACGAGAATGGCCCACCCCGCGGAACAAAACAGATGTTCGGGCGTTTCTTGGTCTGTGCTCATACTACCGCCGCTTCGTATACGACTTCGCGGGAGTAGCCAAGCCCCTACATCGGCTGACGGAGGACAAGCGTTCGTTTCAATGGACTGAGGACTGTGAGAAGTCGTTCCAGGAACTGAAACAACGGCTGTGTGAAACACCTGTATTGGGCTACCCGGACCAAGTCGGCGAGTTTGTGGTGGACACAGACGCAAGCAACATCGCCATTGGAGGTGTGCTGTCACAACGGAAGGGGGACAAGGAAGTTGTGATAGCGTATTTCAGCAAGGCTCTGTCAAAACCAGAAAGGAACTACTGTGTAACCAGACGCGAACTTCTGGCCGTAGTGAAGACAGTACGACACTTCAACAAGTATCTCATCGGAAGGAAGTTCAAGCTACGGACAGACCATGCGGCGTTGAAATGGTTACTTCAATTCAAGGATCCTGAAGGACAAGTCGCTCGGTGGATCGAGCAGTTACAAGAATTCGATTTCACGATCGAACATCGACGAGGACGGATGCATGGCAACGCTGACGCACTGTCACGCAGGCCGTGCCCTGAAGATTGTAAACACTGCTCGAGGCGTGAAATCGGTGATTCTGTCATCAAAGTCATTACGACTAACAACCTTAGTGACGAATGGGCGAACGAGAGGACGAGAGACGAGCAACTCAAGGATAACAACTTGGCGCCGATAATGGAATGGAAGACGCAGAATGTTCCAAGGCCCGGCTGGAATGTTTTATCAGCCATGAGTTCCACCACGAAAAGCTACTGGGCTCAGTGGGAAAGTCTAGTGCTGCACAACGGGTTGCTGTACCGCAAGTGGGAGTCGCCAAGTGGACAGGAGACATTGATGCAGCTGGTCGTGCCTAGGTCAAAGGTGCGCGCAGTGCTTGAGTCCGTGCACGATGGATCCTCGGGAGGACATCTGGGCATGAATCGAACCCTGGCGAAAATCAGGAATTGATTTTATTGGGTTCATTGCCGGCAAGATGTCGAGGATTGGTACGAGGGGACGTATGCAGCTGTACAATGTTGGCGCTCCATGGGAACGAATTGCGGTGGACGTTGCTGGACCGTTCCCGGTCACTGAAGATGGGAACAAGTACTTTATGGTCGTGATGGACTACTTCACGAAGTGGCCGGAGGTCTTCGCAATTCCCAACCAGGAAGCGACAACAGTGGCGACTAAGTTGGTCAACGAAGTATTCTGCAGGTTCGGGCTACCAATGGAGATACATTCTGATCAAGGGCGTAACTTTGAGTCGCAGTTGTTCCAGGAAGTATGCCGTCTCCTGGGAATAAATAAAACGAGGACTACGGCGTATCATCCACAGTCCGACGGAATGGTTGAAAGGTTCAACCGCACTTTGGAGACTCATTTGGCGAAACTGGTTGAGGATCACCAGAGGGACTGGGACCGATATATTCCCTTGTTCTTGCTCTCATATCGATCCGCAGAGCATGAAAGCATAAAGGTGACTCCTGCTTATGCCAACTTTGGGAGAGAACTCCGACTACCAGTTGATCTCCTGACCGGCGGACCTCCGGATGCGCCGCAACCTGTAAGTGACTACGTATCGAACCTGAAAAACAAGATGTGCGACATACATGACCAGATTCGTCAGAGCAGTCTTGTGGCCAGTACAAAGATGAAGACCAGGTACGATAGGAACTTCAATAGTAACGGTTTTGACGAGGGATCGTTGGTGTGGCTGCACAACCCGAAACGCCGAAAAGGCAAATCTCCCAAGCTGCAGAACCGCTGGGAAGGCCCGTATAAGGTCATCACGAGGATCAATGACGTGACCTATCGGATCCAACGATGCCCGCGTGGACAGTTAAAGGTTGTCCATATTGATCGACTGGCTCCTTACAAAGGCTCGAATATTGCTCGGGACGAGCAAGTCTAAGCGGGGGGCAGTGTAACGAGTAGGTACTTAAATTACACAAATAAATACCTAAACACATCAAGGTCGATAGACGTCTCTAGAAACATCCAGAGAGAATCAAGTACAAACGAAAATGGACCGTATGTGCCTAGCCATAGGTACCAAAATCGGGCGCGGTCTGTGTGTAGGTATTTGGCGCCGAGTCGCATCGAGCCGCGTCTACAACTCTGTACAACAATCTCGGCGTTTCTCGAATGTTCGGAGGGCAATATAAACAGAGGATCGTCGCCGGGAGGAGACAGTGCGAATCAGAGCGATCAAAGCGAAACAGTGAAGTGGAATTTAGTGCGACTAAGTGATATTCAAGTGTTTTCATTTATTTAACTGTATTTTTGTGGTGTTAAAGTAAAGTTTGTCTATTTAATCGGTATTTTAAATCTCTTCGAACCCTAGCTCGTAACAATATTATGTTAAGGGGGATTTCAATGTAATTTTGGTGATTTTAGAGGTTTTGACTTTAGCAAAACAAAAAAAAAATTATATCTATATTATATATTTATCAATATTATCAATAGAATTATAGCCGCTAGTTCTGAATCAGACAGGGCGAGAATTATAGCATCCTGTGAACTGGAATCAGGCGCATGGCTAAAAGTGTATCCTTCACAAAATTTAGGCACACTCCTAGACAAAAATACTCTGCGAATTTGTGTGGGGCTACGCATAGGGGCACAGCTGTGTCAACCACATTTATGTGTATGTGGTTCAAATGTTGAGGCTAATGGACACCACGGCCTATCCTGTAGAAGGAGCGCCGGTCGAATTCCAAGACATATAGCAATAAATAATATAATAAAACGTTCTTTGAGTTCGGCTGACACTCCATGTCTACTAGAACCCCCCGGCCTTAGCCGGTCGGACGGCAAAAGACCGGACGGCATGACCCTGGTGCCATGGTCTCGAGGCCGCGCTCTGGTGTGGGACGCCACATGCGTGGACACGCTGGCTCCAAGTCATGTCGCCGCCTCCTCCAGCTCTGCAGGTGCCGCAGCTTCTGAGGCGGCACATTTAAAAATTCAAAAATATTCCTCGCTGCTAGATCACTTTGAATTTCTTGCTTTTGCGGTTGAGACTCTTGGTCCGTGGTCATCAGACTCCAAGAAGTTTGCTGATAAAATTGGTAAACTTCTCATCGAAAAGTCTGGTGATCACCGAGCTAAGAGTTTTTTCATTCGCCGCATAAGCTTGGAGATTCAAAGGGGTAACGCAGCGAGTGTTCTTGGCACGATTGGATTGTCTTCAGAGCTGGAGGAGGTATTCTATCTTTGATTCCTCCATCCTTTTTCTTTTTCTTTTTAGTTTTAAGGTATTTAAGGTTTTTGTTTTAAGGTATTTAAGGTTTTTAAGATTTTTAATGTATATTTTAGATTTTTGTTTGTAATGATATACTATCTCTATATATTATTTCTCAAATAAAATGAAATATTAATAAATTTCATTTTATCTTGTGTGTATTGGAGTACCCATATTGTCATTTTATAATTTACTTATAAAGTTCGATCATAACTTATACTGTCACTGCACCTTCATCATAATAATGTTCTATACTAATATTATAAAGAGGAAAGATTTGTATTTTTGTATGTTTGTTACGAATAAACTCAAAAACTACTGTACCGATTTCAAAAATTATTTCATCATTGGAAAGCTACATTCACCCTGAGTGACATAGGCTATATTCTATTTTCAAAAAAAATTGGGATCCTTACTAAAGCTCCAATAATGTAACCCAATGTGTATTATATTAGGGTATATTTTATTTTGTTCGTAAATATCCACGGACGAAGCCGGGGTCGGAATGCTAGTTTATAATAAAGGTATATTATTTTGGAGTTGGAAACATTGCTTGCAACAAAGATCGGTTCAAGGCCAAGTCGTAGCAAGTCGTCGGTTGAGGTGGTTTTCTGAACCGTCACTTCGGTTGAGTCGGCTGTCGCACCGTGTAGCAGCGCAAACACATCGCTAGATATATTTTGTACCTAACATAAAGACAAATCCTATTAAAATTTGTAAGGTTTCGTTCTATGACCGACTTCTATTCTGTATAAGTTATTTATCCCACAAAAAGAGTATGAGATATATGTCTGGGTCGTGGCATGTGGAGATCCTTAGTTACTGTCTACCCCACTGGGATACAGGCGTGAGTATATGTATGTTAACAAGAGAGATATGTCTGGGTCGTGGCATGTGGAGGTCCTTAGTGTCTGTCTACCCCACTGGGATACAGGCGTGAGTATATGTATGTTAACAAGAGAGATATGTCTGGGTCGTGGCATGTGGAGGTCCTTAGTCTCTGCCTACCCCACTGGGATACAGGCGTGAATACACGTATGTTAACAAGAGAGATAATTATGTCTGGGTCGTGGCATGTGGAGGTCCTTAGTCTCTGTCTACCCCACTGGGATACAGGCGTGAGTATACGTATGTTAACAAGAGAGATATGTCTGGGTCGTGGCATGTGGAGGTCCAGTCTCTGCCTACCCCACTGGGATACAGGCGTGAATATACGTATGTTAACAAGAGAGATAATTATGTCTGGGTCGTGGCATGTGGAGGTCCTTAGTCTCTGTCTACCCCACTGGGATACAGGCGTGAGTATACGTATGTTAACAAGAGAGATATGTCTGGGTCGTGGCATGTGGAGGTCCAGTCTCTGCCTACCCCACTGGGATACAGGCGTGAATATACGTATGTTAACAAGAGAGATAATTATGTCTGGGTCGTGGCATGTGGAGGTCCTTAGTCTCTGTCTACCCCACTGGGATACAGGCGTGAGTATACGTATGTTAACAAGAGAGATATGTCTGGGTCGTGGCATGTGGAGGTCCAGTCTCTGCTTACCCCACTGGGATACAGGCGTGAGTATACGTATGTTAACAAGAGAGATATGTATGGGTCGTGGCATGTGGAGGTCCTTAGTCTCTGCCTACCCCACTGGGATACAGGCGTGAATATACGTATGTTAACAAGAGAGATAATTATGTCTGGGTCGTGGCATGTGGAGGTCCTTAGTCTCTGTCTACCCCACTGGGATACAGGCGTGAGTATACGTATGTTAACAAGAGAGATATGTCTGGGTCGTGGCATGTGGAGGTCCAGTCTCTGCCTACCCCACTGGGATACAGGCGTGAGTATACGTATGTTAACAAGAGAGATATGTCTGGGTCGTGGCATGTGGAGGTCCTTAGTCTCTGTCTACCCCACTGGGATACAGGCGTGAGTATACGTATGTTAACAAGAGAGATATGTCTGGGTCGTGGCATGTGGAGGTCCTTAGTCTCTGTCTACCCCACTGGGATACAGGCGTGAGTATACGTATGTTAACAAGAGAGATATGTCTGGGTCGTGGCATGTGGAGGTCCAGTCTCTGCCTACCCCACTGGGATACAGGCGTGTGTATACGTATGTTAACAAGAGAGATAATTATGTCTGGGTCGTGGCATGTGGAGGTCCTTAGTCTCTGTCTACCCCACTGGGATACAGGCGTGAGTATACGTATGTTAACAAGAGAGATATGTCTGGGTCGTGGCATGTGGAGGTCCAGTCTCTGCCTACCCCACTGGGATACAGGCGTGAATATACGTATGTTAACAAGAGAGATAATTATGTCTGGGTCGTGGCATGTGGAGGTCCTTAGTCTCTGTCTACCCCACTGGGATACAGGCGTGAGTATACGTATGTTAACAAGAGAGATATGTCTGGGTCGTGGCATGTGGAGGTCCAGTCTCTGCCTACCCCACTGGGATACAGGCGTGAGTATACGTATGTTAACAAGAGAGATATGTCTGGGTCGTGGCATGTGGAGGTCCTTAGTCTCTGTCTACCCCACTGGGATACAGGCGTGAGTATACGTATGTTAACAAGAGAGATATGTCTGGGTCGTGGCATGTGGAGGTCCTTAGTCTCTGTCTACCCCACTGGGATACAGGCGTGAGTATACGTATGTTAACAAGAGAGACATGTATGGGTCGTGGCATGTGGAGGTCCTTAGTCTCTGTCTACCCCACTGGGATACTGGCGTGAGTATACGTATGTTAACAAGAGAGATATGTCTGGGTCGTGGCATGTGGAGGTCCTTAGTCTCTGTCTACCCCACTGGGATACAGGCGTGAGTATACGTATGTTAACAAGAGAGACATGTATGGGTCGTGGCATGTGGAGGTCCTTAGTCTCTGTCTACCCCACTGGGATACTGGCGTGAGTTTAAGTATGAAGTTATCGTCAATGAAAAAGTAGATTAATTGTACAGAATGCATCTCTTGTGAGTTACAGTTTCAAAGTGTTTTGAAGACAATGAGGCAACTTTTTGGTTTTTTTTTTCAAATATATATGTTTTAAATGCAAGAGCCTTAATCTGTTAATACATATAGTTGTGTTTATTATATAGTAAGTGATCAATACATATCAAACAAAGTCCACTGTCTGTCTGTGACCTTCACGCAAAAACTATTAAACGGATTTTGTTGCGATTTTCACTATTAGATAGGTCGATTCACCTGGAAGGTTTGCGAGTATTAAAAATGGACCTATCATGTTTAGGAGCTGAGCATTAACAGTAGTGAATCAAGTCGGAAACATGTTAATCCGCAGAGAGTTTTCATGGCGTATGCTGTCAAATCCGTTAGAGATATAACAAAATGATGTAAGAAAGAATTGTGAAGAATAAAATTATCTACATAAAAGTCCGCGGTAGCATATATCTATCTCTAATAGATAAGTAGTTACAAGTTGCCCAATCTTCGCTATTATTTAGCCCGTAAAAAGTTGTGAAATCTTAAGTAAAAACAAGTCTTGACAAAGTACTCAATATTCACCACTCCATGTTACTTCAGATTCAGAATATCTATCTATCATCACGCCTTTATCCCAAGAAGGGTAGGCACACACAATCGAATGCCATTTGTTACGATCCTGACATACCTCTTTCGCTTCTTCTATATTCATCATACCTTTCATACATGCTCGGCGATTGTGAGTACTTTTGATATAGCCATCGATCAATACGTTTTTTTATATGTTCAATACAAGTACACCTTGGACGTCCTCTGCCAGTATTTCCTTTCACTTCAGCCATATAAACCTTTTTAGTCATATCTTTAGCTATATTAACTTTTGTCTCCTATTAGGGTCTTGAGTTCATACAGAAATCCCATTAAAAAGTTCTTTTAGTTTTTCCCGAATTTTCCAATTTTTCTTTCCTTAAGAACCTGATTCGGAGTATTAAAAACATAAAAAAATAACCAAATCGGTCCAGCCGTTCTCAAGTGATGCGCTTAATTTAAACTTATATATCAAACTCTCTTTATAAAAGTTTACAAATGTCATCCTCACCTGCACGCTTGGTACTCTCTGCTAGACAACAAACGAGGCTCTGGCGACCGAGCAATGGCGGTATAACCATACACCTAGCTAGGAAACTGGCTGGAAGAGGCTACAGCGAGCCTGAAGACCTAAATAGTCTCAAAATGTCTGGTGCAGAAGGCAAGGGGAAACCACTGCACTATTCTTCCAAAGAAAGTTAAGCATGGCGAGTCAATACACGGTGCGTCGCGCTGTGGACCGCCATGATTGACCAAGAATATAACTTTCTATTGCTGAAATAACTTTTAGAATTGGTTCAGTAGTTTGAGAGACAACTCGAAACATACATACCTCTTTATAATATTAGTATAGGTTATAAGAGATCGATGGAAATATTAAAAGTACACACAATCGCCGAGCATGCATGAAAGGTATGATTAATATAAAAGAAGCAAAAGAGATATGTCAGGATCGTAACAAATGGCATTCGATTGTCTCTGCCTACCCCTCTTGGGATGAAAGGCGTGATGATAGATAGTATAGGTTATTTTCAGCCGGGTGCAATCGGGTCAAATCCTTATAGCATTTTTTTTCTTTACAGTAATCAATAATGGAGGTTGGAAAGAGCAGTGGTATGTCAAAACCGATGACAAAAAAAGGAGCAGTTAATTCATTTTTCCATTTAGTTTTTTTTATACATCATGTTTTTGCTAATATCTATGGTGTTATTATGTTGAATTCATTCCGGGATCATGAAGAACAGGATATTCGACAGTTGCAAGAATATGCGGCTTTTTTTGGAACTAATTGGAATTTTGTGAGTATTATTTTGCTTGCTTATATATAAAAAAACGGCCAAGTGCTAGTCGGACTTACCATAATCAATAAAAACGGCAAAAAAAATCACGTTTGTTTTTTTAATTTTTAATTTAATTTAATTATTGATTTTTAAAGTGAATATATAACTAAATATTCTGTGAATATTTCAAGCGTCTATCTGTTGCCGTTATCAATATCGAGCAAAAACGAGCAAAAGAAATCACGTTTGTTGTATGGGAGCTCCCTTAAATATTTATTTATTCTGTTATTTAGTATTTGTTGTTATAGCGGCAACAGAAATACATCATCTGTGAAAATTTCAACTGTCTAACTATCACAGTTCATGAGATACAATCGCAGAGCATATATAAAAGGTATGATGAATAGAAGCGCCAAAGATCTTTGATTGTCTCTACCCCTCTTGAGTTAAAAGGCGTGATGATATAAAGATAGACTTGGTCTTCCGCTGGGTACCCTAGACCGATAAGATGCTTTCGGATTAATAATCCAAGAATAATAATAAAACTGAAGACTTTGTATGAACGCGCTAATCTACCAGTCTTGAAAAAATATTTTTTCATTTACTTGCCCAATTCTTAAAATTCAGTGCATAAACCAAGCGTCCGACTTGACTAAAAGTGGACATTGTTACTGTAGTATCTGACCACACTGGACAGGATTCGAACTCAAGACCTCGATAATTAATTACATAATTAATGCTATCGAATACCTTCTAAAGTTTATATGGGGTCAATCAAGTCCGGTTGTATGAAATAAAAATTATTTTATCTTATCGTTTAGAGCGACGATAGCCCATTGGTACATCATTTGACATGAAACCGGAGGGACTCGGGTTCTTATATGTGGCAAAAATGCTAAGTTTGTACCAATTTAATTTAAGAGCTAGCTGTTGCCCGCAACTTCATTCGCGTTGCATTTTGAAAATTAATATCAAATTTTACTGTATTTTCGATTCACTATTTTTGCGATAATGGCTTACACATAAAAGATAGATATATGCTGTCGCGGACTTTTTTGTAGAACTATTTAAGAGACACATTTCCACGATACATTATATTCGTGTAACTCTTACGGTTTTTTCAGCGCACGCCAGAATGGCTCGCAGATGGGAGATTTTTTCCGCCTTACGTGACACTTATTGTTATATTTTGGCTAATTTACTCAATAGCTTTATAAATTATAGCCTATATGTTATTCAGATGTATGAGCTATGTTATTGTTAAGTTTCATTAAAATTCATTTAGTAGTTTTTGCGTAAAAGAGTATTAAACATCCACACATACATCCATACAAACTTTCGCGTTTATTAATATTAGTAGGATATAGGTATAATTTATCTAATATAATATAAGGGGTAGGGATAGAGGTAGGGGTAGGGGTAGGGGTAGGGGTAGGGGTAGGGGTAGGGGTAGGGGTAGGGGTAGGGGTAGGGGTAGGGGTAGGGGTAGGGGTAGGGGTAGGGGTAGGGGTAGGGGTAGGGGTAGGGGTAGGGGTAGGGGTAGGGGTAGGGGTGGGGGTAGGGGTAGGAGTAATGTAGGCAAACCAACGTTTGGGCAGAACGTCTGCCGGGTCCGCTAGTAATATATAAAATCAAAGTTTTGCCTGCATACGACACAGTGACGTCATCATTTTGGTAAAGTGGCGTTTCTGTTTCGTGGCACTACCCGTTTGTGATAAAAGTAGTACCACGGCCCTTAATGTGCCCCGTGGTACTATTAGTAATGCAAATGAGTTGAGAACGAGATGACTGTGTCGTCTGTCTGCAAATCTTTGAAAATTTATTATAAAAAAATTGAAATTTATCATAGAAAACAAAAATATTCAAATTAGTTTCTAAAAATAATTTAATTTTTGAAATAAAAATATAAAAAAATACCTTAGTTTTTCCTTTTGTATACCGATTTACATTTGTTAAGTAAATAATTGACAAATCTACGTCAATTAAGTGCAGCAACAGGTGTGCCACCTGTTCTGTTCAATATGGACAACAGGCAAAAGTTACCAATGAACTGATTGTTACTGGTGTCTCTGTTCACACCGCAAGGTATAAAAGCCGTGATGGTGTGTTTGTTTTGTTTGTTGTTATCTTATCGTACGTCTCGAAAGTATCCGGGAGAATCTTGTTGAAAAACAAAAGGGGATAAGTCAACATATTAAAAAATTAAGATAAAAATGCAATTATTGAATTGAACACACTATCACGGTGTTTATGCCTTACAATGTGCCCAGAGACAGTGGTCAACAATCCCACAAATATTTTATAAACGCGAAATTTTGTATGGATGTATGTATGTTTGTTACTCAATCACGCCAGAACGGCTGAACGGATCTGGATGAAAAATCACATAGTCTGGAATAGCACATAGGCGACTTTTTATCCCGGAAAATATGTATGGTTCCCGAGGGATAGATTTGTTTTTGTTTTCACGGGATCGACATGATTTTTTGCATAGTGGTAGTTTAGGGGTCAGTGGGTGAAACCGCCGTCAGAAGCTTGTGTTCACATATGGCGAGTTGCCTATCTATACTATGTATGTAGGGGGTAATTTCTGAAACTCTGATCCGATTCCGAAAATTCTTTCGCTACATTATCCCTGAGTGCTGTAGGCTATATTTTATTTTGTTTGAAAATATCTACGAGCGAAACCGGGGGCGGAAAGCTAGTATTAAATTTGCCTTGCGAGGCATGAGAATTCGACGTCGAAATATGTCATTATTTTTTGCTTTTTTTGTCTTCTCTTCTTCTTTTAATATAGCTCCATTAATGTTCATCGATGACTTGCAAGGTGAAGTGGTCGAAAGAGCAGAACGCATTTATCTAGAATCACGCGCACGCGAGCAGGATAGGAACAGTAAGCGATTCAATGTAAGCGATAATTTTTGTTTAAAACGCAATTTAAAAAAAATCCTATACAACATAGAAATAATTTTACAATCAAAAGATAGATAATTACCAAAAAAATATTCATGTTAATTTTTGTAATGGTACCATCTATTATTATAGCCATAAAATTTGATAAATAATGTTTTCAGAGGTGTATTTAGAATTTTTTTCTATCAAGTAAAATGTTTCTAATCATATTTTCAAAATAATAACAATATTTGTCATATCCTTAAAATCAATATATATTTTTTTCAGATTCGTAAATAGATCAGGTTTTCTGAAAAAATTGATTTAAAATTGGATTTTCATGACTAACATCCATCACGCCATGACGAAAACGCAAGCGTTCACGGCCATGACCGGATGTGAATGAATCTTTTTTTTTGTCTATGAAAAGATTTAATTTTTTTTAATGAATTAATTTTAAGTTAGTTTCTATTTAACGCAGTGATATTAAAGAAATAATTGGCCAAGAGCGAGTTGAATCCGCTTGAAGACGGTTTCGTACCATTATTTTATTCGTTAAGATTTTCTTGTAAAGACACTATATTTCCTATTTTTTTTACAAAATTTTGAGACTCAGTAACTTCAGAGATAAGGGGGAAACGCTTTGCGTATATTTTCTTTAATATAATTTAAACAACGCATTTTAAAATTATAAAAAAAAAAATTGAAGTCTTATAACGAGCCCCAAAACCCCCAAAATGAACCCCTAAAATCAAAACGGTTATGTTTTTTTCATTGGATGTACAAATCCATAAAATCATATTGGTTTGTTCGATAAACTAGGATACCCCATACAAATAAATAAAATGATATTGCAAGCCTTTTTGTCATTAAAAATTCTTAAATGACGTTAATTTAACCAATTTCACATATTAATTAACACTTTCGATCTATTTTACACTTGCAGAACTAGAAATCACTGTAATTAAAAAAAAATCGGATGAAAAATCTTGAGTTTGTTTATCAAATAAGTGAAGTCTTAAAAAATGCACTTTACAAATATTTAGCACCGCCTGAGATTTGAACCCGGGTTGGTTAGAACTACTAACCTCTAGGTTATACTTATCTTAAAATACTATATCCTTTAACTTTTGTTTACATAATGAAAAAGTGTGGCTGATAAAGCGGTACAGTAAAGTCCCATTAATATGATCCCGATAAAACATTAATTTCTGTTCATTAATTAATTCACAAATTCTGTTTTAACCTGAAATGCCCCCACCAAATAATAAAAGAGCGTATGCCAAGTGATGTACCATTTCAAGTATTTTTTTTACTTGGCGATGATTTTAATCCATACTAGTATTAAAAATGCGAATTACACTTTCATGACTAAACCACTGAACTGATTTTGATAACATTTGGCACGAAGTAAGTTTGAACTCTAGGAAAGGATTCGGGCTACTTCTATAGGGGAAATAATAGAGGATGAAATTTGTTATTGAAGCCTATTCGAATAGCAAGTATTTTATAAGTTAAATAACATTTAATAATAGTATCCAAGTTAAATATTAAATACGAAATTGACCGATGATGTTTTTTCCTAAATTTGAATGAAAATCAATATAATGCTTATCTATGATTTTAAAATTTTTAGTAATTTATCTCCTTTACTCAATTATAAGGCATTTAAGAATTTTTGTGGGCAGTTATTGACTGAATGTTTGTCTGAATGGTCTAACAGAAGGTTTTTAGCCCTCTGCTGCAAGAAGAGGAAAGATAGAGATGGTAGAAGAAGAAACAGAAGGAGATAGATGCTTCCCATTACATTATTTCAGGGGAGGTTCGGCGGTCTACACTACAAGTTCTCACGGGTCCTGACTGGAGTAAACAGTTAAAAGACACTTACGGTTTATACACTATATTTTGGGTACCCTGGGGTCGGCAACGGTTTTGGGAGCCGTAAGGCAACCCGTGAAGAAAATACTTTTGAATCTTCTTGCTTGAGTCTTCATAGTTGGCAGTGGAAGGCGGACTACACGTCTGTAGTCCGTCTCTGGCTGTAGGCTGGAGGTTGATGTTGGACGCTTCCGTCCTGAGTCGTTGCACACCGGAGGCGGCCCTGCCGCTGCACGCTACCATGCGCGCACGCCAGGCCGTGCCTGGATGCTCAATCCATAACGATTGAGATCGTCGTCTTCCCAGTCATCAGGGGTGTAGGTGGGAGCTGCCCTCGGCTCCCATGGTGGTCCTCTGCGCTGGCCACCCTCGTAGCTGCGCTCGTTCTAGGTTCCGACCCGGCCATCTGCAGCCTCGCCCGGACCCGTCGTGCCGGTGCCACTCGTGCCTTGTCTTTTTTTGTCTTACTAGAACAATCTCCTCCAAGCGATTAATTCAAAACTCCTTTTTCCACCCCTCGAGGTTAACTAACTATCCACTGACGTTTCTTGTTTCTTTTCACCTCGAGTGATGGCAAAGGGACAACACAATCATACAGCCTATAATTTCTTTATTACAAAATAAAAACTAACGAATTTATAACTTTGTGTGGTCGCTCCCAGCCCATGACACCGATACCTATTCAATTGCGTGGCCCACACCAGAGACAAATTCGTTACAATGGCTAAACTATTTTTTAACAAACTTTGGGAGATCATAACGATTATTTATATTTACAATATCTTCACGGATTTAAAAAAAAAGAACGAAGAATATATAGTGATGTTCGCATAGAAATAATTAAGTATTAGTTATTTTTGTATCACAAAATATATTGAAGAAATAGCTATAGTTAGGTTTGACTGTATACAATAAGATAAAAACAATTTACAAAAACATTGTACAGTTAGTTCGTGAACAAATTCTCACACTTGAAGTATAGTTAGAAAAAAAAAATGATTTACAAATTTATGTTATTTTTTCAAAATTCAATTCAAATATTATTACAAGATCGTAAGAAGAGAAATCTTGATTTTCGATTAATTTTTCTAACTGGCTGGCATCTGTTCTGTTTTCTGCATCAAATGTTTTCACACACATATGGCTTTCATATGATTGCTGAATTCGATGGCCATCATGAAGAAGATATTGAAAATATGTACAAATACTCATGGGGTATGGCGACTAATTGGAATTTTGTAAGTAAAATTACAAAAATATAATAATTTAAATTAGCTGGAATTTCCGATTTTCCGCCCAACTTTTCCAATTTTTCTTTCCCTAAAAACGTTATTTAGGCTATTACGAACATTAAAAAAATATAACCAAAGACGTTCTATCTACCTATCTATCTATCATCACGCCTTTTATTAGGGTATATAGGCAGAGACAATCAAATGTCATTTCTTTCGCTTCTTTTATATTCATCATAATTTTAATATTTCCGTCGATCAATAATTTTCTTATATGTTCAATAAAAGTACACCTAGGTCGTCCTCTGCTAGCATTTCCTTTCACTTCAGCCATATAAACCTTTTTGTCATTCTTTCAACGTGTCCAAATCAGCGTGAACTACCTTTCTTCATTTTAGTCACAATATCATCTTTCACTCAGCATTTTTCTATAATGATATCGTTCCAATGCGGTCAATACGCTCCATTCATGCTTCTTATTCCATACCCAAGTCTCGCTTCCATAAGTAAGTGATGGAACTAAAACAGCATTATGTATATTAATTTTACTTTTAGTTGTGTATTTCTGCATTTATTAGATTAGAATATACATTCCCTAGGTAGCGGCACTTGCAAACACATTGCCGCCTCCCGCCGGTTGTATAGTATGGTATCAACCTTTCTGAAACGTCTGAAACCTTTTCACGCAAAAACTACCAAACGGATTTTGTTGCGGTTTTAATTATTAGATAGGTTGATGTACCGGGAAGGTTTACAAGTATTAAACATGGACCTATCATGTTTAGGAGCTGAGCATTAACATTATAAGTGAATCATGCCGAGAAAAAAATTAGCTCCAGCGAGTTTTGATGGCGTGTGCTGTCTAACCCGTCAGAGATATAACAAAATGATGTAGGAATGAATTGTGTAGAATAAAATGATCTACAAAAATGTTCGCGGTAGCATATATTTATCTGTTGTTATTTATTTATTTTTTACAGACTCTTCAATCATTATTTTTAATATTGGCTTTAATTTGTGATGGTTTGGAATGGAGTGGCCGCCACAAGACAAAGACTGCTGTTAGAATAAAATATGGGAGAGATATTGTGTTTTCTGGATTCGTATTCCCTTTTACAATGGTAAGTCTATCTATCTATCATCACGCCTTTCATCCCAAGAGGGGTAGGACAATCGAATGCCATTTGTTACGATCCTGACATATCTCTTTTGCTTCTTTTATATTCATCATACCTTTCATACATGCTCGGCGATTGTGTGTACTTTTAATATTTCCAATGGTAAGTTTCATATAATAATATATATAACCACTTCTGATGGAAAAAAAAAACCGCCTTCAAAACCAAAATGTGCTTTCCGAAAGCAAATGCACAAGTCACTATAAAAAAATACCCAAATCGCTTCAAGTGTGGTGTGTTCAAGTTCCAGGATCCCATCATCAGTATTTCCCTTTCAAACAAAAATAAAATTTCCACATCGGTCCAGGCGTCTTCAAGTAATCGGGGAACAAACATAAAAGATTCCGACGAATTTTAAACCTCCTTTTTTTGAAGTTCGGTTTAAAAGGGGCGTATGAAAGTCATCTAAGATGAAAAATCCACAGAATTACACATTTGTCACGCACACTGATGTATTTTTTTTGGTCTCGTTCTAATCGCTACATTACCAATTTAGTAGACCGCCAGCATACGGTATTATAAGTTACTCTATGAGCATACGGCATCTATGATATGCACAATAGGCATGATGACTAAAAAATTCTAATTAGTCCGTCAGTTAGATTATCAGAAAATATTGGACACGTATTTTTCTTTTGTCAATTAAACTAAAAATGATGAAGATATAGCCCGCAAAAATTCCGCGTGACGTCACGCCTTACTACAATTTTTAGCAAGGCGTGACGTCACCAGCCCCCACTCCCAAACTTTGACGCGCTTTATCTCTGTCATTTTTTGTTTGATTGACAAAAGAAAAAATACGTGTCCAATATTTTTTGATAATCTAAATGACGGACTTAATTAGAATAATATTTTGTTTACCCTGTCATCTATTGCATGGTGAAAAGTGACAATGGGAAGTGACAAACAAGAGTACATACAGTTATGTATATAGTTTTGTCACCTTATTGATAACACAGTGGTTATACGCTAGTCAATTTTTCCAAGAAATACTTCCTGAAAATTTTACCTTTTTTTTTCAGTTCGTAACAACAATGTTTTGGTCCGTATACTTGATAGACAGAGAGTTGGTGTTTCCGAAAATTTTCGACAACGTGGTGCCCTTTTGGTTTAACCACTGTGTACATACAAATATATTCGTAGTGATTGCTGTAGAAACCGTACTTCAACCGAGACGGAGCCCTGTCAATGCAACCCTGGAACAATTGCTATGCTGCATTGTTAATTTGTCATATACTATTGTGTAAGTAGATTTTTTTTACCCAGCGGGAGACCAAGTCTCCCTCTTTTAGCCGATGGTATTTGTGAGGCTATACCTAACGAGTGGCCAGTTCCGTTGAGGTATATTTAGATGGAAAAGCCTCTAAGTGTGGTTTGTCGGATTATATAAGTAACCCATTGGTAATAAATACATGGCCAGGGATCGAATCGTGCTCCTAGAATCTTTAAAACTGTAATCTATCTGTCATCTCGCCTTTTATCCCAAGAGATGAAAAAAGGCGGATTCTTATAGTCGGAGAGCTGTGTCTGATTTTAAAGAAAGGTAACGAATCCGTCTGCTCTCTGCAAAATATAGTTATAATGATGTCCTGACTTATAACATTTGGAAATTGTCAAGAGGAAATCTAGGGTGATCTGGACCATATTGAATTTGACCAATGTCGCTGAAAAGTTGTATATATGCCAATCTATTAAATATTTTCAATGGCGCGATACAGGATTCAATTTCAATATCGTCTATCCACTCCTATATTAGACTATTTCAAAAACAATTAATTTGCAGTTAATGAAGTTTCTAATTTTATAAAATTTTCAATGACATGCTATACTTGAATTTTTTTTTAATTCTTAACGGGTTGCCGTACAGCTCCCGGAACCGGTACCGGCCCCAGGGTACCCAGTGGAAGACAAAGTCTTCCTCATTCATGATTTTTGAGGCTATACCTAACGAGTGGCCAGTTCTGTTGAGGTATTATTCTATCTCACGAAGTCCGTTTGGCTATGAATGTGTGCAATGATGTTTGAATTAGTATGCTCCCGAGGTTACGCACACTATAACAATGTGTATATACACGCCTGACAACATTCATAGCCAAACGGACTTCGTGAGATAAAATATCTGTAACTGTCTGCTTTTCTGGTCAAGAGCATGCTCCATATACAATTTCAGACTGGTAGGTGGTCAGGTTAAACAGAACAGGTGGCAAGCCTGTTGCTGCACTTAGGTGATGGACCTAGATGTGTCAATTCTTTTATATTTTTACTTCAAATATTAACGATACTTTACCTAAATAAAAAACTCCTGCATAGAAAAAATAATATTTGAAATATAAACATACCTTAGTTTTTACTTACACAGGTATCGATGGCGTGCCCTCCAAAAACTTAATACAGCACAAGCACCCTTTCAGACAGAAATTCTCAATTAATTGTTTTTTATTTATTTTTTCAGATACTATTCGATATATTTCATCACAAACAGATGGCTGTACCAAGTATTCAGAGTAATGACATGGTGGCAAATCTGTCTATACCAGTTACTAATATGGGCGTCAATATATATTTATTATAAAATTCAATATCCCATTAATAGATTTGTGCATGGAAAGGAAAATAATTTAAAAAATAAAAATATTACCAATGGATTCTTTAAGCCATCAAACGAAATAAAATTGAAACCAGGAATTATAAAAAATGTGTCTTAGATTAGTTTGTATAGTCTAGTCAACAAAGTATACTATACTACATCTGCTAGGAAAGTACCTATTTTCTTCAGAAGAAACGTCATAATTTAGTAGGCGGTTTTGACCAAAGATGTAGTATGCTGGCGCTCTATTAGATTGGTAATGTCGCGATTAGAACATGACCAACAATTTAATACATCAGTGTGCGTGACAAATGTTTAATTCTGTGGATTTTTCATCTTAGATGACTTACATCCAGGCACTTTAATCACGTCTATTAAACACTAAATTATACTTTAATACAGGATATTTTACAAAAATAAGCGAAGTTACTACTGACGCTAGGCTGTTACAGTATTCAAAAAACGGTCTTGTCTATCTGTCTCGCTCATAGAGTACTAAGCCTATGGAGGGGCCATAGACGGGCTCCCCCTTTCGCCAATTTTCCCCCCTTTGACCAGTTATACTGACCAGGTGCGCAGTAATAAGTTACCTTAGATTTCGTTGGTATCGTTTTGTGTCGCGAGACAGAGCTCTAGGAAAATAGTTAATTGTGATGTTTTTAAAACGGGAAAGGCGATCTAGGGCGTCAAACTTAGTGTTTCCAATCATTAATTATAATTATTATGTTTTTATTTTAACATAATCATCATATAACGTAAAAGCCGTTGCGACAATAAAACGACAGAAAAATACAGTGGTACAGGGGCTAGTACTAGGCGTTTACCTCCCCACCCCCCCGCCAAAAGTGGCAGAAAAAATTGTTCGGTGATTTACACGCTTCACGTCTCCTTTGTTATATACTCAAATGTCTCTACGCGTATCTATGCGCTTTCTATTTAAAATTGCCAATCTAGTTATAGCGCCCGAGCGACTATACTACATCCATGGTAAATTCGATTTGGAAAATGCATTGGTAAACTTTCATACACCCAAGTCTTAGATAGAAGCAAATTTTGTTGAAACTGTTTTTTGTATTTTCAAGGTGTAATATAAAATTATATGTCCATATGTTGGTAATAGGCTACTTTCGTCTCTTACTGAACGTATCTTGACAAATTACGGATGTCAAAAATATGCAGGGTTGGACTTTTTGTTAATATAAATTACTAGGTTTTCGCCCCCGGCTTCGCCCGTGGATATTTTCTAACAAAATAAAATATAGCATATATTACTCAGGGATTTTCAGCTTTCTATTCGTGAAATATTTTTTAGAATCGGTTCAGTAGTTTGAGATTACCCCCTGCATCCAAATTTACAACTTTTTTAAAACTTGAATTAGTTTTTTTTGGTTGGATGCTCACCTAGAAAAAGATAGCCACGCCAATGTGCATACATTTGAAAAATTCTTTCTAAGTTATATCAGATGTTTATAGGCTATGTTTTATTTAAAAATAAAAGGTGACCGTCACGGGACGCCCATATGAAACATCGAAATTGACACAGCAAGTATACTGTAGTACACACGCAGTACATACACTCACACGAATAATCGACTAAGTATATAGTGTACGCGCCACGCACACACAAGGGAGTAGAGAGCGGCGGAGCAGAGAGAGCTCGTTTTGCGTCACGGCATACGAGTCGATAGATGTGTTTCACATTAAAAAAGTTAGTTCCGTAGGATGGCACGTGAGGCATTCCATTTAAAAAATAATAGATATTTACGTCTGGTAAAGAAGTGACACAATAATTAAGTGCAGCAACGGGCTTGCCACTTGGTTAATATAGGAATTTTACAGTTTTATTATTTTGAATGTAGATTTTTTGTACCACTATTCATCAAAATCCACTCAGTCGTGTATTAAGTAAATAATATTTAATGTTTGCATTTACCTAATAATGTATAAGAGTGATCAGGTTTTAGTGAGAAATAAAAATTTGTAATTTTAAGAAATTATGTACTGAATCGTTTAAGTTAATTTATTTTGGTTTTAAATAAATATATTTAAAAATAACT